>CM060595.1:43559105-44759105 GCA_030578255.1 Tiaroga cobitis
ACCATATTACATATTCATTATAATTTTTAATGTTCTTCAATATTTAATGCATGTTTGAATAAATCTGGCAAGTTTTTATGACAGCCACCATTTAAATGTTTATATTTCATAAAACTTTCTTATTATAAAAATAAATAAGTGTAATTTAAGTGTTTGTATAGCTTCAAATCAGTTAGGCTAATGAAGCCTAGTAGGGTACAACCGACTCCCATAGTTTACAGCAGTGTTTCCCCTTGAAATTTTTCCAGCAGCGGTGCTGTCCCGTGCCGGACCATGTTACCAAGGTGCGGTTTGGGGGGGGGGGGGGGGGGGGGGTCTGGGGGCATGTACCTCCGGAAGAACTTTTTTTTTTAAATAACCCCTTAAACCATGACTTCTGGCAAGTTTTGTGGATAAAAATTGACATTTTGAGACATACAAATACGACATACCATCAACAGATTCAAGGTGATTATTGCAGCACGCACCTTGAACTGGTCACAAGCAGAAACCTTCATTTTATAATTTTAGACAGGAAATTTCACGTATTTGTTTTGTGTTCAGTTGCAGCTATAAGGTAGATATTGATAGGGGAAAAATGAAATGCCACAACCCAGAAAAAGATTATTTATAATTTATTGAAAATTTTAGGCCACACCCAATCTGTGAGCACTTAATTTTTTACATTTTTAATTTTAACATTTTTAAAATCAAAAGTTTTAAGTTAACATTATTATGCACAATGAATGAAGTGAACAAACATGAACAATCAAGTGTTTTATTTGACTTGACTGTACCTTTATTTAATCCAAAACTGTGTTCGTATTTCATTTAAAAAGACTTTTTAAAAGAGTTATCCAGCCAAGAATAAGCCTAGAACTGCTTTTCTAGCGGACTAATAACAGCACTCGGGTGTCGGTCCGAGACTGTGCTCATGTACTCCTGCTCGTAAAACTACCCGGATACAACCGCACCCGAGTCCACTTTAGGGGCCTTTCACATATCGCGTTTTTTGCGCGCAAATGCGTTATTTCAATTGTAGGCGCGCGTGGCGAGATGAAAACATCGTAACATCTCATCTCAACACGCCATGTGACAAAAACCAACCGATCAGCTTTGGCCTTTCCGTAACAACATCGACAGCTCGGCCGAACAGCTGATCATAGCTGTACAGGGCGGCTTTTTATTTCTCATCTCCATAAATATATCTAGTAGTAAAGCTAATGCAAGGGCTAGAAATCAATTAATTCTTTGCTGCTAATTCCTCGTCCTCATGGAGAGAGCCGCTTTCTACTTTCTAAAAGCTCTTGCTCTCTCCCGTGGCGTCTGTCGTTGCTATGCAACCATGAACAGAGGCGGCCTGGAGAAACGATCGCGCTTCCCGCGCGCCTACATTTGAAATAACGAATTTGCAGTGCACGCTCAGAAAAACACGCTACGTGAACGGCCCCTTATGGCAACGTGACATTAGCCTAATCGAAAATATTTCCATATGTGGCTCTTTCCTCCTTTCTTGTCAACAAGTGGATTCAGAGCCACCGCATTAGCAGAGCCGGCGGAAGCAACGTCTCAGTGTTTTTAGGTGTGTAAGTGGATCATGAAGATTTTGCAGCAGCGCTGAAAATCCAGTGGCGGCGCTGCGCCGCTGCTAAATACATTGTAGGGGAAACACTGTTTACAGCATTAGTTAAGAGATTTGTTTTCCTTGAAAAAATGTGCCATGTATTGTACCTGATATCCAAAATAATCAATATTGAATCGAATCGAATCGTAATCGAAATCGAATCGAATTGCAAGCTTGTGAATCGAAATCGAATCGAATTGTGGAATTTGTGTCAATACCCAGCCCTATTAACTAGCGTATAGTGTTTAAACTGAAGTGCCTGCACTGTTGGCAAACTTTGTGTTCCCAGCAGTTATGGGGTAGCGACTGCAACATTCGCAGTTCATGGAATTCGTCTCCTTCCAGTACTACCTTAATCAGCTGAATTCTCACAGCCAGTCTTCACGAAAATGGTGGGTTTGGCCTTTTTCGACACAAAAACCTCTCACTCTGAATCATCTTCAGACTGTGACACTGTACTAGCTGCAACGTTTCAAATAGCTCACAGTTCAGTTTGTATTAGGGTTTTAGGTTCACGGTTTCGGTATGATTCGGCTATGTTCAGGGAAATAAAACGGCTACTGTCAAATAAAATAAAGAAAATATGAACAAATAATCTAACCACAAGCAAAAGCACAAATAAATACAATATAGCAAAGATATTAACCCTCTGGGGACCAGAAACACGCCGGCGCGTTTTGCTCGTTTTTTTCACATAGCAGAAAAATAGACTTAAAGTACTACCATCATTTCTGTTCATATAGAGTTAAGAAATATGAGAAAATAATCTGTTAAATGTCTACTTTTTTATGTGCCCACATACAATCGAAATAAAATATTGTGCTTTTGTAAAATAAAGAATATAAACAGGGTGTGCGTTCTGCCTCTCAGTCACCGTGAACTTTTTTCCTGGAGCACGTCTCTAATCTTCAACAAAACTCAGCAAATACTATTCACCCAGACATGAGCAATATATCTTTTAAATCATTTGAGTTTGTACTTTTAAATGATCCGATTCAAAACTAAAATAAATATTCTCCGTTTATGTAATCCATATAAAAAGAGAGACGTGTCAGACATTCTAATTATCTTTCTCTCAGCTCATTATCTCCGGTAATGTGACACGCCCACGGAGAGCACGCGCTATTCAAACGCAAATACGTGAAGCACCACATTGAGACGCGTTAACGCCCATAAACTCTGAAAACACACTATATTTTTTAGTCAGATTAATCTACTGTCATCTTGAGCGGCTATGAGGAACAATCCTGGGACATTTACCTACCTCAGAACAAGTGCTGGTTTATTTTCACCACGAGGAGGAGCAACAGATTCAGCTGAGAAGTGTGTAAGTGTTTTATGCTTGTGCTTTGTTCTAATCGCGATATAGAATAACGTTAGTGTCTGTAAACGGAAAAATAGCATACTGTTTAAATGTGAATCATGTTTCTGTGTGTGTGTGTGTGTGTGTGTGTGTGTGTGTGTGTGTGTGTGTGTGTGTGTGTGTGTGTGTGTGTGTGTGTGTGTGTGTGTGTGTGAATGAATGAATGAATGAATGAATTCACAGATACGCACTGTTATAGACGAAATAAAAGACATTTTGTTGACTAGTTTTGGATAGAGTATAAAGTTTTTACTCTAAAATAGACATCAAATAAGCTTTGTTAGGAGTTTCTGCTCATATGTTAAATATATAGTATGTTTTGTTAATAAACTAATCAACTAAGATGTTATAGTCTATTGTTTGTTCCAATCCAAGCTAAATCAAAATAATGAATCCTCAACTTTGAAATATGTATGATCAAACTAAGACATTTATGGAAAAGACAATTTTCTTTTCAAGATGTTTCCAACTCTAACTTTGAACTGAAATAAAACCATGTCTATATGGTGAAGGGTGTGTGATAGATGTGTCCAGACGTATGCACCCTGTATTTTAAAGAAGAACATTTAATTATTTGTGATAAATTTTTCATTCACAAAGAATTCAAGGACATTATTCATGTCCCTAAAGGTTGGAGTTTTCCTCATTTTTTTAAATAAGGCATTACGATTTTTTTATTCCTCTTTTTAGTCAACTTTAGCATGGGTGTTTTCACTTATTCTAAGCAGTGTGTGTGTGTGTGTTGTAAATAAATCCAAACAATCTAAAAGCCATTCTTTTTTAAATCTCCTCATTCTTTCTGCAAGGCTCTTCATAATGATATGGCCTGATAGCACCTAATAGGGCCATTATGGGAGGGTCTTTGTCTTTCTCAGGTGTGAAATGCATACATACTAATCAAGCCTCCTCGCATAAAGCTTTCTCAAACAAAACACGTCATACACATTCTAAAAGACTTTATTGACTTATCTGAATGAGTAGTCAGGATGTTTCTCACATAGTTTTGGAGCAAATATTCTAGACTATGTGATACAATTTTCAAAAGTCTTGTGAAGAAATAGTCAATATGTGTTTTGTGGCCTTATTTCAGAAACTTTTATTTTTAGTTTTTTCAATAACCACGCATAAATAATATTCTCTCAAAAATACAAACATGTACATGCATGTTGCTAACATATTATGATAGCCCCGTGTGTGCTATATAGAGTGAATTTACACCTTTGCCATTAACATGTTTATAAATAACTGAAAAAAGCACATGTCAGTGCATGTCAAAACATCCCAAGGGCCCCAAAAAACCTTTGGTCCCCAGAGGGTTAATAAAATAAACGATGCTTTTCAGTCCAACATTAGTTTTCGGGTACAGAAATTTAATAAAATAATCAAATGTAAAATAGCATTGCATATTTGACTATATAAAATTAAAGATTAATCCTTATTAAAGTTACAAAAGCTATTCAATTCAGAGCTGATTCAGTAGGCCTACGCGATACTGTGAGTGTCTTTCTTGACCATATAAGTTCACTTAAAGCATAACAGACTATGTCTGCTATAGGATACTCATCAAGACGGACATGTTGACATACTTTTTGTGTGAATTTGTCCATTCAAGTGCAAGACTTGAAAGAGAACTCAATATTTGCGCGCTGTCTGAGATAAGTAGGCCTAGCCTACACATACACACACACGCGTGCGCGCACAGACACGCGCACAGACACACACGCACAAATCTTCTAGAAACGAGTTCTCATCTCTTTCGCGTCTTGCTCTTAAATGTTTACATTGGCAAAACTTAAATAAGTTTAGTTTAAACACCGATGGTAGCGTCTGCAGTTCAGGTCTCGCCTGCGCTCGTGCGCTATTAACTCCCGGGTGATGACGGCGTAAATGACAGGTCATGTTCGAGATTTGGCACTCACATTGAACAGTGTTTACAAAGAGTAATCATTTTATTCACGTTTTTTTTTTTTTTTTTTTGATTATCGCTGTTGTAATGTATTATTTGCGAAGCCAGCAAGTGAATTTAACTGGGACACTAGCCACAGGTTGGAAGAACGAGTCAATAGTTTGCTTGTTCATTGCTCAGACGCACAGCACGTTGTCTCCGTCTCCTTCCCACAGACGTTTAAACGCGCTCGATTATCTCTAGGACCCTCCCCCTCCACACATTAGCCACTTACAGTGGCCATTCCCTATTCTTCTCACACTCATTGGCCTTCCACACAATCCGGATTCATTGATAAGCTCCTTCCACGTTTAACATGTAAAAAAAAAGGGACAAATTTACTGGTCGGATGTAAAATTCAGTCGCACACTCTCAAATTTTGGTCGCAGTCTGGAGCCCTGAAGATGTTTATTCGAACTGGAGGCACTGCAATGCATTCTCTATGGGTTCCGGGAGGGCTCGCACCACTAGCGGCGCCAGGAATTTGATTGTAGGTGGGCCTCCAGAAAACTGGATGGGCCCGTTAAAATAAGAAAAAAAAACGGGTTCCCCTTCATCTCCGTTTCAGCGCTTATCTGCGGCACTAAGGACTCAGTAGCCTACCTGTGTGGCTCTTGTGTCGCTGTCCTCAGCTCAGTGCAGTAACGTTAGCCTAACTGTGGGGTCGCACACTGGACAAGAAGCGCAGCGCTGTGCCGCGTCGCGTCTAGGACAACTCGAGGTATCGCACACTGGACGCGCACTTTCTCAGTTTATGGCCAGCAATACTGTTATGTTTAAGGACATTATGGAATTAAGATAATGTCTGTACTATGTTATGATTGTACTGTACAATTAGATACAATCGTTGCTGACTTTGCAGTCTGGACACTTTACCTTAGAGCGTCCGTTAACTGAATGAATTGAGAATATCAGCTGAAAATTCGATAACATCAGCAATTTTCATTCAAGCAGCTGATTTCTGTAAATGAATATAAAACTTAATGTATATTGCAGCACAGGGTGAAGTCAGTATATACATTAATGACGATGAGACAAATTCATTTAAATTTAATATAAAACAAATGGCGCTCTGTGGCGCGGCAGGATTTTGAACATGGTCCTGAGCCGTTGCTGGGCGCCGCGGACAGACGACGAATGGCGCCGCCGGTGTGTAGCCTACACTCATAGAGAATAATGTGTTTGAATTTTAAAGACGCGGCGCTGCACTTCTCGCCCGGTGTGACTTAAGGCGCGACCGCCTTAAGTCACACGTGGGGTAGAAGCCACTGATTGGTTGAGAAGCTTTCACTCAAAGCTTTCCTCGGGCTGCTAGAATGAAAATCACTCACTACTCACAATGGGCGGGCCCGGACCTAAAATGGGTGGGCCCAGGCCCACCCGGGCCCAAAGGTAGCGCCGCGGGTGGCTCGCACTAACGTGCTTACGTCATCATGCGTATCCTTAACTTGTGCAGCGTTTGGTGGGAACAAACATACACTATTAAAAATCTTTAAGATTAAGTGACAAATAATATTTGAATACAATTTTGAATTTGAACAACAAGAAAAAAAATGAAACACTACTTTAATATCTTTATCAAATGTGATTAAAAAAATGTAAATAAAAAAGAGAACGAGAGCGAGAGAGACTGTTGGGACATATCGCGAGTGGAGGCCAGTTGAACTTGAACAACGTCATGGCGAACGCAGTGTATTAAGCGAGTAATGTGATGTAAGCAGTGTAATAATAGTGAGTATAGAAACAAACAATGAGATTTATTGTAAGAGTCATTATTTTTCATTAATATTAAAGTAGTGAAGTTGCCTTTACACGCTTAAGCTGTTAATTTATTCATTTCATGGTGGATGAATAATTTGCTCTCTCGAATACTTTAACTACAGCTATTATATGTTTTTACTATTACAGCTATCGAGATTAAAGAATCGTGAGAAGTTTTTAAAGTATTTAGATCTATTCCCATTAGGGCTGTCGCGGTGAAGGAATTTCCCTTGCGGTAATTTTGAGTGGCTCAATAGCGCGATATGCGGTATTACCGCCATTTATTTATTTATATTTATTTGTTGCTATATAAATACGTGTTATGATGTGGTCAGCATACACAAAAACAATGTAACCGAAACTAAACAGCGTTTCTGCGCATTGAAAGGCTGTCACTCAGCGCGCACATTGTTACGCCAACGGACTGGACTGTCTTTGAGTGAGTCATTAAACCGTTCATTCAACAAAAACGTTCAAAAAGCTGATTCCTTAAATGATAGATGTAATGAAACAAGGTGTTAATTATTTTTTAACTTTGAGCTCCACTTTTCAAGGCTCAGCTGGCCAGCAATGCTTCACTTTTGGGCAAAGCTGAAGCAATGCTTCACTTAATAAACCAATGGCATTGATTCAATGCGTGACTCGCTGCTTTCCCCCCCACGGCTTCCTCGCACTGTGTAATGCTGACCAGCGCTGCCGCCATTCATGGTAAATACTCTTACACGTTAAAAGGATGATACGATTTCACTTTCCTTGGAAACGGCAACCTTTTCACGAATATACATGACTTGACTTCAAAGACAGACGCAGGTAATCGCACGCGCTCAGTCGATCACATTCAATGTCTGTTATTTTAGGCAAATCCACGAAGCCTCTGTAAATCACCATGATAAACAGTCTTGTTATCATTATTAACTTACTTAACATTCAATACATATGGTACGAACTACGAAGGGTGGCCTTATGAAAAAAGAAAACGCGGTTTGCGGTTGCTGCGGTTACTTGCATTCCTCTGCGGTTGGCCTGTCAGTAGCGCGGTATTGCAATATTGCGGTTATCGCGACAGCCCTAACTCCCATCACATAAAATGTTGCCGTGATGAGCATTGAGCAAGCAGATGACAGTCTGTTGATAGATGATGTACATATAGTAAGAGCTTCGTTGTGCAGTGGAACGAGCGTCATTGATTTCATAACGAGTTGTCCAGATAAACTCGCCCTGTGTGGAAAGATTGTTCTTTGATCGCTTTCTGTATAATTTGTTCACAATTTAAATAAGATTATTTTCATCCTACTAAAAGAAACGATGTGAAGTTGATATTTTAGTCACTGGCTTGACATATGCATAAACAGTATTGAACGATTTTGAGAGAAAGATTACCTGTCTGAACTTGAACAATTAGGCTACACATCAGAAATTGTTGCTTGGTAGCTCGATCGATTTATTTTCAGACGTTCATCGAGGCCAGCTCTGTATTGGCCCAAGTTGAGGAAACAGTCGTCGGTGAAATGTTTGGACCATACAAAACTTTGGGAAGTTGTGTCGGCGCATTGTTTCTTCAGGGGCTCGGATGAAGGAACTAAAAAATACTTTTGTGTTCATTTGTGCATCCGAACACTGATCAACTGCCATGTTTCGCTCATTTGCAAGCCATGATATCTCTCGAGGAAAAACTCAAAAATCGCGCGTTCGTACTTCCTAGCTCATTTTCTCATGGGTGAGCCAAATTCTCTGGGCCGGCAAAGCAGAGATGGGGAGGTTACCTTTCCGCCGTATGAAGTCATACGGAGGAGATTCAAGATCAGCCCCTCTGAGCTTTCATTTTCTCAAAGGCAGAGAAAGACAGCCAAAGCTCGGTTTACACCGATTGAAATTTCTAGCCACTGGGGGACCATATACAGGCTAGGGGAACTCATATTGATGTTAAAAAACCTCAGAAAGTGAAAATTTCATGTCAGGGGACCTTTAAGAATCCTTACTCTTCTATCATCATCATCCATAATGAAAACAGTTGTGATGCTCAATATTTGACTTATTTGAAATGGAAATCTGGATTAATTTAATGCATCCTTGCTGAATAAAAAAAAAAATATATAAATATACTTTTGTGTATAAACATAAATTAACTTTTGTGTGCATTTTTTAAAATTAAAAATAAATAAATAAAATAAATTATTAGTCATTTAGTCATTGACATTTTTCTTTTTATCTAAGCTCTAAACAAAATTAAGACAAGCAAAGTGGAAAGACAAAAGATGTTCATCTCTCAGGATGTTACTGAACTCCAGTTTATCAAGATATTTTCAAGAGCAAACAGAAACACATTATAATATCACTATAACGCTGGATTTAAAAGGTAAAATGTATACAATCACAAAAATTATTATATCAATTAATGTTTCATGAACCTAGAACTTGGTGACACTGACTTTGCTGCAAAAAGTTAAGTTCAGAAAATCCCTTAAGTAGGTCTATAAGCAGCCAAAAGCAAACAAAACTTCAGGGCAAGAAATGAGATTTGTTCCTGTTTCCCTAAACAAAATAACAGATCCCAAGGAGCACCTCATACTGTATACAGGAGTGACAGAAGAAGAGCTCTCAAGAAAATAAGATAAATAATGTAAAAGAGAGAAAAGAGAGCCTTGAACTGCTCAGCGTCTGCCTGTTCTCATCTGCTAATCTTTCTAATGTTGTGTTGTAATCACACAGTTGTTTAGTCTCCCTGACAGGGCTTTGAAACTTCCCTTGGAGTGCTTATGGATAATTCAGAACCTGTGTACAATATGTGCCGAGATAAATAATGAGAAAAACGATGCTGCTTGACTTCTCACCAACTCCAGAAACAGCTTCACACGCTAAATGCTGGGTGGGTCGGGTCCACTCCTGACCCCCAAAGGTTTTCAAAATAAAGTGACAGGAGATTATTTTACACAGCAGACGATGCACAAGAACAAAGTATCTCTCTCTTTGCCAGACTCATGAATTTTGGATTCTTCATGGACATGGGCTGTTATGTGGATATAGTACAAAATGCTTTTTCCACCATCCCACAGATGACAGTAGTGTCATGTGTCCAGGGAAAACATCTGCTGTCATGTGCAGAGGAGCAAGGAGATGTGATAGAATTTATTGATGCATGATGAAGGAAAGCACCCTGCTCCTGACAGCAGATAATATATTTGTCACGGTGGGTGATTATCATGGAGTAAATTAAGATGACTTTATGTAATAATGTGGCCATACAATTACCCACCATCTAATTAATTAAATGCTGTATTGGTGAGCTGGACCTGTTTGCAATCAACTAACAATAGAACCGATCACATTTCTGACATAGTTAATGCCTTCTAGATTTAGCACAACACAAAGCACAATATCAGTACACTGATATGGAAATATCTAGAGAAATTATCAACTTATTTCCCTCTTCACCTTTGCAAACGTATACCGTCTCAATGTCAGTCCATTTCTCAGAGCGATAACTTTGCTCACTACTTCTTCCCTGTGGCTAGCTGAAGGTCAAACATCATTATCCCGTTCTAACACTTTAATTGGAAGTTGTGCAACATTCAGATGGGCCTCCTGTGAGCAAAAGAAACAAAACCAGAGAGACAGGAGGTGTGTGACCCTCAGGGGGCCCATGGCAACACTACAGGTGGTCTGCCAATTATTGCTGGATCTCAAACAATACGTCAACAAAAAAAGACAATTATTAATAGCTTATAGTATTGGCCAGAATTTGAATATCAGTGCATCACACGGTTGGAAAGTGGTTCTCAACCAGGGGACCTCAAGAAACGTCCAAAGGGGCTGATTTAAATTAATTTCTAGGCCTAGAAGTCATGTAAATCTGAGCTGGATGTTGTTTATTAAATCACTACAGCTAGCAGCTGTTTTGCCTGTCAAAACTGACAAATTGTCAATTGGTTCCTTTTTCTGGTTCAAACATATATGGCTGAATTAAACCAAAATATTTCTACTTGCCATTATGTAGCATTTACTACAGCTGGCCAAGTGGCTCAGCTGGTGTGATTGAGTGGAGGCGGGATATAATTTGCATATTCATTGATATGCATACTAATGCTCCGTTCCAGTCCACTTTTAGACACGCACTTGCAAACTTCCCTAAGCACTTCCCCTTGGGGGAATCCCTGCCGCCATTTTGAAGTACGTTCCACTTCGTCAAGTCGACGAGGGAAGTTTACAGACCCTCGCTCCCTCGATTTTGACCGAGGGAGCGAGCGAGTCTACTTCACATGTAGCTTCACAGGCAGCTCCGTATACCACAATGCAACACGATTGTGACGTCACCGCAGATCTCGTCTAATCACCACCACCTCCACAAACAACTCTATGATATATTAATTATGATTTTTTTTTTATTTAAAACAACCCAAATACATCTACATTTGGATGCTGCATTCAACAAATTCTTAAAGGGATTAAAAAAATAAATAAAATCAACTCCATAGCTGATTCCAAGTGATCAAGGGCTTAGGACGTTCCAATTCAGTTCAGCCCATTGCAGTTTCCGCCGAGCCTGGCATGCCAGACCTACATCAGGATGTTAGGTCTGGGAACTCACCATTGACAGGGCTCAATACGAGGGGTGGGATAAATGGATGTCTTTCAAATTCCTTCTGCACGCAATAGGATAGTGCTACAACCAAACAGAGCAACGAAGAAGGTGACGAAGTCAGAGCGATCTCACACATCTTCACACAGAACACATCTTCCTTTTTTTAAAAATCTCAAGACTCAAGTGCCGTTCTTTGTTCATGTTTAAAAAAAGCTTAACTTTAAATCATCCAGAGTCACGGCCAAAGCCGAATCGAAAGACAGCTGTTCGCCAGCAGCAGCAGCCATTCTTTGTTTTCAAGTAGCAGTGAACCGTCGCATCTCTGTCGTCATTATGTTAAGCCCGCCCCCCGACTCTATACACAATGTGATTGGCCTGACTAGAGTTTGGTTTTTCCAGCTCGAAAGTCAACGGAGAGTTGCTAGACTACACTGACTGCAAAATTATTTTTGCAGCCGCTAGGGGGAGTCTAGATTTCTAGACTAGTTTCCACCAGTAGTAGGCACTGCAACATAAGCAATGACGTACATCCGAGTGAACGAGACGGAGGGAAGTTAGCGAGTGAAGGGCATGACAATTTTGGACTGGAACACAGCATAAATCAAGGAAGGGTGTAAATTAAATTAAAGCTATACACTCAAAAAAAATATGGTTCTTTAAAGGTCCTTTACACGTAGTAACAGTTCTATTTAGTACTGTATCGTCCTGAAGAACCCTTTATATGCTGAAATGGTTCTTTGTGTTAGAGTTTAGGGTTCTTTATTTTTTCCCCACCTTTTTATTTTTCAAATCTGTAACTGTCAAAGCCTCCTCATTACTGATTTTCTGGAGCTCAGCTATACAACTACTACACAGACTGTCAACATACTCTCAACAGGTAAATTATTTCTTTCTTAAAATGTCTATAAATTATATCTTTAAAAATTGTAACAATCATGTCTTTTTCTCTTTTAGTTTAACACAACATGTAGTGTGAGCAGCTCTGTTCAGTTAAGGATACTCATCTCTTCTCCACAAAGTAAGCAACAGAGATATGGAATTTATGACTTTATGCCTAAACATACCCAGTCACAAAAAAACATTAAAGCTATACCGTGACTTTATATCACTTTTAACATGGTAAAGGGCTCATTCTGTCCATTTTTGCTAATAAAAAAAAAAAAAAAAAAAAAAAAAAAGTAAAACCCAAATACAGGCAACAAGATATAAGACCAGGCAGATAGAGGGCTAAAAAAAAAACAATATTAATAAATATTCTTAATAATATGAAGATAATATAGTAATGGACATAAATATTGTTGAAAAGGTTATTTATAACACAATTTTGGTTCTATAGCACTTTCAAAGCATGGTTCTTTATGGAACCTTATAAAAAGGGTTCTATTTAGCACCAAAAAGGGTTCTGCTATTGTTACAAACCGAAGAACCCTAATATGGAACGGGTTAGAACCATTTTTCTTAAGAGTGTATTTTAAGGATGAATAAAATTGCCATCACATGGAAAAAAAAAATTGAAATACAGTTGTGGTCAGAATTATTGGCACCCCTGGTAAATCTGATCAAAGATGGCTGTAAAAAATGAATCTGCATTGTTTATCCTTTTGATATTTCATTCAAACAATTTGCAAAATTCCAACCGTTCATAGTAAAATAATTGAAAGTGAAAAAAATTCAAATAAAAATCACATTATGAAATAAATGTTTTTCTCCAAAACACGTTGGCCAGAATTATTGGTATCCCTAGAATTGTATGAGTTAAAATATCTCTGAAGTATATTCCCAATAATATATATATATATGAAGAGTTCAGATGCAAAAGCCTCTAAGTGCCATCTGAAATTTTCTTCTAGAATGGTCGTTTTTTATCAAGCCAGTATATTTAAGTTCAATAATTTCACTTAAATGACAATTAATAGGTAATTTTCTTTGTCATTTAAGTAGAGATGCACCGATTGATCGGCTGGTGACCGGAATCGGCCGATTTTCACGTGATTGGCCATGATCGGCGTCCGACCGGTCAGTCTGACATAATCCGATTTTATGCCGGTCAAATGCACCCGGGCGCCGCATGATTAACATCGCGCAACATCAGCATCACACGTGCACACGGAACGCGCACATGTAGGAAACCTCATGAATTACGGCCGTTTCACACCGCAAGGTGCAGCGCGTTTTTTTTTGTTTTGTTCGGCATGCATGTTAATCAATGAGTGCATTCACACCGGGAGCCGGAGCAGCGCGTGAGCGTCGAGCAGGAGCTTCGTGTGAGCAACAGTGATGCGCGGGTTTCGGCGCCGAATCTATTTTTGCTGTGCTCAATTTATGTGAAAGCACACTTTTGATGGACGAAATAAATATGATTTCATCCAAAAGTTCCAAAAATGCAAATAATTTGCATGTCTGGTGTGTTTTAACAAGAACTGAAGTAGGCTAGGCTATGTCAGAAAGAAAATGAAGACTCAAAAATATTTATAGAAAATTGACCCATTTAAACTTGTTTTTATTATTTCGTTTCCCTGCACATGCTCCACTTGTCCTGTTTAGCTTGGCTGGACATGTGTCAGATGAGAGAAGAACTGTTTGAGAAATATAACTTGCCATTGATATACAACAAGTGATTGCAATAGGCCTGTGTGTATGTGAGAGAGAGAAATATCTTTATACTGCAAGGCTATATTTATTTAATTTTTATTTGTTATTTATATATTATTTTATTGCCATTTCCTGTTTTCATACAGAAGTTTAGTTTGCTAAATATATCAAACATTTTTAATTGGATATTGGATGTGAAAAGGAAATGGTTCTCCCATAACACTGCACTTTAGATGTGTGTGAATTTCCCACACTAGGAGTCATTTATATAGTTCTATTTTATAGCGATTATCTGTTCAAAAATGTTCTATGCAAAATGTTCTATTAAAGAGAAGATAGAAAATAAATATTTGTGTGTGCTGTAAAGTGGTTTGAAAAAATAAAATCGGAATCGGCTAAAATCGGTATCGGCAGGTCAAACTCAAGGAAAAATCGGAATCGGGATCGGCCTGGAAAATTTTAATCGGTGCATCTCTACATTTAAGTGAAATTACTGAACTTAAATATACGAGCTTGATAAAAAATGATCATTCTAGAAGAAAATTTCAGATGGCACTTAAAGGCTTTTGCATCTGAACTCTTCATATATATATACACATATATATATATATATATAAGCACACCAGGGTGACTAGGAACATGAAATTGTCCAGCCATGACTTCTTGATTCACAAGAGTATGAATATGAGGAAACACAAAGGCCAAATTCCATTAATTATCCATAACAACGAGTAAAATATAGTTCTGATGTGCATCAAAGATTGTTGAGCTTCACAAAATAGAAAATGGCTATGAGAAAATAGCTAATTCATTCGAAATTCCCATTTCCACTTTGAGGGCAATAATTAAGTTCCAATCAACTAAAGATGTTATGAATATGCCTGGAAGAGGACATGTGTTTATATCATCCTAATGCACAGTGAGGAGGAGAGTTCAAGTGCCCAAAGATTCTCCAAGGATCACAGATGGAGAATTGCAGAGATTACTTGAGACTTGGGGTCGGAAAACCTTAAAAAAGCCAACAAAAAAAACGCCACATGTTGTTTGGGAGGGTTTCAAGAAAAATCGCTCATCCAAAAACAAACTCCAGCATATTCAGTTGTCAGACACGACTGGAACTTTAGTCAGGGATTCTATGGTCAGATGAAACTAAAAAAGATATTTTTGGCAGCAAACACGCCAGATGGGTTTGGTGCAAACAGGGATAAAAAGTACCCCATGCCCACGCCACGGTTAAATATACTGATGGATCTTTAATGATATCGGCCTATTTTTTTGCAGGAGGTCCTGGACATCTTTCAGACACATGGCATCATGGATTAGCAAATACCAACATAAATAAAATCAAAACCTGACGGCCTCTGCTAGAAATCTTATAATGGGCCGTGGTTGGGTCTTACATCAGGACAACGATCCAAAACAAACATCAAAATCAAGACACAATTTTGTGTCACTGAGCACAAAATTAAGCTTCTGCCACTGCCATCCCAGTCCACTGACCTGAACCCTGATGAAAATGAGTAGGGTGAACTGAAGAGAAGAAGCACCAACATGGATCTGGGAATCTGAAGGATCTGGAGAGATTCTGTATGGAGCAATGGTCTCTGATCTCTTGTCAGGTGTTCTCCAAACTCATCAGGCATTATACACTGAACAAAATTATAAACGCAACACTTTTGTTTTAGCCCCCGTTTTTCATGAGCTGAACTCAAAGATCTAAGATTTTTTCGATGTACAAAAAAAGGCCTATTTCTCTCAAATATTGTTCACAAATCTGTCTAAAACTGTGTTAGTGAGCACTTCTCCTTTGCCAGGATAATCCATCCACCTCACAGGTGTGTGGCATATCAAGATGCTAATTAGACAGTATGATTATTGCACAGGTGTAACTTAAGCTGGCCACAATAAAAGGCCACTTTAAAATGTGCAGTTTTACTGTATTGGGGGGTCCGGGGGGTATGCTAAACAATCCATAGTTAAAAGCGCTATATAAATGAAGATGACTATGACTATGACTATGTCTTAGAGGCATAACAGACACACACTATCATACTCAGATTGTTTGCAATAAATTGTATTATCATTTAACAGTGTGACCTGAATCTTCATCCAGTTTCCACTACATAATATAGAAACATCATTCCAATGCTGTAATGTAAGTGAGGGGGAAGAGCACATAACTCTCTCACACCTGAGCTAAGAATCAGCCTATAGCCCGAAGTCAGAGAAAATAACAGGGTAAAATGTGCCTTTTTAATTCTACACAAATCTTGTTTTGCATTACTCATTTGTTAAAGGGTTAGTTCACCCAAAAATGAAAATTATGTCATTAATGACTCACCCTCATGTCGTTCCAAGCCCGTAAGACCTCTTCCGAAGACCATCTTCGGAACACAGTTTAAGATATTTTAGATTTAGTCCGAGAGCTTTCCGTCCCTCCATTGAAAATGTATACACCGTATACTGTCCTTGACCAGAAAGGAAACAAAGACATCATCAAAGTAGTCCATGTGACATCAGTGAGTTAGTTAGAATGTTTTGAAGCATCGAAAATACATTTTGGTCCAAAAATAACAAAAACTACGACTTTATTCAGCATTGTATTCTTTTCCGGTTCTGTTGTCAAGCCGTGTTCAGTGATGCTGATGACGTAAGATGCTGCTTACGTGTATCTGGTGCGCCCGAGCTTCGTTTACAGTCTGAGGGAGACGCACGCTGTAAACAAAACAATTTTCGCAGCCATATTTATTTGAACCCGAATACACCGACGCACCAGATGACACGTCAGCAGCGTCTTACGTCATCAGCATCACTGAACGCGGATTAACAATAGAACAGAAAAAAAAAAGAAAAAAAAGACAACGGAACCGGAAGACAATACAATGCTGAATTAAGTCGTAGTTTTGTTATTTTTGGACCAGAATGTATTTTCGATGCTTCAAAACCTTCCAACTAACCCACTGATGTCACATGGACTACTTTGATGATGTCTTTATTTCCTTTCTGGACAAGGACAGTATATCGTACATACATTTACAATAGAGGGGCAGAAAGCTCTCGGACTAAATCTAAAATATCTTAAACTGTGTTCCGAAGATGAATGGAGGTCTTACGGGCTTGGAACGACATGAGGGTGAGTCATTAATAGGGTTGGGTATCGGTTGGGTTTTATCCGATACCAGTACCTACTCGGTATTTTTTAAACGGTTCCGGTGCTTAAACGGTGCCTGAAACGGTACTTAAGAAAACGAAACCGCTCACACTTTGTCAAAAAATAATACCCTTTTATTTACAGGGCCAAACTGGACACAATAGTAACTTAAATCTTTAAACAATATAAATACAAGTAACGTATGGTAATAATAAATAAACCAATATAAAATAAAAATTCACATTTACATAATATCAAATAAAACAATATTGTATCAAACACTGTAATAATACTGGAGATTAATAGAGATTACAACCAGGGTAATCTAATATCGACATGGCTACAGGTTCCCATGTTTTGTCTGCTTGAACCAGTCATGTAAGTTATCTGGTCATTGTACTAGTAACGCAGGGCTTAGCTTGGCGAGTTTGTTATATCGTTCCCACTGCGTCTTAGCTACGCAGCTTTGAGTAAACCTATGAAAGAGAACGTCTCTGGTTACTGGTGTAAGCCATGTTCTCTGAATAGGGAACGAGACGCTGCGTTCGCTGCCAAACTCCTCGCGCTGCCGACAAGCTTCCTTTTTCGGCAGAGAAATCTGAGGAGCAGATGATGTGCGCGCTAATATAATATGATGACGTAAGAGCGTCAAGGCGGCGCCCGCGCCATCACCTAGAGGGCGTTCTGATGCGTAATTTTACACGTGAAATGTAGCCAAACCTTGGAGCGTTTTGTCTTCGGCATCTTCATTAATCCCCTCGCTATCAGCAGACGTTCCGGGAGTCTCCCGCATATTGACAACGGCTCCCTGATTCCAGCAAATTAGTTAAAATCTCCCGGAATCTAGAGCGAGCGAGCAAGAGCGCGCATGCGAGACAGAACAGACTGTGCTCCAAACCGTATAGTGCGCGCACGAGGAGAGAGCAAGAGACTTTGCGTGTGTGCGCCTCTTGACACAGAGACTCAGGCACCGATATCAGGCACCGAAATTTTCGTTCTTATTCGGTCTGGTTACTACCGTTTACGTCGGAACCGGTTCCCTATTGGCACCGCGTTTCGGTACCCAACCCTAGTCATTAATGACATAATTTTCATTTTTGGGTGAACTAACCCTTTAATTGGAAAATAGTTCATAATGCCCTTCTGTTCCACTCTAATGCCCCCGAATGGTGGACAGGCCACCCTGCATTACCTTGGGGCGTTCATCGACCAAACCCCTCCCCCTTTCTTTCTTTATTTCAGTTATTTATGTTTTATTTTTTATTTACTAAAAAAATTCTCCTCAAATTCTCTGCCTTGGAGATACATGCACAACACACACTTCACATAATCACATGTAAAACCAAACTTTCTTGTTTGATTTTTTTGATAGTTTGTTTCAGACTTTTTCTTGTATTACCATGTCATGTCCTAGAAGCTAATAAAAAAAGAAGAAAAAAAGCTTCTCAACCGACAATGCATTCACTGGGTATAAGGACAAAAAAACGACCTTGAACACCGCCACTGGTTATGCACTGTGCCATTTAATTTGGAGCTACCTTTTTGCACCTTTAATATCTGCAGGGTGCTTTCAAAGCCAGCTAAGAATACACACTCAGTGTGAAGCCACATGACAAACATGCCTTACTCAGTCACACTAGGGCTTTTCTGTGGAATATGTATTATAAATTAGATTAAATGAGAAAACTCATTTTCTTCATCACACTAGGACCCCACCCCACGGACTTGGTTCAAATAAAGGACACAAATACTCAACCTTCCTCACTCCTTCAAACCTAATAACCCTTCCTGCCGATAAACAATATAAGACAATGAGCAGTACGTTGAGACAACAACTAAGATTTTCCTAGCCATTTTACAAAATAAATGACTACATAACACCATATTTTCAGCAAATAAGAACACGTCTGGTCTGGCACTTTAGGGGGTTTTTATCAGCACATGGTGCATTGAGCATAGCTAGTATTGCTATAAGTCTTGCTGTAAATACTGCTGAGAGTCTAAACCTCAGCTCTGCTACTTAATTCCTGTGAGCAGGAATGGAGATAGATGGCGAAAGATAATATCATATCATATCCCTGGGCTTTGGCAAGGCATTTTCCTCAACAAAAGCTTCTCCATAAGTGTGGGCTTTGTCCCTCCCAGAGGAAAAACAGTATTGGAGAGGCAATGGGCTGTCACTTCTGGCTCAGAAGTCCTAGGAGGCGAATTATGATGCTCTTGTTTTTTTTCTTTTCTTTTTTGTGTGTTATAAAAAAAATTGTTTTTGTGTTTTATGCCACAAAACTGCTCTTATTATAAAAGATATTTGCTAAGATATACATTGTGATCTGAACACCAGCTCTTTTTAAATCTTAAGCTTATCACTCAGTAAACAAACTCTGAAGTATAAAGCAGCCCATTACTGTGGATAGGACAGTCCAAAAAACTAACCTCAACAGAAAATGCATCTGTTGGGTTAGGCAGGCTTTGCACAGGAGTCAGTGATAAAAAAAAGTAAAAAGAAAAAGGGATCCAAAGAGGTCATTCTGAGCATAGGTGACTCTACACTAACAGAGCCACCTTGTGGTGCAAGGGATGAACATTTTCTGCCAATTTAAACCAACCTCCCACCCAAAGCTGTGCAGTTTAATTTCCCTGAATACTGAGAAAAAAAAAGAGCTTCATTTTAAAAACATGGCATGAGGCAGGGAGGCACACGTGTGAATCCTGACAGGGAATGATGGTCAAATGAGCAAACTTTGAAGTTGTTCTACTCCCTTATCGCTGAAAAGCACACTAGAGTGGGACGGTTCGGAATATCGCATCTATAATGCATGAATGCAATAAAAGTGATGCTGTTATATCTGGTATTCCTCTCTCTTTGTACTGTTTTCCACTGGCTAGTTTGAAGGCAGAGAATGTTAATTCGTAAACGCCATATTAACAGAATTTAAGATGAGCCTATTTTTTCTGCACAGGAAAAACAGTGTCAAGAAAACATCAATAATTCACATCTTACTCTCACTCTACTCTCTCCTAAAACCTCTTATTAGCTAAGCTTGTTAGACAGTACAGCAATGAATGGCTAAAATAGATAATTAATTTTAGTGTCACTTATCATCATGTGTTTTTCATCTTTAACCCTAATACTATAATTTACTATAACATACACAAATAGTCTAAACTAGTGGAATAAGGTCTGGCTCTTTACTTGACTAACTACAGCAAATATCAACTGAAATGTTGGGCAGACAAAGTACACATCCAGGGTTAAAGAAGAGGGAAGCTACTTATTACAAAAAGACATCTGCTTTTGTGTCACATATTTGTACTCCAAGGAATATGAAAGAGAAAATCGTATGCTACCATTGTTCCAAAAAAAGATGATCTAAGCAGCACCTGGAGGAGAAACTTTAAAGGGACAGATTCACGTTCAAAGACGAAAAATAAAAGAACGAATAGTTTAATACTTACATGTAATCTACTTAGAATAAAAATGTCTGCATATGCATTATATTAGTACAATAACTAAATAAATGCACATTTATTAATATAGTGCTTTATAAAATACAGATTATTTCAAAACAGCTTCACAATAAACAGTCAAATAATAGTGTCAAAATGCATCAATGATAAAATGCATGCATTTAAATATGACTATGTGGGCATAATGCTTTTATTGAAAGAGATCACAAAACTTACAAAGGCTGCAAAAAATTAAAAAGTTTATTAAACATTCTGCTCCAGTCCTTAGTACATTCAGTGTCATGTACACTGAATGTGTTTGTGTACTGTAGCTACACTCAGCAAGATCATTCAACCAACAAGGATTCTGAAAAATAACTATTACTTTAAATAATTGTTGTAATTTGTTCCCTGGTACATAGTAAAACTGTATATGTTATATTACAAGTCCAAATCAATTGGTTTCCAAGTTAGCAAGATATATGACAGGTAATAATCCTACAATTGCCCAGGGCACTTAAAACCTTGATATATTCAAGGGTTGACGCTGCAACAATCAAACAGCCAGATCACAACAGGTGAAAACGAAGATCAAAGCGCACTTGACTGAAAATTGACAGTCTGCATCCACAGGGTTCCCGGGACTGTACGGTGATACATAATTGATAATTTGCAGTAAATGAAACAGCTGTGAGATTGACGAAACCGAGAGCAATGTCAACAGTGCCTCGTGCCACCATTATGTTGTTTTTTATCAGGGTCATCCTTGCTTCTTGTTGCAACAAAGATCATACGAAAATTATACTGTTAAAATATCTCAAAATTAAACGCAATTACGATACTATGAAGTGTATCTACTACAGTTCCTACGTCCCTTAGCATGTAAACATCACAGCACGCGGCAGTCATCGAGCTCGCGCTAAAACTGGCGTTTAGCGTTCAACAGCGTCATAAAATCTGAGAAAGTATAACACTGCCATATTTTAGAGTACGAGATATCTGGTCTGGCAATGTTTTTCATATGTTTAACAAGTATCTCCAAGAGTGTCGAGAGAAGGGTTCGTTTGAAGCCGCGCTCATCACCGCGACTTTGACTTATTTATTTATTTTAAACATAGCCTACCTGTAACTCCAAGCTATAGTCCTCGCAAAAGTGCGTCGGGTACACGGTCAGATGGTGTTGCACTTGGAGAGAAAAGGTGTAATCCATTGACTGTGTGATGTGGGCGCGTGTGTAGAATAGAGGATGCTCGTGTACAGCTGCCTGCGGTCCTTTAGTTCAATTGCAGAGCGTTCTCCGCCCCACCGTCCTCCATTGGCTGGATTGCTGGAGTAGTTTTTTTTCTGCAGTAGTTGCTTTACAAGCTGGGATAGACAATAAGACAACAGTGCGCGAATAAGAAAGATCACAGAGAAAATGAAGCTGAATTAGATGGATTCATTCAGGATTCAACAAGGCAAAATAGTATTTTTAAAGTAATTATTATTATTAAGTAAAATACTTTTAGAGTGGAAAAACATGACATCCTCAAGATGTATATTTGACAATCTTATCTGATTGATTATCTTTTAATTCAAAGGTATCAAAATGAATAAAATGTAAATAATGAGACAATACATCATCAATCCTTCCATCAAAACGTCCTGATTGCGTATGCAACCCACCATTCCCTGAAGGAGGGAACGGAGGACGTAGTCGACGTCGACTGAATGGGGATCACGCTAGGGAGCCAATCGTCTTCGAGTACTATTGAACGAGCCAATGGAATTGGCTTGCGTGATTTACATCACACACTCCACCCCCGCGGTGCGGTTATAAATACGGAAGTGGATGCACGCACTAGTTGCTTTTTTTCCGCTGAGGAGCCGAGCGTAACTCGGAGTCAGCGGCGGTCCAGCAGTAGTGGCAAGGGGACTACGTCCTCCGTTCCCTGCTTCAGGGAACAGTGGGTTGTATATGCAACCAGGACGTTCCCTTTCAGTCGAGAACGTCAGACGTAGTCGACGTCGACTGAATGGGGATCAACCATTGAACACGCCACTAAAGCTGCCAACTTCCAGTCCCTAGACAAAGCCTCCTGATCCCCCCGCAATTTAAGGCGGAGAAGGGACAGGGTTTAGGCAAGGGAAGTCACTGCTCTTCCTACAGGTTCCCTGTACATGGAAGGAAGGGACGCTGCGGAAGCCACATCCTGCCCGAAGGGAGGTAACGTGTAGAATACACATATGAACTGGGTGGATGACCGGGCAGTACAACATATGGAATGTCACTGGAGTGGCTCCAGCCTATGACAGGGGGAGACTCAACCGGACAGTGACTCCCCGCAGGGAGCCGCACCGTGGAAGAATACATATGGGATCACCGTAAGGATCGCAACATATGGACCCAGCCTAACACAGGTTCGACACCGCTTACGAGTGGTAGGCCTAACACCGGCTGTTCCGCCACGTCCGATGTCGGAGGGGTGCGGAGGAACTCAACAGGGTTCGATTAAAGGGAACTCAAATGGAGCAGAAATGGCGCACATATCCAGTCCATAGGAGGGGAATGGTGCAGCAAGCCGACACTTCGAACCGGGCTCACGGTGAAACTGGCTTAATGAGAAGGGAGCCCACGGGAAGCAGCGCTTCGACCAAGGTGTCGCCCAGCCCCCAACTCTAGAATATCTGTCAGCGAAGCACTCTGTGTCAACCCCTAAGTGGGAGCACACACTCACTTAAGAGGAGCTCACCACCTAAGTGGACATGTGCATCTCGGGATTTTCACCAAGATGAAGGCAGCCACCATTCAGTGGGCCAACCTCGCTTGGAAACAGCCTTCCCTCTCTGCTGATTTCCTAACAGACAAGAGCTGGTCTGAGGTCCCAAGGCTGAGGTCCTAAGGAATGTGCACGTATAACCGCAATGAAGCGGACGGACAGAGAAAGCCAGGGCTGGGTCTGCCTCCTCCGGGGCCGCGCTTGCAGGCTCACCATCTGGTCCCAATTTAAGGGAGAGGTAGGAACCTTGGGCACATATCCAGACTGGGGTCTCATGCTCGTGAGAGTTAGCCGGCCTGAATTCCAGGCACAACTTGTTGACCGAAAGCGAGCAAGTCCCTACCCTCTAGTAGAGACCATGCGAGCAGGAGAACTGTTTCTTTAAAAAAAAAAATTTTTAACTCACTGCCTGCAGTGGCTTAGGGGCGGTCTCTGCAGTACAGTAGCACCAGAGATAAGGCCCAAGAGGATTAAGAGGGGCGCAAGGCTTTTTTAGGTTCCCTTGTTCCCTCCGGAACCTGACGATCAGGACGTGCTTCCCATGCTTCTGCGTCATGATGTGCATCAAGAAAACAGAAGCAACATCACTTTGAGGGTGTAGGAAAACAGCCTACTCCAACCCATCTTGCAGGAAAGAGAGCACTGAAATGACCGAACCCTCTCAGGATCTCCTCACGGAGAGAAGACTCACTCAACGAATAGGTTCCACTTCTATTTGGCGTAAGCACGACTTCCTCTTTTTAGGGGGTGCTCGCAGAAGTGATGGTAACTACCACATATTCCTGCGGTAGCCACCTGAACCTCCGCGTCCAGTTTAGGACTGGCCTTGAATCTCTCCAGGGGTTTGAACGCGAGTGCCATCATGCCCCGTCCCTGAAATGTATTCAGGGGAAGTCAGGAAGGCTGTCGAGGGGAACTAGGTCTGGTTGGGCCAAGAAGGGGCAACTATCAAGACCTGCTCCACTCCTGACTTAGCACAGTAGGTGCAAGCAACATGCGCGCACAAGACAGGAGCACTGCTCAACACTAGGTGTGATGAATATCACTGAGCTTTCAGGAGCACGTCTGTTCAACATGTAGTGTGATGACTATCACTGATTTGAGCGGAGCCGACAAGCCGAGTCTGATGGTCACAGTCTGGTCTGGACCGGTTGGAAGCTCTTTCTGCTCAGGTGGAAAAATAAGCCGTTGATCAAGATCAGCCAGCATTTTCCAGTCCCTAGCAGCTTCCAGTTGTCCTAGGCGAGAATTAGTTTTAACACCTTTTCTTGGTGGTTGCTCGTCTGGGCGGAGGAATATTGTCTTCTGTGTGTAATGTTTTGCTAGAACAGGTGGCAACTAATTGGTCATGTTACGCTTGCCTTCCAATGCTAAAGCCAAACATCGCAGTACTTGGTCATGGCGCCAAGTAAACCGACCTTGGCTAAGAGCCACCTTACATCCTGTCAAAATGTGCCTTAATGTGGCAGGTGATGAACACAAAGGACAAGAGGGATCCTCTCCTACCCAGAGGTTTAGGTTCTGCGGAGATGGGAGAACATCATATGTTGACCTGATAAGGAAACTGATCCTACTCTCTTCCATTGACCAAAGGTCTTGCCAGCCCATCTTGCGTTGTTCCACACTCTCCCATCTCATCCACTCTCCCTGCTTGGCATGGGAAATGGACTTTATACACCTCATCCTCTCCTCCTGCTTTCGCACCTCATTGACTACTAGCTTCCTCCTTTGAGCTGGGCCTGCCTTGTGGCATTTAGGAGGAGCTAAACAGAGCCCAAAACCCCCTCTTCCATGCTGTACCTGTCCCACGATATCACCAATTTGAAGGGCAGCCTTTGCCTCTACCACAGATTTCTTTGCTGACCACTTTCTACTAGTTTTTAACACAGGGGCTGCCTCCCTTACACATTTGTCGTGTGACTCTACTAAGGTAATTTCCAGTCTGACCTTGGCGCACTTAAACTCCTCGGTTAAAGCAGAGACTGGCAGCTGCAATATTCCTTTACTACAAAGTCCCACTCTGCTGAGGCAGCGTGGAACTCCCAACCATTTCCTGATGTATGAACTTATTAACGTTTCCAGCTTATCCACTGTTATCAAAGAAATCTCGTACACAGTCAGTGGCCAGAGCAACCTCAACAGTAGACCAAACTGAAAGCACCAGAGTGTATATATATACTCATATATACAGTTTATGTATATGTTTATGTGTGTGTGTGTGTGCGTTTGTGTGTGTGTGTGTGTGTGTGTGTGTAGGCCTATATATGATCCGAAGTAACTATTTGAGTAGTTTTTACACTGGATACTTTTTACTCTTACTCAAGTAACTATTAAGATTGTTACTTTTACTTTGAGTAAATATTTCTATAAGTACTTGTACTTTTACTTGAGTACAGTTTTTAAATACTCTACCAACCTCTGAAAATGGAATGTGTAACATTGTAAACCTGGTGCGGACATGAGTCTGTTTATTTTGTTAAATGTTTATTTAAAACGGCTTTTTATCACATAGTTAGAAGCACCACGATTCAATTGTGTTGTCTGTTACATAAAGACTACTAAACAGACATTTGGGGCCAGATTTACTAAACAGGGCAAATTAGTGTGAGAGTGCAATTCCAAAAAAGCGCAGATGGGAGTGGAAAGTTCTGAGCGTGATCTACTGACGACGCGCAAATTAGAGAACAGAGATGCAGCCAGATCATTTTTTATATTTGCGACCTTAACACCCACTTGAACACTTGAGTCAACTACAGTAAATACATCATGTTGACAAGTACAAAGACCACAAGTGTAGGTATTGGGACAGCCCTTGTATGTAAGTGGACCATTTGTTCTTAGCAGAAGATTTAACTTTTTTTTTGTGGTAAGATAATTAATATCTATTCAATATGTCTATCTAATTGTTGTTGTTGTTTTTTTTTTGTTTTTTTTTTGTGATCCATTTACTAGCAAAATGTGATACATTATCACAGTATTTTTATGTGAATGTGAATTTCTGGGAACCACAGCTGCAAGGAGTTTTGATAATTGTTGTTTGCTTTTTTAATTTAACATGATTTTGTACAGTGCAGGTCTATGAATGAAGTCCTTTTCGTATCTGACAGCAGGCTAAAATAAAAATGCATTTCCTCTTGGGTCTTTCGAAGTTTACTGCATTTTCATGTGCATGTGTTTACCTTGAAAAGGTCCTAAAGAAAACATATCACGAGTTTTTACTCTGAAAAATCCATTGACCTTAGAGTGAATTTTGATTATGATTTGAAGTGATGCCAGGCTGTGTGGGGAGCAGTTCATCAAGATGACACTAAAGAGAATGTGGCCTTAGGCTAAACTCGACTTAGTGATCCTTTGCAAAACAGCAAATATTCTCTTTTACTACAGAACCATTCATAAGACAGATTACCACACATCTGTACAGTACACATCAAATCAAAATTCTTTTAAAATAAAAGACAAAGATTCATATTGTGACATTAGACCCCTCCACATTTATAACATGCCCGATTGGTTTTGTTCATTCTGCTCAGCATTGCTTATGTTATGACATCAGCTCATTACTGACATAATTATCTCAATGAAGGGTATTCTGTCATTAGCGCTGCTTGTCTACATTGTTTATTAAAGCATAAATGCCTAACAGACTGTTTATCCTTGGGTTTTAATAAACACTTAAAACCGTTCCACTCACTACCTGTGGCTGTAGAGTAACTCAGCATCAAATCTCATTTTCAGGTAACAAGCCATTTCAGACTATCAGGCCAGTTTTTATGAGCTGTCATGCTCTTAAAATGTGTGAGCATTTATGAAGGACTAAAAATGACAGAAGGAAAAATAAATAAATAAATAAATAAAAGTAGAAATAAATAAATAAATAAATAAATACATGTAAAAATAGCCATTTATATTACCAAAATGTATTTATTTTTTTACTATATTTCTGCATTTATTTATTTATTTCTACTTTTATTTACTTATTTATTTATTTTTCCTTCTGTCATTTTTAGTCCTTCATAAGCATTCGCTCAAGCTTCACAACCCCACTTGAGAGGCCATGGTCCAAATTTGTGAGGTGTATAATGTAGGCAGAAGTGTGACACTAAATGATTAGAGGTTTTTAAATAAAATGTATTGAATTTTTCCTCCCTGTGGTGTGCCAGTTGTTTCTCTGCTATTGTTATTTTTCTATTTATGCACCTGATATATTTGGATTTTATTTCTTCATTGGCGTTTTGGCACTCATGATTTTGTTTGAATAAATGGTGTGACCACTGAAAAGGAAGATCTTTGAATGGAAAAGAGACAAGGGTCTTATGGATAAGTTTGTGGACAGATTAAGAGCACAAAGCCATTTGCAACTGAACTGACCAGCTGTTGTTGCTGTAGTGTCTCAGACAGACTGATAAAGAACTCCCTGAAATGTATTTTACTTGGTATATTTGAAATGATTTGTATTAGGATTTATAAAATTGTATTCTATTTTACTAATTTATCTTTTTTATGAATCTTATTAATCTTTTCTGCATGGAGTCTAGTCATTGAGAGCTATGTATTCATTTAATCATTATGAATGATTAAATTCCTTGTGTTGCATGATTATTATTTTACATGTTATTGATTTCTTTAATCATTTACATATTTTCCATCACTCTGATATGTTTGATTATTTACATATCCTTTTTGTCTCTTCTGTGTTGTTAGATTGAGGGGTTAATCCTATCGACCGGGTGTGTTTTCCAAAATTGATACTTGATGTACATTGGTATCAAAATATGTCTGTTCTCATATCTGTAGACATGAGATAATGCAAGATCTGCAATATTCTCTTAAAGTTCTTTCAGGAGTTCACACTTACATATCATCAGATAGAGTAAAGGTTATGCGTATTTGGCTTGCTGTCCGAGGGGAGGGCTCCGAGCTCTGAACTTAGCCCGGACCCAGAGTACTCCCCCAACACTCGCCCATCCCAGGCTGGTATAAGAATAGTTTGGAGTGAAGAGATGGTGTGGTAGAAGGATGCTGGAAAACTGTCATGGGACAGAGGTAAGTCTGCTGTATATATACACCATATCACGTCAATTGAGTTGAATAATTGAACATGCTTCTCCCGTGCTAATTTGGTTAATTATCCAAAAGTGCTCCTCCCGAACTTTTTAATAAAACATAATTTCACGAGTTCACACTTACATATAATCAGATTAAAGGTTATGCGTATTTGGCTTGCTGTCCGAAGGGAGTTCTCCAAGCTCTGAATTTGGCCAGAGCCCAGAGTACTCCCCAAAAAGTAAATGAGCAAAGGACAGCTGCCAGATGGATTGACTAAAAGACTCCCCAAAACTGACGGCCTTAAATTGGCAGGCTGGTGTTGCGGAAAAGATTCTGGCCGTTTGACCAGGAGGGCCTACACGGAGCAGCTCACGGCGTTGTGAGAGTGGGCCCTACTGGCCGATGAATAGGCTTGAAATGCTCAACCGGGAGGGCCCACACAGCCTCCGACGGGAGCAGCTTATGGTGTCGGGTGATTGGGCCCTATGGTCGACGAACATGGTGAATGTGATTGGAAACGCCCAGCCAGGAGAGCTCTCACAGCGTCCGACGTAAGTTCAATACTCACAGCGTTGGACGGGTTAGCCTCGCCGGCAGTCGAATGGAGAAAAGCATGGTCGCTCGTCCGGGAGGACGGCAGCATCCAACGGGAGTTCAATACTCACGGCATCGAACAAAGAAAGCATGGTTGCTCGACCAGGAGGGCTCTCGCAGCATCTGACGTGAGTTCAATACTCATGGCATCGGACGCGTAAGCCTCGCTGGTAGTCAATAGAAGAGCATGGTCGCTCGACTGGGAGCGCTCTCGCAGCATCCGACAGAACGGGTCGAACAAGGATATATATTTTTTTACGTTGTTGCCGCTATTGAGGTTCGGCTAGTGCGGGCTGATTAGCCTATGAGGGTTTATTGGGCTTTTTTGATGTGGAACCAATTGGACCTGATGTAGCTTTTGAAGGCGTCTGATGACCATGCTGCCCTGATGCGAAAAGAGTAACTGGAAAGAAATTTTCACAGGGACGGCAGATTGTAGAAGAATAGGCTTGTGCGGAGACGTTTACATTTTACATTTATTTATTCAGCTGACGCTTTTATCCAAAGCGACTTACAATTGCTATATATGTCAGAGGTCGCACGCCTCTGGAGCAAATAGGGGTTAAGTGTCTTGCTCAGGGGCACATTGGTGTCTCCCAGTGGATTCGAACCCAGGTCTCTCACACTAAAGGCATGTGTCTTATCCACTGCGCCATCACCAACCCTAGGCGTTCCATTTCGATTCGGTTCACTTCTACATTGCGTTTGCTAACACTTATGGGGAACGTATAAAATGACGGTTGTTACGACGAGGGATCCTGGTTTGGCTAAATATTGCTTTATTCTATCAGAATTTAGTGTCTCAGGACATGTAAACTCGCCGGAGACGCATTTATTGATATATCAATGAGTTTATTTAAATATTATCATCTGCCTCAGCTTGCCATTTTCAAGGCATTGAGTATATTAAATATATTTCAGATGTTTTATAGAGTTTGATTCGAGGCACAAATGGGACATCCTTGAGCTTAATTGTATATTCAGAAAGTCATGCACATTTGTGTGAGATGATGGCAGAATTTTCATTTTTGGGTGAATTATCCCTTTAACTTTAACTGATTTATCAGAACACCTGCAATGACTTGTGTGGCCCACTAACAAGAATTTGAGCTGCACATCTTAAAACATGAAAAATAAGAGATTTCCAGAAATTAAAAGGGCTTAATTATGCATTGATTTTAAAAGATGGTCTTTTGGTTTGTTTTTCAGTGTACACCAGAATACTTTGTGATACAAATCCATCATGTTAAATATAATAATAAAACGTTCTTATTATATCTACCTAATCATATAATAGACTCCTTCATTGCAATAAAAAAAAGAGCCTACTTATTATTCTCACAGACTATACTGAGATTCTGGAGAATGCCTAGAGAAAAAAATCTCCTGTGGATATTCTTCCCTTTTCATTCGATTCATAGTCTGGTAGCTGGTTACATTCAAATTCCCAACAGCTCATTAACATTCTCTTCAGGAATTCTGGGTAAATAGGCATCTAGAATTCAAAAGTAGAAGCTGCTGCATGGTTACTGCATGACTTTCTCTTTTCAATTGCCATTTCATACCAGCATAATAAATCACAAAGGCAATCAAAGCAGCCATGGCAGATTAAAACAGCAGTGCGGTGTGAGAAGGCCTAAATGGTTGAAACAATTAAAACACTATTTTAGTGTTTAAATTTAGTGGCAGTGCCCTCTGAAAATAAAGAATGTGATATAATGTAGCTCATAACTTAGGCTAAAATAAATATTCATAACTGTACCACTGAAGTAAATATATAGCTTTGCTATAAATGTGACATACCACCCATGACCCTCTTGCACTTTTCATTTGGTTATTTATTGATTGGTTGGTTGGTTCAATCAATCAATCAATCAATCAATCAATCAATCAATCAATCAATCAATCATTCATTCATTCATTCATTCATTCATTCATTCATTCATTCATTCAATTGAAATGTATTCATATTTTCTGGAAAAGCATGAATAAGGGACAATAATATAGTAAATAAATGATTTGCTGGCATTTGATATATTGTAGCATCCAGGGGCGGATTGGCCATCGGGAATACCGGGAACAATCCCGAACGGCCGGTCCATTTCAGGCCGAAGACCTGTCAAAGATCTTTTTTTTTTTTTTTTTTTTTTTAATGATACGCGACCGGCCGCTCAGCTGCAGCAGAACGCTGTGTGTGTGTGTGATTCGGACCGGGCCAAACCAATACCTTCAATCTGAGGGGGGATACGAGCGGCCCCTCCCAACTTGGACTGATCCTCGTTTTTCCTGACATCCGATTGGCTCAAACTAGGCGCCGATCAGAGGAGTTTACTTTTGGTCATGTTTGGCGGGTTTGTGTGAATGCAATGCAACATAGACGGACGATAAAAATGGCGAAAAGAAGAGAAAGAAGTGGGTGGGGCCGAAAAAATAAGAATGAAAAAGAAAAGCTGCAGCTAAATGCGCCAAATTAACAGACCTTTTCCGTAGTGGAAAGAGTGCTGTGGCAGCCGGAGGTGCAGATGAGGACTAGTATGCAGCATGGAAAGGACATGTGCTCGATTAGGGATATATTAGTGATTTATTATACACTGAAATTGTTTATATTTGCATTTAAATATAGGCATTTATTACATGGCTTGGTAGAATTCCAATGTAGAATGCGGTCTGTTATTTCTTGACAACAGACCGCCGTTGCCATGAAAAACAGAGCGTTGCCATGGACGTAGTTAAGAGACGGAACGGACTATTTTCTTTAGTGGAAGCAATACAATCGTTTTTAAATAAATAAACTGTTTTTTAAATCAATATTTTGTGTGAAATTATTGATTTATTTGGTAGGTAGCCATGTAATAAGTGGGATAATGTATAGTGTTGGAGAGGGACAGGTTGATGATGGCCCCTGCAGTCATATTGATGAGGAGGGAGAGAAGGGGGAGGAAGGAAAGCAGCAAGAGAAAGAAGAGCAGGAGGATGAGGAGAATGGAACCAGTACAAAAACAATGACAGGTACAGGGGCAGAGTGCAGGGCTGGGTACAAGGCAATCATATTATGCATAGGTAGAAAATGTATTATTATTAGTCATATTTATTACTGATGTTCTTCCCAGCTGTACAATCAGTAAGCAGAGGCAGGGTCCAGCACAGGGGAAGCTGAGCCAGGGAGAGTTGAAAGTGAGGACACTCACACACACACACATCTCTATTTTATGGGACTGCATTGTAGTTTTTGAGTATCTGAGTGGGTATTTGTTAGTATTTGTAACTATTTTGTCACTCCGACTGACTGTACACACGACATGCTAGTAGTTAGCAGTATACTGTGACTTATGTGTTCGAGATTAGGTTTTGCTGACCTGGTTGTGTTCAGTGCAGTGGTGACTTGCTTATACAACCTGAAGAGCCAAGTGTCATCCTAAAATTTCTTGAAGGTCTTCAGTGTAATCTGATTCTCATTATACCATAAAACACGATTAGAATTAAAATAACTGCAAAAAATCCTTCTGCTCGTCCACCAAGGGCACTCGTGTTAAAGGCCTCTCCATCTTAAAGTCCCGGGCTGAATTTCAGTCCCAGTACGTCCCTGGTAGCATCTTACATATACTGAAAATGTCAGGACATGTGATTTGAATCCCATATGAAAAGCCATGCATTTTTTTTTGGTTTTAGAGGAATTTCTAGATAATTTTGAGCAATTATATATATACATTTTTTTATGAAAATTATTATTACATTTATTTGTTTATTTTAGATAATATTTTCTGGTAATGAAGTCAAACAGAATTAAGGGACAATAATTTCCAGTATTTGATATATTGTGGCTTAATAGGTTGATTAGGATGAGTTTAATTTCCTGTTTTATCTTAAATATATACTGTACTAAAAATAGAGGTTTTTCTTACTGGCAATTTGGATGCTGAGCTCTGTACACGGGCATTTATGTCAGTTTTTAAAGTATTTATGTTATGACACAGTCAGCCACACAGGTTGCAGCTTTCTCCAGAAGACAGGAAAAATAAAGAAAACCAGGTTTACACCTTCATTCAGGCTTTAGGCAAATGCACCTCAAAAGTTAAGCTAATGTTCTGCTTCACAGCCACTGCACAGCTCTATGCCTGAGTACACACACGTTTTCACACATGCACGCACACACTCGTACCAGTTTCCATACGGCTGTGGCTAACGGGGAACCAAGGTCACCTACAGTAATGTCACAGCTTCTTCCTTAGGCAACTCCAATCCCACAACACAAACACAAAGAGAAAAGAAAAAGGAGAGAGATGGTGGAACTAATGGGCTATCAGTCCACTAGAGAAATGTTCTATACATGGACATGCAGTGTGTCACTATTGTAACAGCAATGCATTTTATCCCATTTTTATCCTTCATGCTTTGTAAGGCAGGATGTAATGCAGGATTTAGTAACAAAATGATTCAAGACACATTCAACAAATTATGCCATTTTGAACTGAATGTGACAAAAAGTTGTTTCTATACTACAGACCTCTGCTAGAACATATTGGATCTGCTTTCCACTGAATGGAAAATTCCCACTATAATTGACCAATCTGTTTCCCCCAAAACCTTTGCTAATGCCTCATGGGAATATACCTGTGGAAAAGTCAAGAACCATTATAAAAAGCACTTTATTTATTTAAAGCATAAAAACTAAATGCTACAACCTCAGGCTAAATCATTCACAGTGATGTCATATTGGATGTCAAGACCTCATTCTTGGTGATGCTTGAAATGGTTTCGGGCACTTCAAGACCAATTTTGCCATTTCCTTTCCAACGCCCAAGGCCAGGATAAGAGAAGCTATAGTCTAAGATAAGCACATGAAGGCAGCCTCAACCTGAAACCTGAAGTGAAATAAATTCCGTTTTCAATTTGAATGTAAGATGTCTTATCAATGGCTGATTCTGGTGGACTGTCAGTCACTGTGCATAGTCATTTTTAAAGTTTGATAAATGGTAAGGGTGAATGAATACGCCCAAGGAAATGATGTGAGGAGATGTGATTTTTCTTCCTCTGATACCATTCCAAGTGTGCACCAGTAGTGTAGCAGAATCAGGCCCTTGTGAAATTGAGGTCACTCACGCAGCTGCAAGCTCTTGTGTGCCACCACTGGTGATGCTGAGGGTCGTAAAGGGCAAGGACAGCTTGTAGCACTCTGTGTCAGTGTTCAAGGCTAATTTAATAAACATTCCTGTGTGCTTACTGTTAAAAAAAGAGCATTCATATTGTCCTTTGTCTAAAGTAAACACTTCTAGACATTTGATTGTATTCTTCTGGATAAGCACTAAGCACGTGTTTAGATGAGCTTAGAGTTCAGAGGTCAAGGTAAGACCAATTGACAGCACTTGTGGGATAATGTTGATTACTACAAAAATTAATTTCCTTGTTCCTCATTTTTTTGTAAAATGCAAAAATGAGGGTTACAATTAGGCACTTACAATAGAGGTGAGTGCATCCATTCCTTCTTTTTTAAATTACTGCAAAAATGTAGTGACAAGACATTATACAGTCGCTTCAAGTCGAACACACCTAACCACCATTTTTCTGCAAACAATGAGTGCTGCCATTATGGATTCTAACTTACGTTTTGATGCTGTCCTGTTCTGGCCTCCTAGGATCCCATTGATAAAACCGGTTAAAGTAACACCAGGTAACTTTTGCTCTCGGGGTCCCCCTACAGTTGGGAAACAGTATTATCCTCTACTACTGTCGTAAACTCTGTCATCCTACATGCACGTGCATTTGTTGACAGCCATGATAGCCCTGAACACTGTAGGAGGAGGTCACGCTAATCTCACGCACACTTGTTTAGAAACAATTCCTTCCCGCTGCTCCGTGTTCGAATTCGAAAGCTAGTTCAAGTTCAAAATAGACAGGATGGACGAGGAACAGAGCGCCTCTACTTCAGATATAGGCCTAAGTGCTTCAGATGTAAGTGCTTCTCGTTTTGTGTTTTGTGATCACATTTTAAATGTTTAAATGGCCTGTGATATAGTGAAGTCTATAATATAGTAGATAAGAATTATCCGCTTTACAAATGTTCCTATGTGTAGGCCTAGGCAATGCCTAAGGCTGCTTTTATGTTACACGTTAAGCCTAATGGAATGTGGGCCGATTAATGTTTATCTTTGTTGGCGTTAGTTACCGATGCCTATTTAATGTTTTGTATGGTTGAACATATGCAGTCTTAGCAATAAATATGTTGCCAAGTATTGGTAAGAAATTTTGTGCGCACGCATTTTTTTCCCCAAGACCTTTCGTCAGACAGAAAGTGCGGGCAGGAGCGGGACATTATATCACAGATGCGGGCGGGAGCGGGACTAAAAATGACAAATCTTTGCGGGAGCGGGACTGAACACTGCGGGAGTGGGTCTGAAAATTGTGTCCCGCGCAGGTCTCAATTTTGTAGTTCTCTTTGTTCGCTGCTACCCAAAACCCGAAGTTTAAAAGTACGATTGAAAATGCTACAGACCCCGTCAGGCTATGGCAGACATGTCATTCAACCTATTGTAAGTCGATGTACCATCACAAGAGACTTGGAAATATATTATGAAGGTTGAAAAGTTACCAGGTGCTGCTTAAAAAAGAGTGACTAAATCAAATAAACAGAAACTTTTTGAACATTACTAATAATTGCAATGAGCGCAGGATTAAGCTTACACGTACTTTCCAGAAATTTCTTCAGTTCATTGCTGTTGTTGTAGCAGTCAACAACAGCAATAAACTGAAGAAATTTCTGGAAAGTACGTTGAAATTTGCAGGACTCCAGGCAGCGAAACGTGGATATGCAGTTACCATTTGGTGTTCAGATACTGTATGTTGAATTTGTGGGGTAAAATCATACCCTAGTGATATTGTTTTGACAATTCATCAATCAAATATGTACAATTTTATATTCTGCGTAACTCTAAAGTTTTTGTCAGCATTTATTAAAATATACCCATTATGATGAGCCTTGTGTTCTACAAAGGGGGATGGTAGGATAATGTTAGACAAACCCAATTTTCCTATGTATGTATGTATGGATGTATGTATGGATGTATGTATGGACGGACGGATGGATGGATGGATGGATGGATCCCAAGGATTTGTAAATCCAGAGAAATTCCAGTTTTAAATAATGGCTCGTCCCTTGTCATTGTCGCATACCAATGATTTAATATCCGCGTTATCCTCGGTTCCCGCTTGTAGAAACCAGATTACATACATAGATGCATAGATTTCTCATTAGCGGCCGTTTCAATGGGCCGCTATACGTAAGTCGCTAATGATGAATCTATATACAGTATATGATACAATATCTCGCACGGCCCTGTTGTGTCATTCAGTCATCATGGTTCATGATTATTGATTGGCGAGTACAGAAAATCCCCAAAAAACTAAACTTAGACCAACTGAGGCAAGCAGGCTTTGGGACATACGGAGAAATAAAACAAGGATCAATATCGGCGTGGCGTTTTCGAGATGGAGAGAGCTTCGCGACAAACTTGGGCTTGACAGAGACTCCGCTCTCGCATGTGTTTTAATAGACAGGTAAGCAAATATATATTATTTATTTTACACATACAGTTATATTGCACTTTGTCTGTACTTCAGTAACTCTATTTATCAAGTCTGGTGACCAAGTCTATGGCAGTGAAATTAAATACAGTATGTGTTGCACAAAAATATTTAGCCATTACTTGTAAATACTGTGGGTTTGTTCAAATGTATACTTTTAGTATGATTTCTTTAAACGTGTAAAACTGCGCACCATTAACCCACCAAATCATTTGACAAATAGTCACATATCAGTAGCCTAAAAGGCTAATATAGCATTACATCTCACGTTCCTTGCAGCTAATTCATAATCGTAATTCATTACGATGACATAAAATAGTGTGATCAAACAAACAGGTAATACAAAAAATAATTTATTAGCTGATATATAATATAATATATTATTCATGAATTTCATACATCTCTGGATGCTGAAAACGACATCTCTCATCGTTCCACTCTCCTCCATAGCGTCATCAAGTTTTGTCTTTGTTTTGAAAATGCAACCTCTGGCAGCGAAAACTTACAGATTGTTAACAGGCTTTTCCTGATTTCCCTGGTTTCGTAGGAAACACAATTCCATGACCACATGACTATCACTCCTTGTTGTTTATAGTGTTAAATATATCGTACTCATCAACCAGATATCTGATATTAGCTAATTTTATCTGTCACATTGATCGGCCTTCGCAAGCTTTAATCTAAATCACAGCGATCGTCACCCGGCTCGAACTCTAGGCACGATTCGTCGACCGAAAATGCCTGCAGGTCCCCTACCCTCTTGATAGAGGCCAGTGCAACCAGCAGAAATGTCTTCATGGAGAGAAGCTTTAAGTCTGCTGATTGCAAAGGCTCAAAGGGAGCATCCTGGAGTGCTCGAAGCACCAGGGAAAGGTCCCAAGAGGGTATGGAGGGGGGTCTGCGTCCAGACCTTTACAGAGGTCCGGACGCAGGTGCCATAGGGTGCCCCGTCTCTGAGTCAGAAGGCCCTTCCTCAGAGGAATGGGCCAGGGAGGGACTGTCACGAGGAGCATGAGTTCTGGGAACCAGGTCTGGGTGGGCCAATAAGGAGCCACCAGAAGGACCTGCTCCTCGTCCTCCCTGACTTTGTACAGGGTCTGTGCAAGTAGGCTTACTGGGGGAAACGCATATTTGCGGAGGCTCCAGGACCAGCTGTGTGCCAGTGCGCCCGTGCCGAGTGTTCCCTTGGTCAGGGAGTAATCCTGACCGTGATCCTCAGGTCATCCGTACCACCGCCTGAAGTAACCCTCGGAGGAGGTGTTAGATCGCGGCGGAGGCGCAGAGACTCCTTTAAAAAGCAGTGACATCTTTAAAAAGACGCGCTCTACCGGTGTAAGCTCTTTTAGAGACTGCTCTCCTTGGTGCTGAAGCATGCAGATGAGAACGGTCGCAGTGAACACGGACTGGAATGTGCACCTGTCGTGCGCTGCTCTCTCGCTGGCGATCTTACCAGCCTTAAAAACAGCCTTTCAGCACTCTCATGACGCACCTTACCAGCTGTAAAAACAGCTTTTTTGTTTTTGCTCGAAAGAGAGAGAGAGAGAGAGAGAGAGAGAGAGAGAGAGAGAGAGAGAGAGAGAGAGAGAGAGAGAGAGAGAGAGAGAGAAGAATTCAACCACACAGCCGGGCATGTGGTAACACTCATGTTGTAGAGAACACAGCATCGAAGTGCTCGGCTCCGAAGCAAAAAGCTGAAGTGCACTCGCACCTGCTGCCAGGGCTGGACTGGCCATCGGGCATACAGGGCATTTTCCCGGTGGGCCGACCTGCTTTGTGGGCCGATAAATCTCATACTTTACATTTTCTTTTTTTTGAACGGCCTATAAAGCTCGCACATCGGCGGCCCATTGCGTTTAGTTTTGCTTAATTGGCGGCGCTGGGATCTTTGTGCCGGTGTAATGTATTGGACACAGTGTAATGTATTGGACACACCATAGGTTTTTTTTTTCTTTCTCACAGACCGGCCGGCACATGAAACGCGTAGATCAGCGGCCCATTGGTTATTTTCTTGAGTGACACTGGGCTGGTCCAATCACATCTTTAAACGCCTCCCCCTTTGAGCTCTGAGTGAGCGAGCAGTGTCAGTGTGTATCTGTCAAAATAGTCAGAGCGATGGAGAAGAAACGCAAGGAATGTGCAGAGAAATAGCGTGAAAAAAAAACCCACCTTCAAAGGCCCTTCAAGTGGCTGATGAGGATAAGGCGAGAAAGAAGTGAGTGCAGAGAACTGTGGTAAGCAGAACTAGGCTACTTTCAGAACACTTAGGCTATGTAGGAACTCACTACTTGCGCATTATTTCTACATCTGCATATTTGACGATTACGCATTTTATTAGAATTGTAATGAGACGAGTTTGTAAACCATGTTTTTCGCCAAAATAAAAGATCGATGCCGTTTCCGTCTAAATAAAAGATAATGTGCTTATCTCTTTCAAGTATAGAAATTAGTACGAAACTAATTATGATAGTTGCTTTTATTTTTCAGTGCATTTGTTTACTGCCATGGGGTTAATTTTATAACTAGTATTATGTAGTAGTGTAATGTAGACAGACACTATATCACAACTAAAAGAGTTTTGAGTTTTTCTTTGTTCAATTTGCACACTGAATATGGGTTGGAGCTTGAACTCTCAAAGTGCACCAGATTGATTAATTTAACATTAAAAAGCACAACATTTTCGTACGGGGGAGCATGGCCCCGAACCCCCCTAGAGGGACAGAGGTGCACTCACCACAGATTTCCCAAAATCCTGTGGGAAAAATTGGTATTGCTATCCCAATGCATCTTATAGCTTGATTACTGCAGGAGGCCTATAGTTCAACTTAGTAGTTATTTCATCTGTTAACTCTTACTCACTCCTATTCACTTATTACATGGCATTAGTGGTTTTAATATGAGTTGGTATACATATTCAAGGGCGTGCAAAGTTCGGTTGTGTTTATGATCATATGTAGGCTAGTGGGCTAGTCTGGCCCAAAATGCCCGGGCCGATTTTTTGTCCCAGTCCAGCCCTGCCTGCTGCTCATTATATACCCGCGCAGCGTGGCTGAACAGCTGATGCAAATGATTGCACACCAATGTGTATTGGCTCGTTTAGTTTCACTCGAAGTAGATTGGCCTTACGAGATTCCTATTCGTCGGTCACGATGTAAGTCCAGAGTGGCCGACTGATAGGGAACTTGACATTCTGGCAAAACCACAGACTTCTCTCTGGTGACGAATGCCAGACTTCTCAAATAATTTAGTCCACTTAAACCCCGCCCCTTTCTTACAATCGCCCGCAAGCTCGCATTCATTTCTGCCTCCATCTAATCATATAAAATGACCAAATAATTGACAAGAACAATTTTAGCTCAAATAATACTAGCTTTAATGGAATAATTCATTTAAGTGCTTTCATAAAATTGGCCCTGTTTACTTTCATTGTGTCTAACTGTAACCCTTGTCAATTGACGTATTGAACTTGGAATATTCCCTTAGATATATTGAGAGGGGATCTATGCTGCATCTAAAAAAAAAAAAAAAAAAAAAAAAAAAACCGAGGCATTTCCTCACATGCTCTACTTTTATTATTGCTATGCAACAGAGAGTGAGATAGGCAACATATTTGTTTTAAATAGTAAACATTTTTGTAGAGCACAAATCCTCCCCTAACCTTATTAATAGCCTGTTTTGTTTTATGTATTTGCAACAATACAGTGAATTAGTGCACAGACAAACTATACATTCTTTTCTTATAGCAGTAGCCTATCTCGCATCATTGTCTGTCAACTTAAAAAAACATAAGAGATTTGAGAACACTGTAGGCAGAGAGGGCTAGGGATATTCATACAATCTGCCCACAAACACCCACAGATCGATGTGCCCGAGAGCAAATACAGCATCCATCAAACTACACACTAGGGGCTGTGCTGTTTATGATGGAGGTAGAATATTCATAAAGAAATCAAGTACCATTTACAAATTTTCATTGTAATGCCTCTATTAAAATGTATCCCTTGGAAACTGTCGGTTTACACCAGTATTTTCTCATCTAAATTAATGATTTAAAAATGCTCTAACACCAAAGTAGGCTGTTTAAAATGATTTTGTCTCCCTCTTGTGGTGGTCTGGAAAATATTGATTGACTACAGAAAGTTAAGAAAATAGTTTTTAAACATATTTTTTCAGATGGGAGTCAGCGACTGAGAGCAGCAAAACTGGAAGGAAGGTTGTGGTTATTGTGGATTACGACAGCAGAGTATTTGGGCTTCCCTCTTCACACTTCATTCCATACTCTTTCATTCCCTAAACCACATTTCTAGTCTGACTCCATTTAAACAAATCTGGTGGGGGGGGAATATGAGCTGGAAAACTGAGTGAGGCATTCTGGGAATGCGTGGTGCTTGCAATTAGAGAAGGCGGTCAGAGCCAATGAGGTTCTGGCAGAGAAGTGCATGATGGGAGCCAGCCTTGCCCAGAGGGATGGAGAAGAGCCAGTGACTGTGCTGTTAGTCTTGGAATCCCTCTTCATCACATACGAGAAGTCCCCATCCTCCCAGACAGATATCGGGTTGTGGTGTAAATGTCCAACAACGTCTCACCTCCTTGCACACTGGAGCTAACAGTAAGTGAATCATAGTGAACAATGGCCTGCTGTGCCAGATAAGACAATTTTCTTTTCCCAAGTAAAAATGAATGAAAAAGTTTAAGTTCCAGGTTTGTTTCAGGCCCGGCTGACCCTTGAATATACAGTTTACAACAGTATATGATGAAAAACAGTAAACATGAATATCTATCTGCAATTAACATCATGGGGGTGTAGAAAGTTGTTTTGATGCATGACTGAGTTAAATAGATGTTTCTGTTCACAGATAGATTTTATCTAGGCCCTATATACATTACATTAGTTTCAGTAAAAGCTGTTTTAGAAAATATGAACGTTGTCATATGGCAATAAAGCAGTGTTTTTAGGAAATGCATTATAGTAATTTTTTTGTGGAAGTTTCATGTATGAATATACCAAAACATGAATTTAATTAGTGAAACTGATATAAAGTTACAGGTACAGAGTTGCCATATGGCAGCACTTCCCAAATATTTGTTTGTTATTGGATCTATTAATATGCAATACATACATACATTCATACATTCAATAGAGGGTTAAATTGTGCATAAAATAAATACCGTAGATACATTTTCAGCGGCAGCATAGACTGAGCATGTCACTGCCGGTGTCTTTTAATGAAGTTTATGACTTAAGTTCAGGATCCAGCTTGGGATCCAAAAGCTCGCCCTCAATTTAAGAACAAACTTTACCAATGGACAGCACGTCAAACATGTTTTCTATACATGTTTTGCCCTATGATTATTTGATCAAGCGAACTCATGAATGTATGTGTATTTCTCCTTGACATACACAAACAGGCAGAAGAATGAAGAACTCCTTAAGCTATCAAATAGCAACAAATTTAACAAAGGCGAATGACTAGCTTAAGAACATGTTTTTTTTTATATACATTCTGTGATCTAGTGAAAGGCTATAATGTCCTTATCCATTTTTCTCCAACAGGGGGAGACTTGAGACAGACATGATTGTGGGAGTTTTGGCAAACTTCAGGGAAACGGATTCTCCAACAGATAAAATAACTTTATCTTCCTAGCACTATGTTGCTCTCCCTCTGTTTTTTACTTTTTTTCAAGTAAGGTAACGTTCTGTCAAATTTAGAAAAAAAATAAGGTCTTCTTCTGAGATGGGTCTCTTTCCTCTCTCTCCATCTGACTAGCCATAGGCCAGTAGTTCTCAAACTGGGGGCCGCAAAGAAGTTCTAGAAAATTATTATTTAAAACTTTTTTAAATAAAAAATATGTAGATTAAATGTTCAATATTTATCTGCATTTACTGTGAATAGTACATGAATGTTCAAAATTTTTGTTAAGGGTATCGGTCAGCATGATAACTGGCCACGGTGGCCGAGTAGGCTACCACCGGCAGTGGTAAGCCAAAAAAAACATTTGTGTCTGTGAACGCTATTTTACGTGGATATCAGGACACGAGTGAAGTAGCCTACAAAGTTTTGTTTACAAAAGAAATGGGTTAGCAACCAAATGTTACATCGCGACCATGGAAATATTTGGATTCGTGCCGAATGAGAGAGAGGTAGGCCTAGAGAGCCGATAATGTGTAGTAGATTCGCCATGTTGGTTTATTCTGTTTTGTGATTTTCCAGAAATTTAACAATAACCTATTCCATGAATTAGCCTGTTCCTCTGGACATGGAATCTCATGTTTCTTTTCCCAAATCTTAACTCACGTCTCCTTTCAGAGGGGATTAGCCTACTTTCTTTCGTTAACTTTTAATCTTTGTATTCGCATCCTTTAATATGGCAAAGGAGAAAAACACTGTATATCTAGTTAGTTTCAATCTTTATCTCACGTCTAACAAAACTTTTTTGTGCTTGTTGGACATGGTAGGCACGTCAAGTTTTTTGTATAGCGCATTTCACACGCGCAGGTAACGTTAGCTTAATTCAGTTTAGTTTTCTTCGGCAGCACAGCATCAAATAGCTAGGCTATTCATATCTTGCTTGTGTGCACGATAAAATTCGCTCCACTGACCTTTTACAATCAGTGTTCATTGCTTTGTAACATTGGAAGAAAACACAAAGATATTATGACAAGAGATGGGCTCTGTCCTGGTTGTGTCCCACAGTCATCTCAAAGCGCAGAGCGGAATATACGATGAAACATTTAGCTTGGCCTATCTTTGTGGGGAAATATAATTAAACTTGGCTTACTTTCAAATATTTCTGGCTTACAAAAATTTCATGTAATTTCTATTGCTTTCCGTGTTCAAAGACTTTGCCTATTATTTTTATTTTTAATGCATTTTTAAAGTTTGAATCACATTAAAAACGTAATTTCGGCATTGTTCATTTCTGGATAACCGTCGGTGGTATACAGAAAAATCGTCACCGTCGTTTTGTTGCACTTTTCCAAAACAAAAAGTTTCAACGCAATCCCATTTCTAACTGTCAAAACAGTTCCAAAACAGGAAAAAGCTATTTGTTCCATTTTATGAAATAACACTATAATCACAACTATAATCAAACATCAGAGAAGTAGGCTACCAACCAACATTAGCCTATTGATGCTGCAGCATTGTATAAATTAATATGCTTGTGCTTTAATTAAAATTAAGTTTTGTGTCATGAATTGTCTTTGGGGGGCCCCAAAGTGATGCACCCTACACAAAGGGGGCCTAGCGCTGAAAAAGTTTGAGAACCACTGCCATAGGCACTTGGAAAGATGATAGTTCTCCATCTCCAAGTCGAGCACAAAGACACATTGTCCAGGAGAAAAACACACGTATGACTCTAGTTGGAGCTCATAGCTTGAATCTAATCTCAGTCCATTCTTTAATGAGAAGGCAATTTTTTGCGGTGCTTCACATAAGATGTGTGTTCAGAAATTCTGTTTTAGTGTCTTCTGGATCCAGAATACTGTAACGTATAAGAGGAGAAATTTAGAGAAAAAAGCTGACCTAGTAAAGAGATAAAGTTCGCCCATAAATACTGTGGTACTCTGGGTTTGGGCCGAACTCCGACCTCGTAGCCCTCCCCCCACACAGAGCGCCAAATACGCATTCAACTTGAACTCGTGAAACATGTATGACATACTTTCTTCTAATCAACACAAAAAGAGATGTTAAAGTTCATTCTGTTATTTTTTAATAAAGTTATGTGTTAAATTACTAGGGACTGTCAAGCTACAAGTATGACAAAAACAGGTCAAACTAACAAAATTATGTTCATATCATATGACATGTAGTGTGTGAGTACAGACCAAAATTGCAATTTAAAAAAGTCAATTTAAATGTATATCCCCTCCGCTGTAACTCTTCTCTTTCTTTCTTTTTTTTTTCAATTTGAATGTTGTCATTAGGGCATTTTTTATATATTTTTCTCATGGTCACCATTTACTTCAAATTATCTCCTTTTGTGTTCCATAAAAAAAAAAAAAAAAAAAAGGGGGGGGGGGGGGATGGGGGGGGGGGGGGTTAACTGTTCCTTTAAATTGACATTATGCATTACATTTTATAGCACTTACACTTCATACCAGCAAAACAGATATTTTGAACATTTAAAGGGACAGTTCACCCAAAAATGAAAATTCTGTCATCATTTACTTACCCTCAAGTTGTTCCAAACCTGTATGAATTGTTTTCTTCTGCTGAAAAGAAAAGAAGATATTTGAAATAATGTCAGTAACCAGTTGATGGGCCCCATTGACTTCCACAGTATGTTGTTTCATACTTTGGGAGTCAATGGGCCCCATCAACTGTTTGGATACCCATATTCTTCAGAATATCTTCTTTTGTGTTCACCAGAAGAAAGAAATTCATACAGGTTCGGAACAACTTAAAGGTAAGTAAATGACGATAGAATTTTCATTTTTGTGTGAACTATCCCTTTAAATTGCAGAAATAAAATCGTTCAGTTATTAATATTTTTTTTTATAAAGATAAAAAAATAAAGTAAAAGTAGTTTTTCTAGGATCTGTCTATCATTTTTAACCAAATAATAAAAATAATCTGAACATTACTATAATGATTCTTGAGAATGTGCTGTATACTTTACTGGCACTACACACACAAACTAATGATGATTGAATGATGGAATGAGCAGTTTGTAGAGCATGTACATTTATGGCTCTGTGTGTGCTGGAGTCCGAGTGGGTTAAGTGTGTTTACAATATGAATAAATGTGGGTGCTGTATGCCTGTTATAAAACGCATTCTAACCATGACTCACCTCCCAAGCTCCACACTAAAATGAAGAATCGAGCCACAAGTGTGTTTCTGGTCAACGTTCTGCAGTCAGTTGTAAGTGGGAGCTGGGGGAGAATAATAAACAATAGTGGTCTGAGGTGCCTCAGGAGTAAGCTCCCCTTGGCAGATCTGGGAGGCGCTTTATAAATTAGAAATGAGTCTTGTGGCCAGGTGCACCAACAATAGCTGCCTGAGCTGCTTAGCTGGCAAACCCTGTCCTCCCACACCCTCACCCCTACAATCTTACAGCCCCCCGTCTCTCTCAGCACCCCGTCTTCTCAGAGTGTGAGAGTGTCTGGAAAGCTTTGCACATTTCTGTTCATCTCAGTCTCGTTAGGAGACACCATGAAGCCAGAGGAAAATTAGAGAGAACAGCAAGTTATATTTAAACCACTATAAAGTCGCTTTTGTATGATCACGTTTTGTTCTCGTGAACCATAAATTATATGGCATATATGTAATGTACAATTACAGGACATTTCCCTGAGGCTGAAAGCTTTAGTGCGACATGTTTCAATAAAACACTCAGCTAACCTGTACATTTATTTCTCTGCAGTAATACTACCATTTTAATTTCCCTGGTCACTTAACACTTCATTACTCAATGTAATGTTTATGGCTAATTTCAAGAAAGTTCAACCCTTAACCTTCATTTGGTTCGTCTGGTTTTTGGAAGGCTTAAAGGTGAGCGTTTCAGGCTGTAAATTACTTTTACATTCATGCTCCCTTTAGGATCTTGCTATACCCAAAGGAATCCAACAATAGCAGCACAGAACACTGAACTTTCAACTGAAACTCCTGCACTGAATACATTTCTTTTTTCTTTTGTTTTTTCTCTCGTTCTATTGCAAACTCTACGTCAGTACACGGGAACCTGTTAAATAAAACCCTGGGTTTGCCAAATTGCGTCCTTTTTTCCAGCAACGAGAGACTAGAGGCTTTCATGAGAGCTGTAACAAATAATGGAACATTATGAAAGACTGAAAACAATATTAAATAGATATTTTTCCACAAACTATTAGGTTTAAGTTGATTTTACAAATTAGGTATGTTATTTTTAAGTATCAATGCACTTTGCATGAGGATTTGAATGTTAGATTGTAAGATTGAGATGTTTACTTATTTCACGTTCTGCTCTTGGGTTTCTTATATTATTAGGTGACCTACATTGAAAAGTAAAGAGTGATGTGATGTTTAATCTGTTTTTGAAAGCTAGACCACTAAGCTTCATTTTAATTCAAAGTTATGTATAAACATCAGGAACCAATCATGGATATGTCATTACTATCAAGCAATAATAAAGGTTTAACATAAAAGTGATTGATTCAAATATTTTTCCCTTGCCTATATTTGTGATGAATGGCAATGTTGCAAATATTTTAGTAAGTTGCATTAATATTTAACGATTAAAATGTCATTATATTCACTTGCCATGGGTTGTTTGCCTTTGCTTCACCACAAAACTATTATTGCTAATCTGTTCCTAGGTTCCAGCCACCAAAGATTGTCTACATAATTTGATTTAACAAATATGTCAAAGTGTTGTCCTAAAAGTTTATATGATGTACTCAGGGGAAAACTTTTTTTTTCTCCAGTCAGGTCAGCTGTACCAAGGCATGAGCAAAATCTTAACATCTAGAACTACAGGAATTCAGCCAGGTCAGAGTGTGTCCACTCATCAAATATCAGACTTGCTGGAAAGACCAGACCTCCCACGTTGCGCCAGAGCGCTACAGATCTGTCTTGCCCACTGCATGAAGATAAGTAGCACTTACAGTTTATATTACGCCTTTAAAAATTACAGAGGCTTTTTCCAGCTTTATAAGCATTTATTTAATCAAGAGGTCGCTTGTTATCTATTCCTGGACATTATGAAGCAAATTCCTATGCAAGTAAGAGAGGAGTCAGAGACAAAACGGGCTAGAGGTGACTGAGAGATGCAAAGCACCTTAGCATACTTTGATGCAAGCATTTTACAGAGTAATCATAACATAATATGTGTAAGGAATCTAAACGAGCATCATCAGACTATCTCATGAAAATTCCTTTTAAGTATCATTTTGTTTTTGTAAATAGATGCAATTCAAGAAGAGGTGTAGGAACAACCTGAAATGTTTTTTTTTTCCCCCTTACATTTTCATTTTTTAGTTTTAAATTCCACCAGCTGCTCTTCAAAATACAACACAGTTTTAAACATATTTAAAAAAATAAATTCAAATGGGACACAATTTGAAAGCACAAAAACTGGACAGGTTTAAGAAACATTAGTCAATCAAGCATCATGTATGAATTAAAAAGCTAATTTTCGTATTAAACTGGCCAGTAGCTGTGTTGAGACATCATTGATCATTTTGTGTTTCTGAGAAAAAAGTGATAATGAGGTCCGTGATTAACATTATAGTTGAAAAAAGCTTCTGTTTTGCCTTTAAACCTTTCCTTAGGGGGATTTTCCAGAAAGAAAGGTTAACTTACCATCACATATACCCTGACCACTCGGTTGACTAACCCAAACCTTGCTGAGGTATTCAGGTTCCACAACCGCAGTCTGGAGTAGGGCCTAAGTTCAGTCAACCTGGAGTATCTATATAGTATGAACGTGTGTTGTATTTGTATAAATGTAATCTGGATGTACTACATTCGCCATGTTGCATACATCATGTGACCTATCAGCATCAGTTGCGTCACATCACCGCCATTCACAAATCTTCTCCCGTGGCCTCATGGGATAGTAAAGTGTCCAACGTTTTCACACTTCAGAATCTCGTTGGAAGAAGTAGTTCCGGTTACTTTTTGCATACTCTTTTGTCACATGCTGTTTTTCGCCTACTATATACAGTAGTAGGTATATGCGATTTCGGATGCAGCCTATTGCTGCGCCCCAATTCGCCAACTATGCCCTAAAAGTGTGTACTGTTTTTGTGAGGAAACGTACATACTTTTGAGTGTGTAGCAGAAGAGTATGCAAGCTTTGGGATATACTACTTTGTCATAATTGCGCCTTAACGGGTGCTCTGTTGCTTAGTAACGTGCGTCCTGTCACTGGCCCTGCCCTGTCAATCCTCTTGTCACAGTTCATTTAATTTTCTACCGTTTCGGAGAGAAATGTTGTAGCACGTTGATCTGTCAGTCATGAGTCTTTCAATATAATATTATGTGGATAACATTGAATTAATCAATTTTGTCGGGTTAGATACCCCTTTATCTAAACCTTTATACTTAACCGTCAGACTCGCACATCCGCCATGTTTGTTTAAACACTTTTTATTTCTAATCTAATCCTGGTCCATCCAACACGCTGTGGGTTGTGGGCAATATTAGGCGTTAGAGTGTGCACGGATCTGCACTTCGGATTCTAACTGGAAAAAGTAGACCATCCTGGTATCTTTGTAATACTCATTTGAACATACTACGATTTGGGACAAAATAATTATATTTTCAAATACTGTTTAGGACGGATAGTATGCGAATTGGGACCCACCATATGTGTTTGGCCATACTTCTTTTCTTCTTCTTTAGTTTAATGTCAATTTACATTCTTAGTGCATATCGTCACCTAGTGGGCGGTTTTGTAATATTTTTTAATCTTATCTTTTAATCATTTTTTTTTTTTATTACTCTGAACAAGAATTATTTTGTTTGTTTGATGCTAAATATATAAATTAAAAAGAAGAGATGGACTGACCTTAAAAACAGTCTGAGCTTTCAAAGATAATATGGCTGTATACGTTTTGTTTGTTTGTTTAGCCATTTACTTCCACACTTGTTGTGAGATGTATAACAAATGCATTTCTTTTTGTAGAAGTACATTATACAGAAAATGTTATTCTTACTTTCATATTTAAAAACTTATTTGCATTGAAATGAATACTCAAATTCATCTATGATGTGTGAGAAGAGAATAAAATAAGATAAATAAATTGTAAAATAACATTGCTTTATGTTATGTTAATATAATGTATAACTATATAATAATACTGTGAAATGTGTTATGCTCACTGGAGCCTCATCATGCTCTGAATACCTCTGAAACAAACTAAGCCTTGAACAGAACCTCTCAACCTGCCCCAGGGCAGGTTATGTTCAGAGATTAAGTTGCAATACTTACCCTGAAAGTTACCTCCGTCTTTGGAACTGAAAATCGAGGTTATCCATTTACTCTGAGTAAACTTATACCCGGCTATGTCACATAACCTGCTTTCTGGAATACCCCCTGGTATAGATCTCGGCTGTGTGTCTGAAACTATGAATGTTCATCAAGTAGTGTGCGCTTGTCCAAAATGATTTGCTGAAATCAAAACACTGATGGTAAAAGGTGAGCACTAGCCAATGGGATTACCACTTGCACATTAGTCCACTTAGTCCACTCGCCCACTAAGCGCCTGGTTATAAGTATTATAAGTAAGCATCGTGCAAGAACTCGAAAAAAAGGCAGAAATTATGGAATGTACCACTTATAATGGATGTAACTGATGTGTATTCAAATGTATGGTGTGTCAAGCTTTTTGTATGCCAAAATGACTTATCTGATCTACAACAAGGTTCAGTCAGTCATTGACAGAACATACTACTAAGAATTTAGATGAGAATGACTCTTAAACAAGTTACTCAGCCTGTTATATGGATTGTGCATCTAATTTATTTGCCCACACTTTTCTCTTGATCAAAATGATGTTTGTCCATATTTTCATGGCTTTCATTATTATTCAAACTCATCTCACTGATGTTTTACTATCTTAAACTCCAAAAAACCCCACTGAAAGTATGCAAACTCTAATTAAAAGCAGAAGGCGTTGTCTGACCTTTGGAAAGAGAGAGAGAGAGTTTTAATCATAGATTGTTTCCTAATAAGGCAAAGTTGCATCCTGACTCTTTCCAGGCTTTTGAAGACAGCTGCTTTGACTATGACAGGGATGAAACCACATCTGAAATACATTTTGCAATACTAGGCCATTTTCTAAAACCATATGTCCAAAGATTGGTTTTGGTATCATTCCTGCATTTTTCATTCTTTTATGTTTTCTCTATTGAGATACACGCCAAAGCAATTATCTTTTTATTCATTACCGGTGTTAACAGGAACTCTGCATTTATTGACATTTTAACAATAGTTCTATGTTTGAACATCACACCAATCAATCTTGTTTCACTGATTGATTTAACATGTTAATTGATCAGTTGATGTGGTTTATTGTTACCTGAAAAGATGAGTTATTGTGCCATAATGCCGTTTTATGAAAGGCAAGGGCGCTAAGCTAGACCACAAACAAGGACTTTTCAAATGTAATTTTCAGAACTCACAAATGTTGAAAGGTGAAGAACCATTTCCAGCCTTAAAACGTATCACATCATTTGTCATTGTTAAAAAAACCGCTCTGTCAGCAACAGCCGTGCAAAATATTTGGTGGTGTATAGTTGGTATGGATATGCCATCAACCAAGACCAACTCTGTGAAATCAGTTTGACAGCTGGAACATAAGAGATTTGTAAGACGTAGCATTTCATACCATAACCAAATTGAAGAAAATACGAAAATGGTTGGGATTCTTCTGAAAACACCACAGGCTGAGCATAAAAACAACAATTAGCTGTATCTGGCAGTCGTATCTGAGGATGCAGACAGTTTGATTAACTCTGACAGTCTATTGTACTCATCCATGCAATCGTTTCCAGAGCTGGCTTGTTTTTTGTTTTTTTTACGTAGAGCATGGCCCATAAATCATCTGAAACATGGCAGTGAAATTGCAGTTTATTGAACTTGTGCTCATTGTTGATATAAGACTGTTGCAACATTCCAGACAGGATTAACATGCTCAAAAAACATGCGACTTCAGACAGTAAGAATGAATACTGTTATAAAGTATATTGAAGTAAAAAATCACTTTGTAAATAATTTATCTTGGCCGGCATGCACGTAGGCTACTCTTTTCTCTGTAATTATGTACCAGTGTGTGTGTCTGGCCTGAAATTTTCAGCTGCTACCTGTCATGGCATAACTCTCATTATGAAAAATCCCTCATAGAACATAGTGCACCAAATTCATTGATATACTAATATCAACTAAGCAAAGTCAACAAGAAAAATAATCTTAATGTTCCCAATGTGCAAACTGAATTCTAGTATGAATAATACAAGTGTTTTGTAAGGGTTTGACCATACTGGTCAGGATGCTCCCTACATATTAACCACAGAAAATCGCTGTAAATGGAACAATGACTGTATATGACGACAACATAAATGTTTAAGAAACATTTTCTGGTTAAAACTACTAGTTTAACAAAGACTGGAAATAACATGGTGTGCAGAAGACATCAACATTTTTATAGTGTTTATTTTATATTTGTGCTAGAATTTTTATATACAAAATGATTGCCAACATAAAAAAATGGGAATTGAGGAACATTGAAACTAAGAGTTCTACACCACAGCAAGAATTAAGAGATGCTTCATGTAATGCACACTGTGCATTCTTAAATGATTAGTTTAGACAAAGCTTTTGGCTAAAATGTCAAGAGTTTTGCAATTAATAAAACCTCCTTTGCAAAAAGCGCTATACACTAACAGTAGCGAGTTGTGGGATTACATGGAAAAAATGTCCTGTACCAATGAACATTTTCAGCAGTATTGTTGATATAATGCTATATGCTGTTGAGTACTGTTCTTTTATAATAATTTTACTAGTTAGAAAACATAGTTTGTTCTACAGCAGATAAAGTATAGGCCTATACGGTATTCTACCATCAAACAGAATCCATTATCATCCCAATCATATGGGACTGGGCAATGTAATTCATCATATACATGGATTGAGGAGTGCAATAAATGTTATGCATATATCTTGTCAATACTTATGGAAAGCAGGCCTCTTATTCTTCACTAGTGTCAACAAAGAATTGCTAATCAAGTTTGATGACTTGATGGTCACAGTACAGGTCACAGAAAAGTATGTAACCAATTAACACTGCAAAATAATATTGTCTTTTAAATTTGCGGTAATTCTAGCAACTTGTAATAGACTCAATATGCTTAAAGAAATGGCTTATATGGTATGTACCTTCACAGTGTGTATAAAATTGTACCTATAAATTGTGAACTAATGGGTCATGTTGTAGTTTTTGAGTGTTTTTCTTTTTTTTTTTTAAGAAAGGTCAACAATCAATTGCAGGTGAATTCTGATAATTTCACAAGATATTATCAACAGTTACATATTTGGATATATACAAAAGTGATCAGTTGGTTGTGGTGGAGAGTTGGTCTACTGTTTCATTCATTATCTTTTCAGTCTTAAACAGCACAGATCCAAGACAAAACACCTCAAGTGTTTGATCTACAAAATACATGAGAAATATATAAACAATGAAAAATAAAACAATATTTTGGGTTGCCTGGATGTGCAAGTTCATAAAGTAAAGAGTGTTTATTTGAAGACATTCTCATAAGCAGGGCACTTGTGGCTTTTGAGTTTTTTCATGGTCTTTTTGAATTCTTTGCTGGATTTGTCCCACTTGTGAATGCCGGTGAGAAGGTACTGTTTGTCCACCTTGCGTCCCATGATAAGATATGTGTTTCCGAGATTTTCTAGCTGCGTGCAGGGGCAGTCGGCTCCGTTCTTTAGGTACAGAGTGAGTTTCTTCAGGTCTTTCTTCTTTAAAGTTCCCAGCTTTAGGGGTTTTTTCCTCTTCTGCAGGATCACCTTGCGATCCATGTTCTCCCGTTTTACCTCCTTGATCTTAGTCTTTATGGCTGTGGATAAAGAGAAAAGAGAGAACTGCGATCAGCTTTCTGAAGTTATCTTCTCCGGTGGGTGGAGAGGAGACCGAAGATTACATCAACTTGCCAGTAAATATTAGTATTCTGTATTTCTTCAAATAAGCCATTGTGTTCATTATAATGACATGGAGATTTTTAGAGCTGCCAGGGAAAGCCCCCACAGTGTTTTTAAACACTGCTCCCACCTACTGCATCTGTTGTGGTCTATGATATTCCAAACCTTCATTCAAACTTATGTTGTGTCCTGGACTGTGCAGCGCTCTCACGTCTACACAAAGTCATCTAATTTCCTCAGGCCATGTGCTGGGTTCAAAGAGGCAAAGAAGGGTTTGGGTTGCAAGGGGTATCGCTGGCAGTTCCCAAACGTCCAAGGCCATAAAAGAGAGATTATGCTGCCAAGTAATACAGGGGGCAAAAGAGAGATGAAGGAATGGAAGAAAAAATGAAGAGAAGGTGTAATCAAGATCAGGCCTGTCTTCTCTGCCAATGGTCTCAGGGCAAAGCCATAATGATACTGGTCTCTCTGTCATGAACTCTGTCAAGTTCAAGAGAAAGCATCGATATCCATGCAAACCAAAACCGCTCTCATTGCTGTATTCTTTTCCCAGGGGGGCAAGAATGTCCCAAATTGCAGCTTCACTGCCCTCTGCCCCTCTAGATGTAACAGGATACTAGGTTTTGTTCCTTTGAATACCTCTCTTATAAGCTTAAGGCAATTAGTCAAAGGTCAAACATTTTCTAGATGGATATATTGGCTGTAGGTGAAATGGGTCCCATTCAACTGTTACTCCACTGGAGAAAACCATCAACATTTATCAAATATCAAAAGTATCCATGCACCAGTAACTAAAATTCTGCTTGATACCTTGATAACTATTTTCCTGTTATGGCTGATAACCAATAAATGGCTGATATTAAAATTCTATACCATTTTGCCTACACTTTATATAATATATAGAAAATATAAACAAACAAAAAAAAAAACGAAAATCAATCGTTTTAAATAAATGCTAGAAGTGAATTTAGCATCATTATTATGTACAGTATGAAAATGGATATTCGTTCAACTTAAATATTTGCTAAATAATACATCTAACAGCTAAATTATTAGTTTTTAAAGATTAAGTGATTAATAAAGTAATTTAAATATAAAATGGGGGGGGGGGGGGGGGGGGATTAGCTATTTAAATGAACAAGTAAATATCCAATATTAACTGATACAGATTTTTTAAAAAAAACTAATATTGGCCATTAAAATTATTTAAAAAAAAAACTTTAATAGTAATAGTGGGAGATAACAGATGTGGTACCATTATACTGTGTAACCCTAAAAGTAACAGACAACCATTGGTAAATCCCAATGCAAAAATTTTATTGAAAAATTATGTACCTTGCCGTGTTTAATTGTAATATCAGACTCTTATGAATTTTACTAGGACAAACTTAGTCATGACCACTATGTTGACCATTAAACTCCTGGTTTAATCTTATGCCACATTCTTAGATTTGTCTTAATCTGTCTGATCTGTTAGAAAACTCTCTTTAACCTGTTAATCTTTTCATTTCCTTAACCTTCCTATGCACGAGTCAACTCCACGGTGGTCCTGCCAGAGAGTCAAACTTCAATGGCTGTTCCTCCTTCCCACCGCCTTGCAGGTGATTTTTTTTTTTCGTCCTGGGTTAACGATGGAGAAACATGCAGAGCGTAACATCTTATCATCTTCAGCGGTCTAACATCAGTGACTCACAAGTGAACTTAAGGCCACCTTCAGAAGAATTTGGTCCAATTAGCAGGCCAATACTAAAGACCCGTGGAAATGAGCAGACATCTTTTTAGATTTACTGCTAATTATGCTTTAACAACCTGATCAGTCTCCACTGGCTGTCAATGAGCAGACCACAATGAAACTAAATCCTCCCCATATCCTGTTGAACTTTGGCTTATATATATTCTCTGCAGCTTGAAGCGTGAAAATATAATGCGTGATCATTGCCAAGGAAAGTTAAAGTCCCCATCGAGAGCCCTTTTAAGTCAGAAGAGTAGCTCTTAACACTTTAAGACATACTGTAATTCAAAAAGGTACATGATGAAATGTGTTCTATTCTGCCACCCATAACCTCACATCTCACACCTTCTCACTTCTAATGACTCTTGCAGAAATAAGCCAGAGTCTTCCCAGTATTATAAGTGCACATGGAAGGGATTACAGCTTGATCTGAAGTCTATAAAAGGGCTTAGTGTTTGATGAAATAAAAAAAAAAATGCTCTGAAGGTTAAAGCATTATCAAGTCAGGATAGAAAGAGTGTTGTCTACCTCCCACAAGCACTTTATCTTAGCTTAAATCCCACTTTAACCCCACGGTGAACTTATTTTCCACATTGTGCTTGTGAATGTAATCCTTACAAATGCAAGGACATGGGTACAGTCGAATACCTTCACATGTGGCTTTACAGCTAATATAGGAAACGCCACACTTTTATGAACAATAACAATGGGAAAGCTATAATAGGGTTAGTCTCTCTTGTCTCGTGTCTCGAAAAGGGCACACCACAAAAAAGTGCCACATAAATCAAGCCATGTGAGGTGCCTTTCTAATCTCCCTCAAACTGATAAGACAATAGTAGTTGAATAGCACACCACTAGACTTCACAGATCTACATCAGCAGAACTAGTTTACTGAACCATGTGAGGATAATAAGCAAATATTGTGCTCAAAGACTCCACATACAGATGCTGCATCTATATCGCATACCACAAAAAAACATCAAGCAGGCATAATAACGTTAACATTTCCGAGCACATGCAGTAGATCATATTCTAAACAAACCCAAGCAGATAATGTTTCAGTCTCAGATGGTCCAAATAAGTACTTCATGCTTGAAAGCTTTGGTAAATATTTGATAAATAAGATATAAACAAAGAGAGCATATCTCAGAAATCGTGCGGTCACAATCAGTGTTCTTTCCAAAATGAAATGAATCATTTTGATAAAAAACAGTGAAAGTATTCACATTTCTTCTGTGATAAATATAACTAAATATAAAACGTTTAACCTTTGTCCCTGATCTTTGACCTCGCTTCCTCTGTCATTTTGGAGACATGTCCGCAGCCAGATGTAACGATGCCATAAACTCAGTAGGGAGAGTTTGGGCTGAAACAATTCACAAACATGGCACCTGTGGCTCGGGGTGAGCTCCAGTTAAAATAGTGCTACAACATACAGTTTTACTACAGGAAAGCTGCATGCATCACTGACCACAGGATAGACAGCCAACTAAAGTGCGCTAATGCTGTACTGTTCGAAGAGCAAAGCTGGAATGGAAATAAAACTCCATCCATACTTTGTCTTCTGTTTCCATAGTCTTCAAATATATATTCAAAATCTGGATGGAACTTAATGCTTGATAGGAGTGTCCAGGGCCGTTCAAAATGTCGAAGACAACAATATGTATTTAGGCTGGATGGAGAAACTATTCCTTGCATTTACTTTAATTTAATACTTCACAGCGTGAACCCTGTGTCTTACTTCACTGTCTGTCTGTTTCAATTTCCTGGATTAGAAATTTAGCACCGAGGTCACAGAGAAAGTGTCAGTGGTGTTGGTATACATAAAGCTGACCATAGAAAGACGGCAGCTTTCCAGAGATAGCTTACCCATTTCAAACACTAAATGAAACTTTATGGTTTTGTCAGAGGCTAACCAAAACCAGCTTTTGTTTTCCTCTTCAGAGGAAAGCAGGAAGTCACTCTCACACTGCTCTCCTTTTGTTGAGGTTAACTCCTGCTGTGATTGGCCTTAATGGCTGCAGTTATAGGCTCATTTAACAGTCATTATTGTTAACCATCCTCAAATCTAAATGCTCAGTCACACTGAAAATCGAATAATTAAACCCGCTTTTCATAACAGTAGATAATACAGACCACCAAAGTTTCAATGTCCTACTATACACTACCATTCAAATCATTTTTTTAAAAAGGTCTCTTATGCTCACCAAGGCTGAATTTATTGGATCAGAAATATAGTAAAAACAGTAATATTGTGAAATATTATTACAATTTAAAATAACTGCTTTCTATTTTTATCATTTGAAAAAGTAATGTATGTACGATGGCAACGCAGAATTTTCTGCAGCCATCCTGTCTTCAGTGTCACATGATCCTTCAGAAATCATTCTAATATGCTGATTTGCTGCTCAAGAAACATGTATTATCCCTATCAATGGAAATTGATATCCCATTCCAATGGAAATGATAAATACAGTGATACATTTCTTTCAGATTTTTTTGATGAACAAAGTAAAACGGAAAAACAGAATTAATTTGAAATCTGTTGTAATATTATAAATAAATATATTTTGATCAATGTAATGCATTATTGCTGAATAAAATGATTAATTTCTTTAAAAAACTTTACTGACCCTATGAAACTATAGAGAGAGAAGGAATATGCCGTAGGGTATAATGGGTACTCCGATTTACCCCAATGACCAAAGAGTAACCTCAGGCCCCGTCCACACTACTGCGTTTTCGTTTAAAAACGGAGAATTAAAACGAATACGATCTCCGTCCACACCAGCGTTTTATCTGCGTATTAGACTTGATCTCCGTCCACATTAAAACGACTGAAAACGCGAATCACGTGACCATTCACCAACACTGGGCATGCATGTGCCGGTGTAAACAGTGGCTGACGAATCAGGGAAGGACACCTCATGACTGATGACAACCAATCATAGAGCCGAGCGTGAGCCTCTGCGTCATCGTTTCTAAACTCCTCCGTTTTGTCCCGTCTTCACTAAAACGCCCTCCGGAGTTTCTAAACGCAAAATGGAGCTGCAGCGTTTCTAAACTTCTCCGTTTTAGGTCTTCGTTTTTTCCGTTTTAGTCTGGACGGGAGGTGCAAACGTAGCAAAAGGTCTCCGTTTTTAAACGAAAACGCAGTAGTGTGGACGGGGCCTCAGACTTTGTCAGATTCTGCCCAGAGGTCAACCCCTGGGCTGTTGTCACATCCAGACAGAAGAGCAAACATCCCAATTTAGAACTGTTAGTAACAGCCAAATAAAGACTTTAGGGCCTCTGCGAATTACCTCAATTCATTAGCTAAACAGTTGTGGTCTCTCAAAGGGTAATCCGAACCCTGACATAGATTTACAAGGGTTAAAACAGTCTGCTGCTGCTGTTTTAAGTGTTTAAAACCATAGCATTGTTCTATTAAAAGTGGTTTTGGCAGTCAGGACAACCAAATATGTGCAAAATAACAAAATCTTGATCCAGTGATTCTGAAAGTGCTTGAATAAGTCCCAAAAGCAGTGTTAATGGCCATGAAATAAAATATCATTCTGGCACTCAACATTTATGGCTAAAGAAAGTTATGACTCAACATGATGACTTAACACTGGTGAAAGGTGGACCTCATCTTCAAACTAAACTTAACTGAAAGATTCAATATATTGATAAGCAAGTCATTATAAAAAATGCATTGCTATGGTTTCCACTCCTGAAAGAATACATTTTTCCCTCATTATTCTAACAGAAGAAATTCAAAACTAAATTTAAAGATGAGCAAAAACATCTTTATGAGCCTGCTGGGGAAGCTGAGTAGTTCTGGTTCAGGACTGTGTGGTTTTGGCTGTTCTTTCAAACTAATATATCAGTCTTGGCTGTCTTTCATGCCTGCTCCATTTCCAGAATATAGACGATGAGAGGGGAAGATAGGCTCCAGTCTTGGCAAGTTCAGTGTGTGAGTGCAAAATAGCGTGAATGTGTGTGTGCTTAATGTGGCTGTTTAATGTATTGGTGTTCTTACCAAATTCACTGGCGCACATGTGCTCCAGAATTACATCCGTCTTCATTTCATTGTCACAAGGAGGACAAACTGGAGAGTATCCTAAAACAGAGGACATGCTGTCAGTGAAATATCAGAGAAATTTGCCATTGGTATCAAAAACCAGAGTAATTGTTACCAAATATTTTATTTTTATTTATTTTTTGTCCACTTTGGTTGTCACAAAGAAAATTGTGCGTGACTCTCTGTCAAGTTTGCAATTGACTTTAAACAGCGGGGAACTGCAAAAAGACGAGAATTCAAACTTCTTTAACTTTCTCTAATTATCTACCCGTCAGGCGAGCTATGGGAATTTCTTCCTGGCTTTCTTCAATTTTTTGAAAGGGCCTGAAATACATCCTGTGCTTTGAATTGTTAGTATACTTTTGTGTTTAGCTTTGCTCTGCTCTTCTGATAGCACTAAAGATTAAAGTAAAAACTTTTTATATATACATTAAAAAATGTTTGCCTGTTTCTTTCTTTGCCTGTCACGTCGTAATTTGAAGTAAACTAATATGATTGTGTTATTTACATTTGTATATAACTATCGTTACAAGTTACGCAGGTTAGAAAAAGGAGGCATGGGACAACACCCCAATAACTGGGGCTGACTGCAATTAGAACAACTATTGTTCCATGAATGCCTCCCTATAGTCATGGAAACAGGGAAATTAACCCTTGAATGAAAACTCTCTTAGTCCCTTTCTTAGATTTTGATTTAAAATCTATTCAAATTCAAGCAAATTATCATTATAATATATTTTTCAACAGGATAAAACTCCCGTCTGTCTTTAATTATGCTAGACTTTGATTTAATTTCTGTTAACTAGTTGTATTTTCATTTGAATCTATTTAACCGATTATTGTGGAAATTGCACTCAGGTGAAAAGGGCTTGTAAAGACAGCTTTCCGCAAAGGAATTCCTGAGGTAAACATTTTTGTGTCACAATTTTTCTGCGTAATGTAAATTATCACCCAATTACAAGCTGCCAGTGGATCAAAATTGTGCCAAAACTAGTATTTTAAAGTAATACCGCATTTTTGGATGATGACATCAGCTCTAAACTCAAACTGTCTTGCGGAAGATAAAACAGTTCACATTTCAGTGGCTCTTTTTGAGCGTAACTTTCTCCACAGGCATTATTACCATGGAATCACAAGAAAATAGTGGACAAATGGTAAGGCTTAACCCCTTGTAGAATAGGAAGTCCTTTCTTGTCTTTAACCCGGCACTGCTTGAAGCTTAACAGTGGGTCGATATGCGAGGGAGGGTCTAATGTATCAGTGGTTTGGGTTCATTTGACTGTGATGCTGACAGCATGTGATAACAGCTGACAGGATCTCTATGGGGTGTTTATTAATTGAACTTCTCTGGTATTCCAGCTTCCAAGCCACCATAGTGTTCTCTCACTCCGTACTGTGCGTCACTAACAGCAGGCTAGGGCAGATGGCTGAAGTCACAGAAGTATCTTCTCTCAGTGTGGTACATCGTTCTGGCACACAGTCTGTTCATGCACCATGTTGTAACTTTGGAAATGGAAATTCCCTTGTAATTTATGAGCTATCTACATAAGCTAGTTTGTACTTTCCCTTGTCTGAGACATACAACTATAGGGCTCAAGTGTTTCCATAGGGAAAGTTTGACTAGTGCCAGATGCCCTGACTTACCTGGTAAAATACTCCAAATGACGACAAGAAGATATTCTGCAATTCTCTAACCTACATTTGCTTTAAATTACAGGGGAGGTTTTTAACAAGAGTCTCTAAGAGTGTGGAAATGTATTTATTTATTTTCTAACCACTGAAAATTAAAATTTTCTGCTTAAGTGCCACTAGTAAATAAAAGCAGCTGTTCAAATCGCTCTGTGTGTCTGAACTAAGAGTACTATCCTCCTGCATTACCTTATGAAAAAAATGTGTTACCAAGCACAGCAGGGAAGCCTGGAAGAGGGTTTGCTTTAAAATAGCATTACATTTACAGAAATAAAATGGTTACTCATATATACAGTAATTCATTTTAAGTCATGTTTGATGGCTGCCTTCAGTGTCTTTTTTGCAAAGACAATTATCTATTCCAGTTGCGAAATAACACCAAATAAATAGATATGTAATGGTCCGTTGTTGGAACACATCCCAGTGTTGTCCTGGAACTCAACTAACACCCTGAAATCAATTGCTACCAGCTGTTAAACAAGCAAAAACTTAAATATTCATCTATCAAGCTTTACAAAAGGAGGCCACATCCCCTGTCTTCTACAGATTTTTTTTAATGACCATGTTACCTAGAAATGTTCCCAAAACTGAATCATTTGTCCAATCGAACACAAACATGAGGTATTGAGAGTCCAAGAGGCAACAAAAGGTGTGATAACTCTAGATGAAAACCCCCAAATGGACGCCAGTCCCTGAAATAACATTGCAACTGCTTTTAAGAAGTTGTGGTGTTACTTCTCACACACAGCAAAAGGTGAAAGGTTGTAAAGTGGGTAAAATAATACTAAATGTATAGTATACATTGAAACAGTCAGTATACCCTTACAGTATACATGATAAATAAGTGCCATCGCTGAAACATAGCTACATATGTAAAAAAAAAATTTTTTTAAATTTTCCCCCAATTTTTTTGTATGTCAAAATATGCTTTCTAATATTTTTACAAGACATGTTTGGTTAACTACACATTTATCACGATTCAATGAAATTACACCTGATAAAAGTGAATGAGGCTAAACTGAAAGTTTCCATAATTAGTCATTTGGACTTACCACTGGGATTGGAGGCCTCTGTGGCATTGGGCGCACTGATGCACACATCATCTTCAGGAAACTTCTCGCAGGTGAGCATCTCAGGCCAGGGAAACCCAAATGCTTCCATGATGGGGGTGCAGCCATCACGAACATTTTCACAGAACCAGCGGCATGGGTAGATGGGCCTCTCCAGGCACACAGGGGCAAAAAGGGAGCAGAGTAATACCCGAGTGCCCGGGTGGCAGTTCTTGTGCACCAGGGGCACCCAGCTCCCTGCTTGCTGCTTGATCTCAGCCATAGTCTCGTGCTCCAGCAAGTTGGGCAGCAGCATCTGGCTGTAGCCCACACCGTGACAGAGCCTCAGGTCATCTGGGATGTCCACACACTGGGGAGGCTTGTCGTAGATGCGGCCGCCGCTGTATATCTCTGACTTCCAGGTATCGTACACATACTCAGATGTCTGGCCCAATGAGACTAGTGACATAGTCAAGATGATGATCCGCCAAAGAAACAAAGATGCAAGGGACTTCATTGTGACTCCTGGTCAGGATCCCCCAGTCAATGCAGCCCCCAAAAGTGGTGAGCCTTGAGTGAAATGAAGTCCTCTTTGTCTAGAAAATGGGGAGGGAGAGCCAAATACCTTTAAATTTTATAAGACTCTGAAGTCAAAGTATTGAAGTTGTTGAAACTCCACCTCTGAACTGAAGCCCCGTAGCTGTTGCTGACTCACACGGCTGAGTTGCTTGAAATGCGCAGCACTCGAGACCAGGGGAGACTGAGACAGCCTCGGCGACCAATGGGAAACTTTCCGCACCTTTTGCTTCTCGTGTGTCAATCAAAGTATTCAATGACCCAATGAATGAGCCAATATCCCCGCCCGCGCGCGCGTTTCTCTCACTCTCCCTCTGTGGAAACAGATCCTTAATAACTTCATTTTTGATAACATTATTCGAGGCATTGAAATTCATAAGGATTTACTCGCTTAAGGCTTGTGATAACTACATTTACCATATTCTGAAAAGCCGGCAAGAGCCATTACCAGGCTGCAGAGTAAAACATCCACGCATTACCACGAAACTGGCGTGCATTTTTTATACCAGGCAATGAAGTCTCTTTAAAACAGGAGTTAACGTTACCTAGGCTACTTAATATATTCTTGTAAGCAGTCATATAAGCGATTTCTCTACACACCGTGAACGTTTAAAGGTGCATTTAATATAGCCTACCATAAGACATTATTTGCGCTACGTTCATGGTCTCATTTGTATTTCAATGAACCAAATTAAGTTAAAATGTGAGGTGTGAAATCGCCAAACGCATGTTAGCTCTCCTCTGCGCAGTTGTTTTGCTAATCATATTGGTGAGATAATGAAGTCTGAAGATAGCTCAGAGCTCATTACCACCAACTCCATTTGTCAGGACAATTTAAAGCAACACGGCCATTAGGCTACAGTGAGCAGAGTTTTAACTTACTCAAGTACAAAAATAAAAATTGTTACCATAGAATAGATGCGACTGGTGTGTCTGTTAAAACACATGGTTTCTCTCTTTTTCCAGTTTATTTTCAAAAGATGATTAAATCATCACAAATAGGGTAGCATTCCTTAGAAATCGCAATTGTTGGTTTATAGCCTACAACAACAATTAATAGACATTATTAAATTTAATTGGCTCTACACAGCACCGTTAACCCTATATTGTATAATATTTGATATGAACTCTTCTAAATTATCTGCATGATCAAAACATACTTTTTTAGTAAGTAAAAGGTACAATTCTAGAAATGTCCACCTTTTTTTAGCTGTGAAATCTTTAATGATTTTAGTAAATATAAGTACATTTTATTCTAGGGCACGTTTATAAAAGCTACTTAAATGTCCCAATTGAACTAAGGTCTAATCCTGGCTAAATCTAAGTCGTGTCGCAGAAACAGGCCTATATATATCATCCTACTGGTCATGTCTTTGTGGTCATATGGCTAACTGCACCAAATTGCATATTTTTGCTCAGTTTAAGCCTCTTCCCCTCCTCGAGTGTGAGCTATTCTCACTATATCATTCTAGAAACGTGTATTTATTTATTTTACATGATTTTGTCTAAAGGTTCAAAAAACTTCTATTTAAAAAGAAAATAGATTTTTTTTAGGCAATTGTTTCAGGCTTTACATGTTTAACTTCCACTAGGTTTAGTCATTTACAATTATAGACATTCATTTGGAGGATTTAAAAAAAAAAAAAGACTTATCACAAACATCATTATAACATGTCTGCAATCAAGTGAAATTTGTTTAAATGATGACACTTTTGATTTTGTTTAGATCAAGTTTGATCTAATTAATTTTATATATGCTGACTCTTTTTCTATTTTTAATTTTCTATTTATTTATTTTACTAGGCTACAAGTAACTAAGGAAAACTTTACAGATAAAGATAATGAATAGCTGTTTATAATAGTTTGCTAAAATTAGAAATAGGATGATGTGTGTACCATGATCCATGTATTTGAATATTTTTGACGTGGATTTGTTTACCAGTGAATCACAATATAGGCTTTTAGAGACCTTAATTAATATAACTCACAAACACATTTATGCATTAGGTCTTCTATCATGAAAGACTTTATGTTTCTATGAATTTGGTTAAACATACGTCAGCTGAAATTGCATTTCATCTCTGCGAAACTAAACAACATGAAATGGTCTACATGTGGGTGATATCTTAAAGATATGGGGCTAAAAAACGCAATAGTGTCAGTAAAAGGGAGTGCTAGCTTATCGGAAGGAACAACGTGAATCCCTCGATAGCTCTCGACTGAAGCATTTTTCAGCCAGCCCCTTTCCAGAGAATTTCTTGGCCGGCTGGCCGGCCGGCCTGGGAGTTTACGGAGTCTCTTAAGCTGAATAAATGAATGCCTTTTTCTGTTTGTATAGCCTCTGGTATAGTCCGAGGGAAATGGACTTGATCAAGCTAATATCACACTGAGAGATGCCTGCATGAATGCTAATTGAAAGGCTGTGAGTGGAAAAGTGACCCAACAGTAGGCCTCTTAACATAACATTTAAACTAACAAAGCAAAGCTATGGTTGTTGTATTGAGTGCCCATTGGACCTTATGCAAAGTGGTTTCCTCAGCCACAATGGAGATCATTATCAGTAAAATGCGCATGCAGGTACACAGAAGGTCTAATCTTATACTAACCGCAGTGCCTAAACACATCAACTTTTCCTGATTTAAAGGAGAATAGAGGGCTAAATGCAGGAATGTGATGATGCATAATGGGAGGTCTTTGTCTCCCTCCGTAGTTCCAAACCCATGTGTGAAAAATAAGAATTCTTAATTAAGTTACTCAACAAATTGCGTCAGTACTAATTAAAGTGAATTCCAAAGTACCCTGTAAATGTTCGGTTAAATTGGAAATATGCATGCCATTTCATTTACTCACTACTTACCCCATTGAAGACTATCCTCATTTAAAATAATGTTGTCCTGACACCTCCTGGGGAATTCACAAGACTGTATACCGTATTTCCACATTTACACCAACCTGTGAGTGCTTGTCTGCATGTGTTGCAAAGCCAATGACTAACATTTATAGACAGCTTGAACTTTCATGTTGGGATGAGGAAACAGAGAGAGAGAAGGAAATTGTCGCTCCCTTTCTTACACTTCTGTTGATTTAGGCTAAGAGCTACTCTTCACATGTCATATGACAAGTTATAAAACATGTTCACACTCCATACTCACTCAGAATGGAGAAAGCAGACTGCTTTATCGGAAAGAAACTGATTCTGTTTTTTTGCACGTTTCTCAAGACTCTGCTAGACTTTAATTGGTTGCTTAATTTGTGTCTTTGTTAAGGCTTGTCAAGACACTATAAATGAGATGAAGCAGAGTGTCATCCTTGTGCCTTTTGGGGGTTGGCTGCTCTGTAAATCTTTAATTTTACGGTTTAAACTAGACCCAAATTACAAATTAATTATAGCCAACTCTGTCTATGTCACATTGATTGCCAAGGTGGATCATAGCAACCATTATGTTTATAAACAAACAACTACTTGATGTGGGAGCTATGTGGGAGTAGGAAAAAGTAACTGTACAGTGAAAAATTTTGACAGTTGAAAGTTCATGCTCATTAAACCCTTGAATGTGAAGCCAGATGAATCTTATGAAGAGGTGTCGGCACCCTAAAGCTGTATTTTAAGTTGATATTATCAGGAGACAATATTTAAAATATTCACATTTAATTTTGCATAGCAATTCAATCCTTTTTTGTAGACCACCTTAACATCTCCAGGGCTTTTCGGGATAAAGAGACAATATATCCACCAAGCTGCACCGCAGGCCTTCAGAAAGTTTGCCAAAAAGTAAAAGATGGACTCTTAGACATTCACAATGTTCTCTCCAGCCGCTGGCTGGAATGACAGATGGATTTGCACCGAAGAGAAAAGAGGAAAAAGTGAGAAGCAGTAAAACAAACATGCTGTTACATTTTTCACAGCTCAAAGCCAAGGAAAGCAGAGAAAATCCCTTTTGCCTCTAAAAGACCATTTAGGAGCCTGTCCCATGACGGTGGTAACATTTGAAACTGATAACCACTCTAGTCTACAGTCTACCGACCCCACTTTTTTGCACACCAATGATATCATCATCTAACCTCACACACTATTACCAGCTTGTGTTCAAGTAAATCAGATCTGATGCTGCCTAGTTCTCATTTTAATGTCTGTTTATAATCACAATATGACAGCATGCATTAAATGAAGTTTTATGTAACAAAGTTGGGGAGGAGCACGTTGAGGTAATCAACCAATCAGCTCAAGAGGAAGCCGGTATTAAAGCTTTTCCTCACCTCCTGTCTTACGAAAAGTGTCTCAGCATCCCTCCACCACCCCATCACCTCACACTCGGCTGGGTCTACCCCAGTATAGGGGGGAGTACTCTGGGTTCGGGCAAAATTCCGAGCTCGGAGCCCTCCCCCGGACAGCAAGCCAAATACGCATAAATACAACTTTAGATTTCATGTACGTGTGAACTTATGAAACCACTTATGGCATTTTTAAAATTTGAGCAAAATGGAGGAGAGCTGCATAACAATTTGACTGCATTTTATCTTCTAAACTACTTTTTACTACTAGTTTATCATGATTTTGGATATTTTTTGTAGAACCATCTAACAATAGTAGCTTTCAGAAAATGTACTGTTTAAAAAAAAAAAAAATGGTTATAAAAGGGGCATGGACAACAGGAATTAAACAATATTACATGCAAAAATTTAAATTCAATCCAACCAGGAGAGCTATATAAATAGGCTTATTATAAAAAGGGAGGAGGGTTATTATCTTTAAATCACAGGAGGCAGTCATATCGAAAAGGTTTTATGTTCCAGAGAGGAACACCGCACACTGAGTCTTTACCAAATCCATGTCAGAACATCTTAATAAATACGGGGAGCGAGAAGGGAATGCTGGAGCTTAGAGACATTTTGACATCCATCTGTTTATAATTACAGGAACCTCATGCCACCAAAGAGCACACTTTTTCCTCTTCTGTATTTTACCACTGAAACATATTTTCATCCGTAAATCAAATTCAGCCGGTTTGTCGTTTTATTTCCTTCTTCAAGAAGCACTTCAATATTCCTGAGGGGTCTCTTTTTTGTTCAATTCGATATAAATAGGACAAACTTTAAAAAGAGTACATGTGGTTAAAAAAAAATAGACCCCAGCCCCCACGCACACACAAAATTAGTTTGTCTTTTTTAATTCTTTCAAAAATCTGTTTTGATCCATTACATGTACATACAGTGCTGCGAGCTGTAGAAAAAACAGACGTAAATAATCATTATGATCTATAAATTAAACAGCATGATTATAAGGCTTACAAATCCAAACCACAATAGTTTTTCACCCATGGCTCTGGGAACTCCATCACAAAGAACGACTAAAGTATAGGAATTAGGTCAGCTGATGCATGACATTCACCAGACATAGAAACATGTGTTGCGGTGGCTCTGTGACTTCATGCATGGGCAGAGACATTTGTCCAGCACTGCAGCCTCGAGGCTCTCGTCTTTCTTTTGCATGATGCTAAACAGGGCTCTTGGGACACCCTCTTTAACATCAGCACAAATAAACAACATTTCACAGCCATGCTAGCTAAAATGAGTGCCAGACATATAAAATGTCATTTCAGTTCATTTAATTGTGAATCACTGTTTGCCTGAGACTATTAGCAAGTAAATTACAATAAATCTTTCACTACTAACTTCAGTGGATTGATCAGTGGAGATATGCTGTTAAATTAGCACCTATAATTAAATAAATGATGGTGTTGATGACCCTAAAATTTAGTGGCTGCTGATTATTGCAGATAAGGCTATTTATGTGGCTTGTATACAGCAGCTGTTCATTGACCAGTGAACTGAACAGAATGTAACTAGCATTGTGTTTTTTACAACAAAGAGTTTTTACGTCATTGGCACTGAGAGGAACACAACACTGGTGACCATTTGAAAACAAAATGGGAACCTGTCCAGCTCTTTGCATTTCTTTTTTTCACAAAGCAGCCTTAGTGTGGTCTCATCAGGAACTCATTGCATTTAAATGAGGAAGGCATGGTGTGTTGCATTTAGTTATTCCAACCACTGAATAATCTTTCCTTCCAGAACCTCCACATTTTACCCTTTCGCCTGTTTACTGCAACATGGCTTTGTGTTCTGGCATATGTGCAATAGTTTTTGTACAATACATTTTATCTCCTGTCCTAACAAGGAACATTGTCAGAACATTCTGTAATACTTCTCTCAAAGTTACAAACAAAAGATTCTACAGAATCATTAATATAACTTTCTTTCAACATTGTCAAGCTTGATAAACATTCACCAAAATGATAGCATTAATGAAAAGAATTAATCACACTTTGTTAGAGAAATCTATGGGATTTAAACATTAATATATGCCATTTTGATCATTTTTGTTTTAAAAATCGATATATTTCTAAATATGTTTCTAAATTAATATATCGGTTCTGTTGAGATAATGTTGATCTTCACTTTATATTGTGTGTAATTCCTACGTTCCATAGTTCCTATGTATTTAAAAAGAAAACTGTAGTAACAGAAATTGGACAGAGGATTTCAAGTTCCCAGCATGCTTTGTATAAAGGACTGGATAAGGAATATAAATGTTGAAATAATCAACTTGTATTGCAACTTGTACATAAAATGTATGCTTATGCTACAAATTATTAAGTTCTTCTAACCTTCTAACTCAATGTAGTTTGTTGGTTGAACATAATTTAGTTGGAAGTCGTAATAACTCAAAAAGATTGATGCAAACTGTTGCAAAACATTTGCATAATCCTTCATGTAAAGTTGTTAGCTGGGTAGAAGAAGCGGTTTCAAATGTGCAAAATAAAAGCAAGTTCATATATTCCAAGATCTGTTTTTGATTTCTGACTTACATGTATTGAATATCAGCATGGACATATGATTAATGAAAGGTCCAGCTGCTCCTAAGAGTGAAGTACAGGCCAGGAAGGTCACCTGCCTGGTGGCACAGTTCCCAGAGAAAACAGCGTTCAGTTCAGTTCCTTGCTTAAGGAGACAGGCTGTATGTGACAGGAAAAGGGAGGGTTTTCCAGCCCGCAAGCTTCATGGGAGTGCTGCCTCCACCGGCGCGCAGTAGGTCATCCCGTCGTCGTCTCAACTGACTGTCAAAATAATGTGAGTTTTGGCAGCCCATGGGCAACTTGATGCCATTAATGTGGTTCTAATCGGACTTGTCTGGTCAAGACCGTTCCACTGATTACACTTAATCATGGTCTCTAAATCTATAGGCTACACAGGAACCTAAAACTTTTAGGATATAAAATGTTTGGCAGTAATTTCATATATTTCTCTCGCCCCTGAGAGCTTATTCCATGGAGAGCATTTCAAGGCACTGGAAAAGCAATTAAATCAAACATGGGTGAGTGACTACAGAACAAATGCCTTGTCAGCACTTCTCAACAGCAAGGGAAAGCTAGTCAGCTTTTTGAGGGAATGGGCACTGAAAAAAAATGGTCGAAGGAAAACCCAAACAAAGAGAAGGAGAGAGAGACTAAGAGAAAGGGAGAGAGTATGAAGAGATAGACAAGAGGTCAGTTACCCGCCGCCTTCAAATTTGGGGTCAGACACAGTGTTTGACCTTTGACCTCACAGTTCACATCACCCCATAATTGCCTTTTTGCAGCAACCCTCCTGCCTTCCATGGCCAAAGACAATGTAACAATTTGTCTTTTCAATTATCTGTCACTCACTCAAGCCTAGAGCCTTTCAGAGGGCGTATATGGTTTCTTTCTACATTCCTATTTATTTATTTATCTTGAATGGCAAAAGTGGGGGTCGTCTGGACCCTGGAAAAAGGGGCTCTTTGTCTAAGCTGGTTTCACATCTACCCCCTCCACTGTTCCCTACCTCTCCATATTCAATCCTTCCCACTTTATGTCTGTAGGGGTCTTTAAGAGGGCTACACAGGCTTTACCCCTGGGCCATTTCAAGGTGGATTTCCATCCTCCCAAACTCATCGAAGGCTTTTATTTCCCTTAAATCTCAACCTGCGACTGTGTGTTGTAATGGTCAGGATTGCAGTATGTACCCAGTGGTGGAAAGAGTACTGAAAAAGCATACTCAAGTAAAAGTACTGTTACTTGTCAAAAAATGTAGTGAGAGTAGAGTAAAAGTACCGGTCCTAAAAACTACTCAAAGTAGGAGTAAAAAGTAGCCCTTTTAAAAGTACTGAAGAGTAGTGAGTAGTGAGTATTATGCTATGAATGTTAATCCACCTTATACCCTGCAAATTGAAAATGTAGCTTACTCTTTTATCACAGATTCATAGAAAAAAAGAAACAGTATTTCAATATTCCTCCAACAGTTTTATTTTTGACTGCTAGCACTAAAAATACAGCGTTTCCCCTACCATTGTTTTGGACGACCCCCGCCCCCCCTAAAATGCTGACAAAATATAGTCATAAAAAAGGAATTTATAACTCGGAATTTCACGGAATTTGTAAATTTTGAGGAAAAATAGAAAGTTGTTCAGTACACTTGAAATCAAATCGCGATATAGTGTGAATATTAAACCACAAAGACAATTTAAATACGAATCCTGCATGTTCTGTGTGAATGAATGGTGCAGCCGACGCGCAGTTTCATTTACCACACACACACACACACACACTGAAGCACGTGTGACGCTTGCGCTGTTTTTTTGCCTATATGAAGACACAAATGCATGAACTTCCTCCAGGCTCAAGATCCACTCCGAAAGTCACTTCGTGAACAAAATAAATTGGCGCCAGGTGAGGTGTCTCGAAGTCTGTTGATGCTGGTTTGATGCAAAGTTTTCCGCGCGCGATTTGACGGGAATCACGCATGGAGTCACATGATGACTTATTATAAAAATAAATATTAATATAAATGTAGCGACGGCAGGTTCAGGGAAAATAGCGCAGTAAAAGTACCGATACAGCACTTAAAATGTACTCAAGTAAAAGTAAAAGTACACTGTTTTTAAACTACTTAAAAAAGTACAATTCCTAAAAAAAACTACTCAATTACAGTAACGAGAGTATTTGTAATTCGTTACTTTACACCACTGTATGTACCCTTGTTTTCCCCTCAGCATTTTCTAAACAAATGAACATATTTGTTAGGCTATTTGTTCTTCCCTTCCTTGTATATAATCAAAATGTCTTGATTGCATAATTTGAAACATAAGGACACTCCATATTCATAATCTGTGCCAAAATCTATCATTTAAACCTTTGCTTTGCTTGTTTTAGTCTAAACATGTGCCAGAATTCAAAAATCTTCATTGATCTCATAGATCCTAAATGAAGGAATTCTAAAGAGACAAAATTATTTTCGTTATTGCTTCACAAGAAAAATATACTTGTCACCCAGGCAGTTGAGCTTGAGATGAAAAAGGAAAAGCATGTTATTCCATTTTCTTTGCTTATATCAAAAATTTTCAAGTGAAAGTAATTAGAAGAGAATGAAAGTCAACATTGTTTGCTTGCTTAGGAACAGCCTGACATGCTGGTAATTGAAACAAAATATTTATTGAGAAATTTCAGTTGGGATTAAAATGGTAGGATGATAAAACAGGTATTTGTGAGTCACGAAATGGAGACGTCGGAAAAGTTCTGGCTTCTTTCTGCCTTTCTTATATAATCACTTGTGCAGAGATTAGCTATCTTCAGCTGTCAGGAGTGTGATATCCCTCTTTCCTTTTTTCTCTGTTCCATTTCCCCCCTGTGTTGCTTGTTAAAATGTCTTGGTTCTATTGTTATCCACATCCTTCCATTTATGGGGATCAGATCTTACTGTAAATATAATCAGAAGATTTAAAGGCTTTGGAAACATGCTACATTCCTTTTACACTAGTTATACATCAGATGGAGTGATGTAGCTTGTCTGTTACTTTCGAATTTGGAGAGGCTGTTTGTATTTTTAGATATGAAACTTCAATTTTATCTCAGTGTCATCAGCTATTTTATTATGGTGCTGTACTTCCTCCTAAAACGTTACCAATCCAGCATAAATCATATTTTTGGAAAAAGCCTGCATATAGATTTCCTATAAGAGTCTTATGCTAAATGAAAAATGAAACAATGTTTGGGAGACTTTTGACTGTATGGATCGGATTAGTAATTAGATAAGTGAACCCCTCCGGGTGCCTGTCAGAGCACAGTTTAATATAAGGATGAGGAGACAGTTGAGCAGGTTTAGATGATGATGTATTAGAGGTACAGGTATTTCACAGGTATCAATTACAGGCAGTAGAGGCATTAGTCTGGAAAACAAGAAATACCATAAAGGATAGTGAATAACAAGAATAGCTGGGCATACAGTATTATACATCCATTTGTCCATAAAGGCAGCCAAAGCATACTAAATCCTTATCAGTAACATTTCACCGTGGAATATACAATCCAATAAAGGAAAATAAGGAATCACATTGTACATTATAGACCATAAGCAATCATCAAACATGATAAACATCACTATATATGGATATCACAGCCCATGCGATTGTAATCGCTCGTTTGGTATAAACAGCTCAAAACATCAAATCCACATCCCAAAAGAATCGACAAAATACCCAAATAGTGATATACATCTCAATAAAGAAGAAATAATCACAAATGGAACTGCGTCATTAAACTAAACTAACAGAAACAATAGCTGAGGGCACGTCTGGACATGCGCGCGTGACGCAGTTATAAATAACTAAATACCAGTTCCTATAAACACAAACATAAGGCAAACATGCTTACTTGTAGGTCAATGACTAACACCTCAGGGTAACTTCTGCAGCAAATATCACAGATAACAAACAATAAATGTCCTTTCAGCAATCGTCGCACCATAGCAGTTCAGCAGACAACAGCAGTTTCACTCAAGAGAGCGCGCAGTCCGAAAACGATGCACTATGTCAGAATAAAAGTCCTCTCTTAAAGGAGACTTTACAACAGCCGCCCCCAAAGATGAGAGGCATCTTTGTATCCAGGAAAGGCGACTCTATTAACGAGGGTTAGGAACTCCAGGATCCTCTGAAGGCAATGTTGGTAGGACAACCAAGCGGGCAACTGGTCTGGTGTAGATTTTACCCTTAATCTGCACATCTGCTGATCTGATATGCCCATCGGGACTCGTGTGTCTGAATGACTTCACCTACCGGCCATAAACCTCGGGGCAACTGAGGGTCAACAATCATGACGTAGGTATGCTCTTGGAGGTCAGGAGGTGAAGTTTGCCATTTCTGCCTGGTCTGCAGAGTGGGAAGGTAATCTCGGATAAATCGGGACCAGAATCGATCCGCCAGGATCTGGGAATGTCTCCATCTTCTGCGAGTCAACATTTCAGATTCAGGGTAAATGACCTGGGGCAACGATCCATCAGGCCGCCCCATGAGGAGACTACTAGGGGTCACTGGGTCAATATCGGCCACATCAGAGGATACATAGCCCAAGGGTTTCGAGTTAAGGATAGCCTCGACTTCCAATAGAATGGTCATCAGGACCTCCTCCGGAACCGACTGGGAACCCAAAACGGTATACAAAGCTGACTTGGCAGACCTCACCTCCCTCTCCCAAACCCCACCAAAGTGAGGGGCTGCTGGAGGATTAAAGCAGAAGTGGATCTTCTGACGAGCAAGATGACGCTGCAGGTCAGGGGCTAAGGCAGCATATGCTTCCCGCAATTCACGCTCACCTCCACGAAAGTTGGTCCCTCGATCTGACCATAACTGGGTTGGGGTGCCTCTCCTCGCGATAAACCTCCTGAGGGCCATAAGGAAGGAATCAGTACTCAGGCTAGGGAGTAAGTCTAGGTGTACTGCTCTCGTGGTGAGACACTTAAAGAGAATACCCCAACGCTTCTCGATCCTTCTTCCAATTTTGATCAGGAAAGGACCAAAGCAATCCATGCCACATGAATGGAAGGCAGGCTTGTAAAGCTGGACACGGGCAGAGGGTAGATCAGACATCTGAGGCACTGAAGGTTGAGCTCTCCACCGACAACATTCCGGACAGGTACGCTGAAACCGTCGAACAGCTTCACGGCCTCGCAAGATCCAATAACACCTCCTTATTTCAGCAAACAGCCGTTCTGATCCAGGATGATGCAACTGGTTGTCGTAATGGCGGATGATCAGGCAAGTAACTGGATGTTTAGGGTCTAGGACTACAGGATGGAGAACAGAATCCGCGAGGTCGGCCACTCTCCTCAAACGACCACCCACTCTAATCAAGCCACTACAAGGATCCATCTCCGGAGCCAAAGCGACTAGACGGCTGTTAGGTTTAACTGTCTTCCCAGATTCCAACAGGTGGTAATCTTCAGAGAAAGATTCCTGTTGAACGTGTTTAAGGACATGGGCTTCAGCTTGACGATAATCTGTGGCTTCTGGACCGGTGTCAGGAACTGGGTCACCTCGAAGATTTCGGGCAGTGGCGTCCAGCAGGTCTAACCAGGTAGGATAATTCCATCTCTCAGGGTGGCTACAGGTGATAGGTGAGGCAATAACTCCACAAAAGGCAGACTTCCGCAACTCCGCTGGATCTTCACTAGACTCAGGATTAGGAAGGGCCGGCCATTCTCGAGGGCTAAGGAGAAGGAAAGGGGGTCCTCGGGACCATCGGTTTGGGGAAGCAATGTAGGAAAGAGATTTACCCTTGGTTAGGTCATCGGCCGGGTTTTCTGCAGAGCTAACATAACGCCAAGAACACTGATCGGTAAGCTCCTGGATCTCAGCAATCCTATTGCCAACAAAAACTCGGTAGCGACAGGATTCAGACTTTAACCACTGAAGGACCGTAGTAGAATCGGTCCACAGTACAGTAGACTGTATCGTCAAGGTCAACTCACTGGACAACAACTTCGCAAGCTGGGCTGCCACTAGGCTCCCACAGAGCTCCAATCTGGGAATGGAATGCACTCTTTTAGGGGTAACACGAGAACGAGCGATGAGGAAGGACAAGTAGGTCTGACCGGCTGTGTCAATGGTACGTAGGTAAGCTACGGCTCCGTAGGCTTGCTCAGATGCATCTGAGAAGATATGGACCTCGTGAGCAACTCCTCCAATACCAACTTCAGAAGGGACATAGCGACGAGGAAGACAAACACCAGAAAGGCAGCGAAGTTCTTCTTCCCACTGCATCCAGGAGTGGAGCAGGTCAGGAGGTAGGTTAGGATCATCCCACTGTCTCTGGTGGTTCCAAAGGTGCTTAACGATCACCTTTGCACGGGTAGTGTAAGGAAGGAGCAATCCCAAAGGGTCATACTGCGTAGCAAGAACCCTATATATATTCCGCAAGGTAGGGGCCAAATAGTCTACAGGTCGGTGTTTATAGGACCAGGTATCTGACTGCCAATTCCAGCTCAAACCCAACGTCGACTCAGGGACATCGGACTTCTCCTGCGTCAGCCACAACTCCACACTAGTAGCTCGAGCGTCAGAAGGTAGGTGACTTAATACAGCAGGATCGTTACAGGCCCACTGCCGGATCTCAAATCCAGCTTCGGAGAGGATAGTACGCAGGCGATCAATCAGACTATGCGCTGCATCAGCAGTAGCTAGGCTCTGGAGGCAATTATCCACATAAAAGCATCTCTCCACAGAGAAACGAATCTCCTCATCTGCCAAGGGGTGCTGCTGGGTATGACGCTGGAGTGCATAGATAGCACAACAAGGACTGGAGGTGGTACCAAAGGGTAGAACTAACCACTCGAAGGTCTGAGGAGCCTCATCTATCTGCAGGTCTCGCCATAGAAAACGGAGTAGAGGACGGTCTTCAGGCAGGAGGCGAACCTGGTGGAACATCGCCTTAATATTTCCGCTTACGGCTACAGGATGTTCTCGGAAACGAAGGAGGACACCTAATAACGAGGCTCCAAGGGTAGGTCCGGGCAATAAGTGCTGGTTAAGACTCTGACCTCTGTACTGATGTGAACAATTAAAGACAAGCCGGGACTTCCCATTGTGGCTCACAAGGTGGTGAGGAATGTACCAACACTCAGAGTTTCCAGGATCAGGATCAGGAACTACACGGACAGCCCCGGTCTCTTGGAGTCTACGTATCTCTGTTCGGTAGGTCTCGGCTTTCTCAGGGTCTTTCAACAGACGCCGCTCCCCACTGCGGAGGGTAGGCATAACTGAATCTCTCGGCGCATTCAACAACGGCATGTCTTTACGACGCAGAAGGGGAGTGGCAAGGCGGCGAACACCTTCTACCTCTTGGGTAGTGGTCTTGAGGTCAAGCAGCTGAAGGGCTTCCTGGTCCTGCTTGGAACGAGTGACTTCGTTACTCTCACGGTAAGCAACTGTATCCAACTGCCACAATCTCTGAACGTGGTGGAGGAGCTCATCTTGGACAGAAACCAAAGAGGTAAGCAAGCACTGAGAAGGGGTGGAAAGACAGCCCATAGGGTGAACAGGACCCTGGAGTGTCCATCCTAAGCTGGTGCGAACAGCAACTGGCGCTCCCGGGCCGCCCCATCGAACAGGCTCAGTAGGTGTTATAAGGTGGGGCTGGTCAGAACCAATAAGGAGCAATGGTTGGACATCGGAAAGGGTACGGATGGGAAGTCCTCTCAAGTGTCTGTATCTCCGCTTTAACTGCTTCACAGGATAGGACTGGCGCGACAGGTTAAGGCGATCAGCAGCAAAGGCATGACTGATCTGATAACTAACCTGCGGTCGGTAGACGGGAGAAATCTGGAAGGATATGGAACAACCTCGAATGACCTGAACATCATCTCTGACGGTCCGTAACGGCAGATCTTCCGGAACACCCTGAATGCCCAGGGCTTCAACTGCAGTGGAAAGCAGGATTGTTCGCTCCGATCCGTCATCCAGTAGGGCAAATGTATCCAAAGTACGATCTTCATAATGCAGATGCACTGGAACCACCTTAAGCATCACACGGCCGCTAATGGAAGGTTTATCGCAGAAGAACCTATCAGAGGAGAAACTCGTAAGGCAACTCTTCTCCACGGTAGCAGGATCCTCTGTAGTCGAAGAACCGACATTTACATCATGCAGAGGGCGAAGATGTAAACCACGGCAAAGACTGCAGGGCTTCTTCAGGTCACATCGAGCAGCATGGTGGGATCTCGCACAATGCCAACAACGATCGTGCCTACGGATCCAGGTCTTAACTTGATCAGGGGTAAGCTGGGTGAAGGAAGCACACTGACTCAGGTAATGCTCAGATGAGTCACAGAAAGGACAATAGCGCTTCGCTCCAACAGGCTTGGCTGGCTGAACGGAACCTCTACGAGGCATAGAAGACTCCACTGAGGAAGGAGCCAGGGTTGAGGATGTTCCAACTCCATGCAGGATAGCAACGGATCGCTTGCTAGCATGTGAGCTCTTAGATATCAGGTCTGCATCGTAACTATGACACCAGGTCTCGTAACGAAGCCAATTAGAAAGGTCAATTAGGTTAGGGTTAGAACCAGGTTGACGAAACATATGGCGACGGAAGTCCGCTCTCTGCTCTGAGGGAAGCTTGCTCAGAAGGCGTGCGACGTGGGAACCACAGCTCAACTCCAACTCCCCTTCACGTCCTAAGGTTCTCAACAGGCCAACTAGAGACTGGACTTGGAGAGCGAATTTCTGAAAGGCTGGGACATCACCTCGTCTAACATCAGGACTATCCAGGACACTAGCTATCCTCTTCAAAGCTAACTGATGTGGCTGGCCGTACTTTTCACGAAGTGCTGACATAGTATCCGTGAAGGGGGTAGGGGAATTCAAGTAAGCATCAGCTATCATCTTAGCTTCCTTGAGCTTAAGGTGATCTACTAAGATCTGGTACTTAAACAGCTCCGTACCATCCGGGGGTAGCAGGTTCTCCAAGGATATGCGAAGACGAGTGAACTCACTAGGATCTGGACGAGTCAACTTAGGAATCGTAGGAGGGGGACCACGATACACAGACTCAGAGGAAGGGAGAACAGGGCGCACCCTTGGCTCAGCCTGAGGAAGGGAAAGTGAGTGACTAGGATAGGCAGGCCCCGACTGGTGTTGGGCAGGCAAGGGCTTGGCACTAGGAGTGAGCAACTCTCTAAGGTCCTGAGGAGTAGGTGGCGGAGGGAACTCACCAGCCTCTGGAACACTAAGCCGAGATGGGCGTGAACGAGTAGTAAGGAGCTCAAAGGGATACTGCTGAGACTCTGAGACCACAGGCAGATAGGAAGTGGCTGCATCGTACAAATCCAGGTTACCTAACTGTCCAGCTAAGGCTACATCATGCTCAGGCCAAGGCGGCGGAGGAAGATCAGGGAAATGACCACCATCGACTCCAGGAGTTGACACACAGGGTTGCACTGAAGGATTAGACCACCGTGGCTGCACTGGGGATGGCAGTTGGCCTCTGGCTTGGCTAAGGTCTGCTCGAAGGGACTGTGCTGCTAGGACTAACTCTCGAACTTCTGCCTGAACTGCTCTAAACTCTCTCAGGTCCTCTTGGAAGGCCGTACGCTCTTGGCGCAGGTGCTGTAGCTCGCTGAAGTGGGCAGAAGCAACTGAATCAGTCGCTGAAGGCGAGGTAGGGAGTCGCTGACGGCACACAGCAGGCTGAGTAGGCTGATGTCTGTATGATAGAATCTGCGAGCCATCCAGATGGACACGGTCACCACTAGGAGGGGTAACACCTGCCTGAAAGGACCGGGACCAGGCTGGTACAGGCACCTCCATAGGACTGGGTCTACCTCTGGGAAACTGCACCTCATACTGCTCCAGGTAGGCTGGAGGACGAGTAAGTCGCTTAGGGTGAGCTCCAGAAACAATCTCCTCATCAGAGTCCATCGTATCAGAAAGGAACACTTATCCGGCTCGAAGGACCACAATGTTTGGGAGACTTTTGACTGTATGGATCGGATTAGTAATTAGATAAGTGAACCCCTCCGGGTGCCTGTCAGAGCACAGTTTAATATAAGGATGAGGAGACAGTTGAGCAGGTTTAGATGATGATGTATTAGAGGTACAGGTATTTCACAGGTATCAATTACAGGCAGTAGAGGCATTAGTCTGGAAAACAAGAAATACCATAAAGGATAGTGAATAACAAGAATAGCTGGGCATACAGTATTATACATCCATTTGTCCATAAAGGCAGCCAAAGCATACTAAATCCTTATCAGTAACATTTCACCGTGGAATATACAATCCAATAAAGGAAAATAAGGAATCACATTGTACATTATAGACCATAAGCAATCATCGAACATGATAAACATCACTATATATGGATATCACAGCCCATGCGATTGTAATCGCTCGTTTGGTATAAACAGCTCAAAACATCAAATCCACATCCCAAAAGAATCGACAAAATACCCAAATAGTGATATACATCTCAATAAAGAAGAAATAATCACAAATGGAACTGCGTCATTAAACTAAACTAACAGAAACAATAGAGGGAATGCATTAACGTCACTTCCCCGCCGGAACACGCCCCCCTCAGCCGGACTGAGTGGCAAAAGAGCTGCTGCGTGGCTGGAGTTAATAGTGGAAACTGCGAAAATGCGAGTAAAACAACCTATTATCAGTTTAAACTAAAAGTTGGACTCGATATAGTGTTCCTTACAACTTAGGCCAAAGATCCAGTGATCCATGGATATAGACACGGAGCCATCGTGTTTCCTGACACTCATATGTGCCTGATTTCGACGCCGGGGAAATACGTGAAGCAAATTTGCCTGTGAACGCTTTATATAAATACAATATAGGTAAGTCTAAATCCAGGTGATCACATCAATGTTATATATAGGCTATAATCATATTGTCCAGCCCTAAAACTTGTAGCCTATAGTTTTTTGTCAGTTTATTTTAAAAGTTTATTTTATCGGAGTAGGGTCATAACTGGCTTAAGCATAAACCGGTCGACACAGGTCGTTTTTTGCCTCTTACTCGGATTTCGCATTATGTAAACGCATTAACCTGCTTTCTGTCAGCTTATTGAAGTGCGCATGTGTGAAATGTGAAAGAAACGCATCCTTTGTGCAGATTTAAACGCATCCAGACAGAGCGTTTTGCTGGAAAGGAAGAATAAAATATATCACAAACGCAGACTCTTTCATGACACAGAGCATTATAAAAATGTCCTCTCATCTCGTGCAGCAGAAGTAGAAATGGTTCAGTCAAAACGCTGCATCTGTAACTGCATGAGAGGAAAATATACAAACTGTAAGTTTCCCGTTGACATGTTGCAAGCTTTATTTAACATCAACCGATACAACAAATGAAATACTCAAAGTCAGATACGCAAATGATTGTTTTGTCGTTACAGGTCATGGCCTGATTTATTAATAAAGTCATGTAAACATGCCACGGTTTACTTGCGTTGTTATGGTTACTGGTGTGCATGTAAACGTGCTCAATGATAACTGCAAATCCACTTTTCTCTGCCTTGAGTCAAGTTGTTTCTATGAATTGCATCGATCCATTTGCTTCTCTGTTCTGTAGCTTTCGGCAGTCTGTAAAAATATACCTCAGATTTCTTGTGAAATGTAGTTGTACAATCAATCGCAAAGCTCTTTCCCATTTTAGATGCATTTTTTGTGTTTTTCACGGCATTCACGCTGAAAACCAATGCTGCCGCTCAGTCTTTTTGCCACTCAGTGGGCGTGACCGCAATCACTCCAGCTGGCAGTGACGTCACGCGCATACCCTCTATAGCTGAGGGCACGTCTGGACATGCGCGCGTGACGTAGTTATAAATAACTAAATACCAGTTCCTATAAACACAAACATAAGGCAAACATGCTTACTTGTAGGTCAATGACTAACACCTCAGGGTAACTTCTGCAGCAAATATCACAGATAACAAACAATAAATGTCCTTTCAGCAATCGTCGCACCATAGCAGTTCAGCAGACAACAGCAGTTTCACTCAAGAGAGCGCGCAGTCCGAAAACGTACTCGGTTACTAACGTAACCTCGGTTCTCTCTAGAGAGGGAACGAGTACTGCGTAATAGCTTACGCTATGGGGAAAAACTCTTTTCCGCGAGATATTGAAGCCAAAAATTATCCTTAATTTTTTATTAATGTAAAACGCTTTGCAGCAGCAAGCAAACATAGGCGAAACAGCTCGCGCGCCTATTGGTTGCTCTGCAGCAAATGCAGCAGTCTATCGAGATAGACTCTGCGTGACGTAATGACCAATAGGGGCAATTCGCGCCCATATCGTCACGTCCCGCCAGAAGGGGCGTGGTCTCGCCCTATAAATATGCTCGTTAGGCTGATACAAGCTGGTTTTTACCGCTGAAGCGAACCAGAGCGTATTCCACGCACGGCAAGATACGCAGTACTCGTTCCCTCTCTAGAGAGAACCGAGGTTACGTTAGTAACCGAGTACGTTCTCTTACGAGAGTATCTCTCGTACTGCGTAATAGCTTACGCTATGGGGAACACAATGCAACACGCCGTGCGTACAGGGATCCAACACCAAAGTCCCAAGGGCCGAAGCCCAGGGCTCATGTAGTGCATAATCACCATAAACTCACATAGAGTAAAGGAAGAGAGGCTCGAAGCGTCATTCCCTATAAAAAAGCACCCAGCGGGGCTATTATACGACAATCAAACGCGCAGCCAGGGTGAAAGCATTCAGCCTGATCTGGGCGGCCATACGTGAGTCAATACTCATGGGGCTGCAGTAAACTCAGCATCTGGGCCGCACAGCGGGGCAGATAGTACTGAATTTAGACCGCCAAAAGCTTAGCTTGCAAGGCGGGTACCTCCAGGTTATAGTATTTTATAAATGTAGACGCGAGGCCCAGCCCGCGGCCGTACAGATATCTTGCAGGGAAACCCCGCTAGACCATGCCCACGAAGAGGCCACGCCTCTCGTGGAATGCGCCCTGACACCCAAGGGGCACCGTAAGCCCTTCGCAGAGTAAGCGAGCGCGATGGCATCCACTATCCATCTGGATAGGCTCTGTTTTGAGGCGGCGAGTCCCTTGGAAGGCCCGCCGAACAAAACAAAAAGCTGCTCCGTCTGCCTGAAAACAGACGAGCGTGCCACATAAGCTCTCAATGCCCTGACGGGGCAAAGGAGACTTGCATCCTCCTCCTCACTGAGAACCGGAAGGGCAGACAAGGAAATGACCTGGGCCCTGAACGGCGTATTGAGGGATTTCGGGACGTACCCGTGCTTCGGTTTGAGAATGACCTTTGAGTCATTAGGCCCAAACTCCATACACGACGCGCTTACTGAAAGCGCCTGTAGGTCCCCTATGCGCTTCACTGAAGCGAGAGCCATGAGAAACACTGTCTTGAACGACAGGTGTTTCATGTCCACCAGCTGGATCGGCTCGAACGGGGCGCCTTTCATGGCCTCCAGGACCGTGGAAAGGTCCCACGTCGGGACTGAAGGGGGCCTTGGAGGGTTCAGCCTCCGAGCTCCCCTAAGGAAATGCACGACTAAGTCGTTTTTCCCAAGCGACTGGCCAGACACCGGTTTTGCAAACGTTGCTCTTGAAGGAAGGAGAGCACTTCCGAAACCCCGCACTCCACAGGTGAAAGGCTCTGGGCCTGACACCATGCAGAGAAAACAGACCATTTCGAGGAGTAGAGCCGCCTGGTAGACGGAGCTCTAGCCTGCGCGATCGTGTTTAACACTCCCTCTGGGAGGCTAGCGGGTACCCGTTGATGGCCCATGCGTGCAGGGACCATAACTCCGGGCGAGGGTGCCAGATCGAGCCCTCCGCCTGAGAGAGGTCTCTCCTCAATGGTACAGGCCATGGGGCAGTGCTGTTCATCTGCATCAGGGCAGGGAACCACGTCTGGTTCGTCCAGAGCGGGGCTACAAGCAGCACTGGGCATCCGTTTTTCCTGATTCGTTCCAACACCTGAGGCAGGAGCGAGACAGGGGGAAAAGCATATAGGGGGCAGCGGGGCCAAACATGAGCCAGCGCGTCCTTGCTTTTCGAGAAAAACTCCGGGCAATGAGCGTTTTCGTGGGACGTGAATAGGTCCACCTGAGCTCTGCCGAACGTCTTCCACAGCAGCTGGACCGTCTGCGGGTGCAGCGACCATTCCCCTGCTGGAACATTGTTCCTGGACAGTCTGTCTGGTCCCACGTTCAGGAGACCAGGCACGTGCGCTGCTCTCAGTGAGAGCAGGTTGTGCTGAGCCCAGACCAGGAGGCTTTCCGTCAACCTGTAAAGGTTTCGTGACCTGACGCCGCCCTGGTGATTTATGTATGCCACCACCGACATGTTGTCCGACCGGACCAAGACGTGGTGGCCTGTTATCTGGGGACAAAAACGCCGTAGCGCTTTGTCGACTGCTATCATTTCCAAGCAGTTTATGTGAAGGAGCTTTTCCCGTTCTGACCACAGGCCAGCTAGCGGTCTGCCCTCGAGCAGTGCTCCCCACCCCGAGGTGGAGGCGTCCGTAGACACCATCTTCACGCTCGAAGCGGTCCCCAGACTTACACCTGACTGATACCAGTCGGTCTCTTTCCAAGGTTTCAGAGCTGAAACACACTGAAGGTCGACCCTGAGGCGAAACAGACCCGCTGTCCATGCCCTGGGTGGAACCCGCGTCTTCAGCCACATCTGCAGTGGGCGCATGCGGAGCAGGCCCAACTGGAGTACAGAGGCTGCTGAGGCCATCAGCCCCAGCATTTTCTGAAACCTTTTGAGCGGAACTATCGCGCCGTGGCGGAAGGATTTCGCGCCGCGCTGAATATTTAGCCCGCGCTCTGGTGACAGGCGTGCTGTCATGGACAGCGAGTCCAACACGGTTCCCAGAAAGGAAATTTTCTGACTGGGAGACAGTGAGCTCTTCGCCCAATTGACTGTGAGGCCCAGCTCCTCGAGGTGCTCGAGTAATGCGGCCCTGTGTTCTATGAGCTCCGATCGTGATCGAGCTAGAATCAGCCAATCGTCCAAGTAGTTCAGGACTCGCATGCCCTGAAGTCTCAGGGGTGCGAGCGCCACGTCCATGCACTTCGTAATTGTACGAGGTGCTAGGGACAGGCCGAACGGCAGGACTGCGTATTGATATGCCTGGCCCTCGAAAGCGAATCTCAAGAATCGCCTGTGATGGGACGCCATTTGTATTTGGAAATAGGCGTCTTTCAGATCTATTGACATAAACCAGTCCCCGTGGCGCACTTGCGCGAGGATTTTCCTGGTCGTAAGCATTCTGAACTGGCGCTTCACAAGCGCTCTGTTCAGCTGTCGCAGATCTAAAATGGGTCTGTGACCTCCATCTTTTTTCGGTACCAGAAAATATCTGCTGTGTAGGCCCCCTTTGCTCTGAGCTTGAGATAAAGGTTCTATAGCACCTTTGCTCAGTAGTTTCGCTATCTCGGCTCAAAGTAGATTAGATACTTCGTTTTCCACCGTCGTCTCGACGCGCGCCATATAACGGCGGGGACGTCGAGCGAACTGTAGCGAATAGCCTCTATTTATAGTGTTCAGCACCCATTCTGATACCCCAGGAAGCTGTGTCCACACTTTCGCGTGAATAGCTAGGGGTAGAATGAGATCTGGGCTCTGGCCGAGACATAGTGACGGCAAGAAAGCTCCGGCGTGCTGTAACGCAGACACTGTGTTTACAGTGTGTGAGGCGGGGGGCGCGCCGATCGCGGCGGGCAGCCTGGCCGCGCTCAAAACCCTTATAGCAGTCTGCTGAGGGAGAGAGAGCGGGGCGAGCCCCGTGGGGCTTAACATGTCTGTGAGTGAATGTGGGCGCAGGACAGCGGGCACATTTACTGCACTGAAAAACACCGTCGGCCTGAGCTGACTGAATGTGTGTTGGTTTCGTTTTCACAGAACCCGTGGGACATGTGGTGTGTAGTGTTTGTGGGCACTGAGACGTAGGCACATTCACTACATTTAGTGCCCAATCGACATGAGGCGATTTTGTTTGTGCGAGCCCTGCATTTTTGCGGGCTGTGTTTGTGTGTAGAAATGAGCCCTGGGTTGTAGGCATTTTCAATACACTCATAACACCATCGGCTGTGGCCGGAATACCAGAAAATACACCATTTATGTGATTTATCTGGGTCGCCGTGGGAACAGCATTTGTGTGCAGGCAAGCGGGCATGGTACTGGCTTGCTTACTGCAAAATACACTGGAACAGTCACATTTTCTGGAACTGAACGAGCGAAAATTTCAGTGGAAGTCTGGCCACGGCGAGACTGAAACACCGTCGATTTCCTAGGAGGCTAGGAAGACTTGTGTTGGTTTCGTTTTACAGAAACCGTGGTAGTGTTTGTGGGCACTGGGTTGTGGGCACATTAACTACATTTAATGCACAATTGACATGCGTCGATTTCATTTGTGCGAGCCCTGTACCGTGGCGGGCTGTGTTTGTGTGTAGAAATGAACACTGGGCTGTGAGCATTTTATTACACTTATAACACCATCGGCTGTGGCCGGAAAACCAGAAATACAATGAATACATGATTTTTCTGGGTCGCCGTGGAAACGGCCTTTATGTGCAGGCAAGCGGGCCGTGGTACCAGCTTGTTTACTGCCAAATACACTGGAACAGTCGCATTTTCTGTAACTGAACGAGCGAAAAGTTTTTGGTGGAAGTCTGGCCGCGGCGAGACTAAATTTTTATTTGCTGCGAGAGCCGGGATCGAACACGGGTCTCTCGCGTGAAAGCTACGGGTTCCGCCACTGGGCCACAGGGAGAACTACACTAGCACAAGCAGATAAAAGAGCGTCATCACAGTTTTGTGTGTGTCGGCGTTTGTATGCAGGTGTGCGTGTTATACAACAGGCTCATTGCTGCAATAATGACATTTTCAGCCGCTCAAACTAGGAGCTGAGAAATGTTTAAGAAATGGAGATTAGTCCGGCCTCGGCGGGGACTAAAACACACTCTTTTCTCATTTGCCAGTGACGCACGCCCATGGGGGGCGGGGTAGATTTCTTATAACGTAAAGAAAGCTAGCCGCGGTTTTAGGGCTCGCGGTCTTGATGCTGGCCCGTTTCCTTGACGACTCGCGGACAGAAGGCGGAGGTCCACAGAGCTCGCCTGTTGCGCGGGCGCCTCCCAATCGAGGCCGATGCTTTCCACGGCCTGAGAGAGCAGACGCATCAGCTCAGTCTCAATGCCGGCTCTCTTACCAGTGGTCTGGCGGGAAACGCTAGCGGAGGGGAGATCCACGGAGCTCGCCCAATCCTCACTATCGGATGCCAGAAGAGAACACGCCTCGGTGGGTTCGTCAAACTCGTGGATGGACGCGGTGGCAGGCGGCGGCCGTTGTCCGTCAGTGAGCGACTCGAGCGAAGCCGGCGAAGCTGGCGGGCGAACCGGCGAGCTTTGGCGGGCTGGAGAAAGCTCGGGAGCGCGCTGGGCGCGGCGCTTCTTGCGGCGCGGCACCACGGCGGGCTGCGGTGAAGGCTCGGAGAATGATGCCAGGCGCGTCCTCAGAGTCACCATGGGCAAAAGCTCGCAATGAGGGCATCCGCCGTCAGCGAGCGCGATAGCCGCGTGATCCTCACCCAGACAGGCAACACAGATGACGTGTCGATCTCCATCGCTGAGCGGGGCGCGGCACGAGCCACATGAAGGCATCTTTAAAAAGACGCTGCTCTTTTGTGAGGAAATGCAAGTCGCGTCAAGTAAGCGACAAACACTTCACAACAGAGAAATACACACAGAGTATTGAAAGGATATATAACGCCGGAAAGCGCAGCAGGTACGGCAGTTGAAGGCGGCGAGGCCAGCGACTCCAGAGCTCGTCCCGCTGAAAAGCTTGCTTCGACGGCGCGGCTTCTCACTCCGGATCCAGCGATGCAAGAGCTTCGCTGAAGAGGTAAAAATCAGCTTGTATCAGCCTAACGAGCATATTTATAGGGCGAGACCACGCCCCTTCTGGCGGGACGTGACGATATGGGCGCGAATTGCCCCCATTGGTCATTACGTCACGCAGAGTCTATCTCGATAGGCTGCTGCATTTGCTGCAGAGCAACCAATAGGCGCGCGAGCTGTTTCGCCTATGTTTGCTTGCTGCTGCAAAGCGTTTTACATTAATAAAAAATTAAGGATAATTTTTGGCTTCAATATCTCGCGGAAAAGAGTTTTTCCCCATAGCGTAAGCTATTACGCAGTACGAGAGATACTCTCGTAAGAGAACGATGCACTATGTCAGAATAAAAGTCCTCTCTTAAAGGAGCCTTTACAACACATAATTTTATATTCCTGATGAGGTCTCGACAATGAGCAAGCAGAAAAAATGTTGTGTCCTTGTTTGGAGAAGAAATGGCTTTACGGAATATAAAGACATTCCAGAGAAATATCTGGTACAGATACTGTTACAGCTGAGATTGAGTGATAAACATGACATGATACCTCAATGTTTAAACACAGCATATTCAAAATGAAATGACTGTACTGAACATATCTACAACCCTAAGGCCTTGTTTTCAATACCTCCAGCCTTGTTTTTCATGAACCATAAAATTTGAGAAGAGCAAATAATAAAAAGATGATAGTTTTGTTTAGTTTTTTTTTGTAAGAAAAGCCAAAACCCAGTTAAACAGCCCTTATTTATCATATATAAATGATAAATAGTCTAAATTGCCTAAAGCACACGGATATATCAATTACTAATGAACTGTGTCAGACATGAATGTTGTAGGAAACATTAAATGGTCTCCATGCTGGAAAAAGTCACTGAGCACCAAATCAGCATATTAGAATGATTTCTGAAGGATCAAGTGACACTGAAGACTGGAGTAATGATGATGCTAAAAATTCAGGAATAAATAACATCTTAGAATTTATTAAAATAGAAAACAGTTGTTTTAATTTGCAATACATTTCGCGATATTGGTGTTTTACTGTATTTTTTTATTAAATAAATGCTGCCTTGGTGAGCATAAGAAACTTCTTTCAAAAACTTAATGTTAATGTTTCCATAATGCACTCCTATGATGATTTGTTAATTTGCAGCATTGGCCTCTGCGTATACAGTTTTACAAATAATCAAGGAAGGTATACTACTCAGTCAAGCACAAGTTTACACACATGCACAGTGTGGGAGAGAGAATAATAAAACTGTCAAATTTCACAGTATAACTGGTTGATTAACAGCTTTTATAGAGATGAGTGCAACAAAGTAATTCCCCTCTGGTTCAAACCACAGAGCCAGTGAATGTCATCAGCAACATGCAAACCCTATAACTAGTCCAAGTTTGCCACATGCTTTACCATAAGGCGGGAAACCTTACTTAATAACGGAAGTGTGATTCATACTCCATTTCTATTAAAGCAACACCAAGTATCTTTTCCACTGCGGTCGCCCTACAGGTTGGAAGCGGAATTGTCCATTACCGCTGTCGTAAATAATTTAGCCTATACCGCAGCCTACTGTCGCATGCGCGCTCGTTGTTTATCCAGCACCGGCTTTGGAATGAACGATGTCCAGAGACAAGGTAGAGTATGTTGCATGATTTCATGAAAGTATGATGTATTGCGACTTAGAAACGAAGAAAAACTAAATAATGACTATTGTATAATGCTTGACGTAAAGCAAGTCAAATTTGTCTCATTAGAACTACAGAAACGCGACCCGATCTGGCAATCTCGCGTGGTTATAGCAAATAGACCGCAAAGCGAATCTAGAAGTGCCTTTCACCCTGTTACGACTTAATGAACCACTGAAGCGATTTTGGAAACATTATTTTAAGGTAAAAAAATCTTACTAAGTGTTGCTTTAAAGAATAGAGAAAATTTGGTTTGAAGAACAAGGGTTATTGTAAATCTCTTTTGGTAGTGGCAACACTTTGTTTGATCCCAGGTTCATTGTCACAGCTTAAGCTAGAATAACAAAACTTAATGTTACCCTAAAAATGTGCTTGTGAGAAATGGAGAGCAAAAGGAGCTAATGGGTTGAACTGGAATGCAATGAATAAAAAGGAATCAAATGTAACCCGAATGATAAAAAAGACTCTAAGCAGGATATTAAACAGCTAATAAACATTAAGAGACACACTTTGCTTCTCTTTAATGCTTACCAGCTTGACAAAACAACATGGCTCACTAGGAAAAGTACAATTAATGTGTTTATGGCACATTTTCTAGTAGCCTTCCATGTGTTGCAAAAACAAGGCCTCATTAGTTACAAACCAATGTTTAAGACTAGCTTAATTCAGGATATGTTGAACACATGTTATTACTTTCTTAGTTGTTGTTTTTTTGTGCCAAGTACATGTGTGTTTGCAAAAAAATATGATTTATTGAATATTATTTCTGATGCCATTGGACGGTATGCTTGCTGTGTTAACACGTTTCATACATCAGAAGATGCAGCTTAAAACAATTTATCAAAACACAAATTTGGAAGCCAGGAAGACACTGAAATCCATCCGAACGTAAAACAGACTTTTGGTTTATATTCTGGTAAATAAAAGTGAAAATGTGTTCCAGTTGTATGTCCATATTTATTAGTCTCACAGTTATAAATGGCATTTTAAAAGAAACCAGCTGGCACATCTACAAGGCAACGGGCAGCAGCCAAAAACCAGGGTAACCCTTGTCTATAAATCTATACTCACTCTGGATGATGTCATAAACAGCTGGATGGCTAGTTTAATGCTTGACTATGGCTTATTCAAGTGTGAAAAATGCTGGGCAGGGAGCGCTTTAAGGTTGCACATGTCAGAGTGGCATGCACAACTAGATGAGATGGATTGAGCTGAGACTCTCTTTGGGTCCAGACCATAAAATGACCCAAAAACAAAGGCTGCATTGAAAGTTGATATTGTTCATTTTTAAACAGTCCTAGAAGATACCTAAAAGCATATTTTTTGTAAATAACTTTTAAAGTTAAGCTCTACTCTGTGAAGCTGACTGGCCTCAGCATTCCTCATTTTGAAACTCGAAAGAATGTTTCAGATAGTTTTTGTCTCAACCATTTTTTTCTTACTTTTTTTTTTGTATGGGCCATTCTGCTGATGGACCTGATCTAGGTATGGTTAAAGGATGCCTCAGATTCATCACATCTGTTGCCTATTGGTTTTCATTTCACCCATAAAGCTATCATTTTAAAGTGCACATAGAAATCACTGTTACTGTGATGTAACAGTAAGTTCTCTGCCTGTTACCCAGATCTGAGATAACATAAGAACAGATATGTTGATTATTGATTTGATTTGATATTGTGTTGTTATATTCTGTCATGGTCACTCCAACATCGGTTGTTTACACCAATAACCAATCATTCCAATGGAATGCATGGGTTTTGGTGTAATGGGTGCTGGAATTGTGACGTGGAGTTGCACATATGCTACAAATCAAATGTGAGTCATATTGTAATAAAATCAGTTTAAATCACATTTTCTTTAACCAATTTTAATTTTAACTTTGAGATTTACATCAGTGCACTGCAGTATTGCCACGATTTCCATTTTGCACATTTCTCATACATTTACATTGCACTTACTGCCATCTGTAGCATAGATAAGGTACTGCTTCAATAGAAGTCACATCCCTTGATAAAATCAACAACTTGTTTAATTATTTACCATTTATTATACCAGATTGCCGTGTTGCCATAATTATGTCATTTCACCTTAAGTTTAACTAATGTTATGCATTTCTTTTATGTATTGTGTTTATTCTAATCTGAAAATGGATTGTATGTGTAACCCCGAAAATCCACTGGATCCGTCTGCGGCGTGGAACATCAGCGCCACGTTTTTAATGTGTCCCTAGCTCTGCGTCAAAGTCCACTGGAAGCGTCTCAGTCGCGTCTCAGATGCGTCTCAGACGCGTTTCAGCAGCGGAGCGTGGGTGACTTCTTTTAGTCTCCACAGGGTGTTTTATTTTGAAAATCTACCGGATCCTTATGCATTTCTGTGTTTGACTTCCTGCCCGGTACGATGTGGTCTGTGCTGCTTGACGCGGTAAGCGGCGAAAATAGAACTGCTACCTATTCTGTGCGGAGCGGCGCGGAGAGACGCTTCTGGGACGCTTCTGAGACGCGCCGCGTCCGCAGCTGGTGGACTTTAGAGCATTGACTATAATGGCCGCGATTAGCTCCGGCATCCGCGACGCTGACGTTCCGTGCCGTAGACGGATCCAATGGATTTTAGGGGTAACAGTAAATGATGTGCTTCCAATTAAAAATGCATTGTACAGGCTTGAATTAATTAGGATTTATGAGTACAGGGAAGCTGTGTTACTGGGTGAAGTGGGTCGTATGCGAAATCTAAAATAAAATTTGTTTAATATCAAAGAGCTAAAGTGACCTCATCGTCACTCATTAACCCCTAAAATCCACTGGATCCGTCTACGGCGCAGAACGTCAGCGTCGCGGATGCCGGAGCTAATCGCGGCCATTATAGTCAATGCTCTAAAGTCCACCAGCTGCGGACGCGGCGCGTCTCAGAAGCGTCCCAGAAGCGTCTCTCCGCGCCGCTCCGCAGAGAATTGGTAGCAGTTCTATTTTCGCCGCTTGCCGCGTCAAGCAGCACAGACCACATCGTACCGGGCAGGAAGTCAGACACAGAACGGCATGAGGATCCGGTAGATTTTCAAAAGAAAACACCCTGTGGAGACTAAAAGAAGTCACCAACGCTCCGCTGCTGAAACGTGTCTGAGACGCTTCCAGTGGACTTTGACGCCGAGCTAGGGACGCATCAAAAACTTGGCGCTGACGTTCCGCGCCGCAGACGGATCCAGTGGATTTTCGGGGTAAGCCTTGTGTATACTCGACGCGTCCACAAGAGCGCGAAGGTGCGCGCGGCAAAAATGACCCCATTTCGCCTGGCGGTGTGCACGGCACTTTTTATAACATCACGCGCGGCGCCGCATCCGAAGATGAATGACTTCGAGCCGAATCTGGCCGAACTGGTAAAATCTGTACCCGCATGTTTATGATCCTTCTATACACAGAGACATTTGCATTGATGGGCGACCATAAAATCTCATTTTGTGAACAGAAAAACATTTGAATTAAGCACCCAGTTTGCACTTGTCTAAAGTAACTGGTTACATTTACAAAATAAGCCTACAATAGCAGAAGTAAGCCCTGATGATGAAATTAAGGTTTAAACACTCTTCAATAAGGCTTAAGTTGTTTAGTTTACATGCAGTAAAAGTAGGCTACAATAAACCTACTGCATTTACTCTTTTATGAATTTGCCATTAATAAACCTACTAATAAACGGCAAACTACTTCTTCACTGCTGATTCCTGGTGGTTTAGAGGAGAATTACTCAGAGTCGCCCCCTGTCGTTTCACAGAATAGCACAACGGCGAGCGCGTCAAGTATAAACGCCTCGTCCATTTGGAGAGGTACGCACGCAGTCAGCGGAGACTCACGCTCGTGCGGACGCGTCGAGTATACACAAGGCTTTAAGCGGCTGTTTTGTTGTGCGCGCCATGTCTCCGCTGCTCTCTCTCTTTAGCAAAATTGCATCACAGCCAAATGGTTCAATATCATTGTATAGAAGTGGCTGGCGAGATTAAATTAGCAAGCTAATGCATGTTTAGTAATAATAAAAATTTCTCTTAATTTCTCCAGTACCATAAGCAGAACCGATAACGTCCGAGCTTATCGATCCAACGGTCTTTCAAAATTCAGTACCGGGGCCAGTTTAATACCGGGTTTCGGTACCCATCCCTAGCCTCCGGGGCCACAGCCTAATGGGCATGGCATCCCCAGTCTCAATTTCGTGCTGCGCCAGGTGTGTTCGCCCCACATCTCCTTCCCCAAATGCAAAACAATGTTGGAAATAAACCAACAAATCCCAAAACTGCCCCTGCTGACTCTCATCCAAGCCCTCACAATTCTTCACCCACAACTCCCTCAAAGCAACCAACCCCTCCCCCTCCTTGAGAGCCAGAAATGGAATGCCGTTTTCCTGCCCATACCTGCTTGAGAGGCTCGAGGCTGGCTCTAAAGAGGACTGTGTGGCCAGGTCAGCCGGGGGTTGGGGTAAGGGGGTGGGGTAAACATCTACTTGTGGTGGCCTGGCGACAGCGCTGAGGTGGGTTCGCGAGTGCAGTGTGTGGTGCTCCAAACTAGGGTCCTCAGGTGCAGCTGCTGCATCCAGCAGACCTGTAAAAGACATATCAACATTCCTTCCAGTGGACATGACAACCTCAGGACCCCTTTAAAAACAGAGCAGGCCATCTCTCAGGTCTAACTGGCAACCTGCACTTCTAAGGAAGTTCAGACCAAGAATACAAGGGTCTTGGACTGCAGCCACCCACACTGAATGATATAATGTCTTTCCCCCTACAGTCAGCCCCTCCACACATTTACCCTTCATTGGTGCCAGTTCACCTGTCACTGTGCGTAGTCTGACAGTCGTCGGTTCCAGACTGGCATTGGCAGGAACTACCTCTGGTCTTATAACTGTCACAGTTGATCCCGTATCCACCAATGTTAAACATGGAATCCCCTCCACCAAAATTAGCACATGACAAAAATCACTAACACATGTTCGTCCCACCACAATCACAGACTCCTTTGGGCCACATTCACCCTCCCCCTACAGCCCTTGATCATTTTCCCTCTCTCCATCTCTTGAGACTGGTGATGACTCATATTGGGGATGAGTGTTGGGGGTCCGCATGGCCCCGATCATGCAGACCCCGTCCCATTTCTCTGGTTTTTGGCTAGCTTAGGACACTGACGAACTAAATGTCCAGTCTGCCCACAACCCCAACAAATCCTTGGTCGTGTGCGGGGAAGTTGATCAGGTTGCCGTGCCACAGCACGAATTAATTCAGTAATCTCAGAAAACCAGGCTGGCCTTTTGCTTAGCCCCTCCCCCACATCAGTGGACCTCACCGACACAGATTGGCGCAGTCTTTCGTCCGGCATGCAAGTTCCCCAAACAATCTCCCTCTCCAAAGCCATCTCCAAGGCATCCTGCAGGGTTTGAGGGTGGGCTAGTTGTGTCTGTCTACAGAGCTCCACAGGGGTAAGGGCCTGTATGAACTGGTCTCTCGCAAGCTGCCGGTGGCATGTGGGCATATGCTCCCCGAGTCAAATTTTCAATGTCATTTGCCAGGACTCTCAGTTGCTCTCCTGGCTGCCTGCATCTATTACTCAGTTCAGAACGCAGGAGCCCTGGCTTAACAAACAGTTAAGAGCATCATCTGTGAGACACATAGCCAATTCAAGAGCGTTGCAGCCCTCTGGCCAGTTTGCAGCATGAGCCAACAGTTCGAACAGCTTCCCTATCAGCTTTACCTGAGAATTTGGGGGGTTTTACTGCCACCGTAGCCGCGCCAGCGCGGGCGGTGTCATGTTCATTCACGTCGGAAAGCAGCGCAGCTCCGTGGGCGCCACCATGTTTGTTTACATTGTCAACCAGCGCGGCTCTGTGGTCACCACCGTGTCTGTTTACATTGGCAACCAGAGCGGTTCTGTGGGCGCCGCCATGTTTGTTTACATCGGCAACCAGCGCGGTTCTGTGGGCACTGCCATGTCTGTTTACGTCCGAAGACAGCGCAGTTCTGTGGGCGCCGCCATGTCTGTTTGTTGCACTTGTGAAAGTTCAGTGGTGCTCGGCGGCACTCGGCTCCGGCATGAAAGCCCGGCGTCAGCAGCCATCCTCTTAGTACCCTCCCTCACACGAGCCTTGTGCGATTCCAGAAAGTCTTCCTCTGTTGCGAATTGATCGTAAGCCCATGCCGAAGTGCCTAGATCCACACGAAACATCCAACTTGCTTCTGGCTCAGGCTTAATCTTTTCTTTAGTCTGTTTCCACATCGTGTTTCAGGGACGATAACGAGAGCAATCTCGTATACTGCAAACTGGATCCAAAAAGTTCACTTCTGACACCAGTGTAACGATCGGAGAAAATGATAGACTCACTTAACAGTTTTAAGGCTCTTTTATTAACGTGAGCACCTGTGTGGCCGATGCTCTTGTCTCACATGGGAAAAAAACGTTCTTTTCCAGAAAACCCGCCCCCGCATAACTGCGCAGGCTCGTTCTCCAGAAGAACAGCCCACGCCTTAAAGCCCCACACAACCAGAACACATAACGCATGAAAGAAAATACATGCATGTAGAAATTGAACATAAACAGTCTTTAGACTTGCTACAATATTATATCCCTCCAATTCCAAAAACACACATGCCTTTTACACATTTTGACAAATGTAGTTGGACTGCTTTTGAAACAGTTAATATTGGTACAAAAGTACTATCATTGTATTTAATTCCAGCAGGGGCTGTTGTGGAAAAGGCTGGTGAAATGCTGAATACTTTTACTTGTCTCTCTGTGTTTTCCATTGGCACATCACTAGTCTGCTGACACAAAATAAAAATATATCTGGTTATGCATGTAATCATGATTCCCTTTCAGTTCGGTCACGTTCGGCATAGTCGGACGTACTGTAGTGATTGGGATCACGCTTAGGGAGCCTGCCATCTTCGAGTATCGTTAAAAGTAGCCAATGCACATTGGCGTTCGAGAATTGCATCACACGCTCCGCCCCACAGTGCCGGTATAAATATGGAGGTGGATGCACGCACCAGTTGTCTTTCACTTCGGAACCGATGTCGATATCTCTGAAGAGTGTTGTTGTGTACAACGAGCGAGTGTGTCGGTGTTCTTCTGGAAGACTCTCCCAGTGCTGGTTGCTTGTACAACTGCTGTTTTAACAGCATCAAATGTCTGTATTTGTTGACGGTTGGTTAGAGGGCGAAGAAGTGAGTGCTTCACAGTTACAGTCTCACTGTCAGTGTTATCGCGGTCATTCCACTGTGTGCTCCGCACTGGTGACGGGTCCCATTTCCTGAAAGAGCAACCCGTGCGTTTCTGGGTTCCGGTAGGGCTCTGTCCCCCTCTGGCGGTCACAATAGTTGCATCTCTTGTTTGGGCTTAAAGCACGCTGAAGCAGCTTTTGTGGATGGCTCATGTTCCCATTGCGGGAATATGACCATCTCTGTGTTGAGATCGAGACTCGCTTTTGTCCGCGAAGGTGGAGTCCCCATTCCCAGAAGAAGACTGGAGTGCCGTGTGGGTTGGGTTATCTGAGGATCACAGTGAGGGGTTCCCCGCCCAGCAAAGCCCCGTGGGTCCCTCACTCCTCCTTCGTACCGTAGCTGGTGGAGCTCCCCGATTGGCACGCTGGTCCCTCTGTAGTGGACCGACCAGCCATTTTGTTCGGGGCCCCTCCAGAGGACAGGATGTCCATCACAGCATCGGAGGGTGAGCTGGGCTCTGGAGATGATGACTCGGCTGCGCTACCTCCCTCTAGGAGAGTAGCATTGCCCGAGCCAGATCCAGAGATGGCAGCTATGCTAAAAAAAAGGCCGCCGAGGCGGTCGGGCTCGCGTGGAACCCTCCACCGTATCCCGAACCGTCTCGGTTGGATGATTGGATGATTGGGGCGGGCAAAAGCCTGTTGGCAAAGCCTGTGGGCAAGCCGCTTCCTTTCAGCATGCCATGGCACTGCTTCAGGTCCACCAGGCCCAGGCACTCATGAACATGAACGAGGGTAGCCCAGACCGTGAGCTCATGGGTGAGCTCCGCACTGCAACTGACTTCGCCCTCTGGGGCATGATGGTGGCAGCTCGCACATTCAGCCTAGCGATGTCCACCTTAGTGGTCCAGGAGTGCCATCTCTGGCTCAACCTGGCAGACATGAGGGGTGCGGACAAGGTTCGGTCCCTGGACTCCCCCATATCAAAGGTTGGGCGATTCAGTGACACGGTGGAGAACTTCGCCCAACAGTTCTCTACTGCCCAGAGGCAGACAAGGCCATCCGGCACATCCTGCCCCGACGGCCCGCTGCTGCCTCCACCCATCCGCCTGGGGCACATCCTCCGTCTGCCGCCACCTCTGGTCCCGCTGGGCCACCACAGCAGCCTCTACCCAGGCCTCAACGTGGAGCTGGCCGCAGACGGGGTGCCCAGCCCACTTCAGGCGCTGCCAAGCCAGGTGGCAAGCGTCAGCGTAAGCGTTCCTGAGCAGGCCACTCAGGGATGGAGGAAGGAGCTCTTGGAGATGGTCACCGATCCACTCCCTCCCCCCAGAGGAGGGCCGGGTGGAGTTCTTTGTTGTGTGTGTGTCTGTTCCGCCGCTGGCTCCCAAAAAAGCAGAGCCAGCGGTACCCACATTTTCAAAGAAAGAGCAAATTCCTCTGTTCCTGGGTGCCAAGAGGGCCAGACTGGCGGTGTGCTACCCTGTAAAGCCTTGCACCCCTCAGCCCCCTCTTGTATTGCCAGCCAGCTGCTGGGTGCGGTTCGAGGACCCGGTCACGCCTTCTCACGCACTCTCTGCCGTCATGTAGAGACAGGTAAGTGTTGCAGCGCACACTCAGACCCACTTCGGACCGCCTACGAGCCTTCCGAGTGAGTCCCTGTCCTCTACCTCGCTGCCCCACCCTGGGTACGTCTGTGGTGCCTCTGGTCCCCCTGGCCCGGTTCGTAGAAGCCTAGAAAATGCTTCCCAACTGGGCCAGCTGGCTACTCCGTACCAGGAGACTCGGCTATACTATTCAGTTCGGCCGGCGTCCGCCCAAGTTCAGCCCTATTCGTTACACTTCGGTGTTGAGCGATCTCATTTTCCGGTACGGAGATGGACTCGGTCCACCACGTCTCTTAAGAGGTGCGTGTCCGGTCGGTGCTGTACAGAAGTTGAGAAACTTTTCAGAGGCTCCTGGGGCATATGGCAGACGTAGCCGCAATAGAATGGCTTCCTTCATATGAAGACTGCTTCATCACTGGCTTTATGGCCGAGTTCCAAGGTGGCCGTGGCAGAGCGCCACGCTCCGTGTGACAATCACCCTGGCCTGCCGCCATACCCTCAGCCCGTGATCAGGCTTTTTGTTTCTCGGGGCCAGCCGCACCTAGAACAAGTGTCCACCAACACTGGCAGATGGGCCACGTATAACGGGCATGCAGTAGCGGGAATCTGGGCGGAACTCCAACTGCATTGGCATCGATTGCCTCGAGTTGGTAGAAGTACACCTTGCTTTGAGTACGCCACTGCTCAGCAAGCCTGTACAAGCCCGCTTCCCTCGCATGTCGCAATTCGCCCGCCACCTCCTCCTTGGAGTCAGAAGCTTCTGAGGTCACTTCATTCCACTTATTTTTCTGGCCTGCTCAATAGTGCCACCGACGAGGCCTCACGACAGCCTGTGGCCCAGGGAGAGTGGAGAGCCTATGTGTTCAGCTGGTTGCTTCCCGTGGGCTCCTTTCAAATGAAGCCAGTTTCACTGTAAGCCCTCGTTCCTCGTGGTAGAGCGTCCGATGTCAGGCCTAACACTCGTATGCACTGGTGGAACCTGTGCTAGGCTGTGTCCATATGCTGTTATCTAGTGATGCGCGGGTCGGCTTCTTTTCCAACCCGCGGGTCCCGCTTTTATGAAATTATTTGGCCCGCCTCAGCCCGCCCCGCACCACTGTATCTATTTTTACAACCCGCCCCGCACACACGACCATTAAATAGACACTAGGCGTTGTAATGTAAATGAAAACAGCCTTTATTTCAGCCTGAAAGTAATTGTAAACTGGCAACAACAGACGATAATGAATAAATCAGGTACAAAATAATAAAATAATTAATAAAATAAAAATACAATAATGATAAACATTTTTAAACATTTACAAAGCAGCGTTTGTGTTAATCTAATAGGCTAAACTATTTTTGATTTCAGATTTAGGCCAACAGTTTACAGTCTGCTACATAACCGCTGAACTTTTCTTTTATTTAACACAGGGAAATGTTCATTTAACGTTTTTACGTTCGCTGTGCAAAAAAAGAATGGCATCCACTGTACCAGGGTATAATCTATTTCACCTAGACTCCAGCACCTGGCCAGCACCTGGCCAGCACAGCTGAATGTACGCTCGGTTGATGCGCTTGTGGCCGGGATACAGAGAATAATTTTTAACATCTTGGCAAGCACAGGAAAGGAGATTTACTGCGACTGCCAGAAGCTTAGAATGTCCTCTCCATCCCAGAAGAACTGGCCCTCAATGTAGCGCTGAACCTCGTCTCTCTCGGCAACTTCTTCACTGTCATCCTCCCACTAACTAAACTCATCTCTTTTTCTTTTGACTCGCTCGGCTTCGTCAACTAAAAATAAAATATAACAATATTTAACCTTTTAAAGATACATTAGACCACTGTAGCTAAAACGCAAGACCCTGGCCAATAGGCCTATCTATTTGCTGGTGCTACTCACCTCGAGGCATCGGCTCTGTGTCCCTCACACTTGCTGCAGGTGTAAGCGGCGCACTGTCAAATTCCCTGACAAGTCTTCTGGCCTGGTCGTACACGGTGTTTCTCTCCTCCGCTTGAAACATCTCCAAGGACTTAAAACGGGGACAAAAAAATGTTCCAAGCTTGTGGGTGACGCTGATGGACATTTTCTCGTTTAACAGCTGCGTTGCCTGTGCCCGAATATAAACCACGTACTCCGGATCACCGAATTGGGGCTCGCAGTTTTTCTTCAGTTTAAAAAACCAAAGCACGACCAGCGGAATAGTTGAATAAATATCACCCTCCAGCTCTTCACTCGCAGTTTTAAAAGGCAACAAAAACTCAGTAACTGTGTTTAACACATCCAGCTGAATGCCATCCATTCTGTGGAGCTGATCTTTCTTCTGCAAGGCCTGTTGGATTTCACAGTACTGTTACTGCATCATTGCAACTTTACTATTCCATCGGTTTCGCATTCATGTGTCACGTTGTGTGGGAGCTGTACTACAGTGCCGGATTTTTTCAGGTATGTCACAAGGCTTTTGCACTTTGTAATGACATCACTCACGTCGCACATGTATGTTGGCGGGTTCTCTTTTACATCAAATGTGTGTTTGGGAACAATGTTAATGACATGGGCTGTTCACGGAATCCACTTGTAGCTGCAAAGTGCAGCTTTTATGTTCCCTAACAAACATTACTTTCGATATGTGAGCAGGTTAAATGCCAAGGTCATGCAGCTTCTTAATAATTTGCTCGTGGATGTTGTGCGCTGTCTTTTTGAGAGTAGAGTCAAATTCAGCTGTGCATATGACACGGGTCTCCAATTTCCAGTTGTCATTAATGAAGTGACCAGTAAACGCCGTGTATGCTCGTTTGTTGAACTCATCAGTCCACATGTCAGTGATAATAGCTACCGGGATATCCTGCCCCAACAGCACTGGATAGGGGAGTTTTGGGACTAGTCCTACCCTAAGTAGGTATGTCTGATCACACACTCTAACATACACATAAGACAGGTGGGTGTACTTAGACTTCCTGAGGGGGCAAGAGGGGCTCTTATGACCTTCCCTACCACAATTAAAACATGATATGCCTTGGGGCTTGCCACTATCTGGGGGAAGAGGCAGTGTGTTTCTATTGTGGCTAGGGGTAGCTTCAAAATCAACTCCTCTACCAGGACCAACAGACTTTCCCCGGGCTTGTCTGTCCAGCATTCCAGCATAGCGGTAGCTCCTGGGGCCTCTGTGTGCTGCCACAAAGTTCTCCACCAGTCTGGCTGCCTCAGCTGCAGTTGCTGGGTTGTGCTCTTTAACCCAGGTCTTCACCTCTGGATAGAGGACTCTGAGATCCTGTTCCAGCACTATAGTTTCCATGAGGTCCTCCTTGCTGCTCTGGTCGTACTTGACTCACTTGTAGAAGAGATTCTTCAGTCGGACATAAAGCTCTTGTGGTATCTCCTCCGGGCTGGTCTCCAAGGCTCTGAACTGCAGGGGATAAGTCTCTGAGTTGATCTCATATTTTTTTTAGCACTGCCTCCTTTAAAAGGTCATAGTCCAAAGTGCTCTCTGGATCCATAGCTACAAATGCACTCCGGGACTTGCCAGTCAGGAGCGGAATGAGATGAATGGCCCAATCCTCCTTTGACCAGTCAAAGACTGTTGCGAGCCATTCAAAGGTGGTTAAGTAGTGCTCGATGTTATCAGAGTCTTCAAGCTTAGCCATCTTTGGTTCGTAGCTTCTAGGCCGTCTGCTGGGGGTTGATGTTGGCTCATGTGTAGGCTCCTGTAGGTCCGGTGGAAGCGGTATGGTCCCCCGTTCCCGAGTTACCTACACATCCAGCTGTAGCTGAGTCACCTGATGGGTGAGGACTTGGAACTGATGGGCTTGCTTGGATGACTCCTTCTCCAGCCACTCATCTCTGGCCCTTTGCACCTCCATAAAGGATTCAAACATCCTTGCCATCCGATTGATAGCAGGATCAGTTGTGGCAGGTTCTGGCATGGGCTCTGTATGTTCAGTGTCGCCCTCTATCGCCCATCTTCTTGCGCCTTCTTCTTCTCCCGTCTGTTGGACATCTTGGCTTGTTGTAATACTTCACCTCCGCCTGACTCCTTATCCCACTTCTGACATCAAATGTGGCAAGATAACCGATGGCGGAGTCAGGGAAGATGCATGTTTTGTAAAAAAGTCTCTTGTTTATTTTTTTTTCACATATATTTTTTTTCCCAAATACTTGCAAATATTTACAGTGTCAGGATAGTCAAAAATGCAAAACAAAAACTGTTCAAAAAGAAAATAAATAGGCATTAAGTTGCCAGGCTACGTCTCTCAATACCCTGCACACTTTACCAACCATCAATACTATGTCACAGTTCTTTCTCTCTGCACAGCACTCTGCAACTGAAGCCATGGGGCCTAATACAGCCTTAAACTAGCTGTAGCCCCACCCACTAGATTGCCCCATTGCTAACAAAACAATTAACCATGTAATCACACAAAAATAACCAAATAATAAACCAAACAAGCCACCAACAAATATACAAACACATACCAAATGTAAGCCGCCTACTTAATAACCCATTATAAGAGGCAGCTTCGACCTTACGAATATGCTAAAGTTTGCATTCTAGGGAAACTGCCTGTTGAAGAACCCTAATAGGAAGACAGTTTCATTTAAATGAAGGAGCCTCCAATTTAGGGGAACCCAATTCTGGGGGAGGTAGCCATGACTTCTGCTGGACCTGCCTGCTTATAAGACCCCAATCAGGGGGAGGCAGCTGCAACCTTGAAACCTCAACACATAACAAAAGGGATAACCGGATATATGCAGCCCTGAATTGAGGTAGCTACCATGAGGGAGATCGAAAATCAAGTAAAGTCACCTTAATTTATATAGCGCCTAATACAATACAGATTGTTTCAAAGCAGCTTTACAGTGATAACAGGAAAATTATGCATTTCAGCTGTTGTTCAGCTGAAGTCAGTTCAGTGTTGATTCAGTTCCGTAAAGATCATCAATTATTAAATTAGTTAATTCATCTATAAATTTAAATTTATATATACTATTATAGATAGTGGTCGCGCCTATACACGACCACAATTGAGTCTGGACCCCTTTATTTCCAGACTCAATCATAGGCTCGTTCTTACATAGAAGAGCACGTTCACACATGCGTATAGTCTTCAAAAACGGTGCTTTGAATCTCTTGACAAACTAAAAGATGTAAATACATTAGTATGTGTTCTTAATAAAAAACACGGGTTGTACTGAATGTCAGCTTGCTTATTTTGCTCAAGATAAGGATTTATTAAGTCCACATGTCATGTGAACTAGAAACTATGCTTCAAACCAAAGCTCGAGAGCTGTGGTTGCAAACACACAAGTTTGCGATGCTGTTTGCGAATGTTCGTTGGAACGATGGTTTCGGGAAACACAGACTCGTTGAACTATGCTTATAATGACGGAACTTGCGAACATAGTTGGCTAACGATGCTTTTGGGAAACCCACACCTGACTGTTCTTTTTATTTGTGCTTAAAGCTTAGATGTACAATGAATCAAGAAAAAAAAGGTATCACATCTAAAGGGTGGTCTTTAACATGCAACAATTACCTACTCATGGGAGCAGTGCTTAAGTCACTCTGAAAATGTAGTATTTGTAGCCTACTATATTATTTTGTAAAAACTATTTCCTGAATATGAAAATAATAATAAAATAAAAAAATATATATATATATCTATATATAGGTAGGTATTATTTTAGGAGAGGTATTATTTGAATAACACTTATTAACTTCACATACAAATATTTTGTGAAAAAAAAAAATATATTAAAAGACTTATCAAAATCACATGGCAAAATGGACTTACGTTTATGTGGACTATTGTTCTTTGGATGTTACTTTTGGATATTCAAAAAAAAATTCATTTATATTAGATTTTTCCTCTTGTAAGGGTAGACAATACAAAAATCATACATTTTTGCTTCTTCACTTCTCTTTTCTCACACTTTTCTAATTTCCCATTTAAGTTAAAATAAAAAAAATGATTGACTTACTGAACCACAGGTAAATGAACAGCCCATTGAATTATATGAACGGCAGCTTCAATTCTGCAAATGTTTAAAAAAAGATTGTTGAAGGGTGAAAACATGTTTTTACCCACTGAAAACTAAGACTTATTGTGTTTGAATTTGATGAGGATGAAGTTCTAGCATGTTTTTATCTTCTCTAAACAATGTCTGATATTGTATAACAAGCTACTTTATATTCGCACACTGTTATTTCAAGTTGATTTTAGAACGGCCTGCTGTTTATTTTTCTCCCAATTAGTCTGTCATCGTCTAATAAGGCAAATACTCAACTGAGACATTTTGTAAACCATAGTTAGTACAAATTGTCTAGGATTAGGCAGAATGGTTTCTTTATCAGAAACCAGTCATTCAAGTAACAGTGAAGTCAGCATGAACGCCATGTCTTCTTTAGTTGAGACATAATTAATCTTATTAAGTCTACCTGCTATGCAATACTACACTGTCCTGCCTTGCACTGTGCCTAAACAATGCAGACTATTGCTTCATTTATGCACATAACATCACTATCTATCATTGTCTTCTCATTTAGGCCCCTGTGACTTAATTATTTTTTATTTAACATTAACTTACCATCAATTATACAGTTCAATGAGGAGGACAGAGGATGAAACCCATAGATGAGTCAAACATCAAATTGATTGTGTTTTAATGACTTATTTTAATAATGGGTTTTGTTTATATTATTTAGTGTCGTTTATGTGCTGTGGCGCTACCTAATATCCCTAAATATATATTCAAATCTAACTTCTAATCTAACATCTTCAGAGAATTAATAAACAACAGAGAATCAATTTATCTTTTTTTGCTGTCAACATTGACTGTCAACATTTTTATTTAGCCCACAGCCATTTACTTCTAAAGTAGACTAAATTAGTATTCAATAAAAAATATTTTTGAATATATACAGAGTCTTATCCAGTTCCAAAAAGAGAAGACGAAAAGAACAAATGTTCCTTGAGATGAGTGCAGTGAGCACACAGAGATGTTCTTCTGAATACTGAATTGAGAGGTTTTAAAACTCGTGAAATCACAGAGAAGCATAACTTGGATCTTGATAAATCCTGGCTACTTACAGTACCCAAATTCCAAGTTTCTGCATGGTCTGTTTTTTTTCTCCCTTGAGAGACTAAAGCCTTGAGCTGACACTTCTTCAAAACAAATATTGATTTGAAATATTGTCTGGCCATCATCTTTCCAGCACAAAGTTGCTTGCAATTTTTTTCAGACTGGTTTTAATTCAGAGACATGGTGTTCTTCTTTCATCAACTGTTATTTAACACATCCATGAAATTCTACTCTTCAGACTGTATGCAGCAACAATTCACATTTTTCTATAGCAACAGTGTACGCAGATGAGAAACTGAACAAGTGAAATCAATATATTGGTTGTAATTGTTAATTATTTTACTTCTTTTATTTTGCTAATCAATTTACTAAAACACTTCTGTTAAATGTGTTCAACTGCTTGCCCGTGCAAAAATATCCTTTGTGTGGTTTGAAAAACACTGAAAATGAGACCAGTCCAGGGGGGAAAGCATGCAGAAAGATATAACCGATATAACAGACAGATTTGGAAGAAAGCCTGTGAGAGAAGCAAGCATTAAAACACGTCTAAGGTTTTCTAGATTCCAAGACAAAACGTGAAACCTTTTGGAGAAAACTTTTGGTGATCTAATGAGGTGAAAATAGAGATGTGTGGCTTGAAAGAAAAGCTCTATGTTTGATGCAAATACAATAACAAATATAGCAAGCAGCAATTATCGGGGCCAAGCGCAAGAAGACGATAAGTATGGCAAAATTGGGATCTTTGTTTTTGGCATAACCCAAGGAATCTGCTATTCAAAAGTTATTAGCATTTTTGGAAATGTTGTTATAACTTTTTTACCACAAGGTGGCGCTGCCCCAAATCATTTTGAGTAGGCTACCTATAAGGTATGGTGCCAAAGAAACATACCGAGTTCCGTAATGGGACACCAATGCATTTGTAAAGTGTAGCATTTAATATCATGATATTATATTGTAATTAATGGCAATTTTCTTGTTTCGTTTTATAATAGCGCCAACAAGAGGCACAATCCCACTATTTTTTCATGTGTCCTCAGAATGAGCCCATACATGTGTGTGTCAAACATGGTGAAAATATCTCATTTCACGTTATAGACATTTATATGTATAAACACATAAAAAATTAACCACACCTGACTTTGTTTGCATTTTTTTTTCCACTTACTAATAATATTTTGACAATTGGGCAATAGCATAGAGCCAATGTTTCCAAACTTCCTACGGTGGTTTCGTCTCGATCGGTCAAACGGTTTCGAAGATATTGGCAAATGTTTTTTAACCACTAAATCACAATGCTAAGCAAACCGTAAGGCGAAACCTAGCATGTTTGGTATCGTTGGACTCAGCAAGGATTCAGGAATCTAAGAAGATGACTCCATTGAAAATAAGCCAACCACACCCAGAGGTAAAAGCATTTGAAACTTAAATTTTACCACTAGGTGGCGCTGGTTCAAAACTTATCACGCTCCTTCAGGGCATGGTATTGATGACCCATACCAAGTTTTGTAACGATAAGTTCATTCGTCCATAAAATACAGCATTTTAGTATGGCAAAATGGACGATATGGGAAAATTGGATATCATTTGACTCGGCATGATGCCTGGAATCTAACGAAACCACTTTTATGATTTTTGGACAAACTGTTCAGAAGTTATAAAAAATAGCAGTTTTTCGTATCTCCGGACCAGTAGGTGGCGCTGCCCCGAAACGCTGCATTTTGCCTCAGGTCATGCTTGTGATGAAATGTACCAAGTTAGGTCTGAATGCGATAAAGCGTTGCGGAGATACAGCCTTACGTCTGTTTTCGCAAGCGCTATGTAAAATTAGTTTGCGCGGTATTCGAGAACGGTTTGATGAATCAACTTGAATCCCATAACTTTTTGTCGGCATGGTCTGAAGATGATCTGGTAAAATTTTCGCGACAATCGGAGCAACCGTCTAGGACGAGTTCAAAAATGTAGGTTTTTAAAAAAAAATCAAAAATGGCGGAATATTTTTCATGACGGAAAATTACGAATTGAATCGGCTTTTTGTTTCTAGCCCTTACGGTTTAAAAGTTAGTAGCATAAACGTGTAAAACTTTGGACAGTTGGTGGCACTGGAGGGATTGAGTTAGAGACTCCAAATCTGCTATGGTGACAGTTCAGACTATCCTCTATCTGTGTGCCAAATTTCATAACTTTCCTGCAAGCGGTTCTATGGGCTGCCATAGACTTCCATGACGGAAGAAGAAGAGGAAGAAGAAGAAGAATAAGAACGCCAACGATTTCAAGAGGTGCCTACACACTTTCAGTGCTTGGCCCCTAATAACCAACAAGCACAGTGGTAGCAGCATGAGCTATGAGGTTTAGCAGGAGAAACTCAAAAGCGTGTTACTATGAAAACAATGCAGATGGAACCATGTAAAGGTAAAGTTAAAACAAAAACAGCATGTTAATAAAACAATCTCTCTGATAAATGTTTGCTTGGTCCATACAAAGAGCTCACATCAAATGTTAAAAAGTACAAGTAAAAGAAAGTGGAAATGGGAGCAATAGTGTGACTAACAGCATTTTTTTTAGCTTTTTAATAATAAGCTTAAAGTGAGCAAAGCGTGCTAAACAAGCATAGTGAACAACAACAAGACTCTGAAGTATGTTGCAACCCTTAATCATTCTTTGGAGTCTAGTAGACCCCACTGGACTTTTCCTTCATTTTTTAAAAATGTTCCCTTCATCTCAGGGCCATGAAACTCTGTGACTTTTCCTACATAATCTATCTAAATATGCACAAAAAACTGGGTTCGATTCGGTTGTTCTAAAGGTGTGTAAATTTTTTTTTACCATTTAAGGTCTTTGGGGTCAAAATGACCCCAATTGAAAATGAATGGGAAAATGAAAAAAATGACTTTTTTTATTTTGTTTGTCAAAAAAATAAAAGTAAATCCATTATAAATCTGAAATGTTCTACATATAAACCAAGGTCTGGTCCTAGAGCATAAATAGAAAGTAGAACAAACTTTCTCTCTCATCTCATACACACACACACACACAAACACACACATGACGCATGACTGCAACAGAGAGCATTTTTACAGAAATTGGCAAATAAAATAAACAAAACTGTCATAAATCTAAGAAAAAAATTCATTTAAATCAAGGTCTGGTCCTAGAGCATAAACACAAAGTGGAAGGAGCTTTCTATCTCACACACACACACACAGCCACACACACACAAACACACACATGTATGCATATGTATGCATCCTGTTCATTACAGTTTATTGGTGCTGTTGTTTTGTATTATATTGGTTTATTTACTTGGTTTATTTAATTTATTTTGTTCTAAAATCTCTTGTTCTAAAAAAATAAATAATTGTTGATAAATAATTTTCTGAAATAAATAGTGTGTGATTACAGTCATGTCATAGTGCTGACTAATAATTAGCAAAAACAAATAATTCAAAATATATCAGACAACAACAACAAACTCTAACTTTGACATATATATTTTGTGAATTGCATAAAATATTTTTATCATATATATCAAGTTGTTAGGAGAATTTGAAGCATCAAGACAAATGAAGGGAAAATGAATGAGTCGCCATGGACCTCTATTGGACAGATGCGGTCATTGCACTTTAATTCCTTAAAGGGTTAGTTCACCCAAAAATGAAAATTAAGTCATTAATTACTCACCCCCATGCTGTACCAACCCCGTAAGACCTTCGTTCGTCTTCGGAACACAAATGAAGATATTTATGATTAAATCTGAGAGCTGGATCACTGCTACATAGGCTGCCTAAGGGACTGACACTTGACGGTCCAGAAAGTCATTAAAGAAAATGTTTAAATATTCCATGTCGCAACAGTGGCTCAACTATAAGTTTATCAAGCGACGAGACTACTTTTTGTGCGGAAAAACAAACAAAAATAACGACTTTATTCGACTATTCCTTTTCTTCCTTGTGGGCCTGAAACGAGACTTCAAGAGATTTCCACGACGCATGCGCGAGAACTGAGATGAGGACGTTCTTCTTCGACTCCTTCTTGTTACCGGCTGCTCACCGCTTAGAAGTATTACCGCCACCTACCGTATAAGATGACGTGTTGGAAGCGCAAAACTTTCTGTTTACAAGCAGAGGAAGACGCGCGCTGTACATACGCGTTTCAATTCGTAAATATGTCTACTGATTTCGACTTTTTAACCATTGTATATAATATAGCGAGACCTACAGCACATTAAGTGTCGAATTGAAAAGCGTATGTACAGCGCGCGTCTTCCTCTGCTTGTAAACAGAAAGTTTTGCGCTTCCAACACGTCATCTTATACGGTAGGTGGCGGTAATACTTCTAAGCGGTGAGCAGCCGGTAACAAGGAGTCGTCGAAGAAGAACGTCCTCATCTCAGTTCTCGCGCGTGCGTCGTGGAAATCTCTTGAAGTCTCGTTTCAGGCCCACAAGGAAGAAAAGGAATAGTCGAATAAAGTCGTTATTTTTGTTTGTTTTTCCGCACAAAAAGTAGTCTCGTCGCTTGATAAACTTATAATTGAGCCACTGTAGGCACATGGAATATTTAAACATTTTCTTTAATGACTTTCTGGACCGTCAAGTGTCAGTCCCTTAGGGAGCCTATGTAGCAGTGATCCAGCTCTCAGATTTAATCAAAAATATCTTCATTTGTGTTCCGAAGATGAACGAAGGTCTTACGGGGTTGGTACATAATGGGGGTGAGTAATTAATGACTTAATTTTCATTTTTGGGTGAACTAACCCTTTAACTATAAGAAAAACAGTTTTTCGACTAACCACCAGATGGTAGTATTCTATCCCTAACACATAGAGCAATGTCCAAAAACTATTTAGATTGAATTATCATCATTTAAGTGATTTTTTGTTAAAAAAATCATTTTTCATGTGCCAATTTATGGCCTAGTTATGTAACTGTGCAGTAAATATGTAGAAAACGTAAAATTTTCCAAAAAAACAGCATTATTGTATAGTTGAAAAAAATTTATACATAGTTTTCCATATAAAAAAATTATATTTCCGTATGCAATCACTCTTTAAAAGTTTGGGGTCAAAATGACCCCAAAGGCCTTAAGTGTTGTCCTTTTCTAGGAGTGATTAATTATTACAAGGATATATAAACCCCTTCGAATCATGCAGCATCCAATTATCTCCAGTGTTAAACCACACACACACACAAATCCTCTTGAATGAGTCCAGACAGGCATGTTAAAACGGTCCAGATTGTTAAAAAGTAATTTTTACAAATAAAAGAGTTTAAAAGCATCAAATAAGTATGACAAGTATTTACAGGAAGCAATAATTAGTCAAGTCTGTTTGTGTTGGACTGCAGGACTGAACCCTCTAACCCTATAACCTAACATCTTGGCACTTAAAAAAAAAAAAAAAAAAAAAAAAAAAAAAAAAAAAAAACTTTTTTTTACTGAATACTAAATACAATTCAATATAGGCTAATTAATACATTTACTTCATTCGATGTTGTTTATGAACATGTAAGCCACATGTTTTCATATTCTGTGGGTGGTCTTTTTACGTTTAACAGTTGAGGTTTAACCAGTAAGAACAATGACCATTCTCTCTAAAATAGACCTCCAACATCTAAAAGGTAAATCAATGGAAAATGAACTGTCATCGAGAGGAAATGGCTCTGTTCCCACATGTCCTGTAGCAATGAATATGATAAACTTTAATCTCAAAACTGGCCATCATCATTAGTTTTAATACATAAACAAAACATACATTAAATACACTCAGATTCATTGACACAAGATTACTGATGTATAAGCTAATCTTGAGTTATGTATGTTGTTTTTGTAAAAACAGATACTGTATGTAAATATTCATATGAAGAGCATAGCCCTGTTTACAGCTGAATGCTTCAATAATCAATGTGAACACATGTGTCCTATATTAATCTGCATATACTCTGTATGGAATGTAAATTGGTGACCATGTAAAGTTTACAAAGAGTTCTGTTGTAATCAGTATAGGCCGATAAAAGCTATTATTTTCACTATCGGCCATCATTGTTTAAAAACAGACGATGATCAGGGCTGAATATATCCAGCCAATCAAAAGGGTGCGGAAAAAGTGTCAGACTGCAACTCATACTGTGTGTGAAGAAAATCTCTCTTGTGTTGAATTTAGGGGAAGTTGACGCACAATGAACAGTTGACAGTTAAAAAAAGAAAAGTTTCTTTAACAGTTAAAAAAAGCAAAAAGCAGTCTCTGTTTGACCCTATGAATCACCCGTAGTTCAAGCCATGCCCGCGGTTTTTCCCTACAACAAATAGTATTTGTAGCCCGCCTCCCTTCCAATAATGGTAAAGAGATTTGTGCTTTGTTACTTATGATAAGAAACATCTTTCAAATTCTGTCCATTTTATCACAAAATCCAGACAATGAATGTAATTAATTTATTCAACAATAAATGGCGTTTTGATGCTCTGTGATGTGACAGATCGCTGTAGTCAGAGATATAGACTATAGGCCTACATTTTGAACTACTTGTGAACAATGTCACTTAACGTTACATTTACCTCGGGAAAGTTATCCGATATTCACAGTTCGTTTGGTTAGCAATAAAAAACACTAGAGGAGCTAATTTACTTTATATATATTTAAATAAATTTGCCATGAAGACAAGTGCTTATAAAAAATATGTGCAACTGAGTTGTATAGCCTACAAACATTTCAGTTTTTACTTTAGAGTAATTATTATATATGAAAATAAATAGAAGTTGAATAATACCCCTGTTGTTAATTGTAACCTCTAATATCATAGGCTGTGTCCGAAATCTCCACTCAAACCACTACTCCCTAACCCCTATGTAGGGGGTAGGGAGTAGAGCACTATATAGTGAGCTCACCAGCAATAGAAACACCACTTTCGGACACTACTCGATCGTCTCTCGGCGCCGTTGATTACGTCATTACTGTCGCACTATTTAAACGCTCCATCGTCTGTCAGCTGGTGCCGAGCCAGCTCTGGGCTAATAGATTTTTTTTTTTTATAAATACATTACATTATATTGAGCTTATTTCTCCATAATTGTAAAATTAAAAGTCATTTCTGGCCGTTTCTGTTATAATGCGTCACTCCACACATGATTTTAACTTATAAACATAAATAAAATTAATACACATTTACATATATTTTCTTTTTCACATCACACCGTTTTCTCTTGCCTGTCGACATTAGAAAAAAAAAAACGTCTCTGGTTACGAATGTAACCTTAGTTCCCTGAGAACAGGGAACGAGACAATACGTCATCGACGTTATGGGGAACGCCTCAGGCGTGACAGGTGTCTGAAATCAAATACCAACTCACAGCAATCATGTTGACCGGCGACAGCCCGTGCATCATCAGCTCGAATGATGAGCGCGTCAATCTGGATGTATAAAAAGGGTGCCTTGAAACCGTGACAACATCCTATCGTCTGAAGGGACTGTTGCAGGCAGGCCCCGAGGTATGGCAGGGAGACGTATTGTCTCGTTCCCTGTTCTCAGGGAACTAAGGTTACATTCGTAACCAGAGACGTTCCCTTTCGAAGGGAACTCAACAATACGTCATCGACGTTATGGGGAACGAAATACCCACGCCGCCATACTGAGGGGAGTGCATGCCCAATGGCAGTGACAACTGTCAGAACCAGTAATACAAAGGACACACTCACCCTAGGTCACGTTGGGCTGTCAGTGACAGCACTCCCTACCGGTCATAGCCCAAGCTAATGAACCGAGAAACTGCCAGAACAAAGTTAATGGGAGGTATATCTGGGCCAGCTCAAAGGCTTAGGACCACAACTTCCAAATAGAAGGGGTCCCTTCTAGGGAGTGTGGCTAGGGGACTCAAGGGAATCCCAGCCAGTCACTATTCAGGAGAGCATGCCTCCTGACATGCCACCAGGCTGGCCTGGTGATCTAAGCACAGTCTGGCCATAGCCTGTCTGTCCGAGACAGAGCCTCTGGAAACTGCCTTGAAAAAGGCATTCAAAACTGAAGGCCTGCAAAGCTGGCAGAAATCATTCAGTTCCGGATCACAGAGACGGGATTACCCGGAGAGTGTAACTCAACCTCAAGAAAAGACGGAAGTCGTCCACTCAATCCATGGGTCTACCCAGTGCTCCTCCTGCTGAGGCCAAGGACCTGATTACCCTCTATGTGGGGAGCTCCAGTTCTTACCTGAGAGCTCACATCAGGAAGGCCGGTGAGGCCTGTAACCTGTCGAGCACAGAAGGTGAGAGCTCACATCAGGAAGGCCGGTGAGGCCTGTAACCTGGCGACCACAATGTGTGGGAGCTCTTACCAGGAAGGCCGGGTGAGGCCTGTAACCTGGCGACCACAGTATGTGGGAGCTCATAACCAGGAAGGCCGGTGAGGCCTGTAACCTGGCGACCACAGTATGTGGGAGCTCATAACCAGGAAGGCCGGTGAGGCCTGTAACCTGGCGACCACAGTGTGTGGGAGGTCATATCAGGAAGGCCGGTGAGGCCTATAACCTGATACCCAGAATATGGGAGCTCATAACCAGGAAGGCCTGATAAGGCCTGCAACCTGACAACCACACCACGTGGGGCTACATTAGAAAATACATGAAACAAAAGTGCATGTACTTAATTATTCTGAGTCCAGAAAAGGCCTGGATCAGAATTAAGAAGTTAGCCAGAAAGGCGTCTGTCGTACAAATTTTTGGCGACAGGACGCATCTAGAGTGGGACCCAAAGTGAAAGACTTGGGTCTGGCCACATAGAAAGGGACTGAAGCATACAGCGCATGACCCTTACCATAAAAATGGATTTTTAGAAAGTACACAAGATGCTCCATCATGTGACTTACCATAAGTATGGTTCTGACATGACCAGGAAGGCCAGATGAGGCCTATAACCTGATAGTCAAAATGTGTGGGAGCTCACATTCAGGAAGGCCTGATGAGGCCTGCAACCTGACATGTGAAAGCTCACAACCACACCCTAGCGACCACAGTGAGTAGGAGTTCACATTCAGGCCTGACATGTGACAACTCATAACCAGGAAGGCCGAGGAGGCCTGAAACCTGACAACCACAGTAGGAGGGAGCTCATATCAGGAAGGCCTGACAAGGCCTGTAACCTGACAACCACACTATGTGGGGCTAGTTCCAGAAAGGCCATAAATATGGATTTTAGAAAGTACATGAAACAAAAGTGCATGTACTTAGTAAATCTGAATCCAGGAAGACCTGGATCAGAAAAAGGCGTCTGTCGTACAAACTTTGGCGACAGGACGCATCTAGAGTGGGACCCGAAGTGAAAGACTTGAGTCTGGACCACATAAAAAGGGACTGAAGCGTACAGCGCATGACCCTTACCATAAAAATGGATTTTAGAAAGTACATGAAACAAAAGTGCATGTACTTAGTAATTCCGAATCCAGGAAGACCTGGATCAGAAAAAGGCATCTGTCGTAACAAACTTTGGCGACAGAACGCATCTAGAGTGGGACCCGAAGTGAAAGACTTGAGTCTGGGCCACATAAAAAGGGACTGAAGCGTACAGCGCATGACCCTTACCATAAAAATGGATTTTAGAAAGTACATGAAACAAAAGTGCATGTACTTAGTAATTCCGAATCCAGGAAGACCTGGATCAGAAAAAGGCATCTGTCGTAACAAACTTTGGCGACAGAACGCATCTAGAGTGGGACCCGAAGTGAAAGACTTGGGTCTGGCCACATAGAAAGGGACCGAAGCGTACAGCGCGTGACCCTTACCATAAAAAATGGATTTTAGAAAGTACACAAGACGTACCGTCAAGTGACTTACCATAAGTATGGTTTTAACATAATCAGGAAGGCCAGATGAGGCCTGTAACCTGATAGTCAAAATGTGTGGGAGCTCACATTCAGGAAGGCCTAATGAGGCCTACAACCTGGCAGGTGACAGCTCACAACCACACCCAAGCGACCACAGTGAGTGGGAGTTCACATTCAGGAAGGCCTGGTGAAGCCTGAAACCTGACATGTGACAACTCATAACCAGGAAGGCCGAGGAGGCCTGAAGCCTGGTGACCACTGAATGTGGGAGCTCATAACCAGGAAGGCCGGTGAGGCCTGTAACCTGGCGACCACAGCATGTGGGAGCTCATAACCAGGAAGGCCGGTGAGGCCTGTAACCTGGCGACCACAATATGTGGGAGCTCTTACCAGGAAGGCCTGGCAAGGCCTGTAACCTGGCGACCACCGTGTGTGGGAGCTCATATTCAGGAAGGCCTAGTAAGGCCTGTAACCTGAAACCCAGTATGTGGGAGCTCATAACCAGGAAGGCTGGTGAGGCCTGTAACCTGGCGACCACAGTATGTGGGAGCTCTTACCAGGAAGGCCGGTGAGGCCTGTAACCTGACTACCACAATATGTGGGAGCTCTTACCAGGAAGGCCTGGTAAGGCCTGTAACCTGGCGACCACCGTGTGTGGGAGCTCATATTCAGGAAGGCCTAGTCAGGCCTGTAACCTGCCTACCACATTATGTGGGAGCTCTTACCAGGAAGGCCGGTGAGGCCTGTAACCTGACTACCACAATATGTGGGAGCTCTTACCAGGAAGGCCTGGTAAGGCCTGTAACCTGGCGACCACCGTGTGTGGGAGCTCATATTCAGGAAGGCCTAGTAAGGCCTGTAACCTGCCTACCACAGTATGTGGGAGCTCTTATCAGGAAGGCCGGTGAGGCCTGTAACCTGGCGACCACAGTATGTGGGAGCTTATATCAGGAAGGCCGGTGAGGCCTGTAACCTGGCGACCACAGTATGTGGGAGCTCATAACCAGGAAGGCCGGTGAGGCCTGTAACCTGGCGACCACAATATGTGGGAGCTCTTACCAGGAAGGCCGGGTGAGGCCTGTAACCTGGCGACCCCAGTATGTGGGAGCTCATAACCAGGAAGGCCGGTGAGGCCTGTAACCTGGCGACCACAGCATGTGGGAGCTCATAACCAGGAAGGCCGGTGAGGCCTGTAACCTGGCGACCACAGTATGTGGGAGCTCATATCAGGAAGGCCGGTGAGGCCTGTAACCTGGCGACCACAGTATGTGGGAGCTCATAACCAGGAAGGCCTGGCGAGGCCTGTAACCTGGCGACCACAGCATGTGGGAGCTCATAACCAGGAAGGCCGGTGAGGCCTGTAACCTGGCGACCACCGTGTGTGGGAGCTCATATTCAGGAAGGCTGGATAAGGCCTGTGACCTGACATATAGAAGCTCATAGCCTGGAAGGCCTGGTGAGGCCTGTAACCAAGCAACCACCACATGTGGGAGCTCAACTCACTTTACAATACATCTCTGGATCACCTCCCTGAGATCCTGCCTCCCGCGGGAGTTACGCCTCCTGCGCACCCTGCTCCCCCTGCTAGGAGGAGGGGGTGCACGGGAAGCGACACTGGCCTTCTGGGTTCGTCTGTGATCCTCAGACCACGACGGACCAGGCCCTCCCGCCTGCCTGGGCTGGGCCGAGGACCTCCGCGGTATGCAGCTCTTAAACCCTGCAGAGCGCGCCCTCGCCTCCCTGAACTTATCGGCCACTGTCTCGACAGAAGGTCCGAAAAGCTCAGAAGGCGAAACCGGCGAATCGAGGAGAAAGGTCTTTTCTTTCTCCCCGATGTCAGCCTGGTTGAGCCACAGATGCCTCTCCGTGGCCACCATAGCAGCCATCGCACGACCGATGGAAACCGCAGACTGCGGTGGCCCGGAGAGTCAAATCCGTGGTGCGGCGCAGCTCCGCGACCGCGTCAGGGGACAGGCCGGCCCCCTGATCGAGGTCCCGCAGCAGGTCGGCCTGAAGGACCGCGAGGGTGTGTAGAACCGCACCCGCCTGACCTGCTGCCGTGTACGCTCTACCATTCAAGCGCGAAGTTGTCTTGAGCGGCTTGGATGGCAGGGTCGGAGCTTCTAGTGAAGATGACCGACCAGAGGCGAGATAGTTAGCCAACGTCTCGTCCACTGGCGGCATCGACACATACCCGTGCTCCGCGGCTCCCTCCACAGCAGCGAAACTAGCCCGCTGATGCAGATAGAGACGCGCGGAGAACGGGTTCTTCCATGCCTTCTCGATCTCAGAGTGAAGATCGGGAAGAAATGGAAGGCTCAACCGAGCTGGTGGCTTACGGGTGGGGAGGAACCGGTCATCCAAGATACCACGAGCGGGTTCCTCCCGGACGCGCCTCCACTGCAGCTGCAATCTTTCCGTGGCGCGCCCCATAACATCCACCAGCTCAGCGTACACTGGGCAGGAGGGCTGAGATGGTTCGGTCTCGACCAAACTGACATCATCAACACCCACCTCCTGCCCGGCCCGAAGAGAACCAGTTACAGATCCATCAGAGAGAGAAAGAACATCCTCAACACCGACCTGTAACTCACCCTCGTCAGCTGGCAGATCATCCGAGAGGTTAACACCCCTCTCCAGATGATCTGCCAGCTCCATCTGAGAACCCCACGAGATCAACCGCCGCTGAGCCTCAGCCCGAGCGGGACCGGAACCGCGGGGTTCAGATGCCGCGCCCACTTCCCTCGAGAAGTGGGACAGACGAGAGCGGAGAGTTTTGATCGTAAAACTCTCACAGTTCGCGCAGAAAGCTCCCTCGAGAGCTTCCCGCGCATGCTCTTCCCCCAGGCAAAACACGCACAGATCGTGTGAATCTCCCGGTGTCAAATATCTAGGACACGGGTCAGCACACTTGCGGAAGGTATTACGCCGCTTCTCTGCACGCTTCATCTTGCACGTTGATTATTTTCAAACAGACAAACAGTCCCTGAAGACGAAAGGATGTTGTCACGGTTTCAAGGCACCCTTTTTATACATCCAGATTGACGCGCTCATCATTCGAGCTGATGATGCACGGGCTGTCGCCGGTCAACATGATTGCTGTGAGTTGGTATTTGATTTCAGACACCTGTCACGCCTGAGGCGTTCCCCATAACGTCGATGACGTATTGTTGAGTTCCCTTCGAAAGGGAACAGATCTACATTATCAAATATCTTGCTCATAATACTCTTAATAAAACAGCTTTTAGACTCAGTGGAGATCCCACTCAATATTTCTCTTTTTTGTTTTGTTTTTGTTCTCGTGATTCAGAAGATTTCGCGGATTAGCAAAAGAAACAGAATTTCTAGACAGAAAACGAACATAACTTACATTTGTATGACAAATTCGTATTGTCGCGCTGCTCTCCTTGACGTCCATCCGCCATTTTTGCGATCAGAGCAATGCATGATGGTATGTAGGGCTTGGGTTAGTGACCATCGGTTGTACACTACTTTGCATTACTTTGCTGTACACTCAAAATGCATTCTGGGATACATTGAGTGGACTATATAGGGTATAATAATCATCACTATACATTCGGACAGCACTACAAAATGGCGAGCTCACTATATAGTCCACTATAGTGAGTAATGGGAGATTTCGGACACAGCAATAGTAATGTACCAAAATAGAGGGTTCTATAGTTTGCAGCAATATTTGGGAGATTATTTTTTTCTTAAGAAAAATCTAACTATCAGTATCCTACTAATTAAAAAATTGTATGTGAAACAGTATACAGTATGCAATGATAAAATGATCCAATCATTATATAGCTACATAATGCACACTGTGAAAAAAACTAAAAAAACTAAAGTACTGTAGAGTCCTGATGACTCTTTTTTTCATTTTGTTACTAGAGAACACTTTAGTGGATGAAGTGAATATAGCATCTGTGTTTCCCACCTTGGAAAACACCACAAGAGGGTGCAATGAGGAGGAGAGGAAAGAATGACCCCTGGAAAACAACTGGGATAATGAACAGGCCTACTACATATTGTTTTTCTTTGCCAAATAATGCATGTTTATTATGCTACATCGCATTCATCCATGATTTTTTACATCCATTCAAGTAAGTATAATATAAAAGTAGCTGATATGGTCCCTCAAAAAACAGAGGATAACACTATGTTAGCACCAATGACAGACAACAAATGTAAGACATTCCACTTAACCAGAAATTACGAAATAGATTTTGAAATCCCTGTCTTAAAATAAGTTATTTAAAACTTACATGATGAAATACTATGAATACTCTTGCATGAATGGTTGGAAAGGATCAGACTGCTTGTAACATTTTCAGTCAACTTCATAAGAGTCACAGAATGGAGGGCATAAATAATTCATAATGATTGTCCACAAAAACTGACCGTCAGTCAAGGTCTGAGAAAAACAGGCGGGGGAAAAAACAAAAGAAATAAAAACATTTAAACAGGGTCACCTCCTCCTGGGGTGCCAGTGTTTATGAACTTCTGATCTGAATTGGAATGCTTAAGGCTACTGGCAATATTTAAAGTATTCATACATTACAATTCATAATAGAAAATATTATAGGTCTCATCATATCTTTCTTATGTATTAGTTGTTTCCTCTACAAACCCATAAGACACTTAAATTATAACCAATAATATATATAAGCAGAAGTAATCAGCTTGGTTTTCAAAATGCCAAAGTATATACCTGAAATGCATGTCACTAAAAAGGAAAGGAAATGGTCTCTTCAGGCCTTTATTTTTTGTCGATTTATGTAATATTCCCTCAGAAGACTCATCTGAGGAAACTCCTCTCACCTTGTCCAAAACGCTTACAAAAAGACATAAACCACAGATCCTTTTTAGAATTTAAAAAGTGCACCAGAGTTCCTTACATGTCTGAAGTGAGCTCACTTGAGCGTTATCCACAGTTTCATCTTCAACACCAGCAGCAAACAGAGAAAGAATGAGGTTTCAGAATTGCTACTGGCTCAGTGGTCAGAGGGGGGAAAAAACAGCTTTTCAGTCTATTAATCGAGTTCTCTATTGAAAAAGTGATGTTCAGTCCTGTAAAACAGTAGAGGAATGTTGTGACACTGAGCATAGTTGATTGAGTACCATGAAATTGAGAGATGAAAAGTCCTCTAGAGAGGTGTAGTGGTTCAGGGCTCTTGATAATCTCACTGGTTGGCCGGGGTTTCTAGGCGTTCTTTATCACCTCTCTTTTACCTATGGGTCACCTGGTTGTTGATCAGGCCAGGGAAAGTGTCTTCTGTCTCGGCACTAAAGGAGCCCCCTTAAAAGAGACACAGAATCACAGTGACGTTCACTATACAGGATTCTATGCATGTTCATTCTAAGCATGACATTTCATGCAATTATGGTCCCAAAAATATCTGAACACTTTAGATTATAATTTAAACACGTTTATTATTTTACTCTAAAATTTGAGAAGATATATAACAATATCAAGCCAAGCCTCTTTTTTTATATTTAGACTACTATTCAAAAGTTTGGGGGTCTGTGAATTGTTTTAATGTTTTTGAAAGAAGGCTTTTATGCTCACCAAGGCTGCATTTATTTGATCAAATTTTTTTTAAATATGAATAGAATCTAAACTAACTATTTTCTTTTGTGAATACATTTTAATGTGTAATGTATTCCTTTGAATGAAATCATTCAAATAGGATTTATTATTATTATTGTTGTTAAAAACAGTTGTGCTGATTAATATTTTTGTGGAAACCGTGATACATTTTTGCAGGATTCTTTGAGGAATAGAAAGTTCGAAATAAAAGCAATTATTTGAAACAGAAATCTTTAATACATGTCTTTATGGTCATTTTTGATCAATTTAATGCATCCTGGCTGAATAAAAGTATTAATGAAAAATATAGACCCTAAATATTTGAATAGTAGTGTACAAGAATAAGCTAACTTTTCAGGTAAGATAAAAAAAAAAATTCAAATGATGAGTTAGAATGAAGGGACTAGTCACGAAAAAGAAGACGTATTTTTAAATGTGACTAAAGCGTCCAAAAGTGAATCATTTATGGAGCCAGTGTATGTATGCCAAGACAATATGAAGAGGCATTCATGACGTTTTAGTTTACCTATATGGCAATTATACATCCATATACGGTGACCATCATATCGACATCTGCATTTGACAATGTTATTGGTGTAATCCGACTCAGCAACCTCATAATTGGGGTTAATTACAATCTGTCAGAGAGAGTGAAAACAGTCAGCTGAAAGATCTAATCACAATGTCAGTTTCCAAGAATCAGGATAATATGATTAAAAGAATTTCTTTGGTACTAATATTACTACTATTTCGGAAATTTCATTATTACCTGGAATGTGTAGTCTCCTGGTTTAACATCTGTAATGTCCACCCACTGGCAGTCAATATCATGCCTGTATGTATCCCAGCAGCCCACTGTGATCCCCTGCTCACCAAAGTTTGCACACTCGTATCTCTTCTCAATTCCTTAAAAAAGCCAACAATACAAAGAGCACATCATCAAGTTGATGACGAGTTTACACTACTATAAAAAGGAACAAAAAACATAACTATGAGTTTAAAACCACAGAGTTAGAGTGAGGTCAACTTATTCTTACAATTGTCAGCTACAAAAACATGCACATTCTTTCATACCTTCATCACATTCTGAGTCCTCCAGACAGAAACTTGCTTTGTGTCCTTCTGCCACCTTGGTGCCATTGTTGCTAAGTAGGTCATAGTGGGTGAACACTTCCATACTATGATAGTGCCTGAAACAGTAAAAAGTAAAATGGTTTTAAAAACCTTTACCTACAAGTAAAAGCTTACCATACCATTTAAAAGTTTGTGGTTGGTAAGATTTTTTAATTGTTTTGAAAGTAGTATATTTTGCTCACCAAGGTGGCATTTATTTGATCAAAAACACGATAAAAACAGTAATATTGTGAAATATAACTAATTTAAACTGTTTTCTATTTTAATATTTCAAAAGTAATTTTAAAAGCTGTATTTTCAGTAGCCATTACTCCATTCTTCAGGGTCACATGATCCTTCATAAATGATCCTAATATGCTGATTTGATGCTTAAAAACATTTCTTTTTATTATCAACATTGAAAACAGTTGTCCCACTTAATATTTTTGTGGAAACCATGATGCATTTTTTTTTCAGGATTCTTTGATTAATAGAAAAAGTTAAAAAGAACAGCATTTATTTAAAACAGAAAACGTTATAAATGTCTTTACTGTCACTTTTGATCAATTAAATCTGTCCTTACTGAATACAATTATTAATTTCTATAAAAAAAATGTACTGACCCCCAAGTTTTGAATGATACTTGGGTACTTTCCATGAGTACAAAAATGTAAACTGATACAGTTAGCCCCATCTCTGTTTATCTATTTAGCATATTATTTTAGTTCATGACATCCAAACATGGATAGATGTAATATATTTATGCTCTTATGAATCATATCTGAATTCTACCTCTATTGTCTCCAACAGTTATCAGACCCCCCTCACCTGTGGCAGTCATGCCAAACCCAGGTCTCTCTGGAGGCTTTGGGTCTGAAGTCAGATTGTCCGTTGTTGTGGATCTGGGAGGAGAAGCGGAGGAGTCGGCGATAGGAGTTGGCTGGGGTGGCACCTGAGGTTGAGCCCAGGCAGTTCTCCTCATAGGCACACTGTAACATGATCATAGGTCGGTCCTCTAAGTATGTGGTCTGTTCCACCACCTGGGGGTTGAGCACCAGATCTGGTGCAGCTGGAGGGAAATAAAAAACTCTAAGCTTATGTTTTAAAACAAGTGTTCCTGTCAGAGTTCTAAAGAAAGGTTTATCTATTATTTTTCATTGTTTTTAACTCCATATGGCCTGAAAAAGAGATATGTTTTAAACACATATTACACCACAAACTATATTAGTAATCATGTAGTAGTATGCTAAGGGCCCTATCATATACCCGGTGCAATGCGGCACCAGGCGCGAAGCGTTTTTTGCTAGTTTCAGCCCGACGCAGTTACCATTTTCACGTCCTGCGCCACGTTGTTTAAATAGCAAATGCATTTGCGCCCATTTTTGTGCCCATTTGTGCGCCCATGGGCGTGCTGGTCTGAAAACGAGATGTGTTCAGGTGCATTGTTGGCAAAATAGACTGTGCCATTGACCAACAAAAACCTGGTCTAAAGTCAATGGCACAATATTTTTGTGTTATTGGTCCACAACGCGCGCACACTCTGCTTATTACACACACAGGGACATGCAGCAGCACACAGACATGCCAAATATTAAAAATAAAAGGATTATAATGTAAAAGATTAGTATTGTGTGTACATAAAAATATGGTGGAATCCGGCTTGTCCTATAGATGGTCTGCTCGCGCGTTTTTCACCTCGGAGAAGCGTTCAGTCTTTCCGCTTCCAAAATTCCTCCATGTAAATAGCGAATCAACAATGGCGCGAGCCCAACTTGCTTTTAATGGGAATGGGAGATGAGACTCTGATTGGTTTATTGCACGTTATGCCCAAAACACACCCATTACTCATTAAGAGAGGGACAACCCCTTTAGACCATGCGCCGGGCGCATCGACCATTTTTCCCATAGTTAAACTAGCAAAAGTGGATTAGGACACGCCTTAGACCATGCGCTTAGATCTTTAAAATAGGGCGCTAAGTGTTGATGACACAATACAAACAGGATTGCATGGTATTTTCAAAGAGACCAGTAGAGGTCAGTGTTTCCCCAGAAAATAATTTGTTGAAGCTAATAGAATTACATACATATAGTAAGAACTCTGAAAGTCGAGACATAAAAATGCATAAATATAAGAATAACTGTATTTGAATATTCTGATGATAATACTTACTCTCTGAGCAGGAAACACCAGCAGCAAAGCGTCCTCCACCTTTAGGGCAGCTAAGATATTCTCCATGATGCAGACAGTGGGAGAGAGACATCTCTGTTCCAGCACACCTCACCCCACTCATAACCACTGCATCTGCATTCACTGAACCAGGCCAGTACCATGTCTCCTATACAAACACAAAATCCCACCTCAGTTCAAGTGATTCATCCATTCCACAGGGGAAATGAAAGGTAGTGCAAATACACTGAATATAAAGATGCCATTTATTATTAAACAAATGGCTACAGTATTAAAGATGCACCCAGTAATTTTTTTACTCAAAGTTTTAAACATAAAGAAAGTAATAGTACTTTTTAAAAACATGTTTAAAATGAAGACTCATAGTAACAAAGCTGTTTTAAATGGACCGAGTTGCATCATGGGAGCAGACACGTTGGGGTGTGTGTAATACTTATAAGACGTATATAATACTTGGTTTATCTCAGTACAGTGATGTTATTGTTACCTAAATCTATTCAAATAAATCTGAAATAAAAATAAAATACAAATATTAGATAAAAAAGAAACTTACTGATAAGTTAAAGTACTAAAATGACTCAAACTAAAAACTGAAATAAAAAGAGAATTGTTTATAAATAATACTAAAACAACACTGTCTCAGTAACCTGTCTGTTACTGGTCACTCTTTTAATAAAGGAATCAAAGCTTATCCAATGGCATTGGTAATTGAAAACATGTAGTTATGCTACATTCACATCTCTAGGTGTCGCTATAAGACTAGCGTAAACTTTTGTTTTGCACCAGTCTTATTGAATGCACCTTTATGAAAGAACATATGTTAGATATTAAAATGAGAGAACACAAAGTTGAGGCAAAATGTCAACAGAGAAAGAGAAATCACTAACAGTAAAATGTAAAATAACCACAAGATGGTGCTATTTCCTGTCACCTTTTCAAAACCTCTGGGACTTCTTGTTCTAATAAAAGTCCTCAGCAGCCAAGACCTAGCTTTGCACATCCGTGGCAAAGTCAAAACACTAAATAGTAGCCAAAGGAGAATTAAACGTAATACCCAGAGCAACAAAATGTTCTCTTTGATGTCATATTTTTATAGTAAGTTACCTACACTAAAGTCCTACCTGTTTCATATAATTGAACCATTTAATTATTTAAAATAAAAACAAACAGAGTCTGTATTGTTTAACCATTTCCAGACATAAATTACTTGTCAACACAACAGTAACATCTTCAAAAGCAAACCTGTCCTTCCCTGCGGCAGTCAACTGTTTCGTTCTTTCTCATCTATTTAAGATCCATTTGATGAAGAGATATAATTTCCTCTTGGAATAGACAGTCTCTAACTCTTAACTTCTTAAATGCTTCCCAGGTGTAACAGTTTATCTTCAACATTGTCAAACCAGAAGGGAGTAATGGTTTCTCTTGGCAACCGTAAACACAGACATATATAACTGTCAGAAAGCATGTATTTAAGAAGGTTAATCTGAGGAAAAAAGACATGTCTTAACAGCTGGTTGTTCTACTAATTACCATTAGGAAACATCATTCTCACAGGACGACTTCAAGCTGAGCTGTGCCTCTAATAAAACTGGGATTCATTTCAGACTTTAAATATACAAGTACATATGTTTTCTTGCAGTAACTCTGCAGTAAGACGTTTTGTCTAAGGCTATTAAAAGAAAGAATTCCACATTGGACAGGGTACAAGTGAGTAGAGAGTCAATTGTACTACTGAAAAAAAAAACAGTTTCTCTGTGGACATATTTAACAAATAAATCACAATACATTCTTTAGAAGGTACACCAGTTTACTCTGTTTACAAAATCCCTTCTGTGAATTGACAAATGAAATGTCATTAGACTAGACAACGTGCCTGAGTATTGGAATGCTGCGATTTCTTATAAACAACCAGCAGGAACAGTTAAAGGACACCACAGGAATCCCACTGTCACAAGATAGTCGATAAAAATCAAATTGACCTGAAACATTCCAGAACTGATTTGATTTGATTTTAATAAAGTACAGAAATCATAGTAGGACGACACTGAAAAACTTTCAGCCCACACAGAGCTTTGATTTCACTAACAGCAGTCCTCTACCATCCCTGCTTACAAAAATAGCTGAATTGTAATGCGAGTTTGGAATACCATGAATTTCTTCAAAGGGCCAACATCCAATTTACTACGATCAAGGGATGATCCGGTGAGAAGGATAGACATACCTTACCAACAGCCTGTTGAGTTATCAGCAGTGTAAAAGAATCACAATGTGAGACTCAAATGTCCATTTCAAGGAGTAAACATACCTGGAAAGCACTGCTTGCAAAGCCCAGCCCCAGCTGTCTGCAGACCACCATGGCCTCCATAGTGCCCCAGCCCTCACCGCACACAGTCCCCCACACCAGAGAACCATTGCGCTCCATAAGAACCTCAACACGGCCTTCAAAGGGGTTATGTCCACCACTCAACCGCAGCTGCAATAATAAAGAGCAGACTGGCCATGTTATACTATGACAGTAAAAATGCATTTCGGTAGTCAGTCAATTTAAGTGAGTTTTTACCCTCTGTTGGAAGCCCATGGCAGGAACATTGCACCTCACGCCTGCGTCCTCCTCGTGACTGCAGCCTTCAGAGTCTTTATCCATATTGAAGGGGCACTCAGTGACAGACTTCTCAAAGCCAGAACATTGAACCTCATTCATATGTACAGGGCCCATTCCTGGAAAATACATGTTTTTATCTAGACACAACCATACATGGTCATAGACAGATGTTTAGTCCGAATAATAAAATCCCTACCTATATACTCATATCTAATAATCATAGAAAGAAAATATAATTTACCCCGAAATTTAAGTACATTTTTGAAAGTATTTGGGAAATAGTTGTTTTCAAGAGAGAAAGAACGTCCTGGTTGTGTATGCAACCCGACGTCGACTGATTGGGGATCACGCTAGGGAGCCAGTCGTCTTCGAGTACTATTGAACAAGCCAATGGAATTGGCATACGTGGTGACATAACACACTCCGCCTCCGCAGCGCGGGTGTAAATAAGGAAGATGATGCACATACTATTTGCTTTTTTGCTGAGGAGCCGAGCGTAACTCAGAGTCAGCAGTGGTCCAGCGGTAGTGGTAAGGGGACTACGCCCTCCGTTCCCTCCTTCAGGGAACAGTGGGTTGCATACGCAACCAGGACGTTCCCTTTCAGTCGAGAACGTCAGACGTAGTCGACGTCGACTGAATGGGGATCAACCATTGAACACGCCACTAAAGCTGCCACCTTCCAGTGCCTAGACAAAAGCCTCCTGATCCCCCCGCAATTTAAGGCGGAGAAGGGACAGGGCTTAGGCCAGGTCACTGCTGTTCCTCCAGGCTCACTGGGAAAGCGTTCTCTGTACATGGAAGAAAGGGACGCTGCGGATGCCACATTCTGCCCGAAGGGAGGTAACATGGAGAAAACACATATGAACTGGGCGGAGACCGGGCAGTACAACATATGGAAGGTCACTGGGGTGGCTCCAGCCTATGACAAGGGGAGACTCAGCAGGCCAATGACGGTAGAGCAGGCTCTGCTGAGGGAAGACATGGCTCTGCTGAGGGAAGACACCAAGCCCACACTTTGAACCGGGCTCACGGTGAAACTGGCTTCATGTGAAGGGAGCCCACGGGAAGCAGTGGTTCGACTAAGGTGTCGCCCAGCCCCCAACTCTAGAATATCGGTGCACTCTGTGTCAACGCCTAGGCTGGAGCACACACTCATTTAAGAGGTGCTCACCACGTAAGTGGGCATGTGCATCTCGGGATTTTCACCAAGATGAAGGCAACCACATTCAGTGGGCCAACCTTGCTTGGAAACAGCCTTCCCTATCTGCTGACTTCCTTAACAGGAAAGAGCTGGTCTGAGGTCCTATGGCTTGCGTTCTGTACACGTACAACCGCAATGAAACGGACAGACAGAGAAAGCCAGGGCTGGGTCTGCCTCCTCCAGGGCAGCGCTTGCAGGCTCACCACCTGGTCCCTCTTTGGGAGAGGTAGGAACTTTGGGCACATATCCAGGCCGGGGTCTCAGCTAGTGAGAGTTAGCTGGCCCGAATTCCAGGCACAAGTCGTTGACCGAAAGCGAGCAAGTCCCTACCCTCTAGTAGAGACCATGTGAGCAGGAGTACTGTAAAAACAGAAATTTTAACTCACTGCCTGCAGTGGCTCAGGGGCGGTCTCTGCAGTGCAATGGCACCAGAGATAAGGCCCAAGAGGATAAAGAGGGGCGCAAGGCTTTTTTATATCCTTGTTCCCTCAGGAACCTGACGATCAGGACGTGCTTCCCATGCTTCTGCATCATGATGTGCGTCAAGTAATAACAGAGGCACATCACTTTGAGGGTGGAGGAAAACAGCCTACTCCAATCTTGCAGGAAAGAGAGCACAGAAATGACCGAACGCTCTCACAAATAGGATCCATTCTATTTGGCGTAAGCACAACTTCCTCTTTTCAGGGAGTGCTTGCCGAAGTGATGGTCACTAACACATATTCCTGCGGTAGCCACCTGAACCTCCGCGTCTAGTTAGGACCGGCCTGGAATCTCTCCAGGGGTTGAACGCGGGTGCCATCATGCCCCGTCCCTGAAATGTACTCAGGGGAAGTCAGGAAGGCTGTCGAGGGGAACTAGGTCTGGTTGGTATCAAGACCTGTTCCACTCCTGACTTTAGCACAGTAGGTGCAAGCAACATGCGCGCACAAGACAGGAGCACTGCTCAACACTACATGTGAAGATCACTGAGCTTCAGGAGCATCTCTGCTCAACACCTAAGTGTGATAATTCACTGAGCTTCAGGAGCATTTCTGCTCAACACCTGAGTGTGATGAAATTCACTGAGCTTCAGGAGCATTTCTGCTCAACACGTGGGTGTGACGAAAATCACTGAACTTGAGCCTGCGCACAGTGATAATGAACCGCATAGCCGCTTTCTTAGAAGGCTCACTGGGGAACGTATTTCTGCGGAGCCCCCGGGCCAGCTGGGAGCCAGCGCCAGGGGATGGAGTCTCCACTCTCCCTGGCCATAGCTGTCGTGAGGCTAGTTGGCGGCACGAATGAGCAGGCCGGAAGACATAGTGGGAGAAGCGACCTCAGAAGCTTCTGACTCCAAGTAGAAGGTGACGGGTGAGTAGTGACATGCGAGGGAAGCTTAGCGCAATGGTCGCGATGTTGTCTTTTTAGACCAGTACCAGCTCACTGAGCAGCGGTGGCTCAAACCAAGGTGGACTGCAACAACTCATGGCACGAATGCCCATGCAGTCGGAGGTCGCCCAGGCCTCCATTAAAGCAAGCCCTTTATACATGGCCTCTCAGTCGGTGAGGGCTTGGCAGCAGGCCGGGGTGAACTGTTGTCACACAGGGCGTGCTGTTCTGCCACGGTCACCTCGGGACTCGATCGTGAAGCTAGTGCTGAAGCGGTCTTCATATAGAGGAAGCCAAGCGCCTGCATCTGCCATATGCCCCAGGAGCCTCTGAAAGTTCTTTCAGTGGGACCCTTTCTCACTTCTAAAGAGCACCAGCCAACACACTCTCCTTTTGAAGAGACGTGTTGGACCGAGTCCTTCTCCAAACTGAAAAAGAGATACTCAGCCCGTGGGCGAGATCGCTCTCTCCCAGTTTACCTAAGGACCCAACTGGCTATGGAGCACCCGAAGGGTAGGACTTTGTACTGATACTTTGAACCCTCGCACGCAACACACAGGATGGCCCGTGGTGCAGAAGGTAGAGATCTGAAGTACAAGCTCAGGTCAGATGCTGCAGACCAACTTGGGCTAAGATGGTCACGACCCACCACATACTGGGTACCATGAAGAACGAGTTTAAACAACTGACCTTCATATCGGCTGGAGGGAATGGCTATATCAAGTCCTTCCCCAGTAGGACATAGATAAGCACGCACAAGACAGGCGCACTACTCAACACTAGGTGTGATGAATATTACTGAATTATCAGGAGTACGTCTGCTCAACACATAGTGTGATGATTATCACTGACTTGAGCGGAGTCGAGCAATAGCCGAGTTTGATGGGCACAGACTGGTCCGTCACTGGTCGGAAGCTCTTTCTGCTTCTACAACCAGACCAGGCCCAGAAAACCACAGACATACCCAAAGTGGGGCAACTAAGTGGAGAACAATGGTGTTAGTGTGCAGTGCAACACTTACCTGTCTCCACTGGCGCCAGGGGATGCGTGAGAAGGCGGATGACCGGGTCCTCGAACCGCACCAAGCTGCCTGCTGGCGACCAAGAGGGCTGAGGGGTGTAAGACTTTTATACAGGGTCACACACCGCCAGACTGGCCCTCTTGGGGACCCAGGAACAGAGAAGTTTGCTACTTTTATGAAAATGTGGGTACCGCTGACCCCTGCTTTTACGGGAGCTGGCCCTCCAACCGGCTGGCCACTCCAAGAGCAACTTCTTCATCCCTGGGGGGCCCGTCCAGGTTTAACGTTTCCGCTGTCGATTACCACCTGGCTTGGCAGCACCTGGGATGGGCTGGGTGCCCCTTCTCCATCTTAATGGAGAAGGGCCACGCCGGCCGGCTCCACGCCGAGACCGGGGTGTAGGCTGCTGCAATAGTCCGGGGGGAGCTGAGGCGGCTGCAGGCGGACGCCCTTGGAGATGGGCAGGCGGGGGATCTGTCCCCGGCGGACGGGTGCAGCTCTCCACCACGTCGCCGAACAACCCAACCTGATCAACCCAGAGCGCAGGAGGGACAGCCTCATAACCCTTCACCGCTCCTCCCTCAAGGGTAGCGAGGGGGAAAAGCTATTCATGCAGTTTCTGGACTTCGGGAAAGAAAGGCACTGGGGCGGCGACCTGAGAACCAGCTTGGCCCGCCCTGAGATACCAATCCTCCAACCGAGACTGAACGGGACACGGTGGAAGGTTCCACTCGTGCCTGGCAGCCTTGGGGGCCCGTTTCAGCATAGCTGACATTTCTGGATCTGGCTCGGGCAATGTTACACTCCCAGAGGGAGATAACACAGCCGAGTCGTCATCTCCAGAAGCCAGCTCACCCTCCGATGCTGCTATTGACATCTTATCCTCTGGGGGAACGCCAATTAAAACAGCTGATCGGTCCATTACAGACGGACCAGCATGTTCAATGGGAATTCCATCGGCTGCAGTGTGATGCCCACAGGGAATGATTACTGGGCGAGACATCATGTATTATTTATACCCGCGCTGCAGGGGCGGATTGTGTGATGTCATCACGCACGCAAATTCCATTGGCTCGTTCAATAGTACTCGAAGACGATTGGCTCCCTAGCGTGATCCCCATTCAGTCGACGTCGTCTGACGTTCTCGACTGAAAGGGAACTGAAAGAATTGAACCTATCAATCCAGAGTTTATATGAATCTACCATGCCATTAAGATGGAATTTACTGGCTATGTTCAAATTTAGGACAACTGTAGATTAGTGACCTGTTATTTGTAAAAAAAATAATAATAATAATAAAATTGGTGGGACTACTACAAAATATTTGGACACACTGAGACTGTAAGATATATTAATCATTTAGGCCATGTGTTTGAAAACCCCTAAGTATGATGATCCCCCTCACCTTAAAATATAAAGTCATCAATCATTTTTTAAAGAGACCCATTTGTGTGAGGGGAAAAAAAAAACAGTAAGCTTGATAACATAAATACAGCATGCTGTTTGCAAAATTAAAAGGAAATCTCATAAACTGAGAAATCACATTGTCCCTTGTACTATAACAACATACTGTACATTTCATAACTCAAATATCAAAACAGCTTTAATTGAAACCAAGCTTCCAAAATAACTTGTTTTCAACTAATAGAAAAATAAGTTTTAAAAAGAGTTCCACATGTAATACTTTCTTCATATGCAAATGTTACCCAATCATAGCAGTTCATGACCCCTTTAAATAACTGGCTTTTATATTGTTTATATTTATATAGTACTAAAGCCAAAATAAATAATTAAAATATTATCTGAAAAATATTATCTGTTATGTCAGACCAGAAGAGAAACATTTTCAGCTTAATTAATTTTTTCCCCTCCCACCCCTTACTTATTAAATTGCTTTCATTATAACAATGTATTCATTTTAGTTATAACATTGTATCAATTCCCTAGAGCACTGTGTGCTATGAATCCCTTAAAAGGGAACAAGTAAATAAATGGAAGTCAGGGATCAATTCAACTATACGCACCTTGTCCAAGCTGACCTCCAGAAAGCGCCTCCTTGGCACTCCCTAATCCAAGCTCACGACACACCACAGTAGCTGCTACGAGATTCCAGTTGTCATCACAGATCGTGCCCCATTCTCCATTCTTCAACACCTCCACACGCCCCTCTCCAACTACAGCGCCACCTCTGAGACGCACCAGGGGTTGCTGTATGTGAAGGAAGAGGAAGACTGAATGAGAAAGCCTGATTCCTTTTAGCAGAAAAGCTAAAGTGCTAAACTCAAAGTAGGAATTCATATTTGAGAAGTTTTACAGTAATTCAGGCAACGAGTTTACATCAGATGTGCATGACAAACTTTAAGACATAATTAAGATGCTCAGTACAAAAGTTGGTAAAACCATTATAATTATTAAAATTAAAATACACTGTTGGGGTAACGTTTGGGACAAGTAAGATTTTTTTTCTCTTATGCTCACCAATGCTGCATCTATTTGAGCAACAACAAAAAAGGAATAAGACTAAGAGTAATATTGTCAAATACTATCACAATTTAAATTTTAATACATTTTAAAATGTAATTTATTTCTGTGATGGCAAAGCTGAATTTTCAGCATCATTACTTCAGTCTTTACTCAGTTTCACATAATCCTCCAGAGATCATTCTAATATGATTTGGTGCTCAATAAACATTTATTTTTATGATCAACATTGAACACTGTCACAGTCATCGTCTGCACCAGTCTGTCTTCGTCTTCACTACACTTCCCAGAATCCTTCTTGTCTCCACACCTGAATTCACTCCCTCAATCACCCACCTGTTCATCGTCCTCATCATCCGTGTCACCTGTCCTCACCTCGTTATTGTTAATTTGTATCTGTATTTAGTTTCCTTCTGCCCAGTCTGTCCTGTCGGTTCTTGATTATGTTATTGTGTGTTACCTAGCGTGTCTGAGTGTTACCTGCCTGTCTGTACCTACCTGAAGTTATATTAAGTAAAGAAGTTTATATTGGACCTTCTGCCTTCTTGCCTTGTCTTCCTCCAACACCACACCGTGACAAACACAGTTGTTCCGCTTAATATTTTTGTGGAAACCATGATACATTTTTTTCAGGATTCTTTGATGAATAGATGAAAAGTTCAAAGGAACAGCATTTATTTAAAATATGTTTTTTGTACCATTATTAATGTCTTTACTTTAACTTTTTATCAATTTGATACATCCTTACAAAATTCCAAAACCATCATTAAAAGAATGGATATCTTCTGCAGGAATTCTTTCAGGAATACACAACAGACACTTCAATAGTGCAGCTATACATCATGCTAATGAACTCACTGACCTCGCTGAATGGTATGTAACAGGCAGGCTTCCACATGGACTACTTTAATATGTAATTTGGAAAGAGTGATGTCATTTTCGGGTAAAATGTCTGTCATCATAGGGCTTTAGAGATTTTAAAATATCCTTTTCTCTGCTCTCTAACATTAGTATTCATATAATCACACTTTGCGGCAACTGAAAATCCTGGAATTGAAAACTGCCACTTTTGCTCTACATTCTTCTTTAAATAAGTAAGAGACGATTCACTTTAAAGTAGCCACTAAGTCTAGATCAAGATTTTCTATAACCATGGTGATAAAGTGTGTTGAGATCTGTTCCATACTTAATAGTCTTCTCAAAGGTGAGAGTCAGAAGTTCAGTGCAAAGCAATACCTCATGTAGACATGTGGCTTCTTGTATTTTTGGAGTAAATGTATCATCTGGCCTCACCTCCTGTCTGAAGGCCTTCCTGTATCCTGACATGGGAGTCGGGGCGAAAGCTCTGCCAGGGACGCAGCTGACTACCACAGGAGTGCCCTGCTCACACGTGCTATTGGCTTTGATGGTGAGTGTGTGGCCCAGCTTACAGCTAGACAAATGAGCTTCATTTCCGGTGCAATTTATGGAGTAATCCCAGTAAGTTGGCTTTCTCCTGCGGGCAAACATCCTGAGAAACAAAGGAAGGGGAATTTTTATTTAGACTCTAAGGGAGAGAATGTCTCACACTAGGCTTGCTCCAAAGTCTATGTCAGATCCCTACTACCAGAAAAACAAATGTAGACAAACACAAACATAGGCTTTGAGAGATACAAAAGAAAAGGTAGACATAACATTTAACTCACAGATTTGATCTGAAGTTACAAAAAAAAATTTGTTACAAAAGCTTGAACATATAACCTGGTGTTTAATTTATAGTGTTTGTGAGAACAGCTGGGAGAGCTGTTATACTTCCATGCTTTATCATCTGAGAACATCATCTGCTTGTTCCAGCCAGGGAAAGACCCATATTATTTACAGGAGCCATTTATGCACGGTCCTCTGAAAGGATTGTCCAAGTTTCCTTATGAAAGCACGGTATAAAGCCACAGGGCAGACAGAGGTAGTTGAACGGAAGCCCATTTTGGCTCCACGCTGAAAAAACTACAGCCTTTGGCTACGTGTCCCCCCTCCCCCCAACATCAAGCACAGATTTTTTTAAAAACAACAGTGCCTGCACATTTCATAAGGCGCAGCATTTGCGGGGAAGCACGTAGCTTAGCCGAACAGTCTGAGATCATACAACCAACTATAAAGCTTTCATTTCTATTGTGCCTATAAGTGATTGCTCATAAAGCACATTAATTACCATTAATTACTAACTAGGCATTTTAGTGTTGATTTCCACATAGTTATGAAAGTACTCATGGAGATTTATGCAACTCTTGAGAGTCATTACGAACACAGTATGGAATGTAATAGTCTTGAACTCATACTTTCTGCTAAGCTATGTTCTCTGCAGATTTTCTCATTTATTTTCAGATTTTCTATCAGGCATATAGATTAAGAAGTCTTGAAGACTTGCTAGAAACATTCTTCATGATGTGATTTCAAATACGGCAAATTAAATGACATTAAAAGAAATGTTTCATTTGCCTAAACTTGCTTGAAAGGTAACCAGTGGTTATATGATGTTTACATAATAAAAAATTTAATTTATGCAATACACTACTAACAGTGTGAAATGTCATGAGATGTATCCTGGTATGATTTAAAAAGTATATTAGTATATTATTATATGAAATAATAAAAAAGTTTTGTAATAAAACTCAAACATTGGATAACTTACAGTTCATTAGTCTACAAAACTAAAAACCTATATATTTTACAAAATTTATATGGCCCAGTTTCACAGACAAGGCTTAGATTAAGCCAGGATTAGGCCTTAGTTCAATTAGGGCATTTAAGTGGCTTATATAAACGTGGCTTAGAAAAAAAAACTTTACAGGTGTAATCTTGAGACAAAACAATGACACTGACATATTTTGGTAACGCTTCCTTTTACAGTACAGTACTTACAGTGTACTTACCTAGAAAGTACTGGCTAATATAAGGTAAGTACATGCGTTAGGGGTAGGTCTAGGGGTAGGTTCAGGGTTAGTACCTAGTTATTACCCAGTAATTGTAATTACTATAATAAGTACATAGTATGTACATGGGTAACAGGACTGTAAAAGGAAGCGTTACCCATATTTTAAGATTTGTTAGTCAGTGCAAGTTGCTTTCAGTTAAAACAGCTCAAACATGCATTTTAGGGCGTTTTCACACCTGAAAGTCCGCACCAAGGTCCGAACCAAAGTTCAAGTTTTGATACATTTTATACTTTCAGAAAGTTTTGGTTTGGTTTCACACTGCAATTATGCGAGTGCACTAAAGAACTTTACGTGTTTTAAAACACGTTTACGTGTTCTGTGAAGCCGGGGGCATATGTTTTATACATCAGCTCACAGAGCCCCAGGAGTACCTTTATGGACCCCCCTAATAACTGATTAGACACTATTAAAGCACAATGGATGAAAACTATGCTTAATTCCATAGTTTAAATCCTGGAATAGAATTCCACAGACAACATGAACATCTTTTCAAGTGAAATATTTGGCAGCGTAAATTCCAAATGAAACTATTACTAACTGTGGAACTCCATGTTGTGTTCTGTGTTAGCATTTTGCTGGAGTGGGAGTGTAATGAACTAGGATATATTATCATAAGGGGAGTATTTTAAAATACTATAATCTTCCATTTTCTGAGGCCACCAAAGTTTCCTTAGCTTTTATGCAGAGAAAACCTATGCTATAGGTTATATTCTAAAGAAATATCTGCATAAAAGACACCTCAACTTAAGGGAAAGCGAGCACTCACTTGTACACACGTGTATTGTATCTCTTGTCTCCTGGAAAGCCGAACATGCCGCAGATGACCCTGCTGTTCATCGGAGTCCAGTCATCATCACAGATCTGCTTCCATTTGCCTCCATCCTTCACCTCCACGTAGCCCTCTGTCACTGGGACGCGCTTACGATATGATGACAGGATGGGGCGAATACGAACATCCTCCACCTGAATGTTCAGACTCTGAAGGGCAAAAGAAGTCAAGTATTGTTACTGAAGTTGATTTATGATGGACATTGATTCTTGTGTTAGCAATAAATATAATTGCAGGAAGGTGACAAACTGCAGGCCAGACATTTAAGACACATTAAACATATAAGTTGTAACAAGAAATAGGCCTGTCACGATAACAAATTTTTCTGGACGATAAATTGTCCAAGAAATTATTGCGATAAACGATAATATTGTCGTTCCGAGACCATTTACATCTAAAATAATGATAATGGCATGATAATGGCATAATAATGCAGGTACACCTTTTCGAAGATCAATAAACTTGTATGTCTAAAGACTATTTAACACTGAAAATGGAAAACATTTTAAATATCCACAATAAATTAACAAAACAACCAAAAACAATAAAAGCAGTCAATGGACTCTCAGTCTCTGTTAGCAAATAATGCACTTGAATATACCAAAAACAATAAATAAAATGGATGAAAACAAAACCCGACCCTACCCTATAATAAATTATTTGTTAAAAAGCATTAACACACAAACCACTGTTAATTTAACATAAAAGCAAGCAGCTACTGTGTGCATGGTTTGGCATGACTGAATGCGCGCAAAGTGCGCTCCCTTAATAATTTCTAAAAAGCTGACAGTTCATCGCGATCTCACACATCTCTGTTATTACATTGAAGCTGACTGCACAATGAATCTTTCATAATATCCACACTTTGTTGGTTATAATTAGAGGATTTGCCAGCATACAGAATTCAGCTCTGAACAAAAAGTCAGTTTAGAGCGGTGAGGGGAGTCTATCTGAATTAGAGATGCACCGATTGATCGGCTGGTGACCGGAATCGGCCGGTTTTCACGTGATCGGCGACCGGCCGGTCAGTCTGACATAATCCGATTTTATGCCGGTCAAATGCACTCGGGCGCCGCATGATTAACATCGCGCAACATCAGCATCACACGTGCACACGGAACGCGCACATGTAGGAAACCTCGTGAATTACAGCCGTTTCACACCGCAAGGTGCAGCGCGTTTTTTTTTTTTTTGTTCGGCGTGCATGTTAATCAATGAGTGCATTCACACCGGGAGCCGGAGCAGCGCGTGAGCGTTGAGCAGGAGCGTCGCGTGAGCAACAGTGAAGCGTGGGTTTCGGCGCCGAATCTATTTTTGCTGCGCTCTATTTAAGTGAAAGCACACTTTTGATGGACAAAATAAATATGATTTCATCCAAAAAGTGCCCAAAATGCAAAGAATTTGCATGTCTGGTGTGTTTTAACAAGAACTGAAGTAGGCTAGGCTATGTCAGAAAGAAAATGAAGACTCAAAAATATTTATAGAAAATTTACCCATTTAAACTTGTTTTTATTATTATTTAATTGTTTCCCTGCACATGCTCCACTTGTCCTGTTTAGCTTGGCTGGACATGTGTCAGATGAGAGAAGAACTGCTTGAGAAATATAACTTGCCATTGATATACAACAAGTGATTGCAATAGGCCTGTGTGTGTGTGTGAGAGAGAAAGATAAATATCTTTATACTGCAAGGCTATATTTATTGAATTTTTATTTCTTATTTATATATTATTTTATTGCCATTACCTGTTTTCATACAGAAGTTTAGTTTGCTAAATATATCAATTTTTTTATTGGATATTGGATGTGAAAAGGAAATGGTTCTTCCATAACACTGCACTTTAGATGTGTGGGAATTTTCCACACTAGGAGTCATTTATCAGCGATTATCTGTTCAAAAAATGTTCTATGCAAAATGTTCTATTAAAGAGAAGATAGAAAATAAATATTTGTGTGTGCTGTAAAGTGGTTTGAAAAAATAAAATCGGAATCGGCTAAAATCGGTATCGGCAGGTCAAACTCAAGGAAAAATCGGAATCGGGATCGGCCTAGAAAATTGTAATCGGTGCATCTCTAATCTGAATGCTTCTTGCGTTCAAGAAATCAACACATGTCTGTGATTGGCTACATCGCTCAACACTGCAAAGATGTTATGAATAGAAACTCTGGCCTGTAAATCGTTTTTATTTGGTTTTAGTTGTTCTTGTTGCTTTTCTGCAACAGATGAATAAAAATATATTAGTTTTTATATGTTTTATTCATAGATATTTCTAGTTTGCGGGAGTCACGCGAATCGTTTTATTCTCCCGCACTGTAAAAAAAAACCCGTTAAATTTACAGGAAAACCCTGGCAGCTGTGGTTACCAGAGTTTTCCTGTTAAAAATACGGTAGCAACGTTTTAGGTTTTACAACTTTTAACCGTATATTATTTTACAGCGATAAACCGTATTTCATTATCTGATATGATGTTAATATACTGACTTTTTGAAGTATTAATATCTGTTTTTTTCCCATTGTATTACACTGACAGCCAACAATCACAGCAGGGATGAGAGTCAAATGGTCAACCAAAGCTCATCTTAAGCAGCTCATCCACAAGTAAGTTAATACTAATTTACAGAAGCTGCACAGTGTCATTCACACAAACATTAAACACCATCATGGTAACATGTTGAAATTTAAAAAATGCAATAAGCATTAATTTAACAACATTAAATGTAACATAAAACCCTAATGTACATAACTGATTAGAAAAAAACTAAGAAAATTATGAAGAAACAGTGATTTAAAAACAAAATACATCAAACGTGAAGTGTCACGCAGGGAATTGTGGGAATGTCAATTTACATTTTTTCACTGTAAATTATACAATGACTTGTTCTTTTTCACTTCCAAAAACTGTAAATTTAACGGTATTTTACAGTAAAATTTAATTAAATGTGTACCAATATATATATATCACAGTTATTTACCGTATATAATAAGGAAACTTTCTGTTAACCAATTAATAGTTTTTCACTGTAGCATTTTTACAGTGTTTTACCGTTAAAATCACGATCATTTTTTACAGTGCGCAACTCGCACACACAGAGTGAGTGAGTGCATTACCGCCCGCGCCCGCGCTCGCACTCGGCCATCAAGTCTAGTGTCGCGCCGCACTCTATTGCGAGTGCACGTCTCTCAAGGGCCCGGCCCGAGGATAGTGTCGGGAAATATCGGCCCGCGGAACGGGTCGGGTCAAGTTCGGGCTGAGAATCTAAGCTCTAGTTCAAGCTAAGGAACCGAGAGTTGTCATCCAGTCTCTTTGGTAGAGAGAGAGAGACGAGGAAAACAAACAAGCATGCAAATGGAATTATCGCGGCCGGGAAAATTATCGAGCTCATTTTTTTTTATCGTGCGATTAATTGATTTATTGACTATCGCGACAGGCCTAACAAGAAATGCCCTGTCTGTAGGGTTACTCCATTTTCATATACATAATAAGGTTCCCTCTGAATAGCGGAAATTTTCAATTTGTTCTGTGTTAGCATTATTCAATGTACCCATGTTGTAAAACTCGTTACTGGACACTTCAACCACAGTCACTATAAAACTAAACCAGTTTTACAGTTCCTTACTTCATTATAAACATCCTATCAGCAGGACTTGTTGACCTGCTCCACCTCTGAAAAATCTTCCAACTGTGTTTAACCTCAGGCCAACAACAATTCACGTCCGTGGCGAGACTATAAAAATGCATTTAATGGCTTCTGACGTATCGAGTAGATGGATAAAAAGGCAAACAAGAGGTTACTGCTTTAAAGCTCACATCAAATAATCCCAGACACCTCGATAATCAGGCAAAGGTGTGTGGTTGAAATTATTTCCCCAAAATTTACTAGAAAGTCTGGAAAATTGAAGCACATGGAGAGCATCTTATGCAACATTGAAATATCAGAAGGCACTTCACATACTGTATGGCATTAGAATTACATAGCGGCATCTAAATGCAGCTCATCCCATTTCATTATTTATTTATTATTACAATTTTAAACAAACATCAAACTGTTCCACGGTGAATCTAGGCCTACATGAACTGTAAATCAATCAGGAGGAGTTAAGCTAGATCATTTCAGTAGACTCCAAGACTACATGAAGGGCTTTAGAAGCAGATTTACATTCCTGTGCTATGACACCATATGGGTTGAGTTTTGAGAGACTGTGTGTTGCTGTGCTCAGCAAATATAGTGGCCTAAATATTCCATTGCCCTCTGAACCTGTATATTCCAGTGGTTCCCAAACCTGTCCTGGCCCCCCACCAACACTGCACATTTTCTTTGTCTCCCTAATCAAACACACCTGATTCAACTCATTAGCTCATTATCACATGGGTTAATGAGCTGATGAGTTGAATCAGGTGTGTTTGATTAGGGAGACAAAGAAAACGTGCAGTGTTGGTGGGGCGCCAGGACAGGTTTGGGAACCACTGGTATATTCCATTGACCTCTGAACCTATGCTGTAGAAGAGTGGTGGGACTACAGTGGATTTCTGCCAATTATTGTTTGGCGTTGAACTCATATTTGTGAAATTCAAACCATTCAAATGTTTGGGGTCAGTAAGATTTTCTTGGAAAGGAATTAATCAAAATCAATTGACATTAAAAACATTTGTAATTTACAAAATATTTGGTATTCATAAATAAATGCTGTTCTTTTGAACTTTCTATTCATCAAAGAACCATTTAACATTGATAACAATAAGAAATGTTTCCTGAGCACCAAATCAGCAGCATGTGGATCATGTGACACTGAAGACTGGAGTAATGGCTGCTAGAAATTCTGCCTTGCCATCACAGAAATAAAATACATTTTAAAGTATACAAATAGGAAACCACTATTTAAATTTTTTCATAGTTTTACTGTACCGGTATTTTTGATCAAATAAATACAGCCTTGGTGAGCATAATAATCTTTTTTCAAAAACAATAAAAATAGTACCAACCCCAAACTTTTTAAAATACAACATTAAAGTTCAATTTAACCAAAGCCAAAGTTAAGGCACTAAAGTTGAGCTAAAAGTTTCATTGTCTCTCCCACAATGCAATTGTATTAAGTAAAATTAAAAGTGAAATAACTGTAATGACCAGACATTGGCCTGAAAAAAAGTTGAAGACCCCTGCTGTAGAACATAATTTTTCCATGAAATGAGTAAGAGAAAATGAAGTGGTCACCACTGGGAGACTCTTTCCTCTGATTCCCCCGACAACATAAACCGGAAAAAAGGTGTCTTTCATTAAAAAAAAGTCAAGCAAGTAACATAAGCTGAAGTCAGGGATTTCAAACTAGGAATGAGAATGTGGTTGTGGATAAACACGTGGCAAACTAAAAGGGTATCCTTACTGTACCACACTGGAAATGCAAACAGTGCAATTATGTGGGTTTATTCCTACATGGATACACTTTGGATAGAGTTCTAGAATTATAAATGTTTATTAATATGACCTAAGGGCTATTATGTATTTTAAAATGTCTAGCATTTTCACATGAGGTAAAACTAAACAGATGAACAACCAAACACTCAAACACAAAATAGTCATTTCTGTAAATCAAGAGATTTTTTGTGAATGGAATGGTCAGTCATTTTCCCAATGTCTCTGACCAAGCTGTTACAGCTGCAGGTTAAACGGATTTAATGAAGAACTGTTTGTTTCCAAAATTTAATTGGACACTGTGGTCAACAACAGACTTCAAAATATAGAAGTGGTTTCCGTGTCATGGCGCAAAACCAAGTAAACTTTTCACAAACAGTTTTTGTTATCCAAGCTACTTTGTGATGCAACAAAGCATTCCCATGAAAGGTTGAAATAAAAAAAATAAAAAGCTACAGGAATACACCAGCTAAAACGGCATATACAAGCAACAAAATTACCATCCTTACACAGCATCTGAACAAACAGCTTAATGAATTTTTAAATACGTTACATAAAACATTGTTTGATGGATAATCAAAGTAATTTCCCATGCGCCCTAAGAAAGTAACTCGGTAGTCTTGGTAAATGGGTTTTTCCAATAAGTGAGTGAAGTCACCATTTACTTTGTGACTGGATCAGCGAGTTTAATGACCAGTGCACATATCTGCAGCTACACAGCTTTTCCATTAACTCTTTTCTAAACAGGCAATGTGCAAGGTTTCAAAACAGGTTGGAAGAAAAAAAACTGAGGTGAGATTTATTAGCACAAAAGAGGAAGAAAAAGATTTCCTAAACATGTGTGGCTGGCTTCTATGGTAACTGGAAGATGAGGGGATTCTGCAGCTATAGAAAAGAAAAATAGAGCAGCTGGGATAGTGATTTGTGAGGGCTTGTCCTTCTGTAGATGTAAGTAAGCATCTCAGGAGATTAGTCTGTCTTTTAAAAAGAAAAAAAGTGAGCCCCCCTTCTACTGCTCACATAGAAGGAGTCAGAGGCACATGTGGTGAACTGACAGGCATTCTTCTACTGGCCGGTACACAGACTGTGCAAAGGAAAATGTCACACAGCCCACATTGTTTTTCCATTAAAACGAGAAGAAGAGTGAGAGAGCATGTTCTCTTCAACTAAATAGATAAACCAAGGCTTTCAGTCCACAAAAAAGGCAAAACGCAACTTATGAGTGTTTTCTGTCAAAGGAATAATTACATTAAAGAATACAAATAACATACATTTTTCCACGGTTGTCATTCAAAAATATAATGAAGCAACATGAAGCTCAAATGTCTGTTAAAATGGTCTGCCTAAAAACTTTAACATTGAAAGTAATGATTTTATTATTCTTTTTGACCACTTTTAATGACTTTACTCACAAAGGAATTTGAAATAAATCTCGGAAAACGTCTCAGGTTACATATGTAACCCATGTTCCCTGAGAAAGGGAACGAGACACTGCGTCGATGACGACAATATGGGAACGCCCTTCAGCGTAGCACGTCTGAATTTATTAATGAAAACTAATCCAATCCTATTGGCGTTGCGTGATGACGTAGCGTGTGACGGCATATACGGATGTGTACAAAAGCACGCCGGCACACAGAAAAGTCAGCTTTGCTATGAAGGAAGTCGCTCCAGGCGGGGTGAGGAGTGGCGAATTGACACAGTGTCTCGTTCCCTTTCTCAGGGAACAAGGGTTACATACGTAACCCGAGACGTTCCCTTTTGAGGGAACTCGAACTGCGTCGATGACGACACTATGGGAACAAGATACCCACTATGACACAACGAAACCCGCCTGTCCCAGTGTGAAGCTGTCTCCAGGCACAACTAGGACGAGAGTGCTCGTGCGCTGGGTGTGGAGGGAAGGTCTAGACTGTAGAATCTCATGAATGTGTGCGGAGTGCCCCAGCCAGCCGCTTCACATATATCATGGATAGGTGCCCCTGACAGGAGGGCTTTGGAGGACGCCATGCCTCTAGTAGAGTGAGCCCTCACGGCCATAGGTGAAGGCAAATTGCGCACCTGATAGGCCAGGGAAATAGTCGGAACGAACCAGTTGCTGATGGTTTGCTTAGAGGTTTGGAGGACGCCATGCCTCTAGTAGAGTGAGCCCTCATGGCCATAGGTGAAGGCAAATTGCGCACCTGATAGGCCAGGGAAATAGTCGGAACAAACCAGTTGCTGATGGTTTGCTTAGAGGTGGGGAGGCAACATTTCCAGGCAATTTATGTGCCATGAGGAATGATGGTCCTGCCAGAGGCCTCACGAAAAGCGCCCGTGAGGGAGGCGTCTGTCGAAATAATTTTAAATATAACGCTCCCAGTTTGGGACCTTGGGACAGAAACCAAGGTTTCCTACATATTGATAGGGAACGAAGGCATCTGCACGTAACTCTTATCATACAGAATGGATTTCCCCTCGAGGAAAACCCCTTGGCTTTCAACCACCACTGCAAGGCTCTCATGTGCAGCAGGCCAGAAGGTATCACGCTGGACGCTGCTGCCATGAGACCCAACACTCTCTGGAAGTGTTTCACTGTGATGGTGTGGCCTAGCTTCACCCTGGTTAGTGTGGTCAATATGGACTCGATAGGTGCAGGAGACATTTTGTGCCCGCATCGTCAGAGTCCCATACCACCCCCAAGAACGTAGTCTGTTGGGCGGGTGTCAACACGCTCTTCTTTGAGTTGAGACTCAACCCCAAGCGCTGAATATGGCCAAGGACGACATCTCGAAGCCGAACTGCCAACTCTTGAGACTGGGCCAGGATGAGCCAGTCGTCGATGTAATTCAGCACGTGGATGCCATGGAGCCTCAGTTGGGCCAGAGCTGCATCCATGCACTTTCCTGTGAGATGGAAGGATGGAGACGTGAAAGTATGTGTCCTTTAGATCTGTCGTGACAAACCAATCCTCGGATTGGATTTGACTCATGATGATGGGGATAGTGAGCATCTTGAACCTGAACCTCCTCAGAGACCGGTTCAAGTGCCTTAGATCGAGAATTGGATGCAACCCACCATCCTTCTTGGGAACTATGAAGTACCGGCTGTAGAACCCCGACTCCCTGACTGGTGGTGGAACATGCTCTATGGCCCCTTTTTCCAGCAGCAATGAACTTCCTGTTCTAACACCAGACCCTGGTCTGGGTGCACTGAAGTCCAGACCACCACGTTGAAATGTATACAGTGCGCAGGACCCATGGGGAAATATTCGCGAGGTTTTGCCATGCCTGAGGGGCTGGTGTCCGGTGTTTTGTGCAAGTCCTTGACGGCACCCTGAAGCAGAGGACCAGCAGGGAAAGACCGACAACGACTCACGGTGTGCGAACCCAAACACTGTCTGACTGCAGGCCCTTGGGGCAGACAGGACAGTGTGTGCTCGCTGGAAGCTAACGTGTCCCGAGGCGTCAGAGATGGCGGGATACTGACGTTAGCTTCCTGAGGGTCCAACGTGTGAGGGGACCTCGATCGCTCTCTCTCTGGGGGGACGGCCCTCCGAGGTCTCATAGGAGTTAGGTCCTCTTTCCCTTCACCTTCCTAGACTGAAGGACGGTCTTCAGATCCATCTTCTCGAAAGGCTGTGGGTGAGAGCGCCGCCTAGAGTCCCAAGCTCTTTGAGGGGGACCTCTAGCAGTGACACTCCCCTTCTGGCTTTGGCGGTAGGAGGATCTGGATGACAGCTGTGGTTGTTTCTCTCTACCAGCGCTCTCCTAGACCTTGACCGGCGAGGGAGATATTGCCTAAATGCTTCACTCTGCTTTTTAGTATCTTGAAATCAGTCGACGACAGCATTAACCGCCTCACCGAACAGACCAGATGTAGCAACGGGTGTGTCAAGGAGGAAGGCCCTGTCCTTCTCCTTGATGCCAGAGAGATTAAGCCACAGATGCCTCTCCGTGGTTACCACTGACATGGAGCGGCCGATGGCACGGGCCGCCTTCTTGGTAACCCAGAGAGACAAATCTGTGGCTTTACGGAACTCAGCGATATCTTCCATTGTAGGGCCCTCGCCTTGGTCAATGTCTCTTAACAGGTCGGCCTGGTACGCCTGCAAGATGGCCATCATGTGCAGGCTCGCACCAGCCCGACGCGCCGCCATATAAGCTCTGCCCACCAAAGCAGATTTAGTACAACATGGCTTGGAGGGCAGTGCCGGTGTCTTAAGGGATGATGCAAGGTCGGGTGAGAGGTAACTGGCCAAAGCTTCCTCAACCCGAGGCATCATCCCATATCCGTTTTCTCTAACCCCCATAATGTTACTAATAATAATAATAAACGGTAGAGACCGGCGTGGAGGCTGTGCACGGTGCTGCAGGAATCGCTCGTCGAGTTTGCTTTTGACTCATGCTTCCTGCCTCTCTTGTGACCAACTAATATTCAGTTTGGCCACAGCCCGCATTACAACCTCCAAAAGCTCATCATAACTGGGCGCAGACTGATTGCGATGATGTGTCTCACTTTGTTCCCCCTCCACGATGCTGAGCACGTCTAATTCCTCGGAAGAAGCCGCGGGTCGGGCTTCCGAACGGGGGATAGGGGAATCTGAGCTTTCAGATGAGGATTAAGCTCTCTTTGCGAGCCCCACAATCTAAGCCGCCGCATCGCCTTGGTGGATGCGGGACCTGAACCGCGGGGAGCGCGCATCTGCCCATCCTCGGAAAATAAAGCCAGACGGGAACGCAGCACTACCATTGAAAGAGACTCACAGTGGCCGCAAGCAGCCCCCTCGAGGGCTGCCTGGGCGTGCTGCATTCCCATACAAGACACACACATCTCGTGTGTGTCCCCAGCCGTAATGTAGCTGTTGGCACGGGAACACACACTTCTTAAAGTGCTCAGCCATTTGATATATATATATATATATATATATATATATATATATATATTACTTTTAGACAAAACAACACCAAATAGGACAAACTGTTTTCACACACACAGAGTGCTTTCTGAATAGCAAAAAGCTGACTTTTCTGTGTGCCGGCGTGCTTTTGTACACATCCGTATATGCCGTCACACGCTATATCATCACGCAACGCCAATAGGATTGGATTAGTTTTCATTCATAAATTCAGACATGCTACGCTGAAGGGCGTTCCCATAGTGTCATCATCGACGCAGTTCGAGTTCCCTCGAAAGGGAACTAAAATTGATACAAATGGCAGATATTATTATCCCAAGAAAACTGGATGAAACAAAGACAACAAATACATTGTGGTAACATTTAAAAAAAATAGAATTTAACAATCATCTTTCTGATTCAAAATATGTTTCTGTTATGTGTGCACTACCCCCAGAAGAAACTAAAGTAACTAAATATGGTGCCCTCTTTTAAAAACTCTAGTGACTTGTCGTTAATTGTTTGTGTTTTTAACTCTCTCTTTGCAAAGACATGTTAAAGAATGCCTCCTCTGCAGATGGAGCCCATTTCCAACTACCCATTTCCCTCCCCCCAGCTCATAATAGAAAAGTGTTTTAGCAGTTAGCTCATAGTTTTTGAATGCAGGTCTGTTACTGAGCTTTTCAAAATTGTCTAGATCGACAACAGTTAACAAAGAACACAGGCCATTGCTGGACAACATTCCCGGCCTGTCTTGTCCTGAGCCATTGCACAAACTGATTATTATCTGTTTCTTAAAATAGCAGAATTAGAATAGCATGGTCCATTCCACTTAACTAGTGCCCATGTTTAATTGACCTTATTTATTTTTCTGACTGCAACTCTTAGACCAGTTATTTCTGACCAAACAGTCTCCAACAAGAACACTGAGGGGGAAAAAACATTGAACATCAGTGTTGGTTTTCAAGGAAAACTTTTACATCTACAGACATCTTTGAATCCTCAGGAATGTGAAATATGTGTTTTTCCACTTGGGTCAAAAGCAAAATGTACTATGAAAACCACAAGCAATGATCGCATAATATGCTGAATGTGGACAACAAAGCATTAAAGGCCAAGCTAAGACTGAGGAACATAGAATAACTTCTTCCCAGAGTAAATAATACTGTAAGTCACAATTAGCTGTGGTTTGATTGTCATTTTCAGAGATTACACTTGCTACTTCATAGAGATAAACATCCTGTTAAATGTAGGGACTGTCACCACCCCAAAAGTATGTAACTTGAAGGGAAGGAGAGGGAGATAAATAAACAAAATGAAATTTGTCTAAAATACAGAGAGAAAGCAATGTAAGTAAAATCCCTGCATTACAAGTAAATGCAAGTTGTTACCTTGTTACTAAGCAAATAACAGATGAGTAGATCGAAATGTAGTAGTTCAAGGAATATTATGGGTTATTTTCAATCTAACATCCATCAAGCATCTGTGGCATGCTATTCATTACCACAGACTGTAATTTTGACTCATTCCTCAGTTTTTAAAAGCAGGGGAAAAAACATTTAGAAAGAAATCCTATAACCAAAAGTATTATAAGATATAAGTGAGTCACAATTTGACCTTTGTCTGTACATGAACGCATAGCTGCATAACATTTACATTATATGCATGCTTAATAAGAATGTTATTAAGAATATCTGGAAATTTTTTTATGGAGAAAAAAATTATTTTATGGAACCTGACAGAGTAAGAATAAATATAAACATACTGGGCCATACAATACAAGTCAAAAGCAATACCTTGTAATTAATACAGAACTTTATGGGGCTGTTTACACCTGGCCACTTCATGCTATAGTATCCAGCTGCAGACCCGCAGCACCACCAGTTTCAGAACCCCAGCGCCAGAACCGGAAGTAAGAGGCGGAGCTTACGTTCTAAAACCAGCGCCAGGACCGGAAGTGAGGGGTTGAGCTTACGTTCTAAACCGAGTAACGCCACCTAACGTTTTGGAGCGTAATTTGCTTAGACACGGAACGGCATAAACGGAACGTCATACTTTATACTTATTAAAATGACATTAAGGTATAGTGCAAATAAGCATTTTTAAGCATTGATTTTGTGTAATATAATTGTATATAGTTATCCGTTTCATTGTATTATGAGAGTTACTTCCTGATCATGATGGTGAAAAATAATGCTTGAAACTTGGGCATTTTATATAAAATATACTTTATTTCACAAGAACATGTGCAGCATGCATTTTTCTTTATGTAAAATAATGTCAAAAATCTAAAAAAGAGAGAAAATTCAGCATTGTTTTAAAAGAAACAATAAAAATGTACCGTAAAATTTCAAATAATAGCCGAGTCCCAAATAGACGATTGTCTCTTTTACACGCCTGGTGTGGCTGCAGGTTTGGGTAAATAAAGGCCGGTCTCAAATAGAGGTCGGGTCTGTTTTTTAGTTTCAGGTTGTATTTAATCTCCTAAAACCCGTCAGATCGTCCGCTTTTTGGCGGCCGCCAAAGCCTATTTTGATCGGTGAGTGATGTAGAATAGAATGACTGCTGCACATGACAGGGCGCGTAACGAGCAGAGAAAGAGAGAGAGAGAGAGAGAGAGAGAGAGAGAGAGAGAGAGAGCCCCGGCCGCGCGCGCGCACTCTCACGTCTTCAAACAACACGAGCGCTGTCTTGCTCTTTATTTGTCACATTCACATACCAGTTATAGTTCATACAACGAGCAGTGAAATGTAAGTCTGGTATTCCTATACTGCCCTACAAAGCAAAAAGGCAGTAACTGCATTTTTTGTCAAAAATGAGTTATTATAATTTTCATGACATTCAAGGCATCCTTTGTTATGTGACAAAACATCTTATCTCAAATGTGTGTCGTTTTGGAGAAAAATGGTAGTCGTTTGTACAGTAACTGCAAAAAGCCCTAGTGAAATAAAGCAAGAGTACAGTAACATCCATTACTGTGTTCTTGTTATGTTTTACCTAACAAAAAATAACCGTGTTTCTGCGCAGTGTAGTTACTGTTGCCATGGTGAACACAGCTGATTTTCGGGCATCCTCACGGGACGATTTTAACATTTGCGATTTCACCCTTCTAACTTCCCAAAATTGTTCCCCTACCAAACTACCCCCCTCCCCTGAAAGAATGAAAAAAATATTTCAGAAAGAAAAAAAAAAGGTGCAAGAGCTCCATGTAGTTTAGCGGTTACTATGATTTTCGCGATATAGCAGTTCAGTACACTTGAAATTAAATCGTGATAGACTACTGTGTGAATATTAAACCGCAATAATAGTACAATTTAAATACAAATCCTACATGTTCTGTGAATAAATGGGGCAGTCGACGCGCAGTTTCATTAAACACACACACACGCGCGCGCTGAAGCACGTGACGCTCAAGCTGTTTATTGCATATAAGAGGACACGACTGCATGAACTTACTCTCCAGACTCTAGATCCGCTCTTAAAATCACTTTGTGAGCATTTAAACGCTTCATTTGGGAAAAACTATCGTCATGTCATAAACACAGAAACTAAGGTCTTCGCGGCAACCCGTCAAAATAAAAGTTCGGTTTAACTTGACAGAAATATAGGCCTATTACTGTTGTACAGTAGAATTTAGAAACGTCTCAATGTAATAATAATACTAACACTAATACAAATAAATTAAGATTAAAACTAAATTTTTATTCAATGTTTTAATTTTAACAGTAAAGCTCATTGTGCAGCATGTTGTTTGACAAAAAATGTTTGTTTAATTTCATATGATTAAAAGAAATGTAGGATAATTAATAATATATTAGAATTTTTATAAATTTTATTTGTAATATTCATAGAATATTTCTTAAATATTGTATTAGTTTAATAATAGTTTATAATAAAAGTTTCATGATTTCAATTAATTAGACATGATTTTTGATTACTAAAAATTTACACCACGTATCCGTAACACACCCGCTCCGCAACACTAGTTTCGCAACACAAAAATGTTGAAAAAAAATATTGTCCAAATGGTTCCAATTATTTCAAATACAGTGTATCTAACACACCCAGAGCCCAAGTTGTGGCAAAATAGTCTTTGGAGAATCTAGTTACTGCCTTTTTCCTTGGTTTGGTGCCACGTTTTTGGTAAGTAATACAAAGCAAGAATACAGTAACTGCAAAATAGGGGTAAAATATCAAATTAAATATGAGGATTGATATGTACAAAGAATAAGCTAATATAAAGTCACAAAACAGCCACATGTCCAATAATCTACCTTCAACTACTTAGGCTGGATGACTTGATAACTTTAAAGTCATTTTTCTCTGTTCTGCACTCTGTGTAGTTACTGCCTTTTTGCTTTGTAGGGCAGTATAGACTCACTGTGTAATAAAAACATACTCTAAATATTATTTAAAAGATGCAACAATTTTAAATATTTTTAAATACTTGCAAAAATAACCATGCTTGTGTCATTGTCAATACCGGTAATTCCGCCCCTCCCTCACTTTCGGTTCTGGCGCTGGGGTTCTGAAACTGGTGGTGCTGCGGGTCTGCAGCTGAATATATCTCACTTCATGCGTTTTCTGTGATCGGATAGCTATCCGATTGTGAAAAGACCAGGTGTAAATGCCCTCCGAAACGCATTCGAGACGGATTTGAATCCGATCGCTCAAACCACATCAGGAGGTGGTCTGGGTCGCATTCCAGACGAAACTGTACAAGTGTAAATGCATCTGGTTGTTGAAACCACATAAATTGTAAATGTTTTTACAATTATAAATTGTAAATTGTACTCCTCCCAAAAATGCTAAAAAATAAACGTGTGAGAGCGTGTTATATAGGCTATATGTCATGTTATAGTCAGATTTGACAGCGCTACTGCGACACGCATCACCTCAGGTGAGCAGCTGAGCGTCTATTCATCAAGCCAACGTGCCGAAAATTATCGCAAATCAAAGTGAAATTCGCAGACGCTTAACACACAATCATCTTCATTAAAAGTAAAGAAACGAAATGATCTTACCAGGGCTGTTGCAGCTCTCTCGTATTGCTCTCTTTGATTTTGAAATTAGCTGATGATCAATAAAATGCAGCTCATATCTGTTGCACTGTTGCCAACTATTTTCAAAGGAAAGTAGCTAAGGCCTTCCCTAAAAGTCGCTAAATGTAGCTAGATGACGTCATACGTCAATTAGCATATTAATGACGTCATCGCGCCGTACTTGCATTCTGTCAGCCTAGTGCATTTTTTTTTTTTTTTTTTTTGGTCAGACAATAGAACGAGTAGCTATAATATCTATAATATAGTGAATGATTACATTTTTATAGGCCTATGTGGAGCATTATCTGAATTGAGAGAGTTAGGGAACCGGATGAACTAAGCTCTGTGATAGTGAGTGTTACAAGTAATAACAAGCACAAGAAAAGAAATAAAATGAAAATGGTCAAACTAAATTTTTTAAATATAAAACAAAAGAAAAGCAGATAAGTGATAAGTCCGTGGAAAAACACTGCTCATTCGCGTCTGTCAGCAGCCGTGCGCTCCTCTCAGCCATTCACTGAACAGGGGAGACGCAGCTAGAGAGAGTGACGGCAGGGAGAAAGCAAGAGCTCGCGCTCGCAGGACAGTACTGGCAACATTTAGAGGTTACTGAGGTTCGTCCAAAAAGTCGCTAAAATTGTCGCTAGTCGCTTTTTTGAAAAAATGTCTCTAAAGGGGTCTGAAAAGTCGCTAAAAATAGCGACAAAGGCGCTAAGTTGGTGACGTGCACTCCATTAAATCTGCATATAGCGCAGGAATTGAATATCGGATTTATATCCGTTTTGCTATAGGTAACCAATGAAGTGATGATAAAATTGGTGTTATATGATCATATTTTCTTGATCTAGTAAGAACTCTAGCGGCTGCATTTTGGACTCACTGTAGCTTGTTGCCTTTGGCTTGCTCAGTTGGGGATATTCAAATTAATTAACCAATCATACCATTGATCAGCTCTACCAAACTTGGATGTCTTTTTTCCAGTAATAAACATACATTGTTAAGTTGTTTTGATTGATACTGTGAAGCAGCTTTGATACAATCTGTATTGTGAAAAGCGCTATATAAATATATTTGACTTGACTTGACTTGACTATTAGTCACTAGAACAATAATGGCTGACTGCTTCTGAGCTTATCAACAGCATCTGTCTGAGATGAAGTTCTGGCAGTGATCATGTTTAACTTCAGCTGTTGTAAAAGTGTTAACAACACCAAATGACTTCTAACAAGAATTTCTATGAAATTCCTTACTATAAAAAATACATCCAAGCATCCAAGTCATTTTGAGCCATTTGTGTTGTAACACTGTGAATGTTCCAGAGTCCTCTATAGAGCTGAAAGAAACACAGTCATCAACTCTTCAACAAATAAATAATGTAACTTCCTCTGAACTCTGTAGTTTCTCATACAGGCACAAACCCCCTGTGATTGTAATTAAGGTATTGCATAACATGTGTCTGTATGACACAGGCTTCCAGCTGCTTCTGTGTCCCACTCTCCCATGATAATGGTGGACGAGACAAATTACGCTAATTTTATTCAGGACTTGGACTGTCTAGATTTATCAGAATTAAGAAAGTTGGGTTTATTCTTTCAGGTACCTGGCTTTCAGGTATAACTGTAAATAAATGGACTAAAGGGCATGGAGACAAAAAAACTTATGACTGGTTAACCAACATCTTGTTCACTTACATTAAAATAAGGTTGTATAAAAAATAAAAAAAAAATAAAAAAATCACAGATTCTTGCTGTAAACAAGTCATGCAAAGCCATGATTATAAATATTTGTGGCTTTTTTAGATGGGCTCAGAAAAGTACATAGTATCTTTGATCTGGTTTTGAGTCCAAAAACTACAAATAACAAATAATTAGATCAATGTATATGATAAAGTGGATAAGCGACCAAAAACATTTCAGTTTTTTTATGACAAGACAACTATTATCCATATCGCAACCTGGAAAATGTAGCGTTCATGTTTTCTCCCCCAGGGTCTGTTTGCATCTTGTTTTGGAGTCTCATCTTTGGCCTCTCCTCCAACATCTCTGCAGCACTTACATTACATCATTTTTTCCCCATTTTAATCCAAGGAAGGCTACAGTGGGTTGATTATGAACATTCCCAGATGACTTGAATGTGGCCAGCATTATGGTGAACCTCCCTGTGATTTAACTGCCTTAATGTGGAGCCTGTGCAGGCTATCAGTAGATGGAAAAGCTGACTCTGGCTTTCTCTCCAGGTTTCTCAGCTGGAGACTAGTAGAAGCTGATCTAAGATGTCTAGACTTCCCCCTAGCCCTTGCTTGACTCATATATTCCATGTTATATTAGAAATGGCAATGATACTTTGAAATGAAATTCAGACAGAATAGGCATATTTTTGAAAACTACACATATTTATACATGTTTTCTTACTGGATATTATAGTGGTGAATTCTTTCTGACTGCTCAGATGGGCTTTCATTGAGGCTTCCATTTGGCTTTACACTGAGAATCACAATCAGGGTTTCCAAAATCTTATTTGTCACATCTTCTAAAGCATGTGTTTCATCATAAGGCTCGAATTACACTTCCCTTTGTTTACAGGAGCGCCTATCATGACATATTTCTTTGATTGCTTAATGCATTCTTTCTAGATGATACTGTCGGCTCAAAGCAGCTTGTGAACGGAAAGAGACAGAGGATGGGGACAAATCCTGTTATTACTCTAACTGGACAAAGTAAAATTAATTTAGACAAAGCCAAGCAACATAAATATGGGTAGCGTAAAAAATGTGTCAAAAAGGTGTTTGAACATTCCATTTCCATATTCCTTGCAACCAAGGCCACTTTGCTCTGGGTGGAAAAGTAAACGGAAAAGAATGCATTGAGCGATTGGAAAAGTGATCAAAAGGAAAAAAGCAACAATAGTTTCAGAGGTGTTATGCACCTTGTTTTCCCAGCCTGGAATGCAATTTTACGGGGGGCCACAGCAACAACCTGCACCTGGTCCCAGGACCCTGGACTCAACTGCCAGTGAGACCCAATTATTTGCTTTTGAATTATGAACCCAATTGAGAACACAAGTTATTAACACCTTTACTGTTGCTATTCCAGAATATTAACTTTGTACCCGCCATTGACTGAATTTTCCGGGAATCCATGGTTTCACTTTTATATGGTAGGAGGTGCTATTACGCATCTTCTGAAAGAGGACAGAATCTCTATATCAAAACACAGGCGAAAAAGAAGCAGAAACAAATGATAGAAGCATTGTTTTAGCACATGTTGTAGTCTTTGCCAAAAATGCTTTTTGTTCAAACTGTTGCTTTTTTCAATTAAACTTACCACATTCAAGTGTTGATAAATAAAGAATACATGAATGGGCCATGACATTTTTGAAAATGTCATCAAAAATGCCATTTAAAACAAATGCTGGCAGGGAAAAAAGTTACGAATATTAGGCCTATAAGTCCTGCATCAATTCAGTCTTCCACATATTCTGTAGCTTACAGAAACAAATGAATTGAACTATGAGCACTGGACACCACAAGGCCAAAATACACCTTATCTCTGCGTTTGTGAATCAGAGGCTACATGTCCTCTATATGCGACAGATTGCCCATGCAGTTCAGCCAATCAGCAGAAGTTTTTTTTTTTTTTAAAAGCTGACATTTAAATGGATATATAATACACATCTCATTAAATACTAAAACTCTTCGTTACGTTGAAAAAAGTTTTGAAAGATTCCCCCAACCACTTGCACACAAAAATGTCTTGCTTCTGCATAAACCATATAGACTGAATGACATATTTTGGATTCAAAATGGCAAAATTCACTGAAAGGAGATCACTTTGGGGGACTATTCATTTTGTACAAAATAATTTGTCTATTGGAAGTTGCATTCAGAATCCATTTGGCTCAAAAACTTGCATGAATAGTTTTATAGAATTGTTTAATGTGCTATTTTTATTTTATTTATTTTTTTCTGTTCTGTACAGCACTTTGGTCAGCCTTGGTTGTTTTTAAATGTGCTTTATAAATAAATATTGTATTGTATTGTATTGTATGATGATAACATGAAACATCACTGCCAGCTTATATATAGTTGAGACCTATTACAGTTTAGTTTTGCACTCATATAAACATTTACACTTTTTTATCTTAGTATGTTAGTGCTCATTTCTTATTTCTTGTTAATTTTTATATATTATTTCTTTCTAATTTTTATATTGTAGAAATGACTTGTTTGTTATGTGTGGTGCTGTGTTTTTATGTGTTAAAGCTGCTGTGACAATGCAATTTCCTGTAAAGGATCAATAAAGTATCAACAACAACAACTGTGGAAACACATCTGTGCTGAAATTACTTACATTGATGTTGTTGGTCAGGGTGTTAACAAACTTGAATCCTGGGATTCTCTTGTCGCTGCAAACCACCCCAACATCCTCAGTATGCTTGCAATCAGACACACCTATGCCATTAGACTCACACTGAGCCAAACTCCTCTCCTTCCCCGTACAGTGGACATTGTCAAACCAGATACGGCCTAAAAACACAGGAAGTCAATGCATATATATTCTGACTTGTCATCAATTCTCCATGGAAGAATATTATATTGAATGATTAAGTTTAACAATATAGGATGTAAAATGCCATTCACTTTTATTTATGTTATGTATTACATGTTATAATACTATACTGTACTATTTACTGTGACGTCGTTTTAGTTGAGAAAAATGCATCAGTTTCAGATTTTATCAAATACATTCTGAACACAACAAGCTTACCTTCTCCCTTCCCATATTTAGATGATGGAAACCAGGAGACTGCTTCAAAATAACCCAGTTCTCTGCATACAACTTGGGCTGCGTGAATGGTGAAATCATCATCACACACAGTCCCCCATTCCCCTTCATAGAAGACCTCAACACGCCCTTCATTGTGCTTGCGTTTCTCTCCTGCCAGACGTAGCTGTATCCTGGGCGTATCTGCAGGAAGCTCTGGAGCAGTGTAAAGATCCTGGGAAGAGTCCTGGTAGCCCGGAGGGTAACCCAAGTGTTCATACTGAGCGTAGCTCTGACTCCATGCACACAATAGTACAAATGATACAGACCAGAGGGCCAGCATAATGATATAGGCTCAGACGGTTTTTATGGCCTGCAAAAAAGAAAAAGTGAAAGTGAATAAATGGATGTTTTTTGTTATTATTTAAAAGACAGCACAGGACATGTTTGATGATAACAGACAGAATTCATGCATTTCAAGATTTCAAGCAACCCATTTATATGTACTTTTTTAATCAAAAGAACTTTTATTAAAGTCATAAGCTGAGGGAGAATAGCATGCGAATTCTCGTTCATCACCAAACCGGCCCACATCAAAGCGAGCAATAATGAGAACGCAGAGGCTTGTTTAGACCCCACTGTGGCAGACCATTCATCTATATTACCCATGACCTAAGCAAAAAATAATTTTGAATACCATGGAAAAGAATCATGCTCTTAAAGGGATACTCCACCCAAAAATGAAAATTCTGTCATCATTTACTCACCCTCAAGTTGTTGCAAACCCGTATGAGTTTTGTTTCTTCTGCTGAACACAAAGCAAGATATTTTGAAGAACGATTGGAACTTTGGCACCATTGACTTCCATAGTATTTCTGTTTTTTCTACTATGGAAGTCAATGGTGCAAAAAACTGTTTGGCTCCAATCGTTCTTAAAAATATCTTCCTTTGTGTTCAGCAGAAGAAAGAAACTCATTCAGGTTTGCAACAACTTGAGGGTGAGTAAATTATGACAGAATTTTCACTTTTGGGTGGAGTATCCCTTTAAAAGAAAATACAGTTTAATTGAGCGTAGCAGTTTGCCAGATGTTTAAACACTTTGATTAGGATGGTAGATATTCTCTTTCAGTGACACAAGATAATGTGCTGATGGAAATATGGTAAGCATGAGTAGATGAGGTAACTGCTTTCCTGGCTGAAAAAAAACAATTTATATACATGGAGTACACAAATCCACATTGAACATCTGGCATTCAAAATACATAGAATTGTAGGCTTTTGAAACATGCAAAACAAATAAGTATTAGGATGTAAAATGAATAATAAATATCTAGGATTCTACACTAAGTTCTTTTGACATTGAGAAATATTTTGTTCAAAATGTCACTCTCAAACAATGCTGGTTTTTCACAAACATGTGCAATGCTGTTATTTTTCCAATCCAGTTTACTCAAATTCATGTGAAAATTTAAATTAAAATAAAATTATAATAAAAATTATGGATAGAAAATTAGAAAAACAAAACAAAATACAACTTAGGGTTCTCAGACATAAATAAATGACATTCTCAGTGCAAAAATATAATGTGATTAATAGGGTGAGCCTTTAAGACTTTTCTGTTCTCCAGTCTGGCATGTAAGCTGCTTTTTTTTCCAAAGGCAAGAAAAACAATAATGTAACCTGCTTCAAAGGGCTCCCTTAAGATTGCCACTCCAAGATAAAAGAGGCACTTCAACAAAAGCACTTTTTAAAGACTTCCACTCACTTTCTCACACACACACACACACGCACACACACACACACACACACACACACACACAAAATGTTATTGTCTAAAATACATAAAAATGGTGAAGCTTGCAACCTAAACTAAAACTAAATGTGGAAACCAAATCCCACAAACATAAATATATATTTCAGGATTATTAAAACAATGCATCTTCAAAATCAATTATCCAATATTTCCATCCTCTGCTCTACAGCAGCCTAACATCACATTTCTTTAAAGATGTGCTTGGTCTGAAGTGAATCTCTGTAAATCCCACCTCTCAGTACAGATAGTTCAGAAATGTATTTGTGACATGTTTTTTCGTCTGGACAAAACCTATAGCTTTGTGTCTTCTACAGCTTTGGAAGTGACTCACATTCCTGTCCTAAAGACCTGGTTTTTGTCTGTTAGCATTCTGCACTTCCAGACTGCAAGTCCCTTGACCACCATGAATAGGATTCAGACCAGGATATAAGGGTTCACTAGTCAAAGGGTCACAATTATGTGTAATACAACCTAAACACACAATAACACAGTGTTTGGCCTGATATATTAATAATTAATTATATAAAAATTTGTTGATAAAAAATTTGAGTTGATCTTATGCAGTCACATAAACCCAATGCACAACTTTCATCATCACTTATTTAAAAATAAAATGCTTGTAGGCCTACTTGCATTATATCACACTGATTCAAGCATGACGTCATACGTAACCATTAGAAACATTGTTTTTTTTTCTAATATCTTACAAGAAAACGTGCTGTACTGTAAAACAGAATGAAGCAAGAATGTAAGATGTTTAAAAACGAAATATGCAAGTACAACTCTCATGCTTTTTCTTTGAAAGAAGCAAAAACGAGATTATAAAATACAGTTTAATAACTCAAAGCAGATGCAGTTGTTAGCTTACTTTTGCTGCGAGTGCAAATTTCACAGTAAAATCCTCCTCCGAAATGTGAATCTCTGCTTCTCTCAGCTGTTGCACATCCCCTAAACTTTCACTGGTTGGTCTCCTGCAATTTCAGGAAAGTCGAAACAAAGTTACGCCTTGTTGAACTGCCCCCTCACGCCCACCACTGTGAGTGAGCTGGTGACCTCCAGTAGCACGGGCACACAACTGGAATTTTTTTTTAAAACAGACATTATGTACGTGCCCAAAAGAAGAGGGTTGTTTTAAACAAAAAAAAAATATTATTATGACCTATTAAATGATACCATATTACGACGAGAGCACTAGGGTTGACATGCGGGTGGGGAGTTTACGAGGGGAGGAAAACAAAACTTCCCTAATTTGATAGTGTAGGCTTCTTATGTAGCTTGGTTTTGTTGGTAACGAGTGGTTGTGGCGAGTGTGTTCCAGTAAGACGAACGTCGGTCGACAGATCTTTTCGGGTTGACAAAACCAGATTGAATGATTCATTCACGCATCAGACTGAACTGAATCGGTCCGAGCAGTTCACAATTCGAACGGCACAGCATACTGGCTGAGAGCATAGCTTTCTGCACGCTTGTCTTCCTCCTAGCACACATAACCTACATCTTATTATTTCATCTTATTATTATAATATGGTAGCCTATAGCCTACTGAATACAGCCATTGAACAAATACACACTAAACTAATAAAACATGTGGAATTATAGCTAAAGTAGCCTATAGGCTAATGCCGCGTTCCAGGCAACATGTAACCCGTGTTTTTCCAACCTTATACCCGTGAAAGTGCACTGGAACGGCAGTCAAACCCGTGACTTCCCATCCGTGAACTCGTACTAGATCGATGCTTTACTGTATATGGATCGATGTACTCCCAGTTACGAGCTCTGACGTCACATAGCCCGCGACACCATACAAAACAACACAATGGTTTGTTTATATCTAGCTAGCACAATTCCTTGCGCTCAGGTAGTTTGAGTTTGAGTTAGTTTCAGCTCTAACAAACTTGGATGTCTTTTTTTACAGTAATAAACAAACATTGTTAAGTTGTTTTGATTGATACTGTGAAGCAGCTTTGATACAATCTGTATTGTGAAAAGCGCTATATAAATATATTTGACTTGACTTGACTTTGGCGTCACTGGCCTGGAACGCTACAAAGTCGTGAGTCGTGCTTTGAAGTCGTGATTTACGTGCTCAAAAACCTGCCTGGAACGCAGCATAAGATTTGGCCGTTTTAGCTGATATGGTGTACGAAATATTGGAAATAAACACCTCTTTTACAACAACAAAAATATTATGTTTTAGCTGATATGGTGTACGAAATATTGGAAATAAACACCTCTTTTATAACAACAAAAAATAGTAGGCCTATGTGCTAAATAAACTGTAAACTTGTGTATTGCAATGTAAAATATTATTGTTATTTATTTTTTATTTATTTATTGCAATGCAAATTATTTGAAGATGTAATATTCCCAAGGGGGTAATCCATCGACCGGAAGTTGAAGCCGGCCGGGTGCCGCCATGTTGTAGCAGAACTTCACTTGCGTTAGCATTTCCATTGACTCCCATTCATTTTGGCGTCACTTTGACAGCGAATAACTTTACATCTGAGGCGTTTAAAGACTCCATTTGTCCATTATTTATTTCTAAAGAAACACGACAATGTATAAAGGGCTCCATTACCTTCTATGTTACATTATGGCCCCGTAGAAACAGATTTAGTAAAAATAGGCTAACGATTGCGTCATAACCACTCGACTCTCTGTCGCGGTGTACAGAAATTACCGTACAGACAGGAGGAGAAGCTCGCAGGCAATCGGGGGGACGTCCCGTCAAGGGAGAAGCCCATAGATAATGAGTCCATAAAAGCAACGGAATACTTACTCCTGCTCACTCACGCCAAAGAACTCTTTGCTCAAGTTCCCCGTCTCTGCAAGATTAAAGTTGGCAATTTTCACGCACAGCTACTAGAAGATTAACGTCTGTCAGACAGGTTGCTCACGTCATCAAGCTTAGTTTGAGTCGGTTTGAGTCTGCGCGTCAGGAACGGAAGTGCTCAAAAATCGCTAAAAATGGGCTTCAACTGTCTCAACTGAGTTCCAATGAGATGGCTCTGTCCACTTCTTATACTGTCTATGAATATTCCTAGTTGATGTCAGAGACCACGTGATGACGCGTTTACGCAAAGACGTAAAATAACAGTTGAATCCTGGTTCTTTGAAATGAATTGTTTGAAGGAATCGTTTCGCCTGAATTTATCGGACCGGGACCTGTAATCACTATTAGGATTAGGTCAGCCGGGACCGGGGACACTTCCTACAACACCCGATGTACTCGTTACATCATAAGAAGAATGGCATCTAATGTTAGTCTTTCCATTTATTCCGAGGTTTACTGAAGTCAGACGGATGCGGGCCGTATCCAGATCAGACGGTGAACCTGCGCCTGGACACGACCACAACGCATCCCTGCAGTGCCAGCCTCATAGCCCTGTGAAGGCCTCACGGACACCTCAACAAACTCGTCTCCATACCGGCGTGATGACTCCGAACTCCAACCAGATGGAACTGGATAAATATTGTGAATGTTCTGATCCAATCTAACTTCTGACCTGTAATGTTGCCTAAATCATAATCATACAATGTTCGTTTGTTGGCGAGAGGAGAACTGGCCCCTGACTGAGCCTGGTTTCTACCAAGGTTTTTTTCTCCATTCTGTCACCTGAAAGAGTTTTGGTTCCTTGCCACTGTTGCCTTGGCTTTTGGCTTGCTTAGTTGGGGACATTTAATATTCAACAAAATTATTGATCTTCCTTACTTTAGGTGGACGATGACACATTTTCTTCTAGAAACAAACTTGTTGTATTATTTTTATGTTATCACTGTGAAGCTGCTTTGATACAATCTGTATTGTAAAAAGCGCTATATAAATAAATGTGACTTGACTTGACACTAGAACCTGTCTGTTTTCTTGTGGGACATTAATGTATATATACTGCCATCTTGTGGATAATGGTGCACATACAGGAGCTGAATGGAAAATAATCCATAAACGCTAATTAAACTCCATTAGTCAGACAGCAGCTGTGTTCAAAGAAACATGATTTTCCACTTATGTTGCTTTATTTCTTTAATTATAAACATTCAAATTATTTCTATAAAGCCTAATACCCAATTGAAAACATAAAATATTAAAAAAAAAAAAAAAAAATAGGCTAGGCTAAAACATAGCCCATAATTTAGATGACATGAGTCACATTCTCCCCCTCTCCGGTTGTTTCTTAGGCTCCTCCCCCTAGTCCTACTTCCAAGATCATTAGTCTCACCCTCTGCACTGTATTCTCACTCACTTCTCTGGTTGAAGGAAGGAGGGAAGGTTATTTCAGAAATGTTCAATTATAACAGGCAACTCTCTCATTAATGGACGAATTCCTGAAGTCTTTGGATATTAAACTATCTGCAAATGTTCCCCAGAGGATGGATGCTTGATCAAAAGACAGGTTGCAGCCAGGGTAATAGGGACATCCCAGAAGATGGTTAACCAGACTGAAGGTTATGTCTCAGAGCTAATAACTCGCTCCACGACTGCTTGTCTGCTTTTTATTTTTGTGCTGTCCACCTTTCTAGGGAATGCTCTGGTGTGCACGGCGGTGGTACGGTTCCGTCATCTGCGCTCCAAAGTGGCGTACGTGTTTGTAGTGTCTTTGGCTGTCTCAGATCTCTTAGTTGCCTCGCTTGTGATGCCATGGAAGGCAGCAGCTGAGATTATGGGTTTCTGGCCATTCGGCAGTTTCTGTGAAGTATGGATAGCCTTTGACATCATGTGCTCCACTGCCTCCATTCTTAACCTGTGCATCATAAGTGTGGATCGTTACTGGGCTATTGCCATCCCGTTGAGCTACGAGCAGAAAATGACAAGAACAGTGGCATTTGTCATGATAGGAGTGGCATGGACTCTCTCTGTTCTGATCTCATTCATTCCCGTGCAGCTGAATTGGCATAAGACTCCCGGCCATAAAGAAGACCTAGTAGAAATGTCTGAAAAATGCGATGCCAGTTTAAACCGCACTTACGCCATCACTTCATCTCTAATCAGCTTCTACATCCCTGTCTCCATAATGATTGTCACTTACACGCGCATCTTCCTCATAGTGCAAAGGCAGATCCGAAGGATATCAATGCAAGAGTGCACCATTAAACATGTTCAGTCCTGCCAAAGCTGCAATAAAGCTCCTGAAGAGAAGTTAAAAAGCTCATTTAGGAGGGAAACCAAAGTCCTGAAAACTCTGTCGATGATCATGGGGGTGTTTGTCTGCTGTTGGCTTCCTTTCTTCATTCTCAACTGCATGGTGCCATTTTGTGACCCTGGCCTCCACAATGCCGGGCAGATCCCATGTGTCAATAAGACAACCTTCGACGTGTTTGTGTGGTGTGGGTGGGCAAACTCTACCTTGAATCCTGTAGTGTATGCCTTTAATGCAGAATTCCGCAAAGCGTTCTCCAGTCTCTTGGGATGTGGGAAGCTGTGTTCTCGGAATACTGTTCAAAGGATTGACTTCAGCAACGAGCTGGTGTCGTATCATCGCGACTCCACGAACCTTCGAGATGTTCACCTCTTCGGTCACCCCTGTCTGCATCCTCATGCTGTCAGGGAGAGAAGTGACGAAGACATGTGCTTTGATACAGTGTCACAGATGGCTGAAGTCCCTTTTGAGACTGAATGTAACTTTGTTTATGGGGAAAGGCCTCCTATGGTAGATCATGGAGAAACAGAATTATCCTTGGATAAAATCATATCATTTACAAAAGCAGATGAGTTAGTGTCTCTTGAACATGTGGTTCATAATGAAGGCGAATCTCCTATCTCTGGAATACTGTGATCTGCAAAAATGTTTAGGCGTATTTTGACTGAGAGTGATTGTTTTGTATATGTATTAGACAAACTGAGTGGATGACTAATTGAATTGGCTTATAAGCCAATATTAGAGAACAGATTTTGAATGCTGTTTCTACATACTCTGCTCCTCATGAATCTTTCAAAAGGTCACTCTCTCTATGAAAAATAATTAAATATCCTAGAACCATACATTTATTTTACCAGCTAAAGCTCATAATACATTATCAACTGTTATTTCTACTTGAAAATGCTCAATCATTTTCGGTTAACTTAATGGAGGAAATCATATTCTATCATGTTGAAAATTTTTGTTCACTTTGCTGAAAATTAATAACCCCTGACTTTGAAATGTCCTCTATTCTCTCTTAAAGGGAAAGGCACTGACAGATTTTTTGTTTATTTATTTGTTTGTTTGTTTGTTTGTTTGTTTTCAGTATGGCATACACTGTAAAAAATATTTTTGCAATTTAGTTGTTTCAACTTATTTTTGTGAGTAGAGATAACTAGATTGTCCAGATAACAAGACATTTTAAGTTTTCTTGTCCTCAACTAGACTGAAAGTTGAATGAACAACTTAAATTGTTATTTTAACTCAAAAATGTAAGTTGCAACAACTGCACTAGATTTTCTGTTGAATTAACAAGTATAATTGTTATTTTAACTTATAAATGTAAGTTGCAACAACTGCACTAAATTTTCTGCAGGTTTTACTTCAATTATACTATAATGCTTTAATAGCAGTAAATTTACTTTGTAAACTAAACTTGGTAAACTAAACTTAATATGTATATTGCTGTCTGGTAGACTGCATTAAAACCTAAACTTCAATTTTATTTTAGTTTGTAGCTACATTAAAAACATTAGCCTACTGTTATTTACAATAATGAGCACTAATTAAATGTAATTAAATTACACAAAAGATTTGTCTAGCTGTTTCAGTTTTAATTCATGGTCAGAATTAGATTCAATCCATCATGGGCGGATTAAGCGATTCATGAAAATGAACCTCTCAATATGATTCGGTGAATCGTTTTTTTTTCTCTGAGAATTTTCGAGAGAAGCATGCGGCAACCGGATGATTTTCCATGTTGACCTTACACGTGTCCTCAGAAGATAAGTGTGACATTTTATATTATGAAAGTGGATGCACGTTTTTAGTTCATATTAAGCGTTTTATAGTCTTGTGTTATCGAATATTAAAGATTTGTAAAGCACACAACTAAATGTTTGTTACAGTCACAGTGTAAATATTGTTCACAAATACGTAATTTCTGACATAGGCCTATATATTAAATTTATAAGTGCAAATGACAACTAGTAAAAGCAGATTTTCAGAATTATAGTATCCATTTCGAGTCAAAGTGTTTTTGCACAAAAGATTCGCTGATTTTACTTCCTTGTGTTCAAGCTTCAGTCAAGTTGATTAAAAGTTGCTCGTTTACCAACCGGACCAAACCGGATTTTTTACCTCAGTTTCATCTCAGTTGCAGAGCGCCAGATATAGGTACGTTTTCACCACAATCTTTGAATTAATAAAGTAACTGTCAAATTTAACCGATATGGGTGATATAAATATTGCAAGTAATACGTCTGTGGTTTGAAATGTCACGGTTTTCATTACTATTCAGTGTAATATTAGGCCTATTAGGCCGACTCGTAAGTTAGGCCTCGCGCCATTTCGTTGCGCTTTTGTTCATGTTTTAAGAAATATTTCTAATAGGGTGAATTACTCACGATGTTGTCACGAATTTAATATTATTGAGTGTATTTCTGCACATAGAAGATTCGCTCATTGTACTTCGTGTTGACTCACAGGTTCAGTCAAGTAACGTTACTTTGACTAAAAGCTTGTTCACCAACCGGACTTTTGTTAACGTTACCTCAGCCACTTCAATTCAACTCAGTTGCAGAGCACCAGATATAGGTAAGTTTTGACCACAATCTTTGAATTAAAAAAGTAAATGTCAAATTGAATCGATATGATACAATTAATTGAATTAATACGTCTGTGGTTTGAATGTTTTCATTATTACTATTCAGAGTTTGGATGTTGCGCCATGTCGTCGTGCATGTTCATGTTTTAAGAAATCTTGATAATAGGGTGAATTAGTCACGATGTTGTCACGAATTTAAGATTATTGAGTGTATTTCGAATCAGAGTGTTTTGCACATAGAAGATTTGCTCATTGTATTTCCTCCTGTTGACTCACAGGTTCCAAGTTGACTCAAAGCTTGTTCATCGACCAGATTTATTAACGTTACCTCAGTCACTACTTACATCTCAGTTGCAGAGCACCAGATACAGGTGAGTTTTCGCTGCAATCTTTGGGAATTCTTAAAATTAACTATCAATTTGAATTGATGTGGGTAAAATAAGTAACATATTGTATATGTACTTTTAAATGTGACTGTTTTTATTAATATTGGAAATGGCTGTGATTGACACACTGCATGTTTCAGTGATGCGTGTTTAAATATCACTTAATTTGAGAACACATTTCAACCATCTTCCTAAATTCATCATTTGAATCGTTTATAAACCTGTTGTCTGAAGTTTTAGTCATTTGAAATCAAAAATATTAAAGGGTTAGTTCACCCAAAAAGGAAAATTCTGTCATGCATTAATCATTTATTGTAAAATAATTCTGTAATTACTCACCCTCATGTTGTTCCAACCCCATAAGACTTTCGTTCATCTTCGGAACACAAATTAAGATATTTTTGATTAAATCTGAGAGCTGTCTCACTCTTTCATAGCCTTCTAGGCAATTTTATTCTGCCGGTCCAGAAAAGTTAGTAAAAAAATTGTTAAAATAGTCTACAGTGGCTCAACCTTAAGTTTATCAAGCAACGAGAATACTTTTTGTGCGCAAAAACAAACACAAATAACGACTTTGTTCAACTCTTAATTTTCTTCCGTCTGGGCCTCTGATGTGAGTTCACGAGAGCGCAATGATGCATGCGCGAGAACTGAGAAGACGACGCAGATGGGTCTCAACATAGTGTTTAAAGTGGTTCTAAAGTGTGCATTTCCTAGATGTCCGAATCATGAGAAACCAATGAGAAAACGTAAAAGTGCCTTACCAGTGGCATAAAATTAATGGCTTACCTTTCACACTTTCCTATCAAATGATTGCAAGCGTCATTTTCTCAGTTCTGGTGCTATCGTGAACTCATTCAGAGGCCCACGCATAAGAAAATTAAGAGTTGAAAAAAGTCTTCTCTTTTTTTTTTTTGCACAAAAAGTATTCTCGTCGCTTGATAAACTTAAGGTTGAGCCACTGTAGTCACTTGGACTATTGTCACGATGTTTTTACTAACTTTGCTGGGCTGGCAGATATCGATTACCTAGCAGTCTATGGAGGAGTGATCCAGCTCTCAGATTTCATCAAAAATATCTTAATTTGTGTTCCGAAGATGAACGAAAGTTTTACGGGGTTGGAACAACACCTTTAATGCTTTTCAGAGTTTCTTTTTGTGAATGTTGTGAACAGGATGTTTCATTTGTTGGTATGTTGTTGGAGTGGCATTTTAGAATGTTTAGTTTAATTGATGAATTTGTTGAAGCTTGAGAGCATAAATAATTGGTAACTTAGTTGATAATAAAATGGCATTTAAGCCAATTCATAGGTCTTTAATGTGTTTAACAAAGTTATAACTAGGGCTGTGCTCAGAATATCGATACAACGATATATCGTCATGAACTCCTGGCGATACGCGTATCGATACAGCAGCTGCCGTATCGATACTTTTGTGCTTTTGAATGTAGCCAATTCAGGGCTCCAATTTCGGCGCGGGACTGCGCATAATTTGAATAATTCCCGCAGTTTATAATGCGGGAAATTCCCGGAAACATTGATTCACTTTAGCATGTAGGTTGTAGTATTAGTAAATGAATCCACACAGATTATAAAATCAAATCAGTCATTTTAAAACTTTCTGTGAGACGCAATTTCACAAACAGCGTGAGTTCAATGCAGTGCTGCGTCTCTCTCTCTCGTCTCGGGCAAGCGTCCAGCGCTGCAGCCGGTGAAACTACACGCTCACGGTTAGGAGTCGGGACATGACGGAATATTCACTTGCATAATCGGGCCATCGTGACTAAAGTTGACCATTTGCATGTCTTTAAGTCTTACCAGTTTAAACATTCAAACGATTTTAAACTATTCAGTAGGCCTACTTGCGCGCTCTCTGAGAGTTGGTTTTCTCTGCGTGCATACATAGACTAGAGTAAAGCCGCCTCACATACAGCTCGCGAGATTATATCGCTTTAACAGACTAAAACACGCAAAATGATGGAAAAATTTTCGTTCTTGGTAAGTATCCTCTAAACACAGTTGGTTATGTCTTAAATAAGCATAAAGATTTTTAACAGAAACGGCAATTCCCCGGTTGTATGATGAAGTTAAGCGAGATATTCTGCTGTCACTCTCTTAACCCTGAGCATGTCAATCAATTGTTGTTTCTGCATAAAAATTTGAAAATGTAATCATTTAAAATGATTTCAACGTAGAAGAAATGACTTTGTTTGGTGCACATTCCAACACTTAAGACCTGTTAAATACTAGGTGTTTAAAAGAGTTTGAGAAAACTAAGTTAAATTTAAGTTGTTACTGTTTTTGCTTTTATTAATGTTTTAAGTTTTGTTTAGTCATTGAGCAGTGTAGACATGCTTCAGTGTCACTATAATTGTCATTTCAGTTATTGAGGCAGACTTTAAAAGCATTTAAAAGCAGACTTTAAAAGGAAGAGCCATTCTAAGCTTTTTTATTCATTTAACTCATTGTTTTTCAGTTATCACAACTGTTATAACACTGGTTATTCAATAAGCAGATATTACTGTTACTAAACTCAGCTCAAAAGAAATTTAAATTCCAAATTGATCCATATCGTGATACATATCGTATCGTGGCTTTAGTATCGTGATACGTATCGTATCGTGACATTGTTGGTGATACACAGCCCTAGTTATAACGGTTTCTTTTGGAACAAAGGATGTTTCTATATTGAATGCTGTGGGTTGATCTTGTTTAATGTTATGTAACAGATTAATCCACAAGACCTGCATTGAGACAGGTGTAAAACACCTTTCCATGAGGTTGTTTTCTGCAATTTCATTGCAGTTTATTGCAAATAAATGTGTATTGTATATAACACCTGATGTACACGTTACATCATAAGAAGAATGGCCTTTACGCTAATGTTAGTCTTTCTGTTTATTCCAAGGTTTACTGAAGTCAGCCGGGTCCGGGCCATTTCCAGATCAGGTGGTGGACCTGGACCGGGACCAATCCACAACGCATCCCTGTGCGAGTGCCAGCCACATCAGCCCTGTGAAGGCTAGGGATGCACCGATCCGATACTCAGTATCGATATCGGGTCCGATACTGCCATTTTTGCCGGATCGGGTATCGATCAGACGAGGCCGATCCAAATCCGATATTGTGCGTGTTATTGTTAAGCCCCACAAAAGGCACAAAACATTCTAAGTACCATAAAGTTTTCGTTTTCGTGCACTCTATTATAAGTGTTCTGAAGCCATTATGTGAGATAGAAATGAATATTTATGCCATTAAATTCAAGATATCGTAAACTTTTCCCTCCGCTGCGGCTGTCAGTCATTCTCCATTCAGCATCAAACAGCGCGTCGCGGTCGGTCAACGATGAAACTCTCTTCAAGATGATTCAATGTTACTATTATTATACTTGATCTGTAGATAAAGGTCTATTGTTTCGCATAAAACAACTTTATCTTGCTGGACTTTATTGCTGTAACTTAATCATGTTACTTTCTACCGGGTGTCGGTTAGATCACAACAGTACAGTCAGAGCATTATAACTGTTATTCACGCGCACAGTAACTGAAATTTAAAACTGTTAAAAGAAAAGGCTCAATAAACTATTACATAGATAGAGACTGTACACTACGCGTCAATATGTATTTCCTTTGTGCTTTGAACTTTTCAATGCGGACTCGACGCGCTGCGCGTTGTGACTCCCTGTGGCTTCAAGTGCATCATTCTGCGCTCGGGATGCGCATAAGCGCTTTGTGCCGCGATGTATTGGAGCCTTTCATATCAATGCAGTGACGCAATAAAAGATTATTAATAGCCTTTCTTGTTCTGTCCTATCTATCATATGTTGCTGCCTTATTAAACAGCTGTGCTATACATTTAAAACATTTCTCAATTTTATAGTAGCCTAGGCCCTAAGCTATATCTAAAATAATTTCTTTTTGATTTTTGTTATCTTGTTTTTCATGAATGTATTTTACAACAATACAAAGAGCAATGTGTATTATCCACTAATCTAGTTTATAATAGCATTTTTGTCATAGATTATGATCATATATTTTTTTGATCTGTTGTTTTTCTTTATAATGAAGTTGTCTGTATTAAGTAGATTGTGTTTAACACACAAAAGAGTGATTATCAGTTCAACACACAGAGTTATAAAAATTGTACTTGATTTAAAAAAAACTGCGCTGGTATCGGATTGGTATCGGCCGATACTCAGAATTTTGGTATCGGATCGGTTTTGAAAAAACGGTATCGTTGCATCCCTAGTGAAGGCCTCATCGACATGACAGCCATAAGCACTGATCCTCAACAAACTCGTCCCCATACCGGCGTGACTCCGACTTCCAATCAGATGGAAATGGATAAATATTCTGAGTGTTCTAATCCAATGTGACTTCTGATCTATAATGCTGCCTGAATCATAATCATACTGTTCGTTCATTGGCCAGAGGAGAACTGAACCCCAACTGAGCTTGGGTTCTCCCAAGGTTTTTTTCTCCATTCTGTCACTGATGGAGTTTTGGTTCCTTGCCACTGTTGCCTTTGCTTTTGGCTTGCTTAGTTGGGAACATTTAATGTTTAAAGGGACACTGTGTAGGAATTTCTCCCATCTAGCGGTGAAATTGTACTTTGCATTCAAACGAATTGTGCTCTCCAGCACCTTGCTTTTTCAAATGCGTGTTGCATGTACGGTAGCCGTTATGTACCAAAAAGCTATGACAGGATGTCTTCTAATAGCGCTTCGTTGAGTTTTCCTTTGGGTGAACAGGTTTATTTCAAACAAACTGCAACTTGACACAACAAACAAACGAATGTTACAGTATGAATAATAACAGTGCAATGCAGCCTTTTAAACTTGCCGTGGCAGTGATGAGCGCCTCTCACTGCTCTGCTCCTCCGCTTCTGCTGCGTTCAGTTACGTGACGCTGGCTCTGAACGAAAACGCGTTGTGGAAACGCGTTGGCCTAGTACTTTTTGTCCCTCTCTGCTATTATAGTTTTTCAAGATGGCAGAACTACATGGAAGCCTCTGTGGACCTACCCGTCCCATGTATATAAAGATAATAAATTATTCGTTTACAAGGATAAGTCAGGTATTTGTACACCATTGAGGACATACTGTATTTATGAATAAAAATATTGATTTTAGATAATAAAATACCTAAAAAACTACACATTGTCGCTTTAACAATATTATTGATCTACCTAACTTAAGGTGGACGATGACGCAATTTTCTTCTAGAAACAAACTTTGTTGTATTATTTTCATGTTATCACTGTGAATCTGCTTTGATACAATCTGTATTGTACAAAGTGCTATATAAATAAAGGTGACTTTACTATTGTAAATTGTATTGTCAATTGTATCAAATGTATTTGTAGTAATTTATTATTTGGTACTGCTGCAGGTTTCAAAACGTCACTTAAGTTTGCTGAACTTATTGGATGCAGTTTAGAAAACTTAACTTTAGTTGGCTAAACTTAAATTCAAAGTTTACTTAACTAAATTAAATCAGTTTATTGTACTTTATAACTTGTCAGGTAAACCTTTCTAAATTTGTCAGGTACACTTTTTCAAATAAGTTAGTTAAACTCAAAAAAACCCATGCAAAAAGATAACAAAAAATAAGTTAAGTCAACAAAACATTTTTTACAGATCAATGGAAAATATTAAAGGTACAATATGTAGGATTTTTGCAGTAAAATATCCAAAAACCACTAGGCCAATGTTATATATTTTGTTTAGTTGATTACTTACAATATCCCCAATGTTTCCAACTATTTGTAAATCGTAAGAAAATTGTGATTTTACCTAAGGAAGCGGGACGTGTCAGCAGGGGTGAGGGAGTCGCCAGTCAATGGCGTCATATCTGCGCTACCCTTGGTTTCCGCTCGCACTGCCATAGTAACCATGGCGACAGACGTGGACAACTGGGTTATGCCTTGCAGGACGCTCACACTGTTGTTGTTTTGTTCAAACATTATGGACGATGGCAAGCAGACTTTTAGACAAAAAGAGGACTAAAACGAAGATCAAAATCTTTCGAGATGCCGAGAGCTCCACGTCCGCTACTAACTTCGACTTGACAGATGCGAGTGTTGCATGTACTTTATTAGACAGGTGAGCAAATGTACATAAAACTAATCAATGTTATTTAGTTCAACATGATGAAATCTTAGAATATGATCTGTATGTTATTCTAATGTTGATCTAGCTCACTGCTAGTATCATACAGCCGACAAACAACCTAACAACATTCAACATACTCAAATGCCGTTTAATGTGATAGTGTAACTGTTAGACCAAGTGAAACAGCGCTGCGTTACCTCAAGTTTCATTCGTCTAATAAACTGACCTGTGTGAGTATTAATTCAGCACTTGCGCGTAGTTCGTTAGAATGAAATGTCCTTATTCCTTTATATCCGCGGGATTCGAGTTGAGTGTGGCGCTGGTATACGTCTCTCATTAGCAATCGCACCCTGCTTCCACAATCATGTTAAAAACATCAATGTATTCACTCATCCATAAAAGATCCATTAGCTTGACGACAAGATCCATAATTCAGCTTAATGCTTTGCGATATACGCCTTTGTTATTGTAAGAGGTTAGCGACCTGGTGGCGAAAAATCCTACATATTGTACCTTTAAACAGATTCATGCAACTAGAATTATGATCTGTCAGGCACCTCTTTTGTCCAAACAAAGCTTCTGTTCATTGCATCGATTTGTTCACATCCAACCTGTTGGAGGCTGGGATTTTGTTTTAAGATAATACAATTGAAACTTAAAATATATGGATGTATAAAAGGATAGTTTATATGAAATGTTATAAGGAAGTTGTTGTCCTGCAGTGTGATATGCAATACTCATTATTTCATTATTTTATAATATCTTCTGGTTTACCTTAGGCTATATATTTTTTGATTGACTACTTGGAAAATTTGAACATTTGCCACTCCGCAGGACCATTCAAAAAAAAAAAAAAAAAAATTACATTAGACCTTATTCAGAGCAGCGCCATGAGGTATGAAAGAGAGGCTGTGTGCGTTCAATGACATCCGCTGTAAAAATCTTTATACGGCTCTTTTACTGTCTATGCTCCTTATAATTTCACTTATAATTTTCCACAGCTCATGTTGTCCTAGTTGTTTTTTTGTTTTGTTTTTTTACTGGAATGTTTTTGAAGTGTTTTGTGAGCACAACAATCAAACAATCAAAAAAACATTAAATAATTGTACAACACACTGAAGAGATGTAAGTCTATCGATGCCGCATTAAAAATCAAAGATTGCGCAACTGTGAATACGGTCTATGGTCAAACTTTGAAATCATTCAGTAACAAGATCTTTTCATATATATAGCCTGCATTCATATATGAAGTTTAACCTAAATTGATTTTTTTTATCCCCCCCCCCCCCCCCCCCCCACCACCTTTTTTTTCCTTTTACAAAAATGAATAATTAAATATATTGATAAAACAAGGTCTACCAAAAATATGTTCACAAATGACTTATAATAAGAAAACATTCTCCTTAATTTAAAAAAAAAAATAGAACAAGCATGGTGTACATTGATCAGATAGACAAATGAGCACTCACATCATTCTGATATCATTTTTTTTATTAGGAGTTTTATAACAAATGTTGAACAAAATATAAGTTTATGGATCAATGTTAAGAACAACAGTATACAAAAAAAAGTCCTTTCACTGATGGAATGTATTGTACCTTTAACAAACCATCGCTTAACTACGTATAAATTAAGTATTTGTTTTGTATTGCTGTATTTACAGGAAAGTCTCGTATAATCCAATACAAAATATAAATATAACGAATCATAGTGATAAAACACACTCATCATCTTTTTAGTCACATATACGCACGTGCACTCACGCTTGCACACGATGAACTTTGAACAAACTAACGTTATTTATAACGTCATATGTTAACGTATGCACATTTTGGACACTTTCCAACCAGCGGACTCTTCTGTATAATCTCTGAAGGGTTGAAAATCTACACCAAGTAATCGGCTTTGTGTATCAGGTACAGAGGTAGAAACTGTCATGTGTTTAACGTTATACAAAGTAAACCGATCTTGATAAAAGTCTTCCACAGCATCGTGCTGCTCGATCGCGCTGGTGATATTTTTTTTTAGAAGCAATGAGACTCTAAAACAAGACAACTCAAAACAGTGTCACATCCAACCTAAAAAAAATCATTTTCTCAGTCTATTAAAAAGGCAGTAGCCTTCTTACACATCAGGAACATTTGCATTTCTGTGAAGATGGGGTGGCTCTTACAAGAGCCTTTGGTTATGGAGTGAAGTCTGTCAGTCTACTTCTTCCTGGCGGATGTCTTCTTCCCGGCGGATGTCTTCTTCCCCTTGGCAGCCTTGGGCTTTGCGGCTTTAGGCTTCACTGCTTTGACCTTTTTAGGACTTTTTGCAACTTTCTTCACAGCCGGTTTCTTCACTTTCTTCGGGCTTTTAGTGGCTTTCTTGGGCGCTGCCGGTTTCTTCACTTTCTTGGGAGACTTCTTCGGGGCAGGTTTCTTTACTGCTGCCTTCTTGGGCTTCGCTGCCTTGGCCAGCGCCTTCTTCACGGCTGGCTTCTTCGGTTTCGCCACAACTTTCTTGACGGGTTTCTTGACGGCTGGTTTCTTGCTCACCTTGAAAGATCCGGATGCCCCGGTGCCTTTAGTTTGAACAAGCGCCCCCTTTTTCACCAAAGATTTCAAAGCAATCTTGACGCGAGAGTTGTTTTTCTCAACGTCATATCCACCACCTGCCAAAGCCTTCTTTAGAGCCGCCAGGGAAACTCCTTTGCGCTCGTTGGAAGCGGCAACCGCCTTCACGATAAGGTCTGACACGCTTGCTCCAGGCTTTTTCGCCTTTGCCGCCTTCTTCTTTGCGGCTTTGGCCGGAGCAGCCGCGGGAGCAGGAGCAGTTTCTGTCATAGTTTCAGTAAACTTAGAGCCGATGTCTTGTAGTACAGAGCTGTCAAACAAACAATGTTTACATCCAACAGCTGAGGGCGGGATTTAAACGGGAGATGAGAACCATATAGACTCAACTGCCTCAACCGACGCTCTCAACAGGACGGAGTCGTTTGTAGATGTGCTTTCTGATCTTAAAAAACACAAGGTTTCCCGCGATACAGAATGATGGATTGCAGACTTTAAACCACATCCAGATAGCTGAGTCTTTCCTCTTTAAGGGCAGCTCATGTTTCCTGCAAAACATCGGTCAGTTTATTGTACAAAAATAAAAACGCGTCCAAATTTAGTGCGAGTCTCAGCGGTAAACGTCGCACTTCCTCTGTTCTTTTGTAGATTATATATTAAAATTCGAAAATGATTACTACAACGATAGATGTTTTGCATAAAGAAGACCCTAATGTACACATGTGTGGTGGTTTTAGACAAAGAATACTCACGGAATAAAAAAATTAAGCGGTTTTCTTTAGTGGAGGTAACACAGATCAGCGCTGTCGCCATTTCAACCTCCCCTAATCTCTCGGACATTCTTTCTACAACGATCTATCAATGATCATATCTGTACATCCAGTACACGATTCATGTAACTTATTTACAAGCAAGTTTCCCCACATTACACACATTTAAAGACGTTGTCCGTCATTAATAAACGGGAGTAGGCTATGTATTGTTTGTCTGAAGAGAAAGTGTCGAGGTGTGCGACAACAGCAGGAAGCAATCTTGGAGCATAATGTTGTATTGATGTGTTTATTACCATTTTGCAACATTTTAAATACGTATACACCAATACTATTAAACACTTTGCTATTATTCTAATTATATTTAGTCGTTGTAAAAAGGTAATTTAGCCCCTGTTTCTATACGAAGAGGCATAATAAAGCGAGGATTTTAAACACGTTGCTTCATTGGCCAGCAGGGTAATAAAATACTGCACTTTGCACTGCGATGTTGATCGACTTTAAACAATAAAACTATTTATTTGTCACAGATAGGCTATTTATGAAATATTTCATAAATCTATGTGACAGAGTCACGTTCAATTTTAAACGTAATTTGAGTTTATAGGCTAGGCCTACTTAAAAATTAGGCTAAACTAAAAGCATATGTGGACCAAAGCTTTATTAATTAAGCAGCAAGCAAACATCAATGGCACCAAAAGCTAATTTCTATGATAAATTATAGCCTACTTTTATTAACAGTTGATTTTCACTCAAAACAAATCACAAAACGGATAGTTCCGGCCCTGGATGCTGATTGGTCAATAAGTCGTTCCATGTGCACATAATGGCTTTGACCTGTTAATACGCAGCAGCTTTCTGTTATGTCTACTTGCGGAAGAATAAAACTTAATGAAGTTGCTTAATGAAAATGTGCTTATGTTAATAGTGAATATTTGTATTCTTCAAAATTTTATTAAGCAAATGCTTTAATTGTCATTCATAGACCACATAAAACTGCTAGGCATAGGCTATGCAACAAAAAGTAGCCTATGCTTTAATTAAAATGTGTGTTCTTAATATTATGTGGTGTTGTTTGTGAATAAGGTCACTCTGCTGTGTGGTGTGCCTAACAACGCTATAAGCCATGCATATGCATCACAATTTAGCAGACCTCTTATATTAATTAAAATAAACTAATTACAGGCCATGAATTTTGTGCCTATCGAGTTTGTTGTTAAAAGTGAAAATTTCATTAAACTGATATTTTACTCTTTATTTTAAATTCTTCTAGTGCCATTCCGCCGCTTGAAGATAAAGACATTACAAAACGTAGCTATAACCAGCATTGTGTAATCTAACATATGTAGCTACTAGCCTACTATTTACCAATCAGCACTGAATAGGAACGCTTTATGATGTCTGGGACTATATTGTTGAATAAATAATGGTGGTTGGCTTGTTTTAAATTGTGTCCCTAATGTTTTATCATGGTGTTTTATAAAAGCAATAATAAAAAAGGGGCACAACTTCTGATGTCTTTTTTGTGCTCATTTTTGCGCACATATTAATGCGTTATTCATTAATTAAAATCAAAATTGTATTCCATAAATGTTATTATAATTAGTAGTTTATATACATTTAAGAGTAAATGAAAAAAAAAATCCTCATTTCTGTCCGAGCACCCATTAATTAATGGACTGTGTTAAGTCATGTTTATGTTGTTAAAAGTAGCAGGTAGCCTACTGTTAATTCATGTAGGCAACCACAAGCAGCTTGCTTTCTTTGTTCTGTTCCATTTTAAATTATGAACACAATATAAACTAATTTAAAACACGACTTAATGTGTTGTGGGAAACTTAAAAAAAATAATATATGAAGAGTTCAGATGCAAAAGGTGCTATCTGAAATTTTCTTCTAGAATGATCATTTTTATCAAGCTCGTATATTTAAGTTCAGTAATTTCACTTAAATGACAATTAATAGGTGATTTTTATTGTCATTTAAGTGAAATTACTGAACTTAAATATACGAGCTTGATAAAAATAATCATTCTAGAAGAAAATTTCAGATGGCACTTAGAGGCTTTTGCATCTGAACTCTTCATATATATATATATATATATATATATATATATATAAGTATACATTAAGACAGATTAATTTGCTCTTTTGATCGAATGTTTGGGCGGCTCTTAAAAGAGCCTTTTATTGAAATCCGGTCCGGGTGAAATTTAACCGCCAAAACCATACAGAGTACGGCCTTGACGCTTCAGAGCGTACACTACGTCCATAGCAGTCACAGTCTTGCGTTTAGCATGTTCGGTGTAGGTTACAGCGTCGCGAATAACATTCTCAAGAAACACTTTCAGTACACCACGCGTCTCTTCATAGATCAGACCAGAAATACGCTTCACACCACCACGACGAGCTAGGCGGCGAATAGCTGGCTTTGTGATTCCTTGAATGTTGTCTCTCAGGACTTTGCGGTGACGTTTTGCACCACCTTTCCCAAGCCCCTTGCCGCCTTTTCCACGACCAGACATGGTAGCTCACTGAGATTTCAAAGAGCACGAATGGAATAGAATGGGCCACGGTGACGGTCGTACTGGGAAAGACTCACAAGTATCTTTAAAGCGGACCTTGTTGAAACCATGCTTGTCTCAACGTCACTGCGGGCGGAGCTCATCATATCGCGTAACCATAGAGTGTAACAGTGCAAAACAAGAAGGGAAATAGAAAATGGTCTATTGAGCTTCTGTTTTTTTTTTATTTATTTTTTTTCGTACAGATCATGGAATGGAAGAATTTGTTTAACAAACAAACCAGACTGTATAAACGAAAATAAACAAGTATCAAGCGTGCTGCGCTTATGTTGGGTTATTCGCAATATTTCAGTTATTAGGACAGACCTCCTTATTCTATATCCTTGTAATATGCTGTTTGCTGTTTTTTCTGAGTACTATAATTACATTACTTTTGGGACCTAATTTAGTACGGATTTGTATTACATTTGTGTTTTATTGCGCATATTTCAAACTATCAAACAATAACGGATTGGATTTTTACCGAAATATGTAAATTTTAAACATCTCTGCCTTGCGCTCTGATTGGTACGAGACTGTCTTGGTTTCCTATTGGTTATTCGCTGATGATGACGCGTGGTGGTTTGTCCCTGCCTGGTTTGAATGCCCTTCCCAGCCGGTTTGAACCGGTTTGACAAACAAAGAGGAAATACCTACATCTGGTTTTCCTTCACAGACACAAACATTGATGTTTCATAAAATGTTATTTGTTATATACGGCCTTCTTTAATAATAAATTAGCACAAAACACTGACAAATAGGCAGTGATTATTTATGGTATTTTGCCTTTGCTCTACACAATTTCAAACAGCAGCAGCAACACAATCAAATCTAAGCAAAAACACATAAAAAGAAGATTTTAAATGTCTTCCCAGGAGTGCTCGCCTCGGTATAATTAGCAATACAAAGAATACAAAGACAAATGGTTGGAATTTTAGGGGACTTTGATTCGATTGAAGAGAACTGATCAGCCAGAATGCAAATAAATAACAAATTTTCAGACATTCAGCTTTGAGACATCAGCTTCCATCATATGCCAGGGGCTGAAAATGAGAGAAAGGGACAATATAAAAACACTTCTATCAGAAAAAAAAAAATACTCCTATGAATACTTTCTTAGTTATTAATTTATGAATATAGAGAGGTTTGTAGGCTACTAAGGCAGGGTAATTAAACATGACTTTTGTCACAATATTAGCAAGCCATTTCTTTCTTTTCTTAAAATCCTTTGTCTCTTACCCTGCAAACTCCCTCATCATAACCTGGCTCAGGACGCTGCCATATCTGATTGGACAAGATTTTCAAAACAACCAATCCAAACGCTACAATGACGACTCCCAAAGAATTTGCAGCGATTGCCTCTGGTGGTAATGAAGAATAAGGCAGCGTCCCATTGGTGGTTGCTTTTCTGAGGAAAGAACCAATAGAAGAACCCGTTTGCTATGGCACCACACTGAATCTATTGAGAGCTCTACATTTATGAATACATGTTCTTTGTTTATCTTCTTCTTTCTACATCATACTGCAAATCTTAAAATATATCGATTACAACATAATAATCAGATCTACCTAATCAAACAGCACAAATAATCCACGAAGATCTCTCAAACATTAGTAGCCATATATACATAGGTTCTTCACCTGCAATTGCAGATACATGTCACTTACAGTGCAAAAAATAGCTTTTCGTTGATCCCTGAGATGCAAGATACAATGCTTAGTACCAAGATGATTCCTCCCATCCATACATGAGCTGGCTTTATAAGGGCACGTGCAGCCATTGGGGTGCAAGGTAAGAGGAACGCGGTAAAACCCATGACCCACTGGGGAATAAAGAAATAGAGAAAGGGACATTTTATTAGTTCCTGTGGGAAGATTCATACTTTTAATTTACTTCCTCTATGGAAGCATGTGTCCGCCACGGCATAAAACTAAAAAAGGTAATTGCGACTTATCTCACAATTCAGACTTTTTTTTAATCGCAATTATGAGTTTAGCTCACAATTCTGAGAAAAAAAGTCAGAGTTGTGAGTTATAAACTCATAATTGCCTGAAATAAAGTCAGAATTGTGAAATACAGACCCACAATTGTGAGTTATAAGATAAAAGTCAGAATAACAAGATAAAAAGTTGCACTTACCTTTTTAATTATTTGTTTCATGGCGGAAACTATTTGTTTATCCACTATTTAACTTCTTGTTTACAACAACAAAGGAAGACAAACTACTACACTGTACAAGAGCAGTTCCAACTCGATACAAACCTGTGCAGTGAAAAGTGCAGTGGTACAAATCCCCACCCAGCTATGGAGGGAATAGAGGTTGGGTGTGTGGTTTTTGTTGTGGAAGTCGAACACAGCGCAAAGCCCGAGAACAGACAGAATGAGGGAAAGGAGCAGAAGCCCAGCGTGTAACAGCTTCCACGGGAGCTTATTGTGACCCCATGTCAGAGGAATACGGTACACTACAGCCGCTGGTTATAAGAGAAAATGACATTAATGACAACTTACAGAAAGTCTGTTGAACTGACAAAAAAAACAAAAAAACAAGAAGAATATTTTTTCCTTATAACTAAAATAATATAATTTCACAAATAATGTAACACGTCAAACTAAAACAAACACAAACTTTCTACCATATAGCTGAAACCATTGCTTGTGCAATGTCACGTGTTATATCACAGCTACAGTAGCATGAAACAAAATCCAAAATAATACCCAATCAAACATACCATTCCCAAAAAGAACCACCATTCCAGTGACCATGAAGACCGGGTGCCAGTTGAAGTGCTTGGCTGAACCGTCCCATGCAAATCCACCTCGGTAGGTGTAATTCCAGTGAGCTACTAATACCACACAGACAATCCCCAATACCAAGCACAGCAGATAGGTAACGTAAAATGCAACAATTCCTCTCATCCTGTGAGTGCTGCAGAGACAGAGAATGCAGATGAACTTTACTTGCACATGTATTAAATGTAGACTGAATCATACAGGTGTTCACAAAGACAAACAACAACATTAATAACCATTTCAAAATATTTTAACATGCCTTCTAAAAACGCGATGTCTCAAACTCAAATAAATACAGCAGTGCAGCACATCTGAATGTACTGTACCTTTATCTGGTATCTCACAAATATCAAACAAACTCGTGACGGGTTTTTTTTTTTCTGACTTGATCTCAGTTCCTCTTTCCACAATTCCCCATCATGATTTTCGATTTCGTCTGCAAACAGACCAGATGGCAAACAACAACCATTAGAAGAAATGAGGAACAGCAGAAAGGGAAAAACTAGCAATAGTAAGGATGGAATGGAAATTATGTCACTCAACAGTCAACACTATAAATACGTTACAAAGAGAGAACTATTCAAACTGCTTCCATGATGCAATGACAAAATGTAACAAAACATCAAAAAACATTTTGGTGTCAAACAAAGACCTGTCGCATGAAAGGTCCGCAGACTTACGAAGCGGTTTATACTTTTCTTTTGTAGTCTTACATTGTAGTTTGTCTTACGGGTTGTTTTTGGTTGTGACGTAATGCCAGTCTGAGGACAGTCGAAAACAGAAGAGGTACCCACGCAAACTATTTTAAATATTGCCTATTAAATATAACAGCACTGACTGTTAACGTAAGATAATATGATTTTATCAGATGTAATTCGAGAGAGAAAATAAGCGTGTACAAACTTTAACGACCAAGCTCACGATGATCATGATTTTGGGAAACGCAGAACCCAACATGGCATTTCCTGTTTAACTACAAGGGTGCATGGGAAGTGTAGTGAACACGACCATCTTTTGCCATAAAATACGATTAAACAATTTATTTGAATTATCTCTTAACATTTGATTATTAATCTAAAAAACACTGACATAACGACGTAAGTGAAATAAAAAAAGCAATACAAATAATAACGTGCAATAAGTGCCTAAGGTGTCTTTAAAGGAAATTACTACACACATTTTTACACACTGAAGCTCATTTTCTAAAACCAATACATAAGCTAGGTAAGGCAAATGTCCTCAAAATTATATTTAAAAAAAGCAACAACATTATTTTGATGTTGAAATCTATTTTTTTTACAGTCTATGGTTGAAATCCATATTTCGCAGGAGATCTGGTGACCTCTGGTGGCGAGCAGGCTGAAATACAGTTTTTATATACTAGAAATTTTAAGAAACGTCCAACCAACAGAGTTGTATGCTGACACTCTATTCAGAACCTTAACATTATTTAAAACGTCATTGTAAAGTCACAATCATTAAGGGAAAAACAAAATGTACAAATGAATTGTTTTATTAGTTCACAACAAAATAATTCACATGACATATGTTAACATATTCGAGATCATAATGTACAACAATTTTGTCTACAAATTGGGAAAGAATGCGACCACAATAACAGTAACACAACATTTCATAATATTAGAAGTCTTAAATATCACTTTTTTTCCCCAAATGTAACTAATATAAACAACAGCATAGCATTAAGTCTTTTCCAAACATTTGAACATTATTGGGCAACATAATAAATATTGAAAGACTTTCGATTTTGGAATAGTTAGGAAATAACACTACATAAGGTAAGCCATGCAAAAAAATAAATGAAAAGCATACCTTTGCTACCTGAGGTCACTAAAAGGGTGACAATATTTGTTTGTTTCCAGTCACTCATCTTCATATTTAAAGTAACCATTACTAATTGCCTTTGTAACAATATTTTCTGCTGACAGCCTTTGGTCTAAATAGATTAATGCTTCAATAAGACTGTTGAAATCTGCCTTCAGTCCCTCCTTTTCCATCCAGATTTTTAACAGTTCATAAACTCTGTCATCTGGAAAAAGAGAATCTGTACTTTTGATTGAATTATCACTCAGTCCAATGAACCTGAAGAATCTGTTATGATAGTGGACATCCATTTCTTCAAAGAAATCAAACGTTTTCTTCAACGATTCCTCTCCTGAAAAGGTGAGATGAAGTAAAAACACTGTAGCATAACCCTTTTTTTCCCCGAATGCTGAAATTATGCAAGGAAAAAAGGTATGACCCTACCGTTCAAAGGAACAAGTCTTCTTGACAACTCTCGTTCCTAAAAGAGATGGAAGAATTTCATTTCATGGTAATTTAGTTCAATACACATTTATTTGTATAGCGAATTAATGTGACTCATTGACAGTTACAATGGTGGTTACTGGGGATACTTATTTTTGAACAAGACGACAACCAAAGCTTGACAAATCTAAATTATTTATATGAGGCTTATTACAGAGGTTTAAATAACTTAGTTTTAGTCAATCAAACTTGTCTCACTGGGAGAGACAGACAGACAGACATATTTTTATACAGTATAAACTGCATATTCTAGATTTCTTGCAATACAGTCTGGGTTTCCAGTTCACACTTACATACAATTAGAGGGAGAAAAGTTTAATGCATATTTGGCGTGCTGTCCGGGGGGAGGGCTCTGAGCTCGGAGTTCGCCCCGAACCCAGAGTACTCCCCTCGTATGTAAATGGTTAGGACTAGAAGTGTGGAGAAGGGGTGGCGGAGGGATACTGCTAAACTGTCAACGAATTGAGGTGAGACTGCTGAATATATATATATACACCTCTTATCGTTGATTGCGGAGTGCTCTCCATCCGTGTTAATTATCTGAACGTGCTCCTCCCGAACTTTGTTAATAAAAATCATATCAATATCAACCTCATTATTTAATGGAGTAACACCTATTCCCAAAACAACACACAGATTGCTCAGAAGTTACAGGAGATGTCAGGTCCAAAAATGCTGAACAAAGGCATAAGCTGTCACCAGTCTCTAAATGAGTTTGTCTCATTAACACAAAAAGTGCAAAAATATTGCGAAACATGACCTCTCCATGTTAAATTTAGTTTAAGAAAGCCTGATTTTACAAAATATTACAAAACATGGAAAGTCTTTATCCTGAAAGAAAGCTATGACAATGCAGACACCAACAGATAGTACATTTGCTACTTCATCTTGTCTCCAAATGACCAAAGGCAATGCATTCAGGCTTAGGAAATATTAAAAGCAGAGACTTAAGCATTGGTTATGACGGTAGAAGTGTTGTTAATAAAAAGAAAGCAACAACTCTCACCAAAGTGTGAGGCTGCCAGACAATTGCAGAGCTTGGAGGCTGGTTAGTGTGGAGGGGCTGGAGGTCAATGGGCACAGCGGACATGGCCAGGCTAATTTGTGAAGAGTTGGCGGTGTTGGGGAGGCTGTCCCCTAGTCCCCTGTCTTTCTCCATCTCTGATGAAGCAGGTACATCGGTACACACCGTATAGTTTTGCTCAAGAAATGGCTGGAGCTGAGAGGAGTCATCGATCTTGGAAATCTGGGCATTTTGCCTCTCCTCTATCACCTCCTCACTGTCACCCTGCAGGGCAAGAAAGACCTCATCTTTACAGAGTTCAAATCAGTGCTGAGTTACATCAAAATGCATGAGTTTCTGTGGTTAAAACTGAGAAATGTGTTGGCTGATAAATCAAATTCATCAGATGCATGTCTTGTTGACCTACCACCATACAGATCTTAACCATTTCCCTTGGACTCCTTGATGTTACTGGAATTAAAAAAGATTTTGTACGATAAGCAAAAAAGAAACAAGGAAGAAAAATTGGAAGAACAGAGGAAAGATGTGTGCCCTACCTGCTCCTTTACTTGGTTTTGACTTTGTCCAGTACACGATACTCAAAATGCATGCCAGCATTGCAATTATTGGCACAACAATGAAAGTCACTGTAGGACAAATGGGATGTAATCGCTATGAGAAACACTATGGAAACAAAGCCTTTACAAAAGACAAATGTTGGACAGAATATCCCAGTTAAAGGGTTAGTTCACCCAAAAATGAAAATTAAGTCATTAATTACTCACCCCATGCTGTACCAACCCCGTAAGGCCTTCGTTCGTCTTCGGAACACAAATTAAGATATTTATGATTAAATCTGAGAGGTGGATGACTGCTACATAGGCTCCCTAATGGAATGACACTTGACGGCCCAGAAAGTCAATGAAGAAAATGTTTAAATATTCCATGTCACAACAGTGGCTCAACTATAAGTTTATCAAGCGACGAGAATACTTTTTGTGCGAAAAAACAAACAAAAATAACGACTTTATTCGACTATTCCTTTTCTTCCTTGTAGGCCTGAAACGAGACTTCAAGAGATTTCCACGACGCACACGTGCGAGAACTTAACTGAGGTAGTTGAAGGAGATCGCAATTCTCGCGCATGCGTCGTGGAAAGCTCTTGAAGTCTCGTCCACCTCTCAGATTTAATCAAAAATATCTTCATTTGTGTTCCGAAGACGAACGAAGGCCTTACGGGGTTGGTACAGCATGGGGGTGAGTAATTAATGACTTAATTTTCATTTTTGGGTGAACTAAACCTTTAACAATTATAATTTCCTTAACTTTAAATGTGAATGTGAAAAATACAACATTTGATCAGCTGTAGTCATGCACAGTGTGTCTACAGCTGAAATCACTGGGCTTTCTACTACCTGAGATGGAGCTTCCTGAAGAGCTTCTCTTTCTACAAACTGTGTTGGAAATGTGTGTACAGCCTTTTACAGTCTCCTCATCCTCTTTGCATCTGGGTTCAACAAATGATTTTGAGTCCACAAAAAAAATTTAACTACTGTCATCAGTTACTCACCTTCATGTCGTTCCAAACATCTTTGAAACACAAATTAAGATATTTTTTATGAAACCATTGAAAGTCTATTCCACCAAAACTTTGACGCTTCAAAAAGACAGAAATCCCTGTGAAACGAGCCGTTTATTCCAAGAGTTGTGAAGAGATACTATTGCTTTATGTAATGAACAGTTCTAATTTTATTCACATATAAACATTGATGAATGCAAATTAATAGAGTACATCAAATATAGTAAATAGAAGCTCAAAGTGCTTGCTTGTCATATCAGAACCAATGAAGTTTGTTCGTGCACATTTTCATTATTGGGTGTGCTATCCGTGGCGTTCATGCTAATCAGTTTGACTTCTTTGTCCAAAATCTAATTTTTGATCACATTTTCCATTAAGAACTTACCTGCTGCATTTTTTGCACACCTCACATGCCTGGTCAGGTAAGCAAAATGACCCCTGTTTGCACTTGCACTTTGTGTTCTGGGTAATTGTGCATTTCTCAGTGGTTTCCTGATCTACAGAAGGAGCACAAATAGCAGGCAATTTACAATTAAATATATCTGAAGGAAGTCTATCATGGGAGCACAAAACCGATTTGGCTTGCATGACCTTAAAAGTTTATGTTAAAATAATTTGCATAAATCGGACAGACTTGGCAGTATGGGACAATATTTTCAAATAACAGAACTACCTATACGGCACATGGTGCACGATAAACACTTCTGCAGTCCATTTTCATGCTCAGTGTACGTGTCAAACTCGCATGTTTTACACTCTCCTTTTTCTGAAGCAGTAAGGCAGGCCGTTTTCACATAGGTTCCTGCAAAAAGATGAGGTGGTGGAATGTAAGTACAAGACATTGTCTAACCAGAACTTAAAGTGTGTTTTAAAAATTCTCATGGACCAGCAGGGCAGTTCAGGCAGCAGATGTTATCATGTTCATACTCCAGGCTCTCTCTGCAGGAAACATCCCGACTTGATCTGTTCTTGATGGACCCTTGAGCCCAGGACAGATCCAAGTGACTGATATTTAGCAACAACAAAACCTACACACAGAAGAAACAGTAAAAGATGATATATGCTTCAATAAAGACTGACTTTCTGGTAAATAATTATGGATAGCCTGTGATCAAGTGGTGTTGTATCTTATACTGACACCTATTGGTGTAAATCTTATCGCACCTTTCATTTTATGTCTCAGAACACTTGAGTTTGTTTTGTGTTAGAAACTTAAAGGGATAGTTCACCCAAAAATGACAATTCTGTCATAATTTACTTACCCTCAAGTTGTTCTTAATATATATGCATTTCTTTGTTATGTGGAACACAAAAGAAGATATTTTGAAGAATGTCAGTAACCAGACATTTGTGGGGCACCATTGACTTATATAGTATGAAAAAAAATACTATAGAATTTATTGGTGCCCCACAAATGTTTTTCAAAATATCTTCTTTTATGTTCCACGTAACAAAAGAAATTTGTATATTCATATATATTAACCTGAAAAATTAATAGGCATGGAAATAAATAGGTTGTGTGTGTGTGTGTATTATATTAGGCTATATACCACACACATACATATACATATATATATATATATATATATATATATATATATATATATATATATATATATATATATATATATAAAAACCTATTTATTTCCATGCCTATTCATTTTTCGGGTTATTTTTTTTTTAAGTCATTGTCATTCCAATTTCCACGTTAAAACTATTAAAAGACTAAAGTTATGTGAGGATTCGTATCTAGAGATAGATCAAATATTGATTACTCCACGGTTTCGAATTATTTTCAAGTTTTTGTATTTTTTACTTGACAAAGATCTGTTGTGCCAGGTGGTTTATCGCCGCCGACCAGTCCAAGCATGTCTCAATTTAACGCGTCATGAAGCAAACTAAACTTTAAAAGTTTCTCTATAGCAACATTCAAATATACGGTATCTAAAAACAAATTAAATAAATGTTAAATTAACTTACCAAGAAAATAATGTATCTCATAGTAGTCAAATCATTGTGTCACTTTCTCCGTATAAACTGAAAGAAGATAAGTCCAACACCATCCTACTGATAGAACACCTCAAGTATTTAGCTGTCGAGAAAACTTCCGGTCTTATATTATGGAATTGAGCGGTTCTTCTAACTCTTAACCCGAACACGCTGAATGCGAAGGGACGAATCCTACTATGGCCGAGGCTTTTCCTATGAATATTAATTAGGTTTCTTGTGACGTTGCCCTTATAAGTGCCTGAGCGTTATTCACGTGATCCAATTATTTTCATGAACCAAGCCTTCGCTATAGTGGGATTCATAAATTCCCGAGACAACCTGGCTGGCACCCAAATTGCTTAGAAACTTCATATCGTGTTGAATACCTACTTTATATATTGCAATATTTTAAATTATGTCTTTTATTATTATATTTTAAATTATTTCTTGGGAAAATATAGGGCCAGGCCAGATAATTTTATTCTACGTGTAAACTTTAGTCAAATAACCATGTGAGTGAATCTCCAAAAACCGTATATTCTCAGGACATCTGAACGCACACATTATTATCAATTTCCGCAATGCAAGGCCATCTCTGTCAGTTTGGCGCTATCTAGCAGACAGTTGACTGTGACAGTGCGATACGACTGTTGAGCGACACTGTGTAAAACACAGGAAACTGGCGGATACTAGTTGACTGCAGTGTACGGAGGAAGGTGGGACTTCTGTTTGTTTATTCATTTATCAAGTCTAAGGGGAATTTCATACTGATGCTTCAGAATGCAGACAAAGGTCGCTCCTTTACTCAAACACAATCAACCACGTGATCCACTCATTGGCCAATATTAGATTAGCCTACACTGGGATTTTTCAACCAAGTATTAATTTTATTAGTGATGACGAGTTTTCCAGATAAACTACAATATTTGTATGGTCCGTTGTAAGGCATTACTGTGGTCCAGTGAAAGCAGCTTTCTTGCCTTTCGACAAACTAGTCACTAGCTTACATTGTTTTGTTGCTTCCAAAAAACTGATTTAGTTTCCTTCCCTCTGCCTTTCTTCAGACAGAGATGCCAAACAACCAATTACGTCAACATCAAGTGACTTTTATTTAATGCAATTGCAGACTATAGCTAACTATATACACCCTGCTATTGTATCATCTTCAAATGGAAGTTTTATTAAGATGTATTTGCTTTGCTAAAAGAATTGATAACTTTAACAAGAACAAACAAACTCGAAGTTACCATGGTTATGAGTGCTGAATCTTTAGTCCCTTATGTGTCCTTTGATAAGAAGTTACTGAAAGAGGAGGGGTTGTTTGAGATAAGACTACCAGCTGTGGACTTTGCATCAGCCATTTATAAAACTAAATTACGGCATGTCTGAGACATAAAATTAGCTGAAATGAACGTTTTCATCTTTTAGATGTCTTTTGAACTATTGGCTACAGTTCTGAGGATATTGGGCAAATGTATGTGTTAATCACCTTGTTTTGTAGAGATTCATCAGGATATTAGTTTAATTTTTAAAGGTGCAGTGTGTATTTTTTAGCAACATCTAGCGGTTCGGTTTCTGTTGCACTAAGGGCTCAGCCCACTGCTCACCCCTCCCTTTTGAAGAAGCTACGGTGGCTAAAACGGGACAAACATATCGTCGTCTGAGACAGCAGAGAATAGTAAGCCAAGGGTGTGTAACATTGTCACTGTTTCTGTACCACAGTCCATTATAAACCACATCATGGATAAAGTTTACAAAGCCATAGTCAGGTGAGGATCAAGGGTCTTAATATATAATATAATAATAGGAATCAGCTGATTGTCCCACAAACGTAACCAGCACATTTCTCCCCACATAGCAAACCCATAATACAGCGAGGGAGAAGAACCACATGAAACTATGCAACTATATATTTTTTCTAACAGGGTAGTAAAAGTTTAGCTGGCTAATATGAGCTGTTATTGTGGCTGAGCTGGTTAAAGCATAAAGCCTTGTTTAAACTCAACGCGTCCGCATGAGCCCAAAGGTGCGCGTGGCAAAAATGACATGATTGTAACAGCGCGCGCGCCTCCGCATCCCCTAGACACCATTTACTACACACAATAGGCTTTTTTTCTCTGATTTTGAAAACTCTTCGCGATCGACTTAAAATGCTTCCAAGATCGACTTGTCGACCGCGATCGACGGCTTGGTGATTCCTGTAACATAACGTTACTATTTTACGGTCAATGACAAGAGTACTAATCAGCTGTCTCACGAACGTAACCAGCACATTTATCCCCGCAAAGCCATAACACAGCGAGGGAGAAGAACTAAGTTACATGAAACAATCCAACTACATATTTTACACCACTGACAATGGGAAAGTCGCTACTCGCGTCACGGTGTCTATGGCTAGCTTCTAGCTTTCTGCTGCTTCTCTTGCAAGGTAGTGACGAAACGCGCTCTGTAGCGCTGTTTGTTCGCTGTCGGCTACGCTAGAAACATGACGTCACAATATGTCGACCTTCATAGAAGGGGGTGTCCGCGGTTATGTAGATATAAATGTCTCATTCTAAGGTAATAAAAACATTACGGTTTATTAAGTAAGTTCTTTATACACCACTGAAAACATAGTTACGGATGCCATATTGCATTTCTGTTAATAGATACTCAAAATGTTTACACATTGCACCTTTAAGAACTAATTTGCACTGATGAAGAGAAACAAGTTGCAGAACAATGCAAACGTCCTGTGCCGTTTCTGTAAGGCACAGAAATGGACAGGCATATTACATTATCTGCCTGCCTGACACTAATTGAAAATCATCTGCACATGGAAAGAGAATAAAGACATGGGGCATGTTTGCTAGAGTTGCAGCTCTCTTTAGCTGTACATTTATTTCCAAAAGACTGCATATACATCCGCAAACTCTACTGTACAGAAAACATCCAAAATGTTCATAATCATAGATACAATATACCACAAAGCTGGCCTGGCGATACCAAACAAGTATATTTAGCACTAGAAAAGCTCTTGACCCCTGCATTTCAGTGTAATATAGTGTTTTTTTTAAACTGATATTTTACAGTACATTTGCATGATTCAGAACCATCTTCAGAACCTGTACAACATTCACCATTTACAGAAGTTATACAAGGCACAAGAATCATAATTTTAAGCAAAGGCCTAAATATAACATGAACGTGGGAAGGATTATCATCAACTTTACCGTTTGAAGGCTTTGTACTAGTTTATCAAATAGTACCACTATAACTGCAGCCTACAACAATAGGGCCAAATCCGTTTTGCTGAATTTTTTTATTTTTTTATTAAGTTTTTGCTGAAGTTTGGTTTGATAGCCATTTCTAGATTTTTTAGTTTTGTTGCTAGAATTATTTCTGTACTTGAAGCTTAACGTCATGTACCATCATTTGGACATAAATATGAACTTGAATAAAGTTTAATGAGCACAAAAGCAATTTTCTTTTAAATTCATAAAAATGACGACACAATGTGTTTTAATTCGATTTTAGCGGGGGTGACAGCAAATTTGGTAATAAATTAAAATAAGATAGTTATGTGGACAACTGGTGGTTTAGCAGCGTCTAAATAAGCTACTGATCTCAGTGCTGATCAGATTTGTTAAATGCTTCATAAAACGTATGTTAAAACTACAATTAAAATATAAAAAAGAATATCCAGTATAAGCAGTGGCGAGCATTGTAGTGTCTAAAACTAAAAACCAAATAAAATTAGCTCTTGGAGGCTTTTCTGTTTGAGAGAGAAAGTTAATGAAGTAGATGACTTGGAAAAGGAGGACATAACTTTTTTTCCTGCAATTCTGACAGCATTTTTCCACATAGCTCCTTTCCTTTTATCAGACCTTAATTATACCTCTCTCTGCTCACCGGCCCGTGTTCCCCCATTGTGTTTCTCACTCCACGGTGGAATTTGGTCAGAGGAGACAAGAGAGGTTATTTTACAGGTCTCTTGGAGCTCTTCCTTTTCAGCTGCATTTCAAAAGAAAGCGCTAAATGTTAGCAAAAGGTATGTGCTGCTGTTGCATGGCGTGAGTAAACACTTCTTCTGGTCAATATTAGTCTCAGTCCTGACGCTCTCTACAAAAGGCATGATGCCGCTCCTGATGACTACACACGCTCACAGGAACAGAGTAATGCATTTAAGCGTGTGTGATGGGGTTATGCTTTAAAGTCTTTGGGGGGAAAAAAGTAATTGATTTTTACCACATAACCTGCATAACTTTCATAGCTGAAAAAAAGTTATAATCTTTATATCACGATATATTATTCATAATTATTCCTCAACTGATCTCATGAAGACGGCAAAATGACAATAAAAGAACAATAGAAATAAAAGAACAGAGTGAGCCACGATCACAATGTGTTTTCAGGAGTGCATTTCCTTCTCTTCCCATCTCTAAACATCATATAGTGCAAACAAAGCACACATCAGTAGTAACATGCAGAAGGAATATAAATACTGCGGAACTCTGGAACACTGTTGGAGAAATAGGAAAATATTAAGGAAATGCTCAAGAAAATCCCAGCCTGGCCACCGATCAATTCCCTCACAATAATAAAAAAAAAATCATAAACGCCAAAGAAAGGCTAAGGCGGAATTTCATGTAAGATGTGATGGATTGGCACTGTGATGTTTGCTTCGAGAAAAGCATTTTGAAGCTGTTGAATCTGTGCCAAATTCATGCCAACTTGCACATGTACAACTTTGCACATGGTCAGATACGTGAAACTGTCTGATTGGTCGCCTCCTGTCCAAGGCTTCTCTCAGCCCGGATACCTTAGCTGGTTGAAGATGCTGGCGAATTGCACCTGGTGGAATAAGTGTAGTCTTCAATAGTCCATCAAAACGTAAAGTCCGTTTCTTTCTCATCTGGACTCTGAGGCAGACTTTTACAGTGGATCTTTCCAATCTCCTCCAAAGCACTTGCAAGTGAGTCAAGATCTCCACTGTCCTGATGCCTGGCCTCCCAGAGACTGAGAATGACAGCAGAGGGACTCTTCTGCTTGGTAAAGTAGGACAAGTTCCTGTGCAGGAAGGAAATGGAGGTTTCACAATAGAAGAAAATGTTAGTACATAGCAAGAGCGTACTTTGAGTGTCAACCTACTCTCCTTCTATTGTTTTGCTCTGTCACATGTAAAGTGCCAGTAGATGGCAGTGTTGTAATATAATTCCAAACTCAAACGGTCATTTAGCACAGCATAGGTTCAAGAAAAGGTAACACAATGTTTACTTTGGAGAAAGACAAAAAAAAATCTGAATTGCCATTTGATTATTTTAAATGGCACAATTTACAGAGCTGTAATACCAGATCATATCTTCAGAACTGTTCTCATAAATGACGCATTAAAGTATTAGTAGTACCAGGGAGAATGAAAACGTCTTCAATTGCTCTGTTCTCTTTTCATTTGCATGGTTTCCTTTTGTGGAGTTACTTGGTTGCAAGTCTTGTTAAAAAAGACCCTGACAAATAAATCATTCAGATTTGAAAGGAAAGTTAAGGGTTTCAGCTCATAGATCATCTACACAGAAATAAATATCAGCATAAACTATTCATTTGTCATACAATTGCTTTATTGCTTTATAGATAAATGGAAGGTGGCTCTGATCTCTCCAATCTCTAGTGGTTCTTTAACTTTTAACCTTTGCAGAAACTGAATTCAATAAAGCCTGAAGAGTATGAGTTCTGAGTGAAATGATCGAGCAAAGTGGACCGCAGTCTCAGCTTATTATTCAAGGGCATTGTTAACAAAGTGAGCACTGCCGCAATAAGTTTCAATCAGTCCTGTTGCCTTGGCTACCTCTCTCCGGCGCTCACCTTTGAATGTGGAGTTTCTGAGCTAAGAGCTGCCAGTCCTTGCCCTTGGCGTTGGCAGTATCGAAGGTGGTGCATATCCGCTGACGTATGGACAGGGGGATTTTGAAGGCTTTGGCCCCTGTCTGTGACGTCACCGTGCAATCTGCCTGCATAAAAAATGGGACCGTCTCTTTCTCACTCTGAAATAAATAAATAAAAACTTTTTTTAGCATGCATTTGTGTTCATCTACAAAGGGGCTTGAAAAACCACTGACACACTAGAAAGGTTTATAATATATTTACCCCATGTAGTAAAACACCCACATTTTTAAAAGAATAGATAATTAAAGCAAAAACTCTTTAATTATTTCTTTCTTTTATTATTGATATTAACTAATTTAACTATTTTTGTAATTTCAAACCTGTACAAAAGAATTTCTAAAGATTTAGAAAAAAAAAAATGCAATGCAACAACGTTCAATATGGGCTTTTAGGCTCTAAAAAAGGACAAAAAAGCAGTCCAGATGACTTATGTGCGCTATATCCCAAGTCTTCTGAAGTATGATAGCTCTGAGTGAATTTAAACTGAAATGTAAGTCATTATTCACATTGATCTTTACCTCTACTGTGAATCTAAAATCAAATACACAAGATTCCAAAACTGAGTTTTAGCAGCAATGCCGTAAAAGTACGGGTTCCCCAAAAACAATTCTTAAAATAACCATTATTTTCTTAGTGTGAAGACCATTTTAACAATCTTTTAGAAACTTTTTCCGCTTTTTGCACAGTGGAAAGGTTCCATGGATGTTAAAAATGTCTTCATTGAACCATAGATGCCAATAAACAACCTTTAATTTTAAGAGTGTATAAGCAGCATATTTGATTTGAGAGCTGCATGCAGCGAAGGTGAAAAATCAGTAAATATTTTTTGGAAGCCTGTTACAGTAAGCTGTGTCATTGTTTGAAAGAGACTTCTTTTTTGATCAACTGGAAAAAAATAAACATAAGGCTGAGTAAATAGTGACAGAGATGACATCAGAGTGAATCTGACCTCTCCCACTGATGAGTAGACCTGCAGGAGCTGCTCATGACCTTTGACCTGCCGCACACTGATCTTGCAGGAGAGCTGGGTGGTTGAGGCGCTATGTCTCTGCAGCGAGAAGGCACAGTGCACAGGCTGCTGGTTACTATACCACACTTGGGTGAAGGAGAATTCCTGCAGCAGAGCGGGGTGAGGACACCATGAAGAGAAGGGGGAGAGAGAGAGAGAGAGAGAGAGAGAGAGAGAGAGAGAGAGATCAGAGAGCTGAGTCAGGAAAAGCACCTGATCCATTAAAAACGTGGAAGCATGCGTGTTAAAAGACTCGTCTATGAGACCATCAGTACAAAAGAGACACAAACTCTAATCCCTGTTAATTCCGATGATAGGGGTCACTGCTGGGGTATGTACAACACACAGAATCTGGGAGCAGGGCAGGCGAAGAGAAAGCAATTGCCTTTGATGTATTATTAATTTCCGTGAAGCAGCACGTCTGCAGGGAGTGTCCTTGACCTCTCCTGCGCCGTTTCTCTAGCCTTGCATATTGAAATGACCTGCAAGATGCTCTAATGTCAACAGTGATAGGAACTCTGAGCAGAAGAAATGCTTGATGGGATGCCTTAATGCCGGGATTAATTTCTCCCTCGAGCAGGCATACAAAAGCATGTTCCAGGAGACTGAAGCACTCCTGAACTGATCAATTGCATGAACCTAGAACCAGATACTGTCTTATCACTGTGTATTTGTATGCACGGTGGGACAGTTTCATTCTTCAGGGTTGAAAGAGCTTACCTCATATTGTATATGTATATTGTATAACTAATTTTAATTTTGTTGAAGGGGTAGGGTTAAACGTAGGTTTATAGCTATAATTACCGTAGGTCTGTGTTTGATTGTATAATTTATTTTGCGTTTTAATAATAGCCGTTATTTCATACTGCATAAGATTCAAAAGCAATATAAATTAGCCTTACAAACATTTTATACATAAAACATGAAATAAATGTTCTTGCTTCAGTCAATGACATCCACGCTTGTTTCTTTGCAGGAGGCGTGCGTCCCTTCTCGGGATGTCTGCAATGCAATCGTGCAGGCAGCTGCCTATGGCACATTACAGCACCTGTCCTAGTAGCTTACTTATATTACTATGTTACCTGACAGGTGGTGAAGGGTTTGATGCTCCACAGAAACTGAGGGATATCCTGGATGGACACCTGTAGACTGAGACAGTTTCCTTTGAAGAACAGCGTCTTGGGCTCCTCTAGTAGTTGACCTCCTCTGCTGGTTTCAGCAGTGACCACTCCCTTTGGAAAAAAATTATAGGTACAAGAAAAATAAAGTGAGAACACATAGGGAAGGGCAGAGAGTGGTACAGAAAGAAAATGTGGATAGATTTGACAACCTATAACCACAGTAATGTGGCTAATCTGTTTAGAATGTGCTGAATCTTTATCCAGTTCAGAAGAGAACTTATAATGGCTAAAAAGGCTCAAACACTTACACATTGTGGTTAAAATTCAATATAACAAATATTATCTGAAGTTGATTTTGAGTAGCTAAAAAAGTAAAATGTCTGGAAGGAACAAAAGCTCGACAGCTAATAAACATTCAGAAATATAAAAAAGTGCTTTCAAACAATGTGTTGGTTAAAGCTTTGAAAAGAAAATAGAATTTAAATTGATTACTGGCTTCTTTGATTTCAAGCATGGCAGTGTTCATCTGTCAAAACTGCTTTGTGTGTCATTGCATTGCAAAGATGATTGTTCTCTTTGTTTGTGTGTGTGTGTGTGTGTGTGTGTGTTTGAGCACAGAGGAGTCTGAGCACTCGTGCAAGACAACAGTAATTGACTTTGACTTTTGTATCCTCTCTGTGTGCTTGTCTGAAAATAGCACTGACCATTTCGGTCATTCTGATTACACAAATGAACTATAACAACTCCAAACTCACATTATTACTAGTTTAATCAAGCTTTTGGACCCCACTACACATGCAGTCTACTTTTGCTATAATATCGTGATGCACCACAGATTTACATTTAAACTTTGATTTGAAACAAAAAAGTATAAAACAAAATCTAAATGTACAAGACTGTGTATTTTTAACATGTTTAAAATTGTTTATGTATTATTCTTTAATAAGGGAAAGAACTACAATCCCAAGAAGCATTGCTAATGACAAATTAAAACGATGGAAAAATCACAAATATTAACAAGAAATTAACAATAAATACACATATTTAAGACATTTTAATAGCCTTAAAATCAGGAGATTCAAATTTTAAACTATTAAAGGGTCAGTTCACCCAAAAATTAAAATTATGTCATTAATGAATAATAATATAACAAAAACTACGACTTTATTAAACATTGTATTCTCTTGCGGTTCTGCGTTCACGAGTCCGCAGTGACCAAGGGGGTAATCCATCAGCCGGAAGTTGAAGCCTCGCGGGAGCCGCAATTGTAGCAGAACTTCACCTGCTGTTAGCATCCCATTGACTCCCATTCATTTTGGCGTCACTTTGACAGCGAATAACTTTACATCTGAGGTGTCCAAAGGCTTAATTTGTCGATTATTTATTTCTAAAGAAACAAGACAATGTATAAAATGCTCCATTACTTTGTATCTTACGTTACGTAAGAAGAAGCCGTAGAAGCCGTTTTTGTAAAAATAGGCTAAAGATTGCGTCATAACCACGGGACTTTCTGTCGCACAATAGAGACATTACCGTATAGACAGGAGGAGAATCTTTTACTGTCTATGAGGCAATCGGGGGGACATGAAGGCACAAAGTCAAGGTAGAAGCCCATAAATAGAGAGTCCATAAAAGCAACGGGACAAAATATTAGATATCAGACAGGAAGTGCAATAATCGGGCTTCAAATCTTCTCCGTTGAAATCAATGGGGTCGCTCGCTGTGTCCATTTCTTTTTTTTAAATTTTATTTTTATTGCTTGAACAACAGTTACAAAACTTGAACAAATAAAATTAAATAAATAAAAATAAAAGGGCCAGGGTCAAGTATACAAAAATATATAAGATACAAAAAACGGAACAATAAACCAAACAGACCAAACAGATTAAAAGGCTTTGACAATTCACAAAATCATAAATGTATTCAATAAATGAATAGTTTTAACAGCTTTTTTGTTTGTACTGTCCTTAATAGAAACCATATAGTGTTCTAATTCTTTCAATACCACAGAAAAAAGAGGTTTCTGATTGCTAAATTTACACCGATGAATATGGAACTTAACAAATATAATCACCAAATTAATAATATACGCTTCATTTTCCATACTTTTTTCATATTTGACAAAACCAAATATTACATGTTCATATAACAAAAGGAAGTTGCAGTCCAATTTGTCATTAATAAATTTAGAAACTTCCCACCATAACCTCTTTGTATACTGACAGTGCCAAAAAATATGAGGTACAGTTTCTGGTTGCAAAAAAACAAAATGAACAATTTACATCTATATCTTTGTTAAATTTGGATAGAAAATGTTTAGCAGGGTAAAATTTGTGCAATATCTTAAATGAAATTTCCTTGACCTTATTTGTAATGATATATTTATTAGGCAACAGCCATATCTTACTCCAATTCAAAGTTCCAATAAACCTTGACCAATAGGAAATGGCATGTGGTTTACTAACTAGTTCTTTCTGAAAAAGTGAACGTATAACCTTATTGTTTTTGCTTGTCGAAAAACAAACTTTACCACAAAACGTATCAGCTAGATGCAGTACAGGCACACGTTTAGAGTATGTAATAGCTCTACATATAGAGACAACACCTGGAGAAATAGCACCAATTACAGAGGCAAATTCTTTAGGTGAAACAGGGAAATTGAAGTATGAAAGGAATTCATCATAAGTCATCAAATACCCTTGACAATTCAACAACTGTCCCACCAAAAGGATACCCTTGTCAAACCAAGTTTTCAAAAATATACTCTTATGCTTGTACAAAATATTATAATTATTCCATATGTAATAATGATGTGGTGAAAAATTATGCTTGTAAATTATCTTCCAAGCCAAAAGTGCTTGCCTGTGAAAAGCTGACAGCTTAACTGGGAGTTTTTCAGTTTTATAATCACACATAAGCAAAAACGGAAGGCCACCAAGTTTGTCAAAAACCGAATTAGAAATCATATTCCACATAGAATTAGTGTTTTTTTTTTTTAAATATTTCAACCAGTTAATTTTAAAGGTGTTACTTAAGATAGAAAAATCCAAATAATCAAGTCCCCCATTTTTATAAGAATTAACAATTACAGATTTTCTAATATAATGTATACGGTTTTTCCACAAAAAGTTCAGCATAATTTGATCAATTATCTTAGTTAATTTATTATCCGTATGTATCGAGGTAGCTACATAAGTAAGCTTAGAAATACCTTCCGCTTTAGCCAATAAAACACGACCTTTGAGTGACAAGTCTCTCTGTAACCAAATATTAAATCTGTTCTTTACTTTTTTAATCACTGGATCAAAATTTTGTGAGATTCTCTCCTTCTCATTTATAACCATACCCAAATAAGTTGGAGCATCCTTAACAGGAATATTACAAATTGTTTTGTCTTGGCAACTTTTTAAGGCAAACAGTTCACATTTATGTAAATTAAGGCATAGACCTGAGGCACTGGAAAAAAATCCAATGAGCTCGACAGCTGACTGGATTTGATCAAGATTTTTCAGGAAAAGAGCTGTGTCATCAGCCAACTGACTTATCAGGTCACTTCTCTCTTCAATTTGTATTTATTTTATCTGACTTGATTTAATGAAGTGACAAAACGCCTGAGCAACAACGAGAAAGAGGTAAACAGAAACTGGGCAACCTTGCCTAACTCCTCTTCCCAGATTAAATCTTTGTCTATGGCAGTGACGATGGTGATATAAGACGCTGCTGACGTGTTCTCTGGTTACATGTCAGCAGCGGCTTACATCACCAGCGTCACTGCGGACAGAACCGGAAGACAATACAATGTTTAATAAAGTCGTAGGCTGTGTCCGAAATCTCCCACTACTCACTATATAGTGCACTATATAGTGAGCTCGCCATTTTGTAGCGCTGTCCGAATGTATAGTGATGATTATTATACCCTATATATTCCACTCAATGTATCCCAGAATGCATTTTGAAAAGTAGTGTACAACCGATGGTCACTAACCCAAGCCCTACATACCATCATGCATTGCGCTGGTCGTAAAAATGCCGGATGGACGTCAAGGAGAGTAGCGCGACAATACGAATTTGTCATACAAATGTAAGTTATGTTCTTTTATTTATGTTTATAAGTTATAATCATGTGTGGAGTAACGCATTATAACAGAAACGGCCAGAAATGACTTTTAATTTTAAAATTTTGGAGAAATAAGCTCAATATAATGTAATGTATTTATATATAAAAAATCTATTTAGCCCAGAGCTGGCTCGGCACCAGCTGACAGATGATGGCGCGTTTAAATAGTGCGACAGTAATGACGTAATCAACGGCGCCGAGAGACGATCGAGTAGTGTCCGAAAGTGGTGTTTCTATTATGCTGGTGAGCTCACTATATAGTGCTCTACTCCCTACCCCCTACATAGAGGTTAGGGAGTAGTGGTTTGAGTGGAGATTTCGGACACAGCCGTAGTTTTTTGTTATTTTTGGACCAAAATGTATTTTCGATGCTTCAAAACATTCTAACTAACCCACTGATGTCACATGATGATGCCTGTATTTCCTTTCTGGACAAGGACAGTATACCGTACACATTTTCAATGGAGGGACAGAAAACTCTCGGACTAAATCTAAAATATCTTAAACTTTGTTCCAAAGATGAACGGAGGTCTTACGGGCTTGGAACGACATGAGGGTGAGTCATTAATGGCATAATTTTCACTTTTGGGTGAACTAGCTGCTAACCCTTTAAGACTTTTTAATGATCCATCGGAACCCTGATATATATTAGTTTATAAGTTAAAAATGTTAAAAATCAATTCCACTATGGAGAAAATGAAATGGGATTTGTACTTCCGGAACCCAACAGTTGCTCTCTATTTGAGTAATGTGAGCATATGTTGACTGTCCAGCTCTCACCTGAAAGGCATGTGGTGTGTCATCTACACAGTGCACTCGCAGGTTGTAGTCCATGGAGGAGGCCTCCATGCTGCCGAACACAGCAATCCTTAGTCTCTTTATGGCGGAATCGGTGACGGGTTCCCCCACCAGTGCATAACAGCCCGGCTGATCCAGCAACAAGTGACAGCTATGCGAGTCCATCAAGCAATAGCAGGAGGTTGATTCATCATCTACTGACATTATTTCCTGTGAACCCAAGAAAGAGATCAAATCATGATAACATGACATGCTCGTGAAATCAGGCATACAAAGTTCTGTCATGAAACTCTAGATGGCGCAGACTAATAGGCCCTTAACTCAACCTGATTGTAATCACATTGTTATCTATAGGGCACAGCTGATCGGTTCCTGCTGTATCAGTAGCCAATGAGCTCGCTGATCAACCTTCAAATACTTAGTCAGCATTTGCTGTAGCAGTTGCAGCGTGCTTTCAGAAACCCTCCACCTTCCCCAGCTCCATCTGAATAGATCTGCTACGGGTAATTAATGTACAGCAGCAGCATGTCTTAGCAGCATTGCTCACAGCAGAGTGTTGTGTATGTATTGGCAGTAGCAAGTCCCGTACTTGCCCTGTAGCAGCAGCAGCGTAGCAGGTCTATTCTGCCAAGACCAAACATATCAACATTGTCATACCCATTACCATGCCAAACACTCAGAGGAGTAGATGGGAGTGGAGTAAGAGGATGAGGAAGTTGAAGGGGAAGGGCAAGGCCAAAGAGACAAGCAGTGCCACTCTATTTGCCCATGTCTTTTTCCATGGTATGACTATGAGGGAAGCTGGGCAACGAGTACAGCCAAACTTGAGTCGCTTCACCGTCACCTCGATCATAAGAACCTTCCGGGAGAAAAATTGGGGCTATTAGCCAGCGCCATCTAGTTTCATGACAGAACCTAACCACAAGCAACATAACTTACCAGTTTTGGAAATGTTGTTTTGAATTTATTGCACCAGTGTGTAAGACTATGTTGTAGTGTGTGTGTTTGTGAGGGCTTGTGTGTGATGTCTGAGGGCAAAGTTTGGTTTTTCAGCAAGAGTGAATGGTTTTGAGTGTAGAGCTTCATTTTGACCAGAAAATAGCATGTTTGGGGAATTGGGTGAGACGTTATGGATTTGTGTTTACTGTTCTGAGAATACAAGGCATAGTTTCAAGAAATGCGTTTAAGCAATCGAGAAAAACTGTAATTAACCTTATCAGACTTTATCAGCCAACAAGCTCATCAGAAACTGCATGTGCTAAAAGGGTTGCCAACAAAGTGTACATTTATCATGGGAAATGAGACCATATTATATAAGGGTACCGTACATATGATTTTCTTTAAATAATAATTTTACCAAGATGTAGGAGTGGATTTGTTTTAGTGTCCAGTGCTAAGAAAGGTTCAAAGTGAAATGCTGCTCCCAGTAAAACATATCATGAATGTAGCTTTAAGGGGTCATGAACTACAATTATTTTTATTTTATATATTTTATTTTATAATGTTTCTTGGGGTGCACTTATAATGTTAGTATGATTTTTACATAAAAAAACTGTGATAATTTAGAGTTTTGGCGAGAGCGCAAAGGGGGCTCTCGCAAGCACCCTTCTGAAACCTAAAATGACCAAAGGGACACCTTACGGTCTCATGAACTTAACGGGCATGAGCACGCGGCAGCCATTGTGAGTCCACAAGACAAAAAGTGCATTAGAAGTGTGCCATTTGGGACAGGGCCGTAGAAGTAGGTGTTGCTCTTTTTCAGCAGGGGCGGTCTTTCACCTATCTATGAGTCGTTCATAGGTTTGGTTTCAATTAAAGCTGTTTTTGGACTAACAACTAAGTTTTCAGTTCTGAAACTTACTGGATATTCTTATTGTATGATGACCTCTTATATGTAAAAAGCTCAAGGAAAATTGGTTCCAAGGTTCCTCATTATGGAAGCCTTCAAAAGGAACCATTTTCATACAGACTTACAGCTGCTGAAATATGTTTTTGTCACCTCAAGAGTGTGAAAGAATCTCTTAGTATTTTTGCCAGTGTAACTGTGTGATCAGCCAGTGAAAGAAAAAGCTAAATTTACTCCGCTACACTGACATTGAATCACTCACAAATCTGCGAGGTCACTTCTGTATTTCTTTGACAAGGTTAGGCTAACATCAAGTCAAGCACAGACATTCATGCAATACAGGCTCTTTTCAAATTCCTGACAGACAACCATTTATTTATGTGACTGCAGCTTTTCAAAGCAAAGTAAATAACAAACAAAATGAACTCCTTGGAGAACCCACCCTTTGTAAACTGATAAAAAAATAGATGTGAAATTTGTACTACTGCAGTCTTTTTCTGACTAGTCAGTGATTTAGTCTGCAGTTTTTATGTAATTACTTCAGCCATCACCAACACTGGAGCTGTCACTGCCTCAAATAAAACCGTTAAAAGCGAGGGAAAAACTCTGACAGCAAATGGGTTTTCGTGAAGACTGCTGGTAGCAATCTCAAGGATAAGTACCGTGCATTGGAACAATCTAAAATTCATCTAAATAATGACTCGCGCTAGTGGTCAGACACAAAAGGAAGGTTATTATCGAATCGTCTTCAATAACGCTAGTCGCTTACAATAAACAAACTCTGTGCCGCTACGGTAAAATTTCATTAATACATCAACTTTCAGATCATGATGACAGTTTTAGGTTTTCAGAGGCTGACGCCAGAGTAAAGCACATGGGAATAGGACAAATATAAGTTATTGTAGTAGGGTCAGGAAGGAGGTCCCGTCCATGACTCCTGTTCTGATTGCCTCGTGTCAGCTCCTATTTCAGGTGGTCCTCTAGTACAACCAGATCGATATGTCCTGGGTCTGATGGGACGGCTCGCCCTGATGCTCCCGCTGTTTGACTGCCATGAACTGCGTGTCTTCCCAGCTATTACAGGCTGTAATTGTTTTTTCCTTGAGCACTTCACTGCCGTAGCCTCCTCTGAGGAGCTGCTGTCCCTGGATCTCTTGTCAAGAGCGCAGGATCGCCTAATCAACACATTTTTAAAGTGCTCACAGCTCCGAAGGCTGCCACAAAGATGTGGTTCAAATGCATTTAACCTACAATTGGTTCATGGTACAGCTTGCAGGTTAACTGTATCACAAGGATTTAGAAATATATTTAAATTGACACAAAAATGTTTAATCGTTAGGGACTGGTGCTACAAAAGTGTTCAAGATTTCTACAAAATCATTTTCAAATGGTATGTTGACAAAGGTTTCAAGTGCATTGTACTATACTGGCCCAATGATAATAATTGATAATGTTTTCAAATGTAACATTCTTATGAGTCACACTAAAAGGAATTTGAAATGAATTCGCAGTGAAAAACACAGAAGTCATGTCTTTGTTCCTACCTCCCACTTGTTGTCCTTGGTTTGTCTCTTGAGTTTAATGTTCCAGTTTTCAGCGCTGACTTCAGCACAATGAGCTATCGTCATGGCAACAGGATAGGACAGGTTCAGCCCCGGAGGTCCATACATGATCTCTGGCCCTAACAGAATCTCACACCTTTCCTCTGATTGGGCACTAGCAAAACAAGATATCACATATCACTCACAATTTCAAGAGAAACCCCCCTCATTATTTCAAAATAAATAAGTAAACAGTTTGGTCTCAGTTTGAGTTTTTGTTTAGAAAATAATCATAAAAATAATACTTTTAGTCAGGAAGGATACATTGGGTTGATCAAAAGTGACAGTAAATACTATACATTTATGTTGTTACAAAAGATTTCAAATAAATGCTGTTCTTTTAAACTTTCTAATAATCAAAGAATCCTGAAAAATATATTGAGCAGCGCAACACTGATAATAATATGAAATGTTTCTTGAACTCAAAACCAGCAAATTAGAATGATTTCTGAAGGATCATGTGACACTGAAGACTGGAGAAATAGTTGTTAAAAAGCTGTCATTACAAAAATAAAATACATTTTAAAATGTATTAAAATACTGCCAAATTTGCCATATATTGTAATCAATATGATCAAAACTTGTATTAATTTTCTATACACTGTATATATATTGCTTTAATAATTGCTTTAATGAGATCATTGTTTCTGCCTAAATGAATACATCTACCAGCATGATTTGTACCATCTTAGAACTGTAAATTTTTGACAATGGACATTAATTTGATATAGTCACCCGTGATAACAGATTACTCTCTACATTGTAATGTAGAAACATGCAATTTTCTATAAAGATGCTTTGAAAGTTTCCTGGTCAGAGCTAGAGCTCGACCAAATCCAACCTGTGTGTGTGTGTGTGTGTACTCTTTGTTATAGGACCTGACGTTCGTGAGGTGAAACTGCAAACTAAACTTCAGTAAAATGTTCTTCAATTTACTGCATCTCTGACTCCTGGTCTTCATTCGTCATATCTGTAAATTCCCCTATATACTGTACATTTGATCAGTGCATGCAATTCTCGGGAATCAACCCATGACCTTGGCTAGAGCTACACTCAACTTTTTGAGCTACACTAGACCCCTTTGGTCAATAATCAAAATAGTGAACACATTTAGCTAAATCAAATTAAGTGATCAGAAAAAGAAAGAAAAAAAAACACGATGAAATCTACATTACAACCCTCAATTATCCTGCATAAATACCATAATGATAAAAGCTGTCACGTCGGCAGTCTACAGAATCATTACAAACACGACTCAGAGAACCTTGATTTAGGGGAAACTACTGATTCTCTAAGGGCACCGGAGTCGTTTTACCAGCTCCTGCATATTCATTAGTCATTGCTTATGATCTTCTGGCCATTATCGCTACCTTCCATCTTTTCCTTGTGGTGGTAAACCATAACAGAAAACCCATTAATTAGAGAGTTAATGAAGGCTTTGGCCTTCCATGCTAATTTAGAGGTAAAAAAGAAAGGAAGGAGAAACCTTCTGGTTGACAACACTGCATATTTTCATTGTATATGAATATATATCTATAAAATATGTGGCACTATCCATTTTGTTATTGTCTATCAATACAAATTAGCTAGTCATCAAAATGTAGGTAAAGGTAAAATGTAGGTAAAAAAGGTAAAAAATAAAAAATAAAATAAAAACCCAGGCAGGGCTGTAAATAGTTGTAAATTTAGCCAAAATTGAGTTAGATCATATGAATAAATAATTCTGTTAAATAATATTTTGTCAAATGTATCTAATAAAATACATTGGGATTTGTGCTTTTAATACTAAGTAATGGGACACCAAAGTGCCATGTATATCCAATGTTTCGTTCTATCTTTTTAACCAACCACATTGTAATATAAAATTCACAACAAACTTTGAAAGTCGAGGAGCACCACATCAACATAACTTCCTTTAAGGAGTTTTACAGTATGCCCAAAGGACGCCAGAAGCTTTTTCAGTTTATCTGAATCTATATTAATTCAGCTTTGCTGATGAGGGAATAAGGACTAAACCACTCTTTACAGCCAATCAGGCCGTCCTCTTCCAAACTCTCTCCAAGTGTTCTTCTATTTACATTTAATTACTATTCAGGCATGTCAGGTCTGTAGGAACTTCAATGCGATTTAAACCACATTCAGGTTTAACTAAAAGAGGCTGTATGAAGAACAATGCATTACGAATGTTTTAAATGCCTCAGTGTATCTGTTTGACATTGGCATTCAAAGCCAAAACATCGTCCTTCAATTCACTTTTCTTTACTAGTGTGTATTTAAACAACAAGCAAGAAAATAACTACTTAATCGAAAGGTTTATTGTCTTTAAATTTTTCAAATAATATCCTTCTTGTTTTAAAACATTTAAACAGATAAAACTGCAATGTAATGTCAGGAAAGTACTTAAAAGCTACATTTCATTCCTCTATTCACATCACAGAAAACCGAATTTCTCTACGTAAACAGTTCTTCACTGCAACACAACACTAGTTTGCATTTTTCAAGGATAGAGGCAGGTTACCTGGGTTGCATAAGGAACTGCACTTCTAAATGAGTCTTCACTCTTGTACCTTACGTGTCTTGTTATGTTTTTTACAACTCTCCTCCTCCTCATCAAGGGTCTTATCCTGCAAGCTCCAAGGTCTGTATTGAGTAACATTATTCGGACACTGGACAGGCAAACTTAATGCTTCTATTATGTATTCATTCTATTATTTAAGCATCTGACTGTGACTTTTAGTTCAGTGTGGCAAATTGATCAGTAACTTCAGTTAAAGGAGTAGTTCCACAAAAATGAAAAGTCCATAATCCCTTACTCATCCTCATGTCTTTTATAACTTGAATGACCTTCCTTCTGTGGAACACAAAAGGAGTTATTTTATATCAGTATGTCCAAACTGCTCTTTTCTATACAATGGTGACCATGACTGTCAGGCATGAAAGATTTCAAAGCAAGAATATTTGTGAATAAGGACCCAGTTTTTCACATGAAGTGTTATTGCTTCAGAAGGCTTCAAATACAGTGCACTAATTTTACAGTGGATTTTTGAAAGTTTTTTTGGTGTTTATTTTGGTTTATTCATTGTTTTTTTTATAAGCTACAGACCATAAAGAAAAAACAGACCTAAAACACAGACAAATTTCAAAATGATTATTATTAGTAGTAATAATAGTAGTAACTTTTTGCAAGATACACCTGGATCCCAGGCACCAACAATTTTGTGAAATGATATTACGTTGCTTCTTGCACATTTCGCAACACGTTCAAAGTGAAATATTCAGTGAATGGCACTAAAAGTGTGTTGAGTTTTATCCAAACCGATTGGGGCCAATGATGGTTGTCTACGTATTAGGGCAGTTCGGAAATGAAAAGTCGGCTCAGAGGCGTTAAACGATTAATGCTCTATATTGTGCAAGGAATCGTGTGAAAAGGAGTCTTTATTAATCGATAACCTGCCCCTGGCCGTAATCATAAGTAAAGTTGTTGCCATTTTATTGTCTCTAGGGCTAATTTCAAATTACAGTGAATTGTTTGAAAATGTACGTTTTGGGAGTTTTGCACACCTGGAAAGTGATCTTGAGAAGTCACAACCCATTCCATGATATGATGGAGAAATCACCTCATGTGTACATCATTTTACATAATTTGTGAAAAATGCTATTCATTTAGTAAAATAATTTTTTAGTGTGGATAAACTTACAGAGTGGACCTTGAACTCAAGCTTCAGTCTAAATCGGTGATCTGCCACAGATGTGGTGAACAATGACTCATAATGTCCTCATTTTACACTCCTTAGTTGTAACCGTTTCCTCCGTCATCCTGTGCCATTATGAAGATGTATTCAGTCAGAGCAATAACAGTTGCCAGTTGTGTTAGATCTCCTTCAGGTTTTGGCAGAGTGCAACAGACATATTGTCTCCAGAGACACATCAAGACTCACGCAGGCTCATTACCTTTACATGCTGGGAATACATAATACACAACGTGTCAAAATGTAAGACCTTCAGAAACTCTCAAGTAAGTTTTATGAGGAAACAGCCAGATGGGGGCGTAGACCATAACCTATATATGCCAAAACATCTCCCATAAAATCATCACTCAATGATCAGGATAAAAAAGATCCACTTCTGTGAACTTCATGTTTGACATGATAAAAGAAAATCAAGTCATAATCAGACTTCAGCTTTTCACCGAAAAGAGTTCAATAACTCATGAAGTCAGAATCCTGCTTGTTTGACAGAGTTTTTATGGCATGACACGTTCCAATGTGAAGTCAGACTACATCTCTAATATTCAAAATCAGATTTCACTTTAAGGTAAGAGAGTCTTGACGATAAAAGTCAACTCTGATATTTTCATCCTGTATTCATTTGTTCCAAGTAATGGTATTTCTTCCTATAATACAGACCCCATCCCAGTACCAAAAAGCACAAACATATAACGCCATCTGCAATGTGTGTATGTCAATGTATCTGAAATGTTCATCTACCAAATGTTTGTCTCATCGAATGTGTTACCATTTAAAGCTGTAGCATCTGACTTCAAGCATGTAACCATTCAAAGCAGTGCTGTAAATAAACCCCAATAAACCACTGCATAAACTAGACTTAATGCTGATTTAATGATACACAATGCATTAACAACATAGTCACATTTTAGCAGTTCTCGCCCACATATTTAGCTATTCTAACTGCACTTTTTCCATCAGTGGTCTAAGTAGCAGGGTGATCTTTCCTACAGCTAAAAAAAACATCCTACAATTATTGTATTACAGTATGTCCTTGAAATACAATAGTAAATACATGGAAGCTGAAATCAAACGCACAAATATTTCTTCAAATTACCTAAATGAATTAAAAGAATGTGTTTTTAAACGAAGTATTCAGAAACTCTATGAACATAGCACTAAACTATTTTGCTAATCTTTTTTTAATTTTTTTTTTTATCTAATTCTCTTATTTGGCATGAGTGGATTATATAAATTGAAATAGATCTATAGTTTGAACATTTCTGTGTCGAGACTGACTGTTTATAATGCTGGGCCTTGTTAAAAGCTTCTTGAACAACAGAAATTGGAATTTTGAAAAAAAAAAAAAGATGTTTTGTCTGAACTGTTAAGAAGGAATGCTAATACTTACACAAAAAAATATGAAAGGGATACAGATATGCCAGTCTACAGTCTTACCTAGACTCCCCCTGATTTATGAGCATGTACATTTCCCAAGAGGTGTCATCAGCAACCGCCCCGTGAGGTACCAGCAAGCTTACTCCTAGAAAACCAACACCGTAAACATCAACACTGAGATACCATTTATGTGCAGCTACACAATACACATTTATTCCTATATTACATTCAATTATTTTCAATATGAGATTCATTAGTATACTAAATACTTTTTTTACTAAAAATTATACCATGTCCTTATAATTACAAATTAAAATGTGTAAATTTGATTACAACCTTGTGAAAGGTGAATATGTACAATTCTCTCAGCAGCTGAACTGCATTTTAATGTTTAAAATACAAAAACTTTGTAATCCTCTTCCTCGTTTATCCTAATTTATTACAGTTAACCTATATACAGTATAATAAAAGTACATGTGTACTTGAATAACAATAGTTGTTTTTATGTAGTCTGACTTTATTTTCCTCACTTCCCTCATGCACATGTACAAGTAAAAATAACAATAATTGTGATTTTATGTAAAATATTAAAATGGTCACAATCTACTACTCCCTTGGTCTGTGCAGTTCCCCTGAATTTGATGTGAGACACTGTTTTTCTTTGGCCCTAAAAACCCTTCAACATAAGGACCCCAGAGAGTGGGTTCAGTGAATTGTTGACCTTTACAAGCATTAGCCAAAGAGAACATTTGCTTGTGGGGCACTTATTAAATGCAAAAAAATGATTAGAGAAAACAAATATTTCAAATACTGTTCACAGTTACCAAAGCCATTGTTTTGTGGGCTTAGAAGGGAATTAGTGTGAGTATATGACAGTATTTATTTTCATATTGGGTGAACTCTCCATCTAAACCAATTTCTAAAAGAATATGAATGACTGTAGCTTTCCTGTACCTTAAAGGTGGGGTATGTGATTTTCTTTTTTGACCATTTTTTTAAAATCACTTGAAATCCTATTCCTAACCCACTTACATCTTTAATCATCTGTGGAACGGGCAGGACTAGAAAAACTCCAGCCAATCATTTCCAAGACCACCTAGAATCATTGGACAGTAAGTGCGTCAATCAAACAGTCGTACCATACCCCCATCCCCCCTCGCGTGCGTGTCCCCTTTGTGCGCATACTTAAAGCTTGTGACCCAGTCTTCGAATGGGTGGAGTCAGGGCCAGCATTGGAGGAAAGAAGGTAGGACCTTTTGAGTTGTGTATTTTCAAAATCTGCAGGCCATTTTACAAATCCCATACCCTACCTTTAAGATTACCTCCTATCTTGAGCATCATTGCATTAAAATAAAACACAAAAACACATACTATCTCTCACCTGCATTTGGAATGACCAATCGGCCACCCAGGTGCCCAAACACTGCGCTTGTTTTCAACCGAGTCTTCCCGGGTGTGTGAAGTCCATTAGGAGCAATCAGTGTCGTCTTCTTTCGTTCTACTGTGCTGTAGTTTGGGTGAAGGTTAGCAGGGAGGGTCTCCAGGTGGGTTTTCACATGGTACTCGGCCCGGTCCGCCACACCTAGTGAAACCATAAAGGAGCTCTGAACTTTGACCTTGTCTGGCAGGGGGTCAAAGAGCTCTTTGTCTAAGGAGTCCTGAAAGCAGATTGGACCGCTGTACGTCTGGCCGACAGTTATATCGGGCTGCATGGAGGAATTCAGCAGAAGTGGATTGCCTGGGGAGATGAAAAGGCAGTCTTTGATATTTTGGGAGTTTTGTTGATACAGGTAAAAAGAAAAGAATACAGTTAGATGGGGTCCTGACATGCAAACTCCAGTGCAGAAGACCATGGCTTAAAAATCAAGGCATGCAACAGAAAAGGATTAAATATTTAATTTACTGTTTTGGCTAAAACATTCATTCTAAGAGTGCTGGAAAAAGGAAAGAAAATTTATCTTGAAAAATACAAAAAGTGAAAAGGACAATTTTAAGTATGTGAGAAAAGTAAATGCTCTGGCACCAACTAAATTATTTAGTAGGGTTAGGGTAGTTTACTTTTTTTTTTTTTTTTTTTTGTTAAATTCTTGGACCTTCAAAATCTCACCAACTGAAACGTGATTCTGAATAGGTGTTAGAATATTAAGAGTATAGATTTTTAATTCCATATTTATCTAATATGTTACTGTCCATTGTATGACCCAGTTCGTTTTCTGGCTTCCATGGCTGCAATAGGCTGTGTTTTCCAACAACTGGCAACCCGGGGTGTCGAAATGCTAATGGATAAGTTGGCAGTGGGGAGGATTACACAGACCAAAACAGACATTGCGACATGGAAAGCACATTTCAAAAGTAGAGGCTGTAGCATTGTTTTTCAGAGAAACAAGTATGTAAACTTAGCATGTTTCCTAAATATCTGCAAACAAATGGCATTTTTATGCTTTAGCACAGTCAAAGAAAATTACATACAGCGCCTTTACTTAAAAAAGTATAGCCTGTTATGCTGCGTTTTTCTGAACTACTTTAGAGCACAAAACTTTGGAATTTCAGATTATGCAAACTGACCTGAACAGCTTATGTACTTGTGTTTTTAGACCTTTATCATCAAAGATACAGTGCAGACCCTTTTGCTAGTATTCAGCTTACTTCCATGTTATTTGACTACTAGTCAGAGTAGATTGTTTGTGGCAACAGTTGCTTTCATGCATTGATTGATGTTAACAGTCACGTCCTTAAATTAATTGTCATCAACCATTACCACAGTTAGAATTGGTTCACCAGTGGCATCATTAGCGATTTGTGCTTTTGCATAAAATTAATTCATTAAGTGAGAGAGCAACTAAATGGAGACAAAGATATATGAAGTATGCCTAAGTGACCTTTTTGTTTTTCCAAGTTTTTAAATCTGTCGCCTCCCAGCTTGGGCTCAGAACAGCTCTTGGAAGGGGGTCTTCATCTCTCGCTGCTGCTCTCTCACCTTTTCCAGTCCGAGGCAGACACACACCATCACAGAGCCCCCACGATTCATCCCGGTGCCAAAGTAGCTCTAACATTTGAGTCACTTAGTCCTTGCTGGCCAGCTGCTGCACAGTGAGGGGTGAGAGGCAGGAGGCTAATGGGTCTTTATTTTTAGGAAAATCGTTAATTACCCCTGTATGGGCTGATCGGTGTCAGGCATTTGGGATATTTCTAGTCGCCATGCTTGGGCAGGCCAAGGTTTTGCTATAGAGTGACAAGGTTTGTATTATAAATTTGACTGGTCTTGCAAAGTTCTAAGGTGACATGATGAGACAAATTATGGTGGAAAACTGCTGAAATTTAGGAATTATGTTGCTGCATACTCACATTTGGGATTATGAAAACTTATTAATTACCTTTTAAAGGGTTTATTCACCTGAAAATGAACGTTGTCTCATCATTTACTCTCCCTCATGTTGCTCCAAACCTTTATGATATTCTTTCTTCTGTAGAAAATATTTTGAAGAATATTTCCACTGTTTTTGTCCATACAATGAAAGTCAATGGGTCTTGTCCAAAATAATATTGGACCCCAATGACATTTCTCAAATTATCTTATTTTGTGTTTCACTCAAGAAAGTAATTAATGCAGGTTTGGAATGACATGACGGTGAGTAAATGATGGCCAATTGTATTTTTGGGGCGAATTATTCTCTTTGACTGCTACCTATAGAAGAGAACTGAGCCAGATTTACCAGACATACAGTAAAGAGATTACACCATATTAAATGGTTCAAATTCTTAAATTCTCACCCACAACAAATTATTGTTCAACAAAACCATTATCTCTTCAGAAGAAGTATATGATCACTGTGGGGCAGAAAATCTTTAAAATGGCAGTGAAACGAAAGGACGAGAAAGCAGGACGATAGGAGTTAATGAAATGGCATGTAGTGGGCACCTTGCAGAGAAAGATCTGGAATTAGAGTCGTGATTAAAATGACTCAGTGGCTGAGATTTCAAGAGCAGACAGACGGGCAAAGGTCTGGAGTCTCATACTGTTAACTGTGGTTTAGAGAGTCAGTTGGAATACTTCAGAAACTTTATTATAATTACACACACTGAGAAAACTGCAACAGATGTCATGTAGTGAGAAGAGTTAAAAGGAAAAGTGATACAACGCATAATGAATAACACAAAACCTACCTTATGAGAAATACTACAAAATCAAAATGAAATCAAATGCGCTACAATTTGGAACTTTTAAATGTTTAAAATGTTTAGTGAATAACTGTTTAGTGAAGCCTATAATGTTTCATTCTACATCCCACATCCTTAAATGAACATCCAACATGTTCTCTTTTATATTGCATGGGGTTTCTATCCTGCGAGTGCTGATGGGAACCGGATTGGCTGTTGGAATAGGGCACAGCGGGAGGCTGGGAGAAAGTTGGCCTTTTTAAATAGGATTGATGACCTGACAGTTGCGGCTCAGCTGAGCCTTGATCCCCCTCTTTCCTGTTGCATGGAAAAGGAGGGTGTTGCCATCCCAGGCCTTGAGCACAATAAACACAAGCTGCTAGTCGCGGGCTTTCACTGTGCTGTCACAAGCAGCCAGGATTGATTACCCTGTGGGGCGATGGCTATCACTTTCTCTGACCCAGAAGTGTCAGTGGCGGTAATATGAACGTGTGTAGCGGAACCAAATGTGGTTCAAACTACTGTAGACGTGGTTTTATCTACAAAAGTTATCGGCACAGCTGACAAAAAGGCAGAATTTAAGTTAGCGTAGCATGCCTTAGTGTGACTTTTTTTGGGTGGGAATGTGTTTGGTCAGGGGAAGTGGTTTGTGTGAGTAAAAACATTTTAGTGTTTTATTTACATTTCGGGCCCAAGCCCTTCATCAGACATCAGACAGTTGTCTGATGAAGGGCTTGGGCCCGAAACGTTACACGTGGTGAGCAACTATTAAAATCGCTTTTTCATTGTTGTTTACTTTTGCAACTACCTGTCTGCCCAGCACCCAGTTTTATTGTTTTGGATGTGCGTCCTGCAGCTTTTGAACTTTATTACTGTGAAATAAAAGCATATGAGCATATACAGTGCATCCGGAAAGTATTCACAGCGCTTCACTTTTTCCACATTTTGTTATGTTACAGCCTTTTTCCAAAATGGATTAAATTCATTATTTTCCTCTAAATTCTACAAACAATACCCGATAATACTTATGTACGTGTGATTTTTTTTTCCGTTTTTTATTTTTAATAAATTTGCAAAGATTTCGAACAAACTTTTCACATTGTCATTATGGGGTATTGTTTGTAGAATTTTAGGAAAGTAATGAATTTAATCAATTTTGGAATAAGGCTGTATCATAACAAAATGTGGAAAAAGTGAAGCGCTGTGAATTTCTGGATGCACTGTATCTCATGGATTGTGTATCTGTATGCTTTTACAAGCAATTTCTTTATTTGGAATTATTAAATATTCATTATGGTTTAGCCTATTACTGTGACTAGCGGCGCATGAACTTCGGAATCACAATAAATCAATTAATCTAACTGAAGCACTTTATCTACAATGAACTCTTACCCTGTCTGGTGGTTTTGAAGTTGAAGGACTGGAAGCCCCCAGCAAGAGCAGATGAGTCAATGACATCCACTCCGTACTCGCTCTGACTCTTCCTGTAGAGGGTGATGGCCACGATGAGGACGACCACAGCGATCACCCCCGCAGCCAGACCAGAGTACAACGCAACATCAATAGAGTTCTCCATGCCTGGGACACAGCCAGAAACACACACAACACATACTTAGGCAATGGGAACTCTATTATTTATTGTGGAAATAATTGATGAAAATATGCCAAATTGCACACATTTGAACAGGAAGTTCTTAATTCTTAGTTCTCAATTTAAATAAATATCTGTGCAACACATGTGAGCTACCTTACATAAATTATTATTATTAAATATTAAAAAAAAATCGTTAATATTTAAAGGGGTGGTATAATGCCCTTTTCAAAAGATGTAAAATAAATCTCTGATGTCCCCAGAGTGTGTATGTGAAGTTTTAGCTCAAAATACCCCACAAATATTTTATATAGCATGTTAAAATTGTCACTTTTTGAGTGTGAGCAAAAACGCTCCGTTTTTGTGTCTGTCTCTTTAGATGCAAATGAGCTGCTGCTCTCAGCACGGGGGGTGGAGCTTCAATAGCTTGTGTCCTTTTACCTCACACACACATGCACTGAAAATTTCAAAAACTTTTAGCCTTTTATGTTCAAACCGGAGTCAGATAAAGATGGAGACTCAAGAGACTCCTATTCTGTCTTGATCATCTATAAATCGTGTTCCCGGGGGCGGGGTTTATGTAAATTTTAGGGTTAGTGATGTCACTAACCCGGGAGGAAGCTTGTGTAGTCCCTACCAGGCGTTTGTTGTAGTCCTTAAAAAGCGATTTCTTTAAAAGCAAATATCTCCCTTTGCTTTGAACTTTGAGCGTTGTAACTTTGCAGATGTTGTTTATGCTCAAATAGCAACATTACACACTAACTAAAGTTAGAAAAGTGAAATCATAATCAACCACCTTTAATAATAATCATATAAATATAAAATGACTTTAATGATAAGTATTCTTTATTAATATTATTATTACTAAATTTGCTATGATATATGAAAAATAAGATATGGTTAATTTAATAGGCCAAAAACAAAAATCTGATTGAGAGTGGCCAAATATAAATATGCTGTTTGTATATAATAACTTGTTGTATACTATGGTAAGGCATTATAATGAGGTGGGTCACAGTATGATGATAGCTCCCTCATAGTTCATGCACCATACGAAAAGATTGGGAATAGATTGAAATGTCTTCTCCAACATGAGACTGTTTGGATTTATACACTTAAGGGTATAAAGTTACTTGGAGATAATGAGGATTGTTTTCCCCCTTTCTTGTAATAATCATTATTATTATTACATTTATTTTTTATCTCTTTTATTTATTTTAAATATTATATTTTAATTATTATTATTATTTTGCAGTAGAAGTTACCAGTGGCTACGTGTTTATACCCCTGTAGCATACACAGTTGCATCATTTTCATTTACAAGTGTAATGATAAGTAATATTTTATAATATTTCATAATTATTTTCATATCATCCAGATGGATGCTGCACATTGGTGGTGGTTGAGGAGATTCCCCCTTCTATGTAAAGCGCTTTGAGTGCAGAGAAAAGCACTATATAAATGTAATGAATTATTATTATTATTATTATTACTATTATATGGTGTTATGAAATATTAAAATAAGAAATGGTTCATTTAATAGTTTTGTAGATTTGTGCAAGTAATATGTTTCACAGTGCCATAAAATAAAATAAATAAAGAATAAATATATTATTATTTCTGTGATTATTTTATTGTGATATGATGAAATGTTTATATAAGATCTAGTTTGTGTAAACGTTTTGTAGATGTTTGCAAGTGAAATGTTTTCACGGCACCGGAAAAAAATACATTTTGGTGACAGGGAAACATTTAAAGCCGTCACGCCTGGTCATTGTGGTTAGGCTTGCAAATCTTTCAGACACCTATGCTGTTTGTATATAATAGTAAATAGAAAATAAATGCCCTGTTACTTTATCCGCTACAGTAAAAGACCTGGGTGTTACATTAGACTGCAACCTGTCTTTTGAAAAGCATATTTCATATGTTACAAAAACAGCCTTTTTCCACCTTAGAAACATTGCTAAGCTACGTAATATGCTATCAGTCTCTGATGCAGAAAAGATAGTTCATGCATTCATGACCTCGAGACTAGATTACTGTAATGCTTTATTAGCTGGTTGTCCTGCATCTTCAATAAACAAGCTACAGTTAGTCCAAAATGCAGCCGCTAGAGTTCTTGATCAAGAAAATATGATCATATAACACTGATTTTATCATCACTTCATTGGTTACCTATTAAGTTCCGTATTAATTACAAGGTATTGCTTTTGACTTATAAAGCTCTAAATGGTTTAGCTCCAGTCTATTTAACGGATCTTCTATCGCCTTACAATCCATCGCGCTCTTTAAGATCACTAAATTCGAGGCTTCTGGTCATTCCTAGGATATCCATATTCACCAAAGGAGGCAGAGCATTTTCACATTTAGCTCCGAAGCTCTGGAATAGCCTTCCTGATATTGTTCGTTGCTCAGACTCACTCTCCCAGTTTAAAACTAGACTGAAGACGCATCTCTTTAGCCAGGCATTCATATAAATTTTTTATCTTAGTTACTGTAAATTCGGCCTCTAGTTCATAAACGCCAGAGGAGAACTGGCCCCCGACTGAGCCTGGTTAAGGTTATTTTTCTCCATTGGGTCATCTGATGGTGTGTTAGGACACCTTTAGGTCACTGGATGGAGTTTTTCGGTTCCTTGCCACTGTTGCCTTTGGCTTGCTCAGTTGGGGATATTCAAATTAATTAACCAATCATACCATTGATCAGCTCTACCAAACTTGGATGTCTTTTTTCCAGTAATAAACAAACATTGTTAAGTTGTTTTGATTGATACTGTGAAGCAGCTTTGATACAATCTGTATTGTGAAAAGCGCTATATAAATATATTTGACTTGACTTGACTTGACACCTGTGCAAATGGAACAGGTGTAATATGCACGTTTAGCAGTGTATAAAGATATGCTTGGCACGTGAGGGCAGTTTGGGAGGTGTGAATTCCAGGGCTCTTACTACTTTAATAACTGGCAGGGTGGTGTGCCAACACCCCACGCAATGATACATCTGTTCAGCTGGCATCTATAGCACTGGCCCAAGTGACCTCTGCAGCAGGAGGGTTGGGCAGACCGAACTCGCCAGATCACAAAGGACACAGAGGACATTAATCATGCCGTGAGAGGAAGAATATGTTTTTAATACTACAGCACTGCATTTCAAATATCCTGACACCCTACATAAAGTTGAACAGGATTACAAGCTTCAAGCTGGAAACAAGTTTCTGTCCAAGGGTAAAGGTGAATTAATTGCAAGTCCATCATGCAACAGATTTGATAGATTTAATTAGAAGCATTATAACCCAGCACACACATCAATGCACACGGAAGAGTCTCAGAGCCATGGCACTGTAACAATGCAGAAGCACCTGGTACTAATACATATTTAAAATGATGTTGTGCAAAGTGCTTCAATATGGTTAAAATAATACACAGGAGAAATGAAGACATAATATGCTTGACGAGGTGAGTTAATATTCAATGATTACACCTCGTTGCTTCCTCTAAATATAGCACATGTTCAAACGCCACATCCAATCACTCACTCTCTCTAATCTGAAAGGACACAATACATTGACTAGCACTTTGAAATTCTGCGAAATGGATAATCTGGACAAGTTGTTAAGGACACCTGCAAAATATTTAGGGTCCCTTAATCAGTGACTTTGACTTGTTTTACAGATAAATTCAGCTGAGAAGAAAATTGCTGTAGGGTAAAAAGACTTGTTTTTAGAGAAAATATATTTAGAACATCTCAAATAATAATAATAATGATCAATTATACAAAATTAATACAAAAACACTAATAATACAAAACTTACCAAATTTATTTTATTGTTCCACTGCCAGTTTTTCCCCAATTATTTTAAGAATAAACCACTTTTTTTTACTTGATTTTTCTATTTTAAATGTATTATTTGATTTCATATTCTCTAACAACCCTTTTTGCCGTACATAAACTCTTATTTCTCAAGTTTATTTGCTGTGGGTGCCTTAATTGGCTTGTAATTTCCATACTAAAATGTACATTTTAGAGACAGATTGTATTCTTGCCAATTAATCTTCTGCATCTTTTTTTCCACTTTGTTGCGAATGACACCTGTTGTCAGCATAATGATACAGGATAACCAAGCGTAGAAGTAACACACATTTGTGGGGATTGAGTTTATCTTAACTAAGGAGGGAGTAAAAAAAAAAAAAAGCTTTCACACAAGTTCTAATTTCCAAAAAGGAAATTTAAGATAAAATTATTCAAACCAAAGTTTACTTAAGAATTCACAGGAGGAGAACTCACTCTGAGGCTTGACATCATGCATCAGCTTCCCATCTGCAGGGAAAAAGAGACACAACAACAAAAAGAAAGAAATAAAGGGAAAGAAAGAGGGAGAGAGAGTTATGTAATGCCATCTCTGTAATGCCCGATTTTGGGCTGTCCCAGACGAAAGATGACCAATAGTGGGATTTAACATAGAAGTGACATAGAAGTCAAGGATGGTCGTTGTCACTGTCTTGTGAACAAAGATAGCCTACAATATTTTTCTGACAGTGTCAGAAATTTAGCATGATCATCTCACAGTTTGCTTGCTGCTACAACCTATTTCTACTGATTAGCCAATAAAAATGCAACATGAAATGGCGTATTGATAAACGTGACATGGCGCTAAAACTTAAAACCCCTTACCTCAAGCTCCATTTACAAAATTGGCATGACAAGTTGGCCTCTTTTCCCTAACAATAACCGTATCCTTATTCTCCCTTTTTTGCGCACATAAAAGCACAATTGCCGGCGTGATTCATCTCGCTCTATTTGTTTGCCACTAGCGCATGCTGATGACATTTTGTTCTATTCTAACTTACGTCGTAGACTACGATTCAATAGGTTTCATCATCATACAGTCTGCATACATGTCGTACCCAAGTTTATTAGATCCATGTCATAAAGTGTGATCTGTAATGATCTTATAGGATTGCTGAAATCGCACAGTCTGTAGCAGGCATTATACTTATTACAAATGCGCTCTCTGATTCACATCATGGGTCGATGTCCAACTGCAGGCTATGCCAACATCAGCTGTGGATACTGTTGCTTGGCATCGTTGCCATGGGAAGCTACTGGCAGATGGTTTTGGATCACTTAGGGTGCATGATGTTTCCATCCTTCATTAAGAAGGTGAAATCAGAGAGGGTTCTCATCATAATAGCTATGAGGGAGATATTGAGAGGGATGATGTCATCACTTTCATCCATTTGTAGCAGACAATTATCACAGTTCACACTTTCAGCTTCAGCTTTGCGATGAGTGTCAAGATCTAAGTGAGCAATAGCATGACCAACACATGATGATGATGTCATTGATGAAATGCAGAGATGTATAGTAACGAAGTAGAACTACTTCACTACTGTACTTAAGTACTAAAAGGCTGTATCTGTACTTTAGTAGAGTATTCTTTTTTTCTCCTACTTCCACTTTTACTTCAGTACATATTTTCGATGAGTTCAATACTTCTACTCCGATACATTTTTTATGTGCTGCATCGTTACTCGTTACAATTATAAAAATGTTGAATCTTTCCAAACCCTCATAATCAGTGCCAGAGCGGTAGATGGCTCTGTCAACAGGTTTAATGAAGCTGGCTCATCATTGAGGGAATCAAGCGATCAAGAAGAGCGCGCGCGCTCGTACTCCCGTTCTGCCTCCCGCTCTGCCTCCCGCTCTGCTGCCTGCCTCCATTGAGAACACTTGAGATTTGTTAGTTTTTTTCGAGATGGAAGAACCAGAAACACCACCTTCAACTTCGAGTGATCGTGGCGCCGGTGGCGGTGTTTTCATTTGTTGGAGTGAAAGATAATTCATATAGAATGTGCGAGGACGCCGACGCACTGAATCGTTCTTTGTTTTTAATAGTTCAAAGTTACTATTAAATTTAATGTTAATACCTTGACAAACTACATCATTAAAAAGATATAAGACTCAAGGTTTAGTATTTGACCACTATTTTATTCTGAGAAACTTATAGTGACAGTTATTTTTTAATTTGTGTCAGGAGTAATGATAAAATGAGTCGATACCTTTAATATGAATTATGAGCGTCAGCCGCTCCCATTAAAAAAACCCCTCCCGTGTCATGAAAGCGCTTGACCAAACAATATCCCTCAGGGCTTTTAGCTTGTGCAGTTTAATATTGATATATTTTCATAGATTTACGTCAGATGTCTTTAGAGAGGAATAATATTTATTGAATTTATACCCAAAATGGGCCGATGTAATTATGAGCACTCTGATATACTGTATTTTCAATCCATACTGGCAGTCTGAGGGCGCCCTGTGCACATTAGTCCATATATGGAACACATGAAGAAGAGCCATATGTGACATTCCAGGAACTCCCTGAAATAAAGCTTTCAGATATTGCTGTAACATGCAGATAAATACCCAATAAGCTGTGGAGAAAAAAGGCACAAGCAGGGAGAAGGGTGAGATGCTTTACTACATAATACAATACTTGTACTTTTACTTTCAGTACTTGAGTAGTAATTTTTTTTTTTTAACTACTTGCAATACTTAAGTAAAATAAATGTTGAATACTTTAGTACTTCCACTTAAGTAGGGTGCTTAGAGAGCACTTCAACTTCTACTCAAGTCACTTTTTTGATAGAGCACTTGTACTTTTACTCAAGTCTGGGTCTCTAGTACTTTATACATCTCTGATGAAATGACTGTGTTTATGACACATTACGGCATCAGCACATACTCACTCTGCGTACACAGACCCCCTGTGCAGTTCTCCATGCCTTGACCTTCTCCCTCACACATCTTGCCTCTGTGCCGGGGCGGGGGAGCGCTACACTCCCTCCATCGCTGCCTCTCACACTGCGCGCTACACATCGTCCACTCACTCCACTCCTCCCAGACTCCATCCACTGCAGAGCACACAACAGGGTTGCTGTTTAAGGACGGTGAACAGCTGCTCTGTGCATTAACTGCACTCTGCAATGAACTTATCAGATTTCTAGAGACTTCATAAACTTAATTAAAAGTGTTTTAATAGTCCAATTCTTGACCACACTGGCAGGGTTACATGCATTACATCAGCATATATTTCAGCCAATTGATCAAATTCTTAATAATACCTTTAGCTCAGTTACAGTTTTAATCGGTTCTTCATCTTTTTTTCAAGCCACATAAACACAAATTATTGTTTAAACAGCTTAAATAATGTTTGTGTTCTGAAGCTAAATATGTACACTGGTTTTCAATCGTTTGTGGTCAGTATGATTTTGTTTTTGGAAAGAAATTACTATTTTTATTTAGCATTAAACCGATCAAAAGTGATAGTAGTAAAGACAATGTTACAAAAATGCATCAAGGTTTCCACAAAAAAAAACATTTTCAACTGTGATAATAGTCAAGTCAAGTCAAGTCAAATATATTTATATAGCGCTTTTCACAATACAGATTGTATCAAAGCTGCTTCACAGTATCAATCAAAACAACTTAACAATGTTTGTTTATTACTGGAAAAAAAAGACATCCAAGTTTGGTAGAGCTGATCAATGGTATGATTGGTTAATTAATTTGAATATCCCCAACTGAGCAAGCCAAAGGCAACAGTGGCAAGGAACCGAAAAACTCCATCCAGTGACCTAAAGGTGTCCTAACACACCATCAGATGACCTAATGGAGAAAAATAACCTTAACCAGGCTCAGTCGGGGGCCAGTTCTCCTCTGGCGTTTATGAACTAGAGGCCGAATTTACAGTAACTGTAAGATAAAAAATGTATATGAATGCCTGGCTAAATAGATGCGTCTTCAGTCTAGTTTTAAACTGTGAGAGCGAGTCTGAGCAACGAACAATATCAGGAAGGCTATTCCAGAGCTTCGGAGCTAAATGTGAAAATGCTCTGCCTCCTTTGGTGGATCTGGATATCCTAGGAATGACCAGAAGCCTCGAATTTAGTGATCTTAAAGAGCGCGATGGATTGTAGGGCGATAGAAGATCCGTTAAATAATCTGGAGCTAAACCATTTAGAGCTTTATAAGTCAAAAGCAATACCTTGTAATTAATACGGAACTTTATAGGTAACCAATGAAGTGATGATAAAATCGGTGTTATATGATCATATTTTCTTGATCTAGTAAGAACTCTAGCGGCTGCATTTTGGACTAACTGTAGCTTGTTTATTGAAGATGCAGGACAACCACCTAATAAAGCATTACAGTAATCTAGTCTCGAGGTCATGAATGCATTAACTATCTTTTCTGCATCAGAGACTGATAGCATATTACGTAGCTTAGCAATGTTTCTAAGGTGGAAAAAGGCTGTTTTTGTAACATATGAAATATGCTTTTCAAAACACAGGTTGCAGTCTAATGTAACACCCAGGTCTTTTACTGTAGCGGATAAAGTAACAGGGCATCCTACTATGTTAAAGTCGTGCTGTGAAAGGTTTTGTGGACGGTTTTTACAACCGATAAGTATTACCTCTGTCTTGTCTGGATTTAATATCCAATCTTTTATATCTTTAACACAATCTGTCAATTTGGATAATTTAGCGTATTCATCTGGCCGTGATGAAATATATATTTGAGTGTCATCAGCATAACAATGGAAACTAATTCCATGTTTCCTTAGAACATTACCAAGTGGCAGCATATATATTGAGAATAATAAAGGGCCTAACACAGATCCCTGCGGCACTCCATAGTTTGCCGAAGTTATGATCGATTTTTCTCCATTTAAGTAGACGAAATGGTAGCGGTCAGATAAGTATGACCTGAACCAGCTTAATGCTTGTCCTTGAACACCAGTATAATTTTGTAGTCGATCTAAGAGTATTGTGTGATCTATAGTGTCGAACGCAGCACTAAGATCAAGTAAAACTAGTACTGAGATACAGCCTTGGTCCGAAGCTAAAAGTAAATCATTTGTGATTCTAACAAGCGCAGTTTCAGTGCTATGATGTGGCCTGAATCCAGACTGAAACTTTTCATAGATGTTGTTTTCTTGGAAGAAAGAGCCGAGTTGACTGGACACAACTTTTTCTAATATTTTTGACATAAATGGAAGATTCGAAATGGGTCTGTAATTTGCTAGGTTATTTGGATCTAAATGTGATTTCTTAATAAGAGGTTTTATAACTGCCAGTTTGAACGTTCTTGGAACATGACCTAAAGATAAAGATGAGTTAATAATATTGAGAAGAGGCTCTTCCACTATAGGTAACACTTCTTTCAGTAGTTCAGTTGGTATAGGATCTAATAAACACGTTGTTGTTTTAGATGAAGTGATACGTTTATTTAACTCTTTTTGTTCTATGGTTGTAAAGCATTGTAATTGTTCTTGCGGGGTGATAATTGCGGCTGAATTATAAGGCGCGAGTAAAGATTGAACATTTGCGATTTTGATTCTGATGCTTTCAATTTTCTCAGTGAAGAAGTTCATGAAATCATTACTACTAAACTGTAGCGAGGTATTTTGTTCAGACGACGTCTGTTTATTTGTTAGTCTAGCCACGGTATTAAATAAAAACCTTGGATTATTTCGGTTGTTTTCTATTAATTTGCTGAGGTGCTCAGCCCTGGCCGTTTTAAGGGCCTTTTTATAACGTGACATACTGTCTTTCCACGCGATTCTAAAGACCTCTAAATTAGTTTTTTTCCATTTACGCTCTAAATTACGGGTTTCTCTCTTTAAAACATACGTAGTATTATTGTACCATGGTGCTATACTTTTTTCTCTGACCTTTTTTAATTTAATGGGTGCAACAATATCCAATGTTCTAGAGAGAATGGTGCTCATAGTGCTAGTTAGTTCATCTAGTTCATCTGTTTGTTTGGGTTTAGGCAGCAGCTGAGACAGATCAGATAAGCTATTTGAGAAATGATCTATGGTGGATGGAAGAATTGTTCTACCTGGTCGATAACGTGGCGCAGCATGACATATTACAGCAGTACTTAATATGCAAGTTACCATGTAATGGTCAGTGACATCATCACTTTGTGGAATGATATCTATATCGGTTGGATCGGTTCCATATGATATAATTAAATCGAGTGTATGATTAAGACGATGAGTTGGTCCGGTGACGTTTTGCTTGACCCCGAAGGAGTTTAATAAATCTGTAAACGCAGCCCCTAACGCATAATTTAAATTATCTACGTGTATGTTAAAATCTCCAACAATTAATGCTTTATCGACGTTGACCAAAAGATCTGATAGAAAGTCAGCAAACTCTTTTAGGAAATCGGCGTAAGGCCCTGGAGGTCTATATAAGGCCCTGGAGCCAATGCTAGAGATAATAGGTATTTTTTTCTTACATCTAAGAGCGTAAAATTTAGCACAAGTACTTCAAACGAATTAAACCTATGACGAGTTTTCTGAGTAACATTAAGGATATCTCTATAGATTGTTGCAACGCCGCCGCCACGACCGATCAGACGGGGCTCATGCTTATAACAGTATCCTGGCGGAGTAGACTCATTTAGACCGAAATAATCATTTGGTTTAAGCCAGGTTTCAGTAAGGCACAGAACATCAAAATTATTTTCTGTGACCATTTCATTTACAATAACCGCCTTCGGTGTGAGCGATCTAATGTTTAGAAGACCTAGCTTTAGAAATTGTTTTTGTTCACTAATAGCGAGATTATTTGTTTTAATAACAATTAGATTTTTTCTAGATCCCGCAGTAGATTTATTATTTGATCTTAGTAAACGAGGAATAGACACAGTTTCTATGCAATGTTCTACACTAGTATTAATATCAATTAAATTGGTGCAGTAGAGACTGTGATTTGGATTTTTGGATACTAGTCAAACGGTAAATACATTAATAATAAATGTATTGAGCACCAAATCAGCATATTGGAATGATTTCTAAAGGATCATGTGACACTGAAGACTGGAGTACGTTAATGATACTAAAAATTAGTCACAGGAATAAATTACATTCTAAAATAGACACTTTTAATTATAATAATATTTCAGAATATTATTATTTTTTTAATCACAGCCTTGGGGAGCATAAGAGTCTTACGAACTTTCACAAACAACATGTGAAGAAAGTAAATACTGTGATATTTTAATCTACCTAATTGGACAGATGAGGTTTGGTAAAGTAAGAATTTAATTATAAACAATTAATCAACTAAATATATTGAGTCATTTAATACATTCTTCAAAAATAGTGACAACTATTTTATATAAGTGCCCACTATTAACTATGGCAGAATCAAATGAATTCATTTTTGCACCATACGCCATTTGAGAATGGTATTAACTAGTTTTCCTATTTAATTTAATTTCAATAAAAATGACTTAATTTGTTTCTTTATTGTTATCGCATACCATATATAAACTCATTTCATGATTAAGAAGTAAACTAATTTAATATGTTTCACTCATTTGAAGCTTAACTGTGAACAAATTGAAATATATTATGCAATCTAACTGTAACCATGCATCTGATCATAAAGACAAAATATATTTAAATATCACAAAGCCAGGCAATCAACTGAGTACAACATGAACAATAACTCTTCTAATAAAATAACACTAACTAGGGATTATTTCTTCATTCTCAGAGAACAGGAGGTCTCGTTTACATGCATGTTGTAGATCCTCAGTAATTCCATCATAATACACTTACTTTGAATTATTACAGGACGTAGAGGGTATTACAATGTCTGATGTATTATGAATGAAAAACACTGCTCTTAAGTGCTATACTGACACTAAAAACTGCTGTGAGTTTGGATGCTGGAAGACAAGCTGCACCTCAGGGTTGTGTTGGGGTTAAAGAGAATCTGACCTGGGCAGAGAGCATTGCAGGTGATCTTCTGCACAGACATGCCCTCACAGAACGCTCCTCCGTTCAGAGGAGCGGGGTTAGTGCAGGTACGAGATCGCTTCTGAACTCCTCTCCCACAGTTCACGCTGCAAGAAGACCACTCAGTCCACAGAGACCAACCACCGTTCACTGCAGAGAACAACACAACAAATGAACTTGAAAAATCACCTTTCTCTCACCCTGCCAGAAGAAACACCAGGAGGACAGGATAACTAACAGGTTAAAGGAAAATCTTCACTTAAATGTGTGGTTTGACTTTTTGTAGTCTAGCTTTGATATGTCTTAGCTGTACAACCAGTAATACTGGCACAACATTTTAACACCAACTTTTTCTGATAGGGTCACACACAGCAGAAAAAAATAGAATGCTGAATACAAATAATAAAATACAACTAACTAACCATATAATCGTTCATAGTTAGACTAGCAAAATATAAAGGGTTATCAACTTTTTGTTGACATCAAAGTCCTGTCTGTCCAATTAAATTATATACTGCAATTTGGCCAAAAATCATCTGGCATTTTTGTACAAGTTAGCCAAATAGGCAGATACCAAGGTGGACAGTTTGTGTGACATACACTTATTTTCGAAAACTATGCAAGGTTAAAAAAAAAGGTCCCGTTGCAAAGATTACATACTGCTTCCAAACTAGGGCTGTAACGATACGCGATATAAAATCGAAATCGCGATACTCAGGTCCACGATCCTGTATCGCGATGTGAGAAGGCAGAATCGCGATCACACCCCTTCCAACTCCAGAGTTATCCTTCCTGTCCAGAACCAGGGCTCGAATTTCGGCGCGGGATTGCGGGTATTGCGCATAATTCTAATCATTCCCGCAGGTCTCCCATTTATAATGCGGGAAATTCCCGCAATCGTAATCCACACAGATAATAAAATCAAATCATTCTTTTAACAACTATCTTCCAGACGCAATTTCACAAACAGCGTGAGTGTTCAGCGGTGCCGCGCGCGTCTTCTATCTCTTCTCTCATAATGTGTTGTGCAAGGCAGGCGCTGCATGCGGCGATAATACACACTCGCGTTTTGGAGTCGGGACCATAGACTGTAAAAGTCTTTTTAAGTCTTACCAGTTTAAACATTCAAGCAATTTTAAACTAATCAGTGCTCGCGCGCTCTCTGAGAGATTATTTTCTATGCGCACATTCATAGAAAATCCGCCTCAAAAACAGCTGGCCAGTAACTATTTTTCGCGGATTATATTGCTTTAACACGCAAAATTGTCAATTTCGGTCTTTGTGAGTAGGCTATACTCTAAACATAGTCGGTTTTGTCTTTAATAGGCATAAAACGCATGCCAGTATAATGAACACAGGATCCGTGCACTAGCTCTTAAAGTGACGGAAGCCATATGTGTCTGTCATTAATTTTGTTGTCAAAACAACAAAAGACGGCTTTAAGTTAAAGGAATCAGGATTAATAGCCTATGTATTTAATTTATTCAGGACTAAAATACTACCCAGTGTTATTTTCCATTTGATTACTTTATTCAGTTTCTGTAAGTGAATACTAGTGTTAGACCTATTCAAAAACTTTTCTCTTTAATTGTCTTTATTTGTATCTTTATTCTATTGTATTTATTTGTGCTACTTTTTTCAATTTAATTAAACAATTTAAATCAAGCTTCCTTGTGATGTGTAAATTCTTAACAACAATATTACCCCATTGTAAAAATGCAATGAGCGTAAACATTTAGGCAAGATAAATGTAATAATTTTGTTTGGAAAAATTTTTTTCTTCTCTCAAAATCTCTTTTGAGGGAGCCCCGCCCCCTCAAGCCCCGCCCCCGTGATAGAATCGCGATACGAATCGAATCGTGGGTCAAAAATCGTGATACGAATCGAATCGTGGGTTTGGTGTATCGTTACAGCCCTATTCCAAACTGCTCCTTTCCAAATGTCTGCCTCAAAAACCAACACTAAACACTGCAGTAGAAGAAAACTACAGATCTGTATCTCTGCTTCCTTTCCTGTCCAAAACTTTTGAAAGATCTACCTTCAAATCATTCTGTTTTTTTCAAAGAACAACCTGATGGATACCAGCCAATTAGGCTTCAAAAGTGGAAATTCCCCTGAAGCGGCATGACTGGTGAGAGTCTCAAAATTCTGCTTGATCTTTCTGCTGGCTTCGACATGATGAATCATCTGATTCCCCTATTAGTCCTGTCAAATGGGGTATCACAGGTAGTGTTCTTCATTAGTTTGACTCGTTTTGTGAAGTGTACGAATCAAACCAGCAAACTCTTAAAGTAAGCTAATGATTGCTCATGTGAAAATATGATTATAGATTGTATAATTTCAGTTCTTCTGTACTTTTGTACTTTGAGTGTCAATAATAATGATGATAATAATAATAATAGTATATATATATATATATATATATATATATATATATATATATATATATATATATATATACTATTATTATTATTATTATAATTACATCATTTATTACTTTATTACATCATTTGTGCCGAGGAGCATTCAATTATTAAATGGATCATCTATGGGCACATAGATTTATTTTAAATGTGCTTTATTGAATATATATCTATTTATTAATTCCTTTAAGCTGTTGAACATTTTAGATGCGTATTATTGAATATATATCTATCTATTGATTCCTTAAGTTGTCGAATTGATAATTTTATGTCACTATTTGCTGTGTTATTGTTGTTCTATGTTTGTTGTGGTTATGTTTATTGTGGTTCCCATGAGTGTAAAACAAATTCCCCACGGGGCAATAAAGGTTTCATTTATATATGCACAATATAGAAAGTCATGGGGGTGAGTAAATAATATAGAAAATTTCGCTTTTGGATAAACTATCACTTAAATGGAGTGTACAATTTAATGAGTTGACAGTTAAAATGTGATAATGAATGACATCACAGTGCTGTTGCAAGCAGAAAGCCATTCAGTAGTATTTTTAGCAAAGCTGAGGAGACAGAACAATAAGTCAATAAAGCATATTAGTGTTGTCTTACCAAACACAACTACAGTAGCTGTAGCACTGCGTCGTTTTGCGACTATGTTACTGGCGAGGCAGGTGTAGTTGGCGGAGTCAGAGAGTCTGGCTTCATTGATTATCAGATTGTGGTCAGCACGAGTGTCAATGTTGTCGTCTCCAAGGGAACTGACCAATTCTTCATTTTTCAACCACTCCACCTGTCAAAAAGAAAAGCATTTATTAACTAAAGCTGCAATTAGTAAAAGAGATACCAGGTTCCACACTCAGTAAGAATATTAAACTGTAATTGGAAGCATAGTAAAATATCAGATTTAAAATAATTATGACCGCTCGTCTCACGGCACTGCACACTGCATTTATTCTAAGGAGAAATAGTTCCAATGTCACACCACAATGAAAACTGTCGCTTATTTTTGCCCTGTTTTGGCCAGTGCTTTTTTTCTAGTGAGATCTGGCGACACTGACAGGAAAGTAAAAAACACAGATGGTGGGTAAAACAGCGCTGTAAAAATATAATTACAGCACTTAAAACATGATCATGTAAAAGTGCCTTTTTAAAAATTCTTATTAAAGTTGAATTCCTGAAAATTCTACTCAATTACAGTAAAATGAGTATTTGTATTTCATTACTTCACACCTCTGGGAGGAACACAAGGGCTGAGACTATTGTGTTTTGTCAGTTTCTATCTTCATAGTCACCATGAAAACAAAATGGACAATTCTTATTTCTTTACAGAATGTTGCAGTGTTTATTATAAAGGATTAATCTGTGCAAATATTTATTTATTTTTAATTCATGTGCACCCGTAATATTTAATTCAAAACGTTAACCTCCCCTCCACCTCGAAAAGGCATCTGTTCTCTTCATGATGTATGTCTCGGCAGAGGATGGGACTAAATATCCTCCATAACCAACTGACTGCAAACTGCCATTCAGATCTGCCTTAATTTAGTTAGCAACGGCCAACTTCCTATGATCCAATCAATTCCAGAGGAAGAAATCCAGTCCCACCCCAATTTTTTTCTCATTCCAAAAGCAGTTTCAATTGGATATACGTCACAATAGGGAAGAAAAGACTACTTCCGTTTCATGCTGACTTTAATGTGTATTGTAATTTAAATTTTAATTAGTTCACTTTATTTGTATAGCACATTTACAACAGCCACTAGGCTGACCAAAGTGCTTTACAGAACAACCAGATTAAAATATAGTAAGACCTGCATAACAACACATAAAACACAAATAAGAGCAGCAAAGCTACGCGAAACCTTAAAACCGGAGTGACAAAACAGTATCAGACTGAAATATAAAATAGTAAAACAGGAGTAGCAAAGCAGTGTCAGACTCATATAGAATGAAAAGATAGGCAGGAGCTAAGTTATGAAGAGATTTAAAAACAAAGAGTAGAATTATTAAATCTATTCTCTGTCGAACTGGCAGCCAGTGTAGAGATTTGAGAATCGAAGAGATGTGGTCATATTTGCGACACTTATGTAGAAGTCTGGCCGCAACATTTTGGACTAACTGAAGACGAGCAATTTGTAACCTTGATATACCGCAATATAAGGAATTGCAGTAATCCAGTCGACACGTAATAAATGCATGAACAGCCATTTCCAGAGTTTTCAGGTTGATGAAGCCTTTGATTTTAGCCAATAGACGAAGTTGGTAGAAACTGGAACTAATTACGGATGAGATCTGTTTGTCAAATTTTAAAGGCTGGTCAACAAGGACACTTCTGCATCCCTTGGAATTCAAAAGCCGACTCTCTAACTCTGAACTTATACACTGAGAGTTTTCATTTGGGCCGAAAACAATGACCTCAGTCTTGTCTTCATTTAGGAGAAGGAAATTTTGGGCTAGCCATGCACCTCCTCTAAGCATCGCAGAAGAGAACTCATCGCTGCAGGGTTGTATCTCTTGATTGAAATATAAATGTGAGTGTCATCCGTATAAAAATGAAATGCCATGACTCCTTAGAATAGCGCCCAGAGGTAGCATGTATAGAGAAAATAGAGAAGGAGCCAAAATAGAGCCCTGTGGAAGACCACAGGTCAGAGGTGCCATAGAGCTGGAGAAATTACCCATCTTTACTCTAAAAGACCATTGTAATTTTAAAAGGTAAAAAATATGATACAGTAAAAATTGTTAATACCATTTTCTTATGATAAAATCCTGGCAACTACAGCTGTTTTTTTTTTTTTTTTTGCAGTGTATTGCTGGGGAAAAAATAGCTTAGCTGGTCTCCCAGTCTGGACAACCCTATTATCCAGGTATGTCTTGCTAGTTTAAGAGGGATTTTGGGCACTTTTCGGTTAATCAGACAATGAAGACAGCTGGCCAGCCAGCTAAGACAAACAAATCACCTGGTTTAAGCTGTTTTTCAGCAGGGAGTCATACTACTTGTGTATTGAGGCAGAGAGCGCACTTCTCTAATGTATTTACTCAACTTTTCAGGGAAACTTGGGAGTTGAAATAGGCAATTAGCACACAGTGAAAGCAGAGCTCTCTGTTGAGACATTTGCCATGCTCTGCATTCTTGAGCACCACTTCCCCTTAGCCTTTGAAAAGGTGCAGAGCACAGAAATGAAGAGCAGAGGGAGAAAGAAAGAAAGAAAAAAGGGGGAAAGACAGGATAGAGGAAGAGAAGCAGTGAGAAGAGGAAAGGCAGGGGACAGATACAAATTAGCTGGGTGAATGTGTGGCAGAAGATGTGAGAAATGAATGGCCTAATTGGCACATTTGTTTCAATTACAGCATGGCTAACAGTGGCAGGGCTGACGAAGGAGCTTCCACAGTCTCAAGAGGATCTTGTGATTTCATTAGTACCTCTATCCTGACTGATTAAGGTCCTGTTGACAGGAGGAGATCAGCTGAAGTGAAGATCTTACTATTTTCACAGACACAGGGGCTATTCTGCTGTCGCCCATAAAAGTGGGACAGGAGGTCAGAGCCAACGCTATCTCACGACCAATTCGTACGAATTCGTACGAGTGATTTAAAAGTGGCTAATTCGTACGAATTCGTACGACCTCACTCATACGAATTCGTACGATTTGTCTAAACCCACGTGATGGGTAGGTTTAGGGGCGGGGTCAGGGGTAGGTCATTCGTACGAATTCATACGAATTGGCCAACTCGTCAAATATGTACGTTTTAGCCCAAATCGTACTAATTCGTACGAGTGAGGTCGTATGAATTCGTACGAATTAGCCACCTCGTAGAATTCGTACGAATTCCCGTGAGATCGGGTTGTCAGAGCCGCTTAATGTTTTTGAACTAAGCAAAACAAGATGTCCAAAATATTTGGATCGGTTTTTGCAGGTGCTGTAAGAGGAGTTTTTTTTTTTTTTTTTTTACCTGTGAAGTGTGTTTGTGTGTGTATGGTGGAGAAGAGGCTGTTGAAACTGCTTCATATTTCATCAGGGTAATTATTAAGATTAAACAGCTCTGATAGACGGCCCTCAGGGAGCAGAAATACAACGCCGCCTCACTGACTGTGAATTCAATCAAACCCACACAAGCACAACACATTGACAAGACTGACACAAGCAGACACACCTACATTTCACTTTTTAAATTGCTTTTGACACCAACCTTTGATAGTGCAGACAGCTACATCTAAATTTCTGCAAATGCTTTTGTTTTCATCTTTGGTATATAATGAGTATGCAATTCAACAAACAACTTTAAAATGAGTATTAAGTTTAAACAAACTACAGCCGTTTCATCTATAAAATATGCTTGTGTAAATTCATTCACTTATAATTAATATTAATTCCCATTCTTGATTTATTTGTTGACTCGACATTAAAGTTCTTGATGAGTAGCTGTCATAATGTACACAATATACTACACACAAGTCCACTAATAACATTAGGCAAGGTTTCTTGCACCAAAAACAGTCATGCTTTATTTTCACATGACCATTGGTTGGTCCACCTTTCCTTCTAACATTTAGAATTAAACATGCTGCTCTTTGCCATGGTACCTTTAAGATTTCCACATGTAAGACATCTAAAATATCTGCCGTGACTGGATAATGTTTTTGCATGTGAAATGAGATTTATATTAGATGAAAATGAACCAAGATACCGGTGTTTATTTATGGCAGAATCTTTCTTGGGGACCCTTGCAAGGACTTGGCAGGAAGGGCTTACTCCAGTCTTGAGAAATAGCAGACAATGAGCAAGAGAGTGTGGGCAACACAAAGTGTCTGCAGTTTCTGAAAATTATCCAATTTTTCCAAGTTATTCAAGGGCTGCCAAGTTCTCAGGGTGAGTAAACTGCTGTAATGTTACAGTGAGTTGTGACTAGTGCTATTAAGCTTAACTGTAGAAATGCCAGGGCTTTGAAATCGTTGATCTGATCTGATGGACTATTAACTTAACATCATCCCTGTTTTACTGAGAGGTCAACTGCTATTCTACTTAAACTTGTTGTATTATATTTTGGATAACAAGTCCTACTTATTAGTGTGGTATTATTAGTGTGGTATTTCAACATGCAACTACCATTTGTTCCAGAGACAGAGGCAGAGGCCAACATAAAATATTCACTATAGCAAGTATATAGATTAGCTTTCCATCATGCAGGATTTATTGGACTTTTTGGAAGAGTGTGATTAATAATTTAATTCCAATGTTTATGTAAATGAACACTAAGAACATACTTGATTTTCTTTTTCGTTGTACTGTATTGGCATTTCACATGCCTATATATTACAGCCAATCAATTTTTGCAAAATAGTCTTGGTCACTCTTAATCAGCAATCATCTCTGAAATAGTGTGCAGTCCGAAATAGTGAGGTCAGGTCATGGGTGGATGTGATCCCTGTAATCCAAGTCATCCCAGTTAAATTAATGCCTGCGGTCTCAATCCACAAATTAATTCTATTTGCACAGACTCACTGTTTTCTTATTCTCATCATCTCAATTTCAAAGTCAAATTCCAATTTATACCCATAGCTTTGATATCCCTTGATGCACTTTGAATTAATTATGATCCTTAAAATAACACACACACACACACACACAATGAATAAACCCCAGACCTGGCAAACACAGAGGAAAATGCTGGGAAAACACTTCTAGGACTATGTTGGTCAATAATATAGAAGTAAAGGCAACCACAAGCATAAAGTACAGAGTTGTCCCTTTCATCCTCTCCTCAACACACAACCACATTACCATTCTTTCCAGATCAGCCTTATCACAGCTAAACACAGAGACAGGATACCACCCAGCCCCGACCGGTCTGTAATTGGCTTGTTAGATCATGGGGATCATCACTCACTTTCATGGTGGCTGGAAATGGACAGGAGAGAGAAAAAGCAGGAAACAGGTAGGAACACATGAAGTGAGCGCTGAGCTATCGCTTTTTGAATGGAATGAAGCACTTAATGGTGATCTCAATTATGTTTCATTGAAGTATCAACTTGGTCCCAAATGTTTTTCCTAAAAATCCTTATGAGAAATAAAATTAGACACAAATGAGACAATGATTATCATGCAGAAAAGGTTATAGAGCTATAAATGTGGATCGCAAAGGCTCAGATAATTTGGCCTTAGAAGAATTTGATGAGTTCATGTCGAAATATCTGACTTTTGATTGCAAACGCTGGTATTTTGACAAATTATTTTAAGAGAAGAGATTTTTTTAAAAACCTTTATATGTGGAACATGCAGCATTATCTTTTCTTACAAGCAAAATATTTAAAAATATCTATTTAGCCTATACAAATGTAACAGTTTTTCTCTATTGGATCCTCTTAAAGATGTCTAAGTCAATAGCAGTAAAAGGGAAGGTAAGACCATTTTCTGGTCTAACTTAAAATCAATACGTGTATTTCACAAAAAGTTTTGGGAGCAAAATCTCTCTTGGCCAAATTAACACTATTCCTCAGTAGCAAATTCAGAGTGCATAATCTCATTAAGAAGATTTTTATGATAACGGAGTCTAGACCAACTATGCAGAAAGGCTTAAGTAGCTCTCTGGGGAAACCCATTTATAGTTACAGTTTAGCTGTAAAACAGAAAACTTGTTCTTTCTAAAAGGTCATTTCAGATATTTTTTTAATGTTTAAGTTGTAATTACCGCAGTGCTAAGAAGCCCCCCTGCGTAGACACAGGATCATATCACAGTTTAATTCACCCCACAGATTCAACACATTAATACTGCTACTATTTAAAAGGACAACACGCCCATTTAAAGGAATAGATAACCACCAAAATAAAGATGTCATATTTTACACTCATTCTAACCCTGTGTTATTTTTGCTGTTCACAAAAGGAGAAATTAGGCAGCAGAATGTCCAAGCTTTTGTGTTCCACACATTGAATGTGGATGGTCACTGTAGAAATGACAAAAAGCACAAATAACCATAAAAAGCTTGCTGTATCACATTTGAAGGTCTATAATTTATCAACTTGAGCAAAACTTTTCTGGAAAACCTGTTGTACACAATCTACTACATGCCTTCCTTTGTCTGATTGATAGTTTACATTTTAGCAAGAAAAAAGGCCTTTAGTATAAATCTAAAAGCATCCCCCTTTCAAGTCATGGTTACACATGTCTTTTTGATGTGAAATATTTAAAGATTTGTATAAAGTAAACATAAAGATAACTTTTATATTGTTAGATACTGTATATATGACAATATGAACACTATACTGGACTGAAGCAACTGAAGTTTACTTGATTATTCATGCATGATGTTTTAGAAAATACAGGTTAAAAATGTGAATATCAGATACATCAGGATTTTGAAGAACATTTATTTGTACATCTCTCAATCATCATTGTGTTTCGTTGCATTATATGCTTTGCCCCCCACAATAAAAACTACAGAGCTTTGATAATAAAACTGAGCATTTAAATACCAGATGAGTAAGCTATCAGAATTTGATCATTTCATATTCTCATATATCATATTATATAAGCCATTAAAAAAACAGATGTATGAAATATGATACTAAAAAAACATCTTTTGTTTAAAGGTTGAATTCAATGTTTGGAAATAAAACAGTTTACTGAACCTTTAATGTTTTTTATGGCTTATATACAATAGTATGATATAAAAGAATAGGAAATTATCCAATTCTGACAGCTTACTATTCTTTCACTATTCGTTCATGTCAAGCTTTATAGGGTTAAAGTATCATGAAAGTGATCCATATGATTTTTGTGCTTTATTATTTCTAAATATTACTACTGCTATATGTCTTTATAAGCCTGATAGCTTTGTGTGAAGAGAGGGAAGATTATCATTATCAATGAATAAGCTTCCTCACACAAAGCTATTATATGAAGAGGATATAGTAGCCTGCAGAACACTTACAATATAGTCATCTTGATCACTTTTATTATGCTTTTTGTCTGTTTTTGGAGCTGGTCTGTATAAAACACCATACACTTTTGTAGTATAAAATAAAGCCGCTCAGACATTCTGCCTAATAAGAATGCATGCAAAGTAACAATGACCAGCAACCGCATTTACTTCAAAACACAAATGGTATTTGTTTACTTATTAGAACAGAGATCAGGCTGGTTAATTATCCTAATAGCCAACAGTGATGACAAACGTACTCGGTTACTAACGTAACCTCGGTTCTCTCTAGAGAGGGAACGAGTACTGCGTAATAGCTTACGCTATGGGGAAAAACTCTTTTCCGCGAGATATTGAAGCCAAAAATTATCCTTAATTTTTTATTAATGTAAAACGCTTTGCAGCAGCAAGCAAACATAGGCGAAACAGCTCGCGCGCCTATTGGTTGCTCTGCAGCAAATGCAGCAGCCTATCGAGATAGACTCTGCGTGACGTAATGACCAATGGGGGCAATTCGCGCCCATATCGTCACGTCCCGCCAGAAGGGGCGTGGTCTCGCCCTATAAATATGCTCGTTAGGCTGATACAAGCTGGTTTTTACCGCTGAAGCGAACCAGAGCGTATTCCACGCACGGCAAGATACGCAGTACTCGTTCCCTCTCTAGAGAGAACCGAGGTTACGTTAGTAACCGAGTACGTTCTCTTACGAGAGTATCTCTCGTACTGCGTAATAGCTTACGCTATGGGGAACACAATGCAACACGCCGTGCGTACAGGGATCCAACACCAAAGTCCCAGGGGCCGAAGCCCAGGGCTCATGTAGTGCATAATCACCATAAACTCACATAGAGTAAAGGAAGAGAGGCTGGAAGCGTCATTCCCTATAAAAAGCACCCAGCGGGGCTATTATACGACAATCAAACGCGCAGCCAGGGTGAAAGCATTCAGCCTGATCTGGGCGGCCATACGTGAGTCAATACTCATGGGGCTGCAGTAAACTCAGCATCTGGGCCGCACAGCGGGGCAGATAGTACTGAATTTAGACCGCCAAAAGCTTAGCTTGTAAGGCGGGTACCTCCAGGTTATAGTATTTTATAAATGTAGACGGCGAGGCCCAGCCCGCTGCCGTACAGATATCTTGCAGGGAAACCCCGCTAGACCATGCCCACGAAGAGGCCACGCCTCTCGTGGAATGCGCCCTGACACCCAAGGGGCACCGTAAGCCCTTCGCAGAGTAAGCGAGCGCGATGGCATCCACTATCCATCTGGATAGGCTCTGTTTTGAGGCGGCGAGTCCCTTGGAGCGCCCGCCGAACAAAACAAAAAGCTGCTCTGTCTGTCTGAAAACAGACGAGCGTGCCACATAAGCTCTCAATGCCCTGACGGGGCAAAGGAGACTTGCATCCTCCTCCTCACTGAGAACCGGAAGGGCAGACAGGGAAATGACCTGGGCCCTGAACGGCGTATTGAGGGATTTCGGGACGTACCCGTGCTTCGGTTTGAGAATGACCTTTGAGTCATTAGGCCCAAACTCCATACACGACGCGCTTACTGAAAGCGCCTGTAGGTCCCCTATGCGCTTCACTGAAGCGAGAGCCATGAGAAACACTGTCTTGAACGACAGGTGTTTCATGTCCACCAGCTGGATCGGCTCGAACGGGGCGCCTTTCATGGCCTCCAGGACCGTGGAAAGGTCCCACGTCGGGACTGAAGGGGGCCTTGGAGGGTTCAGCCTCCGAGCTCCCTTAAGGAAACGCACGACTAAGTCGTTTTTCCCAAGCGACTGGCCAGACACCGGTTTTGCAAACGTTGCTATGGCCGCCACATATACTTTGAGCGTGGATGGGGTCCTGCCCTTATCCAGTAGCTCTTGAAGGAAGGAAAGCACTTCCGAAACCCCGCACTCCACAGGTGAAAGGCTCTGGGCCTGACACCACGCAGAGAAAACAGACCATTTCGAGGAGTAGAGCCGCCTGGTAGACGGAGCTCTAGCCTGCGCGATCGTGTTTAACACTCCCTCTGGGAGGCTAGCGGGTACCCGTTGATGGCCCATGCATGCAGGGACCATAACTCCGGGCGAGGGTGCCAGATCGAGCCCTCTGCCTGAGAGAGGAGGTCTCTCCTCAATGGTACAGGCCATGGGGCAGTGCTGTTCATCTGCATCAGGGCAGGGAACCACGTCTGGTTCGTCCAGAGCGGGGCTACAAGCAGCACTGGGCATCCGTTTTCCCTGATTCGTTCCAACACCTGAGGCAGGAGCGAGACAGGGGGAAAAGCATATAGGGGGCAGCGGGGCCAAACATGAGCCAGCGCGTCCTTGCTTTTCGAGAAAAACTCCGGGCAATGAGCGTTTTCGTGGGACGCGAATAGGTCCACCTGAGCTCTGCCGAACGTCTTCCACAGCAGCTGGACCGTCTGCGGGTGCAGCGACCATTCCCCTGCTGGAACATTGTTCCTGGACAGTCTGTCTGGTCCCACGTTCAGGAGACCAGGCACGTGCGCTGCTCTCAGTGAGAGCAGGTTGTGCTGAGCCCAGACCAGGAGGCTTTCCGTCAACCTGTAAAGGTTTCGTGACCTGACGCCGCCCTGGTGATTTATGTATGCCACCACCGACATGTTGTCCGACCGGACCAAGACGTGGTGGCCTGTTATCTGGGGACAAAAACGCCGTAGCGCTTTGTCGACTGCTATCATCTCCAAGCAGTTTATGTGAAGGAGCTTTTCTCGTTCTGACCACAGGCCAGCTAGCGGTCTGCCCTCGAGCAGTGCTCCCCACCCCGAGGTGGAGGCGTCCGTAGACACCACCTTCACGCTCGAAGCGGTCCCCAGACTCACACCTGACTGATACCAGTCGGTCTCTTTCCAAGGTTTCAGAGCTGAAACACACTGAAGGTCGACCCTGAGGCGAAACAGACCCGCTGTCCATGCCCTGGGTGGAACCCGCGTCTTCAGCCATATCTGCAGTGGGCGCATGCGGAGCAGGCCCAACTGGAGTACAGAGGCTGCTGAGGCCATCAGCCCCAGCATTTTCTGAAACCTTTTGAGCGGGACTATAGCGCCGTGGCGGAAGGATTTCACGCCGCGCTGAATATTTTGCACTCGCTCTGGTGACAGGTGTGCTGTCATGGACAGTGAGTCCAACACGGTTCCCAGAAAGGAAATTTTCTGACTGGGAGACAGTGCGCTCTTTGCCCAATTGACTGTGAGGCCCAGCTTCTCGAGGTGCTCGAGTAATGCGGCCCTGTGTTCTATGAGCTCCGATCGTGATCGAGCTAGAATCAGCCAATCGTCCAAGTAGTTCAGGACTCGCATGCCCTGAAGCCTCAGGGGCGCGAGCGCCGCGTCCATGCACTTCGTAAATGTACGAGGCGCTAGGGACAGGCCGAACGGCAGGACTGTGTATTGATATGCCTGGCCCTCGAAGGCGAATCTCAAGAATCGCCTGTGATGGGACGCTATTTGTATTTGGAAATAGGCGTCTTTCAGATCTATCGACATAAACCAGTCCCCGTAGCGCACCTGCGCGAGGTTTTTCCTGGTCGTGAGCATTCTGAACTGGCGTTTCACAAGCACTCTGTTCAGCTGCCGCAGATCTAAAATGGGTCTGAGACCCCCATCCTTTTTCGGTACCAGAAAATATCTGCTGTATAGGCCCCCTTCGCTCTGAGCCTGAGATAAAGGTTCTATAGCCCCTTTGCTCAGTAGTTTCGCTATTTCGGCACGAAGCAGATGAGATGCTTCGTTTTTCACCGTAGTTTCGACGCGCGCCGTATAACGGCGCGGGCGTCGAGCGAATTGTAGCGAATAGCCTCTCTTTATAGTGTTCAGCACCCATTCTGAAACCCCAGGAAGCTTTGACCACGCATCTGCGTGAATAGCTAGAGGCAGAATGAAATCCGGGCTCTGGCCGCGACAAAACGGCAGCTCGAGAGCCTGGGCACACTGGGAACACAACACCGTGTTTACAGCGTTCGAGGCGGGGGGCGCGCTGATCACAGCGGGCAGCCTGGCCGCGCTCAGCTTCTCTATGGCAGATTGTGCAGAGAAAGTGAGCGGGGGAGATCCCGTGGGAATCGGCGTGTCTGTGAGAAAATGTGGGCGCGGGGCTGCGGGCACATTTAATACACTGAAAACACTGTCGTTCATAGCCGACTGAATGTGTGTTGGTTTCGTTTTTACAGAAACCAAGGGACACGCAGCATGTAGTGTGAGCGGGCATGTTGACATGGGCACTTGCACTACAGTGTTTGCACAATCGACCGGAGTCGATTTTATTTGTGCTAGCCCTGCACCGTGGCGGGCTGTGTTTGTGTGTGGGAATGGGCACTGGGTGGGCATTCTTACAACACTCATAACACCATCGGCCGTGGCCGGAACACCAGAAAATGCACTTTTTATTGGATTTATCTGGGTAGCCGTAAAAACGGCTTTTGTGCGCAGGCCAACGGGCTGTGACACCGGCTGGTTCTCTGCGAAATACACTGGGACAGTCGCGATGTTTGGAACTGACCGAGCGAGAAGTTTTGGTGAAAATCCGGCCGCAGCGGGATCTGAACACCGTCGCCTTCCTAGAATGGCTAGGAAGATTTTGAGGCCTCGGGCTTGATCTCAATCCTCGGCCGGGGCCCGCGCTGAGGGGGGCGGCGTCCAGCAGAGCGAGAGCGTGGTCTTTGGTCTCGGGCGTGGCGGCGCTGTGAAGCGGCGGCGGCGGGCGGTGCAGGCTGCGGCTGAGAGCTGCGAGCAGGCGGCGGTTTAGAGCGACCTGCAGCGGAGCTCGAGCGCTTCGGAAGGAAGTGCTTCATGGCCTGTGAAGTCTTTTGCACCTCCATGAATCTATCCGCAAAGTCTGTGACGGCAGATCCGAAAAGGCCCGCTTGTGAAATGGGCGCGTCGAGGAATACAGAGCGCTCGGCTTCCGTCATCTCGGACATCGTCAACCATAAATGTCTCTCAGCCACGGTGAGAGAGGCCATGTTTCGTCCTATGGCCTGTGCAGCGGCTTTAGTAGCGCGAAGAGCGAGGTCTGTAGCGCTTCTCAGATCCGCGACGCAGATCGCTCCGGGTCCTTCCTCGTCCAGTTTAAGGAGAAGGTCGGCCTGGAAAATCTGCAGAACGGCCATAGTGTGCAGTGCTGAAACTGCTTGCCCGGCGGCGGTGTAAGCGCGACCGTGCATGGAAGACGTCACCCGGCAGGCTTTAGAAGGAAGCGTCGTGTGCGCGCGCCGTCCAGCGGAGGGCGGGCAGAGATGAGACGCTACAGCTGGTTCAACAGGAGGAACAGAAAGGTATCCTCTTTCCTTCGCGCCATCCACAGAGGAGAAAGCAGCAGAAGCAGAGGTACGAAGCCTGGCAGAGAAGGGGGCGTTCCATGATTTCGTTACTTCGTCGTGAAGTTCCGGGAGGAAGGGCGCGGGCCGTGATTTCGACGGAGCTTCGTCACTTCCGAGAAAGCGTCCGTCCATTCTGTTGCGCGGCGGCTGCGCGGGCGCCTCCCAATCGAGGCCGATGCTTTCAACGGCCTGAGAGAGCAGACGCATCAGCTCAGTCTCAATGCCGGCTCTCTTACCAGTGGTCTGGCGGGAAACACTAGCGGAGGGGAGATCCACGGAGCTCGCCCAATCCTCACTATCGGACGCCAGGAGAGAACACGCCTCGGAGAGTTCGTCAGGCTCGTGGATGGAAGCGGCGGCAGGCGGCGGCCGTTGTCCGTCGGAGAGCGATCCGAGCGAAGCCGGCGAAGCAGGCAGGCGAACCGGCGAGCTTTGGCGGGCTGGAGATAGCTCGGGAGCGCGCTGGGCGCGGCGCTTTTTACGGCGCGGCGCCACGGCGGGCTGTGGTGAAGGCTCGGAGAATGATGCCAGGCGCGTCCTCAGAGTCACCATGGGCAAAAGCTCGCAATGAGGGCATCCGCCGTCAGCGAGCGCGATAGCCGCGTGATCCACACCCAGACAGGCAACACAGATGACGTGTCGATCTCCATCGCTGAGCGGGGCGCGGCACGAGCCACATGAAGGCATCTTTAAAAAGACGCTGCTCTTTTGTGAGGAAATGCAAGTCGCGTCAAGTAAGCGACAAACACTTCACAACAGAGAAATACACACAGAGTATTGAAAAGGATATATAACGCCGGAAAGCGCAGCAGGTACGGCAGTTGAAGGCGGCGAGGCCAGCGACTCCAGAGCTCGTCCCGCTGAAAGCTTGCTTCGACGGCGCGGCTTCTCACTCCGGATCCAGCGATGCAAGAGCTTCGCTGAAGAGGTAAAAATCAGCTTGTATCAGCCTAACGAGCATATTTATAGGGCGAGACCACGCCCCTTCTGGCGGGACGTGACGATATGGGCGCGAATTGCCCCCATTGGTCATTACGTCACGCAGAGTCTATCTCGATAGGCTGCTGCATTTGCTGCAGAGCAACCAATAGGCGCGCGAGCTGTTTCGCCTATGTTTGCTTGCTGCTGCAAAGCGTTTTACATTAATAAAAAATTAAGGATAATTTTTGGCTTCAATATCTCGCGGAAAAGAGTTTTTCCCCATAGCGTAAGCTATTACGCAGTACGAGAGATACTCTCGTAAGAGAACTAACTCTATCCAGAAAGATGTGAGTCTCATTAGCTTTGTGACCACAGAAATCCTACAGAGCATTTCTCAGAGGGGGTGTTTATGACAGTTTAAAACCACAAACACAGTCCACTAGGACAGAGTGAAAGAGAAGGTGAGAGAGAAAGAGAAAGAGAGTTAGCATCGAGCATGCTGGTAAAATGATGCCATATAAATCTTTGCACTCCCCCTCACAGCTTGGATTTCAATTTTTCATGGCGGAGGTGTGCTGGAATGGACCCGATCGCTGGTCTGCACTCTACATTATTCACTAGCCCCTCTTATAGCTGACTTCATTTATGTTGACAAAGTACTTGAAGGGAGATTCTTGTCTTCCAGTACTTCCCAGATTTCCTCAGTTTCTGTCCAACGTGCACTCGAATAGACAGACGCTAACAGAGCTCTTCCATTTCATCACTGAATCATTCACAAAGCATTGGTGGCTGCCAAGAACCAAATCCTACTATAATCACACACACACATGTACATGGATATATTGCCTGCTCATAATCAATGATATGTGGACCTGTCGTTTTTGTCCCTTACTTGACCCTTGACTGCACACGAACGCGCATTAAAGTGAAATCAGTCCATCAAATTTGTTGACAACAGTCAGTGCACTGTAAGTTGATGTTCTCTTTAACGGGATAGTTCACAAAAAAAAAGAAATCTGTCCATCAATTACTCACCCTCATGTCATTCCAAACCTGTATGACTTACTTCCTTGTGTGGAGCAGGAAAGGAAATATTTTAGAAAATAATTTGGGGTTTTTTGTCCATTCAATTAAAGTGAATATGGTCCTATATTTTTTAGACCCCGTTGACTTTTTTATATGGACTAAAATAGTTTATTTAAAATATCTGTATGACTTTCTTTTTCACGTGAAACACAAATGAAGATAGTTTGAAAAATATCACGGCGTTTGTTCCAACAAAGAAAGTCAATATGGCCCTATGGTGTTTTGGACCCCATTGACTTTCAATATAAATCGGCCAAAGCAGTTATCTTCTTTTGTGTTCCATAGAAGTAAGAAAGTCATACAGGTATGTAACGGCATGAGACATGAGTAAATTACAATTACCTGGATGAACAAGCACAGAAACAGGCATCACTTAGTATAGATGTTTAAAAAAGCGCTGATGCTCTCTTCCAGTCAGCAGAGAGCATGTACTGCCCTTCCCAGATATCCTCCCTGTGGGAATGATGTCAGAGGCTGTGAGGACGGGTCTTACCTCTGCCATGGGTACTCCCTCTGGGGGACGGCAATGCAGCACAATCATGCCCTTGATTGGCACTTCCTTCCCTTGAGGATCCTGCTCGAAGTTTTTGCGAAGGTCTGTTTGAAAAGATAAGAGGCAGCTGTCACAGCGGGCAGAGTCCGAGTCGAAATTTGGCCTATCTATCCCAATCGCTTTCACCGCTCAGCATGCTACACTCTCTATGCCCCCTGCCTTTCCTTTTGGCAACCTTAGAAAGGCAGGGCAAAAGAGCTGCAGAGTGCAGACATTCTCAATGGTGCTCCGGCCATCTGCTAGAGTTGCAGGTGTCGTTGGTTCAGTTCAGTTGGACAGTTCTGCCTTATCCTCACTGTGTGCTTATACAGCAGATTTTTTTTATTTTTTTTATGTACAATGCAAAAATCGTTCAATTCGTAGAAAGAAAACACTAGAAAAAATGTCCAAAAATGGTCCAGCTTCAGGTAGGATAAAAATAATGCTCCCTGTATTCAAGTGGAATAAAGTTGTGAATTGATAACAACTGATAATGATACAACATAATTATTCTTAAAAACAATAATAAATGATGATAATAATAAAAACAAAATAAAGCTGTTAATAGATTGCAAATCTAAATTTGCCTTCAGATTTAACACATTAAAGCTGCAGTCCGCAGTTTTTCCTCTTTGTCGCCATCTCTGTTTGAAATCTTCAATTGCAGTTATTCGCGGAATTATCAACTTTATGCGAGTTGTGCCTCGACACGGCACAGCGCGGATGAATCCAATGTTTTGAGGAGAGTGTGCGGCTGTCAGTCGCCGCGCCGGTGTGGATACTGTCATTCGGAATCACAGATTCTACTTTTTGGAAGTATGACCAACATAAGAATTTTTACCGGAAAATTTCATCTGAACAAGTAAGTAACATCCACTTTTGTTCTGACCAACTAGGGATTGCATTGCAATAAATCGCACTGATTAAATATAACGATCGCTTATCATATCACGTAAATCCGTGCAAATTATACTTTGTTCTCAAATTGTAATGTTAACAACATCAGCATTGCGTGACTACATAATGCCCTTCCGATATTTATCCTTGTTTTCGCATGGGTCTGGTTTCGGTCTCTTTTTTTCTGTAGTCACTCCGAAGTCCGAACGAAGTCTTTTGTATTTTACAGCGGGTGAATCTCTAGTTTTCACTGGTGATTGTCGTTTGAACCTTTCTGGATCCGCCATCAAATTAATACGTTTAATTATATCAAGTGCTGTGAGAAAAGGCTATAAATCTCCACCTCCAACATCCTCACACGCAACATAGCCTACTAGCCGAGACTCTTCTTTATGTGTACAGATGTGACGTAATGACGCAAATACATGCTCGAATCTCCCGCGAAAAATCCACCAGTACCACTGGAATTAAAAACATTATTACAAGTTTACCGTTTTGAATTGAGCTTCGGCAAGCAGATAGTTTTGAACACTGGCTGGATATGTACTTGCTCAAAAAATTATTTTGGATAATTTTTAACCCAAAAAAGCTACGGACTGCAGCTTTAAGTGCATTAAGGAAAAAAAATTTAAACAGAACACAAACAGATTCTTGCCCCTTTTTTCATCTATGTGTTTATATTAAGTTTCAGAAAAATCACATGTGGTTACATGTGGAACACATGTGAAACACATACTTTGCAGATGGGAAACGTGGTTTTGGAACAGTTCCCATGTGAAATCTATGTGATCACATGTGGTGACATGTTAGGTGTGTTCGACTTCAGCTGCGGCTGGATGTAACCGATCTGCGAGAGTTGCCGCTTGCAGGCGGGGAGGAGCTGAAAACGGAGAAGTGAAGTCGGACACTTTCTGCTCCCTTGAGAAGCTGCGCAGGCTGAGTCAGTCGTCTGCTCTCGAATCTGTCTCGTGGTACTTTGATGCCATACGTGACAGTCACATGCCATCGGCGTGGTCTCAAGTTGGACAAAATTCCTAACCGCCATGCACTGCTTCAAGTCAGCAGCCAATCGGTCTGCACAACGCTGCATGAAGTTGAACAAGCCTGTTGTCAACATGATGTGGAAAACGTGATCACGTGTTGTTTTAGTTGTAGGTGCATGTCAGATTTAGCTTGCAAGCTTTTATCTAAATCAGTTTCAAGAGACAAAATGCTAAAGGAGAAAAAAGATTTTTAAAAGATTTGTTAAATACAAGGGGTATTTTCAAACCTTTTGATACCCAACACCCTCAAATGTATTAAATTATATCTTCGCATGTCTTTTTCTATACACTAGATTTGTTCAGATGCATAAACCTTTAAAAAACATATTTTGTTTTTATTTCTTATTTAAAAACTAGCGCTGTCAATACAAAAATTGCAGAAAGGACCATGATACAATAAAAATAACAATGAATAATATAATATTCTTCATTTTGTTTTGACATCCTTAAAACATTTGTTATTTTCAATTTGTTATTGGAGACCACTAATGGTCCCCTGACCTAGTATACTCACAGGCTATCCTCACTGTGGCCTTACGGCTCTTCGAGGTTCCTAGGTGACTCCAGGCCACACACAGGCACCAGTAGTCTTCTGGACCATGGAAATCCTCCACCTGCTGCCTAGTGACATTGATTGTCACTTCACGGATTTTCAGGCCTGTATAGCGAGAAACAGAAAGCATTAACATCTTCATCTGAATTCACTTCAGGTCAAAGCCCATTAAGTATTGATTTTCAGAGTTTGGTCACTTCAGTCAGGGTCTTTAATGTCGATTGATTGTAAGAATATACGCTGGGTGTCAGAGGGATGAAAGGGTAACAGAATTCACTGAATTCTGAGACTGAAGTTTAAAAATATCTAATGCATTGTTATTTATTTATTTTAAATCAGTGGAAAATGTAATGGCCTCTGGTTGCTTTTCCATTTACGAGCTGCCCTACATAACTCCAGTTTCATGTCTCTCTGCTCCAAGTTTTTGAGTGCATAACTGAAAGAAAAAAAAAAAAAATGTTTTCTCCCTCTCCCAGGAGGCCCTTCGTTGTTGTCTGTGCCACAGATCGTTAGCAAGATGAAAATAGCTAGCTGAAGTTGCATTAGCCTAAAAGCACAAGAGCCAGGGACGCTTGTTACCCCCTGAGGCTTCATTTAAGACAAATATCTTTAGATGAGATTGTCACAACCTGAACCCTTCAAGCTCTCAAATCTGTGATTGTTAAAACTAAGGAAATACAATTTAATGTTCCTTGACTTTCAAAATGTCTGTTGTGAACCTGAAGTCACTCTTTGCAGATTTGTTGCATTAGTAGGGGCTTTCACTGTTAATCAGTTTCATCTTCTACATTTTTCCTACATTATACCTATACCCCAGACTTTACAAAATAGTACAAATATGCGAATTGAAAAGGAATTTTATGCTATATGTTGAGATCCACGATAACCAATCCAGATTGTTTGCTCCTCCACTTTAATGCACTCCACTTGTTCAAACATTACTCTGTAATCTGAAATGCTCCTGTACCGTACGTCTCCTAACAACAGTGCCAGGACATTTTAACCAGATAAATATCAAATAAATCTGAAAGTGCCTGCCAACTATACAGGGATTACTATTGCAGCTCAAAGATAAAAGGATGGGATGCATTTTAGGTAAACAGATCAGTTCAAGAAGGCACAGCTCATTTTGAAAAAAAATATTTCTTGTGAGATTAGAATGAGCCCCATTGCAGGGGGATAAACAGAAGAAATGATGCTGACACTGCATTCTGAATTTTGCCCTGGAAGATGGCAGCAAAGAAGCCCAAACAAACATGATACTTCTCATCTTGAAGTGTTTCACATCCTCACTTTTCCTCTCTCAAACTATATAGCCAGATATTGTGGTTCTCAATACCAACACTGTTCAAAAAGTTTGGGGTCAGTAAGATTTTAATTTGTGTGTGTGTGTGTGTGTGTGTGTGTGTGTGTGTGTGTGTGTGTGTGTGTGTGTGTGTGTGTGTGTGTGTGTGTGTGTGTGTGTGTGTAAGAAATTAATACTTTTATTCAGCAAGGACAATCAAAAGGGATAGTTATCACATTTATAAATGTTACAAAAGATTTTTATTTCAAATGAATGCTGTTCTTTCTAACTTTCTATTCATCGAATAATTCTGAAAACATAGTTTCCACAAAATTTTAAGAAGCACAACTGTTTTCAACATTGAAAATAGGAAATGTTTCTTGAGCACCAGATCAATATATATTAGAATGATTTCTCAAGGATCATGTGACACTGAAGACTGGAGTAATGATGCTGGAAATTCAGCTTTGCCATCACAGGAATACATTATATTTTAAAATATATTAAAATAAAATTGTTTAAAAAAAATTAAGTGTAACAATATTTCACAATATTATTGTTTTACTGTATTTTTGATCAAATAAATGTGTCACGAATCTGGTCCATGCTCTTCCGGTTGGTCACTACCAGAGGTCACCCACTCACAGCATGGACTCCTGCACTTCACCACAATCCCCATCATTCATTGCATTGAAGACACACACAGCTGATTCCACTAATCACGCTCACACCTGATAACTATCTCACACTCTTTATAACCCCTTGGGCTGCGTCCCAATTCGCCTACTTATACTACACCCTAAAAGTATGTACTCTTTTTGTGAAGAAAAAGTACATACTTTTGAGTGTGAAGCAAAAGAGTAGGCAAGCTTTGGAACCATAGACAGTAAAAGAAATGGACACAGCAACCGCATAGACTTCAACGGAGAAAATTGAAGTTAATTAGAAGCACTCACTTCCTGATTGCCAAGCGCACTGCGCAGGCTCAAACTGAGCTTGACGACGTAGATGTGACGTGAGCAACCTGTCTGACAGTTGTACGTCTTCTAGTAGCTGTGCCAAGAGGAATCTGAATCATTCCCTTCCGAATCTTGCAGAGCCGGAGATCGTGAGTATTAGCTGTCCATGAGCTACAGCAGGAGCAACTTTATGACTCTCTATGGGCTTCTCCCTTGACTTTATGCCTCAACGTCCCCCCGATTGTGTGCAAGCTTCTACTTCTGTCTATACGGTAATTTCTCTACTGTGCGACAGAGAGTCGCGTGTTATGACGCAATCGTTAGCCTATTTTTACAAAAACTGCTTCTACGGGGCCATAACGTAAGATACAAGGTAATGGAGCCTTTTATACATTGTTGTGTTTCTTTAGAAATAAACAATGGACAAATGGGGTCTTTAAACGCCTCAGATGTAAAGTTATTCGCTGTCAAAGTGACGCCAAAATGAATGGGAGTCGCTGGAATGCTAACAGCAGGTGAAGGCTTGTTAGCCAATGGCGGCCCCCGGGGAGACCTCAGTTCCCGGCTGGTGGATTACCCCCTTGTTTGGGACACTCTACTTCGTCATCTTTAAGGGACGAAGCCATCATAAACTTTTTCTAGCCATCATAAACTGCTGAAATAGCTGAAATAACAGATCTGTCTATTCACTGCCGATCATAATATGAAATTGCTATATGGACTATAGTGATTGTGAATATTAAAGACTGCTATCAAATCTGATTGTTCAGCGAGTCTCTGCAAGTGAGTGCCGCAGGTTCATGTACTACACATACTCAAGTACACGTTTATCTTCAGCATTTCATCGTCAGATACACTCAAAAACCCGTCAAAATAAAAGTTTGGTTTAACGTGAAGAAATTACCACATATATATTTTACTGGAGTGAAGCTATATTGTCATTTAGTTGCTCAAATGCTCAGTAGGCTACTAGTACCTAGCACTAGCAGTGGTAATAGTTGTGGGTTGGTGTTTGTATCAGTTCTAACACTACTATTATGAGGTATCACCATATGTGTCATTCTTTTTTCTTTAGATTAGAAGATTATATGATATCAAGGTGAATGTCTCTACTTAAAAATCCTGGGTGTTGTGACACTGTTTTTGCTTTTTGGATCAACAAATTATAACCCAAAATGATTGTCTTGATGATGTCATGCATAAGACTTTTTTCCTGTCCTGGACTCTGTCTTGACTCGGACTCGAACCTTTTTGGACTCGGTCTTGTCTTGGACTCTAACCTCTTTGGACTTGGTCTTGACTTGGACTCGACTAGTCCTGGCCTTGGACTCGACAAAGGTGGTCTTGACTTCATCCCTACCGAAACGGTAAGAAATTAACTTAGATTGAATGGATGATTTTAACTGTGACAAGATGATTGACGGGGCATATTACGGTGACAGGATGCACGCGACAGAACTGTCCGTTAAAGATGACGAAGTAGTATGTCCCAATGCTTGCCTAGTCTTTTGCTACACACTAAAAGTATATACTTTTTCTTCACAAAAAGAGTACATACTTTTAGGGCGTAGTATAAGTAGGCGAATTGGGACGCAGCCTTAGGGCGCTTTCACACTTGGTTCGATTGCCTGTTCCGAACCCGAGTTCGATTGCTCCCCCCCTCCCCCTGCCCCCGATGGACAGTGTTCACATTATATTATTTCTATCTGAGCCGCGGTACGCTTGCGTCATCAGGCTTCAGCTGGCGTAATGGTGTTGCTTGGTAACCGCGAATGAAAAGGCGCCCAAAATGGAGACTTGCTCGGTTGACATTTGTTCTTCTATTTTTTAACCTTTGGTTTTGTTTTCAACATAGACATACAGAAACACACTTGCGTCTGTCTACCGCAAAAATTCTGAAAACGTTTCAAAGACAGCGGGCTGTCCGCCGAAGACAATTTTTGCGGAGGCAAGCAGAAATTATCTCTCTGCTTGCAGTGCGTCAATCCCGCTTTTCATCAAGGTATATATACACACACACACACGAAAGAGAAAGTGATGCGCGTGCGAGAGCCGACTGTCCTGACGACCACATACATCAATAACGGTTCACTTCCGCGGTTTGGTTCGATAGCATTCATATCAGCAGAGAACCGTACCCGAGTTCACATGAACCGTACCCCAGGCCACCTTTTTAGGGGGCTTTCACACTAGCACTTTTGGTGTGCACCCGGGAATGAAGTCAGAGTTCGGTTCGTTTGGATGATGTGAACACTGTCTTCCGAACTCGGGTGAGCACCAGCGAACCGTACTCGGGTCCGCTTAAAAAGGTGGTCTGGGGTACGGTTCATGTGAACTCGGGTACGGTTTGCTGCTGATATGAACGCTATCGAACCAAACCGCGGAAGTGAACCGTTATTGATGTATGTGGTCGTCAGGACAGTCGGCTGTCGCACGCGCATCACTTTCTCTTTCGTGCGTGCGTGTGTGTATGTATATATACCTTGATGAAAAGCGGGATTGACGCACTGCAAGCAGAGAGATAATTTCTGCTTGCCTCCGCAAAAATTGTCTTCGGCGGACAGCCCGCTGTCTTTGAAACGTTTTCAGAATTTTTGCGGTAGACAGACGCAAGTGTGTTTCTGTATGTCTATGTTGAAAACAAAACCAAAGGTTAAAAAATAGAAGAACAAATGTCAACCGAGCAAGTCTCCATTTTGGGCGCCTTTTCATTCGCGGTTACCAAGCAACACCATTACGCCAGCTGAAGCCTGATGACGCAAGCGTACCGCGGCTCAGATAGAAATAATATAATGTGAACACTGTCCATCGGGGGCAGGGGGAGGGGGGGAGCAATCGAACTCGGGTTCGGAACAGGCAATCGAACCAAGTGTGAAAGCGCCCTTAAGCGGACCGAGTACGGTTCGCGGGTGCGCACCCGAGTTCGGAAGACAGTGTTCACATCATCCAAACGAACCAAACTCTGACGTCATTCGAACCCGGGTGCGCACCAAAAGTGCTAGTGTGAAAGCTCCCTTAGTCTTGCCTTTTCCTTTGTTTTTTCCTGTGTTCTGATTCTTGCCCGTGTTTCCTGGATTCACCCTTAGCCTAGCCCTTTGGATTCTGTTTGTACCTCGTTTGGATTATTGCTGTTTACCTGGATTATCTCTCTTTGCCTTGCCCCCTGTTGGATATTGTTCGCCGATCATCTACCCACGCTTGCCCTAAGGATTACTCTGTCATACCTCTGCCATACCTGTTTGCTGTTTATTGACCTTGCCTGTATTATGACCATGTTTTGGAATAAAGCCTTGCATATGGATCCGCACATCTCTCGTCTTGTACGGCGCGTTACAAAATGTAACCTTGTAGAGCATGAGAAAAAAAAAAAAAACTTACTGACCCCAAACTTATGAACGGTAGTGTGTGTCAACGTACAACGAAGAGGATTTCAGAAATGAAAAACATTGGTGTGATTGTTAAAGAGGAATAAAATTGTTATTGAGGCCAGCTAAAACAATGCAAATCAGATGGGACGTCTGCCTCTTTACTAGTAGTGAGATACAGTTAGAGATAACAGTTAGATACTGGTGCAAAAAGCATTATATAAGTGGCATTTCTGGTTGGTTGTTGAGAACAAATATTGCAATAATAATAGTTGACTAGACTGGACTGGACTTTTTTTTTTTTTTTTTGCAGTGGAAGGGATGAAGCTTCTCAGAGAGGGGTTTAGCATGCTGGCAGTGTCTGCACTTTAGAGTTTAGAAACAGTAACTGCCAGACTGTCAGCACACTGAATCCCTCTCTATATTCATCCCCCTCTATATTCATCCCCTTTAAAGCACCACTGCTCCAGCCATCAAAGCACTACTTTTGCAACAAATTCACCGCCCTCAACCAAAAGAAATGAGACAATCCCTGCTGAAAAATCCAGCATAAACCAGCATGGAATCCAGGCTGGTTTATGGTGGTATAGTGCTGGTCCAGGCTGGTTTATGCATGTATATTAGTGCTGGTCTAGCTGGTGGACCAGCATATTCATGCTGTTCTCAGGCTAAACTGAGTTACGCTGTTTCACCAGCATGGTCTTGCGGGGTTGAGTATGAGTATAGGCCAGCTGTCTGTTTGCAAGCAGTGTTTTGGAGACAAGTATAGGGTTTTTCCAGGGTCTACGGTGATGCCCGACAGACACTGTCATTCTTTCTTGCCCTTTTTTAAAAAAAAGCTGTGATTTTACCACTGGATTTCATAGATTTGTAAGATACAATCTTTCTCTGCTAGACCTGATCATTATTTTGGTATATAAATCATATCAATATTTAAACGTAGAATATAAAAAGGTGCATTAAAAAGTTTATTTTAACTAATAGTCTAATTTTCTACCATATACTATTGAATACAATTAGCGGCTGGCAAACAACAACTTGCGTTGTGCCTTTTTTCTGGTTTCACCTCACTCCAGTCTAAACTAAATGATTTTTTAGGTATTTTTTCTACACATTGTAATATAAATAACTTGAAAATACTGTAGTTTATTAAGGCTAAATCTTGCTAACGACTCTTACTAAAAAAAATGGGGTAAGCTCACTTACGTTCTGATTTTAAGAGGTATTCTGAGTAAATGATTTGTTTGTAACACTTTACAATATGGTTTGATTTGTTAACAGTAGTTAATGTATTAACTAACATGAACGAACCATGAGCAATACATCTATTAATAAATGTTGAAATTAACATTAACAGATTAATAAATTAATAAATAAAAAACATGAATTAATACATTAATAAATGCTGTAGAAGTGCAGTTTATTAATAGCTAATGCACTAGAGTTTAATAAAAGGAACCTTTTTGTAAAGTGTTACCGATTTGTTATAGGCTACACCAATTCAGTGATGTCTCGTGAGTTCAGTGATGTCTCGTGAGTTCAATGTTGAACAGATCAGTTGTTTTAACCATATATATCCATAATAAAGCCTAGATGTCTCGTCTGCGCTGCTGGCCAATGGAGGTCGACGTCCGCACTTGGCGGCCATCTTGTCACAGGCAGCTCGCTCACTCGTAATATTGTGTTTTAATGGTGCATGTACTTTTTAAATAACCATAATTTGCTCAATTTTCTACCGATTTTCAAACGGTTTGGTTTTTATAAACGTCAGAGACGTAGTTATGACACTGCATACTTATGAATAATAAGTGTATAAATAAATAATCATCCAGAATTATAGCCACGTTAATAACGTTTGTAAGAAACCAACAAGAGTTTTTGTGTTGGTGCTGATCACTCATCTTACATCAGGTACCAGAGAGCCTTGCCTGTGACAAGATGGCCGACGATGATGACGATAGAGACTCCGCCGTAAGACATCTAGCCTTTATTATGGATATCTATGGTTTTAACCATTCATTCAAGTGGATCGGTTCAAATGAGTCATTAATTCACGTTTCCGGACGTGTACAATATTACAAGACCAGGAACCAACATCCAATGCTGAGATCCAGCAAACCAGCATCCTATACTGGGGGACCAGCAACCTACACTTCCTGCTGGGATCCAGAAAACCAGAATGCAAAACATACCTTATGCCGGTGACCAGCAATGCTGTTACTGTTGATTCCAAATATGTTTTTACTTGCACACATTCAGATGATGGCTACCCATTGTATCTTCTTGTTTTTTTGTTCAGTGTCTCACGCTGTGTTTTCAACCATTTAATGGACACATTGAGGAAATACAAGGTGAAATTATTTATATCCATTTTGTTAGTCCTTAAGGAAATAAACGCAAAGATTAATCAGGTAGTGTATTGAACCTTTACTGTTTGGTTAAATATATATTCTATGTGATGTATTGAACCAGATATCTGGCAGCATTTCTCAGAAGCATTGGCTTACGGTGCATTTGGGAAAGGCCACCCTGGTCTGTAGCTGAATGTTAATTTTCAATCCAAAACTGCTATGCTAATTTATTAATAACATCGTGATAAAAAAAATGTTTTGCAAAAACAATTTCAATTGCACATTATTTTAAGACATAAAACCAAGTTCAAGTTAGAATGACAGCCTGTTGTAATTATTAATATTAAACCCACAATTAGTGTGTTTAGGGTTGTAATCACTATAATATACGTTTTTGTTTTAATAAACCAAAAATGCATCTGTTTTTCATAGGATGTGTCAAAAGTGGGACACATTTGTTTTCATTTTCTTTTGTGACTTCCCTAAAACAGACATGGCCAAATCATTCATGGCAAAAGTAGGGACACAATAGATGATATTTTGAAGAAAGTTGGGGTCCAAACAACATCTCAAAAAGAGAGACATTAAAAAAATATCATCTTTTGTGTTCCACAAAAGAAAAATTTTCTCAGAAGAAACAGGAAAATCTCTTTAAGAGCATCTAGTTAAATAGTCATTCAGTCAACCCACTGTCTAATCAATTTTGAAAATGTGTCGTTTAGTGCATTCCCAGTTATGTTGTAGGTTTGCCCGAAATTCAACTTCTGTCAATATGTGGTTAACACAATAAGGTTTCACAAATGAACACAAATCTTTAAAGACAGATCCTGCCGAGATGACACAAAATGAATGTTGTTCGCACCACACATGGCACTTATGTGTGATTTAGCAGAATTGGATGTGATTCTTCCCTTAATAAATGAGCAGCTCTCAGCCACTGCAGAAAAGAGTCATGGCAGAGCGGGGAGGCGAAACACTAACATCTCATTTAATCAAGTGCCTTCTTGAATTGGTTTTCTCCTAAAAATGAATGACTGCAAAGAAAAAAGCAGACCAGAGCAGTGTGGTGCATCCTGTCTGTCCCACAGGTTTATTGATCATGAAACCAGATTGCCTTCGCTTCTGAGCTGACTCTACATGGTCCTGTTAGTCAGGGGTAAACAAAGCAAGACAGACGCCTGTGTTTCATGGACACTCTGAGAGACACAGACATTATTCATCATTCCCCAGCTGAGATGTTCCATTGACAGCGTAGTGTGGGGGATAAAATTCAGTGGCAGCTGGCAGGCAAGAAAACCATGACTAATGACGGCACATAATCCTGCCTGATAGATGAAAATATGAGTGAAATGTTAATAGGAGATGGTCTTTCTCTCTGTTAGACAGTCACATTTCCTGCAGGAATATCAACAGGTGACAGTTGATATTCCAGAGAGACCTGGCTGACATGTTTTTATCTGTCAGCATCACTTTTTACAACAACTCTGGAGTGCGTTTCCCGAAAGTATCGTTATCCAACTATGATCGCAATTTCCATTGATCTCTATTGGTAACGACGGAACTTGCGAACATAGTTGGCTTTGGGAAACGCACCCCTGGTCGGGAATCAGCAAGGACCTGGAAATGCAAGGTTAAATTGACATTGGGGTCACAATACAACAATTAGAGATTCTCTGTTTAGAGTATAGATATTAAATATACAGTATATGGCAATCTTTTACTTTAAGTGGACTTTGTGGAATTACAGTCCTGACCAGACACGAGACAAGATAAAAGGTATCTTTTCCATGTTAATGTTTTTGTCCTAACCAGCTGCATTGGCAATACAAGACTATTCTATTTTAGAAACCGTTTCTATTTTTGTGAAGTTGAGGCTGTACAACAACACAAAGTATGACTGGTAATCTCAGGTACTCTTTATGTGCTTTATTTAATGTTATATGTGTTTAATGAGAGTTTGAATACAATTTTGTGTGCCCTTTATAGCCATACTGAAAGCAACAATGGATAATCCACCTCAGATCTGTAAAATAAATAAAAGAAACATGTACTCTATGTACTTCCCCTAGTGGAATGGTGTAATTTCTACACTTCAGCATCTCATTTGCCTTTTGAAAATGATCAAGAAGGTCAGGATGAGATTTAACTAATGTCAGTAATGTAAAATAAAAATAAAAACACAGATTTCAGGTCTCCTCTAAGCTATATTTAGAGCTAGTTAATCCAGCCTGCCTCAGCTGCAAAATGTGGCACTTGCAACGGACTCAATTTAATGGCCAGAAACTGACAGGACGTGACAATCATTTGAAGCTTTAGCTCAAGCAGTATTAGATCTACTAAGCGGATGCTTCTGGTGCTCTGTGCGCAATGGACTGTTAGAGCAAAGTAAGCCTATATGAGCAACAGCCAGACAATAGGTGTGCTACATGAACATGACCTTAAAACCCTGATGTTAAAATGTATCTGAGATCCTAATAAGATATAGGAGGCACATAGTTGTGACAGCATAGAATATGAAAAGGAGCACTCAAGAAGAACCACACTTTCAAGTTCACAATAGCACAACATCAATCAACAACATTTCCAAGTCACTTTTAATGTGCGTTGCTTTACACCGGTTCCTTTCGTAATACTTCACTAGCTAGACTCAAAGAAAGCTGCTTACATTAAGAGGCAGCAGCCACAGGGATTGACTTTAGTAGTATTTCTGTGTTTGAACAGACTTAGAACAGGACATGGCACAGCACAGCGAGAACTGTGTAATGTTTTGTTCCATGTGATTCCAGCAAAGGCTTCCAGCAACTGATTTGCAGCTTTTGTCTCCCCCGCTGTAGCAGAGAAAGATTATTTCAGCACCATGGAGAGCGTCATCCATTGGAGGACAAGCAAGTGAAGCTGCTGCATACAGTATTTGGTGTATTCCAAGTCAGATAAATTATTTAATTACTGGATAAATTAATTTTAAGTACTTTAAAACAACCAATGGCACTATAGCAGCTTGGCATCCTAAACAACCAACAGAACTGAAAATAAACATTTCTAAATAACTGATGAGGAGTTCAAGTAGCTAAACTGTGACATGCTATAGGCCTACTGCAAATTAAGCTTGAGCTTAAATTTGAACTCATATGAATTAAGAGACTTTATAAATTAATTTGTCACACACAGAAGTACCATGCTCATTCAAACTAAAAGAAGCACATGCCCCTCAGATTTTTGAGCCAAGTGGATTTTAAATGCAACTCACTAAAAAAATGACCTGAAAATCATTGAAAATTAAATTGCACAATTATTGCTATTTTTTTTCTGCCACTTGTAATAGGCTACCTTCTAAATAAATAAATATGCTTATAACATCACCTAAATAAAATGTTGCCTTATACAATCATATAAATAAAAATACATTTATTTTTTATTTATATCAATATATTATTGTATATGTATTTTTGTATATTAATATAAATACACACACCATTTTAACCAATTTTCTCACTGTCAGCATATAAACAAACAAGTACCAATTGCACCCACGAACAGGGCATTTAACCCCAGCTTGCTCCAAGGGGGACTAACCAGATATTATTCTATTCTATTATTCTAAAGCATCAGTTAAATGACCACTTTCATTACTAATGTGGGCCTATACAGTGTGAGATTCCAAATGGCTATGGGTAACAGTTAATTTCTCAACTAACTTATACAGCATTAGAGTGACCTCCTCCAAATGACTCATCTCATTGTGTGCATGTGTGCGTTCTTGAGCTCACAGTGGCGAATGTGACACTTTGCTCAGGGGGTAGAAGCTTTAATAGCACATTAATGTCATCCTCCATCACACGCTCATGTTCTCCCCACCCGCTCTGCATGGCAGCTCCCTCCAGCGTAACTCCAAATAAATAATTATCATAACTGCCATTGCACAAAGTGCTATTAGGAGCAATGAAAGGAAGACTTCAAGAATTTAAAAATAAAAAATTAACTGAAAGACATATACGCACAACATCTATATTCAAGGATGTTTCTGCAAAATATGCCCCATTGCATCTAAGGTCTGAATTCCTTTACGTGCTACCCTTCCTGAGGAACCATTACAGGTCTTTGAATTGTGTTATACCAATGTTTCAGGGCTAACATTATTTAAAAAATTGTATTCTCTCTCATTATATACTGCACTCTGTAAGCTAGAGCTGCACAATTAATCATTAAAAGATTGCAATCTCGATCTAAATACCCACGCAATCTTATTACTAAATAACAGCGATTCAGCTATGTCTATTAAACCTTTGGAAAGTATGATCACAGCGAACATTAAAATCTGCTTTGGTGCTGTCGCTGAGCCAGAGAGAGCAGTTGTCATGCATAGGTATGAAACAGCTTCAGTCTTTTCAACCACACAGTATCATTATTTGTGTGTTACAATAATTCAAATTATCACAGAATTACTGGGATAAAAGCTTATAGTTAGGATATAAACACTGATGTCTACGGTAACAAAATAGAGTATATCACCTTTTGAAAGTAATTTAACGTTTCAAATAATTACATCGTAACACCAGTAGGTGGTGCCAAGTGACTGAAAAAATGTATATGTCATTGAATCATTCATTCAAGAGATTCGTTTAAAAACGCTGAATCATCTGGTAATGAAACAAAAGAAGTAGGCTATTTATGAGTCATTGAATCATTTATTCAAACCAATTTTTTTTAAATTATATCTAAATTAGTTACACCTTACTATTTTCGGCCCTGTTTCCCACTCTTAGAATTAGGCTGTTTTTGTTACGGTACCATTAAAGTCACAATAAAACGGAAGCTGTGTAAAATATTTTATTCCGTATTGTGACATACTGTACATCCGAGAGAAATGTATTATTGCAAAAGGAAAAAGAAAAAGTAAGGCGAGCCAGAGTTCTATCCATCGGTTGTTGATTGGATTGAGGCAGATCTGAATGTCCACCAGAGGAGAACTGGCCCCCGACTGAGCCTGGGTTCTCCCAAGGTTATTTTTCTCCATTGGGTCATCTGATGGTGTGTTAGGACACCTTTAGGTCACTGGATGGAGTTTTTCGGTTCCTTGCCACTGTTGCCTTTGGCTTGCTCAGTTGGGGATATTCAAATTAATTAACCAATCATACCATTGATCAGCTCTACCAAACTTGGATGTCTTTTTTCCAGTAATAAACAAACATTGTTAAGTTGTTTTGATTGATACTGTGAAGCAGCTTTGATACAATCTGTATTGTGAAAAGCGCTATATAAATATATTTGACTTGACTTGAATGTGAGCTTGCAGTGGATTGTGAGAAAGAGGTGGAGTTTAAGCAGACTAAATGATTGGAGAAGATCAGCATATGCCACAGTGTCCTTTTACTGAAAGATCGAGGTTTGATTTAAAATTACAAGCTCAAAAATAATTAAATAAATTATGCTTGGATGAATCGTTCACAATAAGATCAATAAGAAGCATTTAGAAAATAGATGAATTTCCATTTCTTGGCAAAATATTAGCTGTTAATTGTACAAAAACAAATTAAAGCTAAATTAATGGTTTCTGATACACAACAAATTACATATGTAAATATGCGGGCAATATAATTCATAAATGTGTCGAGCTGAGCTGCAGACCACGCCCTTTTTTGCCCGGGTGGTTTGGTGCTGGGGGTGGTGCCCAGCTGCAGTCAGCTAGTTAGTCACCAGGTGGGAAGGATCTGGTAATTAGGGGATTTGGAGTCACTCACAGGATACTAAGCAGGCTGGGAAGATGTTTGGAGGAACTGGGAAAATGAGACTGCAGGACTAAAGCTTGTTTGAACAAGGAAGGAGTCGGTGAGCATTCGTTTGTGCAGTGTGGTGGATTTTAATATTAAAGTGAATCATATAATTATACTTAGGGTAAAAATTAGTTATGGCGAGATGAAGCTTCATAAAGCATTGAAGCGTTCCATCCAATTGTTTCACTCATGTGCCGAAGCTTCATGGTGCTTCATTTGCTCTATTGTCCCATCAAGTGGACAATAAATGAAAAACGTGCAGTGTGATTATAATGACACTATGGCTTTGGTGTTTGAAGCATTGAATGAATTAATGATGTTTGTGATGCTTATACATAAAGTATAAACTTTTATATGGTGTCTGTCTTAATGATACAATGACAGGGTCAAAATGAAAAGTGTGAAGGGGGAATCCATTGCATTTTGCTGGCCCTTATATTTCAAATAGACCGCCAAACCGCGAACCACTTCCTGAAGCAGTCACGTACAGCCGGCTCGCGAGGCTTCAAACGTCACCACATACGTCACAGACACAAGCCTCGATACGGGAGGACACATCACTAGTAAAAATGTGTGTATAAAATCATGTGTTTGAATTGTAAGCTAAAGTGTTATACATTTAACATCATGAAGATTGAAAGCATGGTTAAAAGTAATGTATTGTAAAGTTTTAAAAGGGTAAAAAACTGGAAGTGTGTGATTGTGCTTGTAGAGGGTTAAAGCTGCTAGAGTTTAAGGCTAAATCATGTGAGCAGTGCTTTAAAAGTTTCTTCAATTTTTAAAGACTAATTTTCTGGTGTTTAAATTTAAGTATTTTGATTTTGGATGGTGATGCTTCATTATGGTTACTTGGGTTTATTATGTGTTTTCTTGATTTACTTAAATGTAAGGTTTTTTACCTGCTTGTGGCCACAACAACTTTCAAATAAAAGAAAGAAAAGAAAGAATTGATTCCTGGTCATTGAGTAAAATCCAGTCCAAACCTTCAGAGGCAAGCATACACTATCAAGTGGGGGGGAACTGCAGGGTTGAACTTCACTAGAGTGAAGGCACTTGACACTGAATCTTTTAAGAGATTGGAAACTATAAAGCGTACAGCTAGAAAGAGCATTGTGTAACCCTGTTGAAAAATGGTTTAATATGTGTCATCTCTGTTGGATCTGTTGACTTGAGGCTTGCCAGTTAACAGCTTTCTAAAATTGAATAGCTTTCCTTATGAATATTAATGACACGTATTGTTCACCCACACCCTTCTAAAAGTTAGACATTGATAAGTATAGTAGTCCATAGTAGGATTACCGCTAACCAGTTTGTTCAGTCTACTGCTAACGCTATTGGTTAGCCAAGGCTTTTACTTGGTCTTAAAGTTATCTACACCAAACCAAAACTCTTAAAACACAATGATTACCTCACAAAAAGTGGAAAGGACTAAGAATTTTAAAATACATATGGCAAAGACATATTCTCTCCAGTTATATGGTTGCTTCACCCCTTTCTATTAAAGAAGTCCAACAGTCTGAAACTTGAAAGGCACAGGTTTTGCAGGTCTGATTTAAATTTGTAATTTCTCTTAATATCCTCCCTCTCAAAAAAAAAAAAAACAGCAAAATGAAGATTTATGTCCTGTACTTGTCCTCTTTCACTGCCCTTGCTTTGCAGTCAGCTTCCATTTGTTGTGCTGCAAAAGTCCTCTCTCTCTTTCTCTGTCCTTCATTGGCAGTCAGCTTCCATCTATAGTGCAGAGGCACTTTCTCAGAGAGAAGCTTTTTTTTTCTGAGAAGCTTTCGCTAACAGATGTCAACACCACATCACATGTCAATTCAGACACGTCATAACTCACAGTAGTAAGCTGGCTCTCTCTTCCATGACACAGAGCTGGACTGAGCTACAACTGCCCTGAAGATTTGTGCAGTCACTGACAAATGATTTGAGACAGAGGAGAGAAGAAATTAGTATAAATAGAAAAGAAGTAACACAGTAACAGGGCTTTACTACTAGATTTGTGTTTAGGAAAACTTGTAACCCTAAATTCAAATATTTATAGGCACAATCACAGTCAGTTTTTTAATGGCTCAATACAACTGATCCAGACCAATCAGAAATGGAGTAAAATAAACAAAGCAACACAGGATACAAAATTCAAATTCAATATATTTTGATTTTATTTTGATATTAATATATTACGTCAGAACGTAGGCTCACTATTGGCCAGCATCACACATGACTAGCGTCGGCCAATAGTGAGCCTATATGTTCTGACGTAGCGCTGGGCTGTTACACTACGTGAACTCACTCTGAGGCCCAAATAGAAGAAAATGAATAGTTGAATAAAGTCATTATTTTTGTTGTTTTTTTGTGCACAAAAAGTATTCTCGTCGCTTGATAAACTTGTGGTTGAGCAACTGTAGTTACTTAGACTATTTTAACAATGTTTTTATTTACTTTCTGGTCCGGCAAGTTTCAATTACAATAGAAGCATATGGAGGAGTGAAACAGCTCTAAGATTTAATCAAAAATATCTAAATTTGTGTTCCGAAGATGAACGGAAGTCTTACGGGGTTGGAACAACATGAGGCTGACAGAATTTAAATTTTTGGGTGAACTAACCCTTTAAGGAAAAGGAAAACATTTAAAGAATCATATGACCCCTTTAAAGTATAATAGTGGAATATATAGCACAGTTTAAAATAATTCTAGGGAAAATACAATATGCACAAGAAAAATGGGTTCTGACTTTTGAGACTTTTATGAGATTTATGATTGTTCTCGGAAATGGTAACAGGTTTATTATGCATGTGTTATAATTGTGTGGCCTGAGCAGCAAAAGCTTCAACGTCTGCAGCACAAAAAGTTAACGTACAGCCATTAAAGCATTTTGTAATTTAATAAACATAAATTATATAATGTTTGTTAATAGTATGTAAGGGATAATCCACGACGCGAAGCGGAGGGTGGTTGCCTCTACGTCGTGCATTAAAATCCTTTAATGCATGGCTAGCCGTGGATTATCCCGCTTATACCTTGGTTATTTGCCAAGTTAAAAAAAGTTAAAGCTGTAAATGATGTTTACAGTGTAATTTTTTAACAGACGTGTAAAAATGACGGTTATTAAGTTAATTTCTCGTTAGTTCTAGCACTCCTTCCGCTTTTTAATAAAGTTGACCCATCGGATTACTTTTATTTGAATGAATTATCACATTTATTTAAATTCATTTTTAAAAGAGAGAGACAGAGAACTGAAAGAGTCACCTCGTTGCTTAAGCATATAAGTAACTTAATGATTCTTTAATGGATTTATTAAAATTATTTATGAATGACAGGCAACACTGACAGTGACAAGGCAATCTTTATTTGAACTAATAATGTAATTTATTTAAATTATGTAGAGTGTGAAATAAAATCGGCGTCTCCAACCACGATTACTATATAAAGACACATTACATTTATTGAAATGCATTACATTAAATAAAAACAAAAAAATCAAACAGTTGGAAATTTCGATAGGGGATTGTTTTCCTCATCATTATACTAATTGATGTTAAACTACACATTTCCATTTATCGTGAAGTTAGACATGGAAAAGGGTAGGGTTATTTCAGTTTTAGACTTGGAGGTGAAATTATGTTTCGCTTTGCTTGTTGAGGTTCTAGATGTCAGTATGTCAATCCATGCCCTCCTCTCTGACAAAGATGGGGCTCAATATGACCGCAAACTCGCCTCGCATCGGTGGCCTGTCACTGACATGATCTGGCGACTTTAGTCCTGCATCAGAAAGTCGTCCAACGGCAGTGCTCCGCAAACTGTGATTTGTATACATTTGTGAGATACCTTCCACCTGAACAACAAGAATTTAAAGTATACAATTTAGATTTGGAAAATAATATAAACACAGTTTAAATTCATGGACAAAAACAAAATATCTATTACCAACCTCTTCACAAATACTTTTTAGCATTTTGCCAAGGTAGTTGAGCCCCATCAGCTCCCTGGTGAACCACTCTTCGGTGCTCTCGAGTCTGGACAGAGGGATGCGTCTTGGATGCAAATAGAACGTTCCGGCATTTTCTGGACACTTTGACAGATATTTTTTAAAGCTTCCCACGGGACAAAGTGGGTCGCCGGGGCTCGCAAACATAAATCCTTGTAAATCCGATCCGATGCAGTGGGATCCTTGTGTTTTTTTTGTCTCTGGGTTATGCACCACGGTCCGGTATTCTTTCCTATTCTCGTCTTGCCGGAGAATGAAAGACTCTTCTGATAGGTTACGGTTTCCTTCTCTTCCCCTCCGTACAAAACACAGCTGTATGTCAAACCAAACTTTTCTTACAAGTCCTGTGGGTGTGAAAGGGGAGAGTGCATTGCATTTCTAATTTTCTCCCAGTCAAACTAAGTAATACGCAGATGATGAACGCTGGTGTCTTTTCTATTTTTCCTGTAGCGCTTTAAAACTGATTTAAAGACGGCATTGCTTGACTTGAAGTTTTCACTTATGATGTTGTATTTTGTAATGTGATGGTTTATACCTGCTCTGAGACACATCAAACTTGCAACACTGAGTCCAGCGGTAGACTGAACAGAGGCATAAAACTCCCGCAATGTCTCATTTAAAAGAGAAGCAGAGTAGGTCTCGAAATTACAATTGTTCTGTCTTTGGCGAAAAAAGTCACTAAAAGTGTTAACTGCCTATTTTGTTGTCTTTTTCGTATTGACCTCATCTTTGTCGTCTTCGATCTTATCTAGCTCTGTCGGTGTTAATTCTTTGAGCCGCTTTTTGTCATTCAACTTCGTCTATTTCGTCTTGTGCCTGGGCCCATTTCTCAAAACTGCCATATTCACCATACAAATTAAACGATATGCAAAAATCATCCATTTAGCCTACCTAAATAAACGTTTTCATATGTGTCTCTCACTCTGTTTGCAAGTGTAACTGTGTTACTATGGTTACCAATGTTTATAGTAGCGGATTAATTTCGAACTGTAATCAAACTGACTGGAACTACCTGTGCATTAAACGGTTTTACTGCACGCCAATCAGAATCGAGTTTTTAAACAGCCCATGGTATAATGATAATTATTACATTTACCAGTATGAAATGAATACCAATTGATGAAAGAGAAACCAATGTTTTATAAGATGCACTTTTTTAGATACAATTTACTAAGGTAAAGAATATGCTTATGAATAATTAGTTTTGTTATATGATGTTTACCCAAAGGCCTAACGAACGAAAGCAGAACTAATGATGGCTGAAAGGCAGATGTTAGGTGAGTGCTAATAAACTGGCAAATTAACACATTCATATGGTGAATCCTACTAAGGTTACCAAGCAACTTTGTATTTTAGTAATATTAGTAATATTCATACAAAAATAAAAAATAAACTGTATGAACATACTAATAGAAATACTAATATTTAATATATAAGTGTGTACAATTCTAGACATTTAATATTCATATCCCATAAAATGCAGGTTTTCTCAGTTGGACTTGGAACGGAATAAAACAACAGCCAATCCCAGAGATGGGGACTCGAGTTTGAGACGGCCTCGAGTGCGACTTAAGTCGCACACACAGTGACTTCAGACTTGACTTGAGACTCGTCCTCGAAAGACTTCAGACTCGACTCGGACTCGAGCTGCGGGACTCGTGAACAATGTTTATTTTTAGGAAACGTCTGATGAGCTCGCTGTTATTCCTCTCCCTCCGTTACCTATAACCTACCTACGCAACACGTACTACGTATCGGCTGCGCGCGCGCGACCACACATAAGAGGACAACAAACAAACATGTCAACTGCACCGGCCGCTGCTGTGCCATTCATTGTAAGCTTTGGGTTTAAAAACTTCAAACAAGACGGCCCAAACAAAAGAAGCGCTCAGTGCTAAATATGTGGTATCAGGATAAAAGATTCTGGCTCAACCACATCTAATTTCATCAGGCATCTGAAACACACCCTGAGGTCAGTAAACATGTTTAGCTCAGCATTGGCCATCTACCGTTAGCTTGCTTCTTGCTTTAGCTACAACCTAACAATATGGGAGGTTAACTCCGACTGTCTTCCTTATGAAATATTAATGAGCGTTTGTTTAATTGCCAAACTTGTGGTGGTCGATTAACGTAATAATTTACGTGCTGCTGGGTTTCATTACGTTAATTATTAACGTTGCCTGCAAACAGGTTACAGGATTATTGTTGTTTCATTTAGTTATAACGTTACACTGGTTTGAGAGTCTGGGATGTGTTGCTGACTTACAGTAGTTTATAAGCTATGATTGGTTGCGTAGGCAGTGCACATTAGGCCTACATGGATCTGCAAGTGATGGTGGGGGCGTGGAAATCACGAGCCACATGCAGCTGAGAGATCGCACAAATTTGTTCACGGCAAAATACAGATATTAACATAAAAGTAAAGCATTCTTGGTGTTTTTGTCATGTTGCAATAGCCTGTTTACACTGATTATATACCAAAATCAAAGCTGATACTTTATGCTAATAAATAAAGGAGTCATAAGAACATATTACATGCTTGAAATTCCTTATATATAGATATGCAGTGTTCTATGCAGCCTGGATGGGTCGCTGTACGTGGTGCAACACTTATTATAACCACAAGAGACTTCAGACTTGACTTGGACTCTAGCTCAAAGACTTGAGACTTGACTTGGACTCTAGCTCAAAGACTTGAGACTTGACTTGGACTCTATCTCAAAGACTTGAGACTTGACTTGGACTCTAGCTCAAAGACTTGAGACTTGACTTGGACTCTAGCTTGTGAGCGTCTCTGGCCAATCGCAGTGTGAACGCGAACAGCATGACAACTACATCACTCCCATTATAATCAATTAGGCTGTTCAATGCAAGAGTGATAAGACATACAAGAGTTTTTATTCTGTGTTTTATTATACTTTCATGGGTTTTGAGTGGATGACAGTTGCTATGGTGAGCTCATATAATTTTGCTGTGCATGCTCATAATTTTCTCTCAATTGCGTGAGAAAAGCTAGGGTTTTGAGCAGGTCAACTCTGTCTGTTTGGCAGCTGCATTACGATATTCATGTGGAGCTGAAAATAAAGAATGAAATAAATGACTGAACAACCAAATGCTTTAACGTTGAAATAAAAATTGCTCGATTTTAAGTTGCAAAAATCACAAAGCATATGTCAGATCCTAGTTAACAACTCCCACTCATTCAACCCATAAAACTCCATGAACAAATTGATTTGATTCCCGACGATAGCACCCATTAGAATGTGACACTCCATGGCAAAGAAGAAAAGCATTCAGACACACTGCCAGAGGCCAGATCCTGTCATTGTTAGTTTGTCACTGCTGCTTGGTCACCAGAACTCAAGGCCTTCACTTCAGGTATGACAGGGACACAAAGAGCTCATTATTGGGTCTAGGCCTATGATGTGACCCCTATGATGTTTAGAACTGGTCTGGATCTGCCTCTTTCTATTTGCCTCTAATCTATAGACAGGAAGAAAAAGCTTTGTCTAGTTTCTGGTCACATTCAATTGGATTCTCTCTCCACCGACACTATCAACACAGATTTTTTTTTCTTCACAATCCACAGGTTATAATCCTAAATGGAGTAGTCTGTGGGACTTATTTGAGTACTGCTGCATATAAGTTTCAGCTTGTCATTTATCAGTAAAGGACAATAATAGAGGCACAGCGAGTAGCGCGGCAGTTGTGTCTTCCTCCTTTGGCAAATCTGTGATAAATGACTTAGAGGAGGATCATTTTTCATAAGATGGTTATGCTCTATAACTGTTCTCATAGGCTGATAGCCTGTAACAAATAAAACCTGAGGTAGTTCTCCAGGATGAGGTTCATCGAACACCTTTGAACATTTCAGATCTCTTCCCCAGTCAACACTGAAGAATAAAAAGGAAATATATTACAAGTTTTTACATATTGTTTCTTAAAGCAGTATTAATGCTCATGTTGGAAGGGAAGAAAGCATCTTGCTGTTTTACCAGTCACTTTAAGACAAGCATAAACGAGCCGTTTTTCAACTCCTGCTGTGCTACAATTTAGCCGAGCAAATTATTGAAGCACCAGGGATGCTCAGTAACTAGCATCATAAGCCACATTCATCACCTTAAGGGTTGGTTTATTAAGGCATTCAGTACATCAGCAATTGATTTGCTGGGGCAAAAACCGTAAGAGAGCATATAATTAGCTGATGTATTAAACATGTTTTTGTCACTGATTATGGCACTAATGTACAAAAATATTACACTGCACAGATATCAGCAATCATGGAATTCACAGCAAATGTGCAAGTACCGTCATACACAATATGTGCCTACAAGCAGGAATAGATGGAGGCACTATCACTTTGCTAACAATAATTAAAAGACATTTTATAAATAAAATATAACTGTTAGCTGGTCATTAATCACAAAATGTACACTACCATTTAAAAGTTTGTGGTTGGTAAGATTTTTTAATTGTTTTGAAAGAAGTCTCTTATACTCAACAAGGTTGCTTTTATTTGATGAATAAATCTGTAATAATGTGAAGTATTATTACAATTTAAAATAACCAATTTTAATACATTGTAATACAAGTATTTAATAGAGCCATGTAATGATGATTATTATAGTGAAATGGATGGGCCTGAATACTTACATGAGGTCTATAAAATTGACAGTAATAGAGGACAGTTTTCAGGAGCATTGTCATTAAATTGTCAATTTATTGAGAGTGACTCAATATGAAGGCATATTAATTGTCAGTTCTCACAAATTCTACCCATTTGTATTGTCAACAGAAGTGTTTGTAATTGCGGAACGAGAGGAGCAATATTTTTGTGTTGCAATAGGAACTTTGTCTGCAATAAAACATATTCTAACTAAATAAACTTTCTGCCATTACAAACATTTTCTGTCACACCCCTATGTGTGCGTTCACCAATTTGAGAACCACATTAAAGAAATGCCAGTTAATGCACCATGGGAAAACGTTAAATTAATTTGATACAGATACACATATGAGTTGATCAACACTGTCTCCTGTTTCTTTATGAAGGAGAAAATCAGCTATATTTATCAGCTATAAACATAACAGTACCTTCTGCTGGCCTTCTGTCATTTGTTTTCTGTTCCTAACATTAAAGTGAACATAAATTAAGACTTTTTTTTATTTTGCTATAACAAACAAAATCACACAAAATAAGGAAACATTTTAAGTCCAGACATTGTCACAAAGTTAAGTGGACCCTGTCCAAAAGGTTTGGATTGGTGCCTCTCGATCTGCACATGGACTAAACTCAAGGGCAATGTGTTGCTGCTTATCTGTCTGCCTGGTAAATAAGAGATCTTATCTTCCGCTTGCGATGACATTGAAGACCCATGCTTTAATCAATAAAATCCAATTCTTTGTAGATCTGTGGCTCTGATTAGCGTCCTCCTAATCCTATCACCTTTTTTGTTATCCATTATGGTGGCATGGTGGGGTGCTATAAAGGATGTCGTTATCACTGGTTATGAGTTTAGCACTGATGTAAAGCTGGCAATGTGATTGGCCGAATGGAGACTTCCTCTGGCTCTTCTAATTGCAAATCCACTTGGGTCCAGACTGATACATTTCATCGCCTTGGCAACACTGCAGGCAGTGAACCTAGTAATGGGGGAAGTATATTCTCAGGAGATAGAATTACTGCTTTCCATATTGTGGCTGGACAGAGGCAGAAGGCCAGTAGGCAACGCTGAGCAACCTGTCCAAAGACATCTGCTCTAAATCTGTTGTACAACAGATAGGAGGCTAGACAAAGAAACAAAACTTTAAGTGGAGTGAGCATGTGACATCCTATAACCTAATGCATGCTATTTCACGTATGAAATGTGATCGTTTTGGTTCATCATTTATGACCACTGGACCTGACTCAAAGTTGTAATGATGATATGTCCTTTGAGGGCAATAGTGTGATGAATCTGTGTGCAAGGATACGTGAAATGCAAATGCTCAAGGGTGCAGAAATAGGGGTGAGAAAACATGCTGCAAAGTCTTGAGCATGGATGTACAGTATCGAGATGAAACTGGGATCAGCAAGCAGAAAATCTGTGTTAAATCGGCCTGCCAGCTCACCAGAGGAATCATCACCTAAATAATGTCACCTCCATCTTTACTGGGGACAAAAGACAGAAAAGATGCATGGCTCCAGGCTTTTCTGACCGATTGCTAAGGATATAATTTATGTAAAAGCAGAAATTGAGACCATCTTGAGATTTCAGTGATTACATGCTCAATATACTGTAGCTTCCTCTTCCTGTTCTAAGCCACAATAATCCAGCACTAACTGAGTACAGCCATATAAATGTATGCATTTAAAGGAGTTATTAAATTAGTTATTCAAGTAATGTTTAAAACATAGCAAATCCCTTTTTGTTTGGCAATGCATTTACAGTATGTGACGATGGCAAGCAAGTTTGCCTAAACTTTTTTTACTTTTCCCACATGTAAACGAGAAAATAATTTGTTGTGATTATACATTTTTCAATTATAAGGCCCTCAACAATTTCACAGGACAGCAATCACACAATAATGAACTTCCAGAAGCAATTAAACGGTTCCTCCTGCCACAAAGCCGTCAAGTGAGGCAAACGCCTATGTGGACTAATCACGGTGTCCTTCAGAGGAGCTGGTGGATTAGGTGCTTTCTTTTTTGGTAATACAAAAGCAGATATCCTCTAATAAAAGCACTGTCGAGTGTGTACCTATGACAGTTCCTGTAATTCAGCCTAAATTGCACTGGAAATTATTGTAGCCGGCAAGTTGCCAAGGAAACAAGAAATTAACTTTACAGAACTTACAAACCAACATTACAGCTGACTTCACAAGTAGAGGTGGGGAAGAAGAAAAAAAATTATGAGATATTTTTTAGCTACATTTTTTAGTATATATTTTTTTTTATTGTAGCATTGGTCAGTGCACACTCTATTTCTTTTCAACCAAGCAACGCACTGATGTCCAGTGATGCTGAATGAGAAACAAGTGAGTACTGTATTATATAACAGTTCTGAATCACAAGCATAAAGAATAGCAATGTTATTGTATCATGACAGATGTCAATATAGCATTGCATTGCCAAATCACACCAACAGTGATCTTTATTTATTTACGAGAATACCACAATGAGCATCTAAATGTCTAAACCTCTTCTATGATACAGACTAATTTGGAAAAACAGCTGTAGTGTGAAGACAGCAAATACATTATGAAGAAATGTATGGACTAAACTTTACAAATTATATAGTAGTGAATAAAGTTAACTGACCAATTAATTGCCCTTTCATCATATTTATTCCCAGCTGAAGTATACAGATGGTATAAATACAGAACAGAAAATCAAAGAGAAAAAAAAGATTCACTGGGGAGCTAACAGGTCACAGATTTAAGTGAATTTGAACTGCATGCAGATTAACCAATAGGCTTGCCTAGATATACATCAAATATTCCTTGGAAAGAAATGATTAAGTAGCAGACAGTAGCAGTAAGATGTCTTACCAGTGTTTTGCTCCATGTACTCTTGTGAGGTATGTTGATTCTGATGGACCCATTCCCCGTTACATTTGAAGAAGATCTGCAGGGCAGGAGTTGCACGGCAGCGCAGCTTGATTGGGTTGTTTTTGACTATGTAAGCATCCTCAGGCTCTTGCAGGAAGTGGGGTAATGTCCCACCAACTGATGACAGGGAATCAGCAAGGGTATCACTGACAGGTCCTGCGAAATCAATGAAAGCATGCAAGAAATGAGCACATTTATTCAGAATTTAAAACTTCTAAAATCTTAATTTTAGGACCATTTTTAAGTAATTAACTTCCCATACACATCATTTATATGTGTGCCAAGTACTTACAATTATTTGATGAAAAATAATGTCATAAACTTATCTAAATGTGGTCTGCATTTCATACTGCTTCAGGTTTGTAAATATGGTGCTTTTTCCTCTGGGGAATGTTCTTAGCTTCCCATTGATTTTAAACTGTGTGCCAAAGAGACAATTCCACTAAAACAATTCAAGCCATTTTCTACTTTAAAAACGCATTAGGTCTCCCTGAGTGCTTTTGTGATGAAAAGAATAAAAGAATTAGCGATGGAAGAGGGTGCGACTGATTGCTTTGTGTTTGACTGATGAGCTAAAATGCACCTCGGTGCAGAAGAAAGTGAGAAAGCTTTTCCTTAGGCCAAGTGTTTTTTTTGTTTGTTTTTTTTTCTTTCTGCTACCATTCTCTTTAAAGGAAGGAAGAATTAAAACTGTAGAAACACAATATAGAAGAAGAAAAATAAAACTTTAAGGGGTGTTGAGAATAGAGGGAAGAAAACAAGATTTTATGTAGATATATTTTACATCCATGCTATTTTAATAATAGTAATTGCACACACATCCCTTGGACTCTGGAATAAAACTCGCCGCTTTTGGGAGACCGGCTGTAAAGTGTTGAATACTGCAAAGTCTGTCAGATGCATAAAGTCACATGAAAGCCATTAAACAAGCAGATAATTCAACTCTGCCCACTGAAATCTAATAGTCTTTCATTTGCTGTCATTTGAAATGGATAATTTAGGCAAAAACACACACACACACACACTGGGTTTCCATGTCTTATGGGGACTTTCCATAGACATAATACATTTTATGCTGTACAAACCAGAGCTCTGAACCGGTACTAGGAAACAAAAATACAGAAACGAAAGAAATTTTACCTGGAACAAACAAAAGCGAAAATGAAATCAAGTTTAAACATTTTAAACAGAAACAATTATTTAAAATTACCATTACCCCATAATGTCAAATATTTATTTTATTGCCATCCTTCTGGGTTCCTCACAATGTAGGGGAACTGGTGTGATCCATACACTTACAGTATGTTTTGTGAAGAGCAGTTTAGATATACCATATCTATTTATATATTCTCTTTAATTACTTTAGATACTGCAAGAGAACAGATTTTTAAGAAATTAATACTTTTTTTCACCAAAGATGCATTAAATTGATCAAAAGTGACAGTAAATACATTTATAATGTTACAAAAGATTTAAATTTCAAATAAAAGCTGTTTCTTTGAACTTTATATTCAAAGAATCCTAAAAAAAAAAATGTTTCAGCATTCAAATATTAAGTAGCACCATTTATGGTAATACGAAATGTTTCTATGAATACTAAATTAGCATATTAGAATGATTTCTGAAGGATGCAACAGTTGTTTTCATTTGTAATATTTCACAATATATAATTGTGTTTTTGATCAAATATGCAGACAAGGACATTATTAAAAAATCTCTAATAATCATTTGATCATTATATAGTACAGATACATCATGTACCTCTAAGTGCAACCAACTTTATGTAAATGAACATTGTGTAGACTAGAATTGGAAGTACAGACAGCAAAACACCACCTCATATAGTTAGATACCACTGCATAGTCTCTAAACGGCTACTATAATAACCCAACAGCGTGAATGGCCCGGCGATTTAGTGTTTCAATATGGCCCCTGGTCTCTAGATAACTTCAATCTTTAGACAAATGCACTGTGATTAAGAAAAAAGCAGAGAGCACAATTCCCCTCATCTTACATGATTTTCTTGACAAGCTTTCTGAGGGACAAAAATTTGCTGAAGAGTGGCATGTTAATTATGTATAAAACTAAACATGCCAACAGTATTTAACCTCCAATTAAAAACCATTCGTGGTTGAATGCTCTTTTGCTGTGTATTGAAAACCAGCTTGAATAAGCACTAAAGAGAAGAATGACCTTATTCAGTTATATTCCTATAGTGTGATACCTAGTTCACGGTGAAGTGCATTCTGGGCTATTTGCAGAATCACCAAGTGGAAAAGCACAGTCACACTAGGGATGTCAGGAGAATGTCACAGATCACCCCATGGGTAAGGAGGCAAAAGCAGGAAATCTTAGATGCACAATAATACACTGGGTTTCAAAGTTCAAGGTACAAAACATGGAGCTCACTCTAAATAATTCAAAATGAAATGTTACCCTTCCTCTGCAGATGTTTGCTGGTAGTCTCATAGTGGGAAGGAATTTTTCTTGGTTGCACAAATTCACTGGGGGGAGGGGAACCACAGAATTACATCAGTTTTTAAAGCATATTTGACTTCAGATCCTTCGTGAATTCCGGATGTTTTTGTCCCCTGTGACTAAAATTGAGAGGGTGATAAGACCATGTGCAACCATCTTTGGTATCAAAATCAGTTCACAGCTGTTATTTATTCAGTTCAGTATGGGGGCGATAACAGTTCAAAATTCTGGAAAGTATCACAGATCAAATTTGTTTTTCTTTTCTCCATGTATAGAGACCACTTTCTAAAGCTTGTTTTGAAAGACAAATGGATTTTAAAAAGAACAGGCCTGAAGCTTCAATCACATCAGTTCCCTTCCATTGTGTAAAAACGTGAATATCCACTGCATTTTGCTCCCAAGTGAAAGAGAAAGAGGGACACAATCGTGCTGTGCAGTGTTGCAGATATGTGGGTGACTGAATAGGGCGACATCACTTCCCTCCACTACAGAGGGTCGATGGTAGTATAGGCAGCCACAACCTTTGGACAGAATTCATTATTCTTCCTAGAATCTGTCTGGATCTGCCACTACAAAACCGAGTGCACCGCTATATTAGCTTGTTTCATGCAAATGTCTATCCCTGCACATCACTTGGTATATCTCCAATTTAAATTGTATCAGTTAATTTAGTATTAGAAGTACAATTTCCTGAGAGTAGTCTGATCCATTCTGTACCAGCACAAATACACTTTCCCACCCATCTCTGTTGCTCAAATTTCAGTGATGAATAGAAGGAATAACCTGAAATTAAAAACATGAATGGGTGAAATTCAAAACAAAGAGTCTTCATTCAACTCTTTTTCACTGTTTTCATAGTGACGTTGTCCGTTACATTAAAACAATTACAGACACTAAAAAAAAACAAAAAACAAAAGTATGTTGATATAACTTGTGCACTATGTTCAAACACTTCTGGGCCTGGTTTCACAGCCAGGGCTTAGATTAAGCCAGGATTAGACTTTAGTTCACTTCAATTAGGACTATTTATGTATCTTTTAAACATGGCTTAGAAAAACCACTACAGGTGTGCATCTTGAGACAAAACAAAGGCACTGACATGCTGTATATTAAGATTAGTGCAAGTTGCTTTCAGTTAAAACAGCTCAAACATGCATTTTAGTCTGGGACTAGGCTTAAACCTTGACTTTGAAACCGGGGGATGAAGTCCTAAAATTTAAGTCAGAAATAACAGCAATGACCAAAAATCGACTTGTTTTCACTTGGTTGATCAAGTTAATAAACGTATTTATTTAAATTCATTTAAGATTCAGAGTTTGACTCACTCAATCAATGATCCCGTCAAAGAAGTTCTACTTTTAACATCTCACTATTATCAGTAAATAAGAATTAAAAAATTTCTGACACAAAACCTTTGCATGGACTTATGTAAGTTTCTTAAAATGTTTGTATTTTATACGTGAAAACGACATGAGGGTTGGTAAATAACATGTGAACTATCCCTTTAATTCTCAGAGTTTTTCTCCGAAAATTATCAACACCAAGTTCAGCAGCAAGACAACAATATAGTTGGCCATCATAAAATGCACCTATTATAAACACCTTCCCATGTGCAGATTCAATGATGAACAGTAATGAAGTATAAAAGAATGAAAGCAAAGGGAGGTGGGGAGGTTAATGGGGTTCACACTGATTCCCAGAGTGCTAATTGTTGGCCTTATCCTTTTAGCAATACCTGCACACTTACTGCAATAAAAGGTAATAGATAATTGGCACAATCCATGCTCTATAAAAACAGCAGAAGCCATTCTGGCTGCTCCTCCTATGATAAATTAGCATAAACCACTGATCTATATAATGACTGGATAGCTCATGACGTTCTAAACTGCCACTAGGCAGTGAAGCCACCGGAAGTGTTCGAGCAGCCATCTTACGATTCCCTACCAGCAGAGGGCTCCAACGGCCGTTATACAGAGATTGGTAGCTCAGACGGCACTTTTAAGATGACCCGCTGTGCATCAACAAGTGTAAAACGAAGATCACAAAAGGATCTTGAAAAACTGCTCACAGGTTGTACTTTAAGCCCATATATAGTAATTTATATACACAATTGTCGCTATTTCCGTGTTGTTTAAAAAAAAAAGTATAGCCTGCTATGTTCTTTCCTACATTCTTTCACAGACGTATTCAAGTTTAAACCCAATAAACGTATTATTCAATGCATTACTTCTTATAAATTTAATTAAATGCATTTATTTAATATTTTCAAGTCAATCCGTGTTCAGTTTGACCACGAACCATGCGCTTTCACTTTAATTCAGCGCCTGCAGCACAACGATCTCTGCACGCACCGCACTTGGACGGGCATCATTTATAAAAGAAAATGAATCCTTTGAATTAAAAATAGAAAAAAAACCCAGACCTTTATATGTCTTTATAACAACCAAAATGTTTCACAGTTCTGGCAGACTGATGTTGTTGACCATGCCTGAATTCAGTCATTACGAGTCAGTGCAACACTAAACCTCTCATTCTAATAATCTTAAAGCACATTTCCAAATAGCTCATAATGTGTCAGCAGCAATTCCCATGCCAGCTATTTTGGCCTCTCCAGCTTCCAGTAATGAAAGTGCATGGAAAGCAGCTTGGCTGGTGGAAGTGGGTTACATGGAAATGCATTTGACACATCAGTCTTCATCACCAAGCACCCACTTGATGTAGTTACACATCACGGTTTCAGCACACACCAAAAGCCCCTGCCTTTTAAAACCATGCACTTTACTTTCTCACCCAAGCCTCTCATAGATTTCAGAAAAGGGGTTGACATGAGAGGAGGAGAGTGTGTGTACAAGTGAGCATGGGGGGTGTTGGATTTCAGCAAGCTGAGAATTTTAAGGCAGAATTGTCAGAAAGAGTCAAGATAATCCCAGCTAAGGTGAAAGGATGAGAGTGAGAGAAAGGAAGTGTGACAGAAAGTGAGAAAGCGTTTAAAAGGGAAGGTGGCTTTTGGGTATAATTGATGTCTCAAATACGTACCCCTACAGTTCATTCAATCACACATCCACACACTGTCTACAGGGGTCAAGGAAAATATGGAAAGTGTTGCTGCCTTTAATTAACAATAAAGAAAAATAGTAATACTATTAAAATGATTCATTGTTAGTTTCATTACAAAAATGTAATGTTTCCAATACAGATATAACAGTGATGTTCATTAAATCCAGGAATAAGGTGAAAATAAGGTAGTTACACACAGAAATCACATTAAATTATATGAGTGAACTATTCCTTTAAAATATAAGCAGCATTAATTAAATTTTTTGGTATTTTCTTTACCAGTTGGTGGAGTGTTCTCAAACTGCTCAGGTGCCCTCCAGGAGGAGAAAGATATGAAAAAATTCAAGTTTTCATTTTAATTAACCAAAGCAATGCTAAGATACCAGGTCACATTAATAGTTTGGTAAAACTATTCATGTTTGGTAAAAATCTTAACCGGCAAGATGTATGCTGTAGGGCATGTCAAAAAATAAGTGTTTCACAATCTCAAAACTGAAACAATCTAGCTGGGCAGATATTGACCATATCTAGTTGGGTGGAAATCCCACAAGGATCACTGAACCTAGCATGAAGCAAGGAATCACGGAAGAATTTATCTTTTTTTTTACTTTGATATCCGCAAAATATGTACATGCATGTAAATGGTTGGTGGTGCAAGATAGATGGTTTGAGATTGAGACCCCAGATGGATAGATTAAGTTCTATGGCCCAATAGTCTCTCAGCCAACAGAATATTAAAGAAAACCAACAGATACAATACCAAAGGTGTCGTCAAAAGTGGGCCACATCAGGAGACAAAGAGCAGGGTCGGAAAAACACATTATGGAATTGTTTCGAAAATAGAGATCCTGTTAACATAAATTAATTGAGGGAGCCAGTGGGCTTTGATTATTTGATGAAGATCTTTAGAGCACATGACATTTCATGTCACACTATGCATCTAAGCTCGACAAACTTTCTGGCTTATTACCACTGAAGAAATATGCTTTCATGGTAATTAACAGCACACTCATGCTGAAAGTGGTGATCCTCTCATGCTTAGATGAGAGACACTTCATTTCCATTTTGATAAGTATCAACATTTTCAGCTTGTTTCTGGTCAGACCATGACAACATCTTAGGCAACTGAACTACAACTATCAAAAGCACCACAGCCAAACCATATAGTACAAACTGGAACTAAACTGGAGTTAAACCGAGCAAAAGATGGAAAGAACCTAATGTCCAAAAATAATTTAAAATTCAGCCCAGACAGGGACTTTAAAAAAAAGGACATTCTGAATTCGAATGCAATTTTATCTGTGAGTTGAGAAGACAAGCAATTGTAACAGTTCTGTCAACCATCTGCGACTGCAATAATATGACTGCGATGAGCACATGGGCCTTGTGGACGAGGCTGACATGCTGTCTCTGCATGTTACTGATGGTAAAAGCAGAAAGCTGTGGAATGCTACCACTAAGATCATGTCACTTGTCAATAAAGAATTTTTTTTTATAGCAAGTGGTGACTAAATGACAGGATGAACGTGTTGGTGACATGTTAGATGAAGGGCATAGATTATTTAGAGGCTAATATAGAAAGAGAAAAAACAGATTCAGCTCTTACAAACTATACAATGCAAAGAACAATGACCAATAGCTGCACACTTATACAGTAAGCTTTAAAGTACCCCTGTGGTGAAAATCAAGCTTTTAATGTTTTTATATGTCTATGTGGTGTTTTTAATATGTTTTAAGACAAACCAAGTGCAAATTTATATTTCAACACCATTGCTGAGTATTTTATCCTTAAAACTGCAATGAACCAAAGACAGTCTCAAAAACGCGGTTTGAAATCGCTGGTGTTTCTGATGTCGCAAACTACCTTGTTACCAATCATGTTGATGTGTGATCCTCAATGAGTGGATCTCTGAGCTGGTGTGAGTGAGTGGAGGCGGGGCTAATTTTCATTATCATAGAACAGCGTATACTAAATGAGGCAAGGGAATAGAGTTATATTCAAGCTATTTTTAGGTATGACACATTTTTTAAGGAAAAAATTTTTAAATATGGCATTTTGGTGATCAAAGATGAGTTTCAAGGGATAAAATGATTGACTACGAGGGGACTTTAAGATGCACTCACCTAAAGGATTATTAGGAACACCATACTAATACTGTGTTTGACCCCCTTTCGCCTTCAGAACTGCCTTAATTCTACGTGGCATTGATTCAACAAGGTGCTGAAAGCATTCTTTAGAAATGTTGGCCCATATTGATAGGATAGCATCTTGCAGTTGATGGAGATTTGCGGGATGCACATCCAGGGCACGAAGCTCCCGTTCCACCACATCCCAAAGATGCTCTATTGGGTTGAGATCTGGTGACTGTGGGGGCCATTTTAGTACAGTAAACTCGTTGTCATGTTCAAGAAACAAATTTGAAATGATTCGAGCTTTGTGACATGGTGCATTATCCTGCTGGAAGTAGCCATCAGAGGATGGGTACATGGTGGCCATAAAGGGATGGACATGGTCAAAAACAATGCTCAGGTAGGCCGTGCATTTAAACGATGCCCAATTGGCACTAAGGGGCCTAAAGTGTGCCAAGAAAACATCCCCACACCATTACACCACCACCACCAGCCTGCACAGTGGTAATAAGGATTGATGGATCCATGTTCTCATTCTGTTTACGCCAAATTCTGACTCTACCATCTGAATTTCATAACAGAAATCGAGACTCATCAGACCAGGCAACATTTTTCCAGTTCAGGAGATTGTCTTGACCAGGACCACACCCCTAAATGCATTAAAGCAACTGCCATGTGATTGGTTGATTAGATAATTGCATTAATGAGAAATTGAACAGGTGTTCCTAATAATCCTTTAGGTAAGTGTATATTCTGATGAAAAACAGACAAACTTATATCTTTTCTAATGATATCAAACACACAGAGCACAACATTGACAATTGTCTTAGAGAGAATACTACAACATAAGTGACAGGAGTTAAATAAAACCGTACTTTCAAAAACCTTCACCTTCTCTGTTCCTCTATGGTGGACATGTCATTACAATGACATGATTTTTTAACTTAAAAATGATAATGTGAGTAACAGACTCACCAAATAGCTTCCTCTCCAACTTAAGTGTTTGAGAAATATAAAATCTGTTAATTTACAACTGCATTACATTTGACTGAAGTGGCAGAGTAAGTGAAAATGAGACAAATAAAGGGCATCGTTGCATAAATATACACCTTTATAACAAGTTTTATATATGCATGTTTGCTACCACCCAAATTGTCACACATTTGTCCTTTGAAAGAAATGACCTGTTCATTTAAAATAAATATATATATATATATATATTTTTTTATCATTCAAATTATACATATTTTTTTACATTTTATCATAAAAAAAATTTGTGTTTATTTGAATCTTTAGTCAGGTTTAATATTTCTAAGTTGATGCATCTTTTTTTACAGACGTAACAAATGCAAAGCAAAATCAAAATCTTTTATAAAAATAAAAGAAAAATTTCCAATAACATTTCAATAATAGTAACTTTATTGGGTCCAGGACAACTAAATACAAACAAATATGCAAAGAACAATAAATAAGTTGGCATATGGAATTAATTGTACAGGGCTTCCCTTACGAAAAAGTAGTATACTTCAAGTTCATTTTATGAAGTATACTTAAGTAATGTTCAAGTATATTTTAAAGTATACTTTATGTAGTAAGTATACTAATGTCAATATGTACTAGTAGTAAACTTGTAAGTGTACTATTTGAATACCGCTTGGGACTAAATTGGCCCACTTGTAGTATATAAAAGTATATGTTTAAGTGTACTATAAGTGTAACAGTAGTAAACTTTAAGTGCACAACTAGTTCATAATTACGTTTCTCATTTGTACTGCAAGTGCACTTATGGGTATACTAGTAGTTAACTTTTTTAATACTTGTAGAAACTTTTTAGTTTATGAAAGTACACTTTGAAGTATACTCATAGTATAAAACTAGTAAACTAGTAGTTTACTGAGAGTACTGAGAGAACTTGCAAGTATACTTGCAGTATAAAAGTACTAAACTAGTAGTTTACTGAGAGTACACTAAAAGAGCAAAAATAATATATAAATAGTAAACTATAAGTATAATGTTAAGTTCACTTAAAAAAAACTTATAGTATAAAACTACTAAACTAGTAGTTTACTAAAATTTTTCTTTAAGTGAACTTAACATTATACTTATAGTTAACTTGAAAAAATACTTATACTTTAATTTAAAAACAACAACATTTTATTAGCTTCATGCATGCTTTTTTATCAACACTTGAATGTTGGTAAGTTTCATAAAGAAAGGAAACATTTTAAACAAAAAAGTTGAGAAAATCTAATTTGTGTCAAAGACGCCTTGATCAGATTCAGAACGATGATCAAAACACAGATGGAGTAGATCGAGTCCAACACCCCCAAAGCTTCACAGTCGTTTTCTCTTTGTGGGTTACGCTTCATTTCATTTGTTAAGCAGTTTTGATTTACATGCTGTTTAATGTTTGATGATCACGTTATTTTACATTTGCGTGAGCAATCTTTGTTCACTTGTTGTTACAGCTTTTTCTTCTCCTGTGTTTTTAATCCGGAGATTCTGCATTAGAAGATGTCATAGCGCCCCCAACTGTATAACAGTGAAAACATGGATAGCTGGAAAATTCAGTCAATGGTAGGGAAAGAGTAAAGTAGAATTAAAGTAAATTCCTGTACACTACCAGTGGACTAGCCTACACAAAAAAATCAGATACGCAGAATTAGAAACATATCTGTTTTATATCAATATTTTAATCAATATTTTCAAACAATGTAAGTTTCATAAGACAGCCTACATGAAAAACTATGAAAAAAGTATATTTAATAGGCTACTCGATCAAAAGAGTTGACACATCTACAAGACAAGTGTACTTTAAATACTTAATTATATAAGTGTATCTCGATCAAAAGATTGAGTACAAGTACAGGACAAATATATTTGGAATTTTCTCTCAGTATAAGTCAAGTACACTTAAAGGTATTGTAGGTAGGAATTTTATAAAAACTTTTTTCCAAATTTGTTTAAACTTTTTGTATACAGCAATGCATAATTAAAATGTAAGTACTCTGATAAAAAGAGTATAAAAATTGAGTGACTCTAGACCGTTTAATCTGCACTAAACACAGCTCATTATTTCCATTCGGGACGAAACAAAGGATTGGCTTAGGCGACTGTCACTCTCTTACAACCATGGCAACCACCCTTTTGCCACACAGGACCTGCCCACTTGCGCGCGCATCCGTTTGATCAAGAGGCACGGAACCTAGGAATAGCAAAACAATGGCAGAGATTAGAAAGACCAATCAAAATTCACATATGCAGTTCGCGAAGGCAAACCAGGCAAAAAAAGGAAGACAGTAACGTTACTAGAAAAGGTAATGAACAAAAAGTCTTTGGATAAACAACAAAATAAAACGCATGCCAATATCAGCGTGGCTTTCCAGCGATGGCGAGAACTGAGAGACCTCAAGGGGCTGAAAAGTGACGCCTGGATGGCTATATTTCTGCTGGACAGGTAAATCTTTCTTTTTGTATTTTGATCATACATATTTTTTTCTTTATGTTTTCATGAAGCATGTGTCATTAGCACACGTAGCTGCCTATATAGCTGACATAACATTACTTAGCGAGCCGTAGTAGAGATGATAAATAATATATATGCCTAGCTCAAGATGATAGCTATAGTGTTAAATTGTGCTTAATTTTGCTTTAGATAACTAAATACATGTTTAACAGATAGTAGGCCGATCCGCATCCAGGAACTTTTCTTAGAATTATATTTACCCTCTGTCTAACTCTTTTACCATGTTCACCTGGAAGTTTACCTGCACGTTTTTTTCGCCTTTGTTTTGTTTTTAAACAAAAAATCCCTCGACCCCGGATCTGTCCTCGACCTGACGATGCGGTACTTGTCTCTGGAGTGTAGTCCTCATCAGAGTCAACAATGCTTTCATTATGGAAACTCTTACATGCAGAACACCATATGAATGTTACACGAAATTCATCTTCATCACAGTGTAAATGATGGCAATGGAAAAACGTGTATCATGCAACCTGTTTTTAGCTTTGCCTCATAGATAACTAGCTTGTTAGCGAATCAATAAATATATATTTTAATCTTTACCAATATCAATATGCTACTTGATAGTGAGTACTAAAATACATATTATTTGTTTATCTTCATAATGATAAAGTTAGATTTTTTTATTACATGTGATTGACATGATGTCACTACATGCACTGCGCTCCTTCCTCTCCGAATTGTATTTTTTTTATACAATTCCTACCTACAATACCTTTAAGTGTAATTTTAAGTATATTTTTGAGAAGTATATAAAATGTAGACTGAAAGTATGCTTTCTTATTTTTAGTTGAAAAGAAGTTTACTAATAGAACACTTGTATTGTTCGTAAGGGTTATTATTATCCTGTACAAGATCAGGTTCAGTTCCATGCTTATTTATTTACTCTCGAAAGCTTGTTACTATATAAACTTGAACATGTTCGTGTATAAGACAGTGTGTATGTTTTAAAAAAAAGCATTTAATAAGCTACTCAATCAACATAAACTAAGTACAAGCTAAGAATACTTAATTATACTTTTAAGTATATCTCCATCAACAAGCATGCAGGCCAAATATACTTAGACTTTTCTGTCAGTATAAGTCAAGTATACTTAAGTGTAATTTGAAGTATATTTCTGAGAAGTACATAAAGTATATTTCTGAGAAGTACATAAAAAGTAGACTGAAAATATACTTTCTTATTTTTAGTTTAAAAGAAGTATACCAATAGCACACTTGAATAAACTTCTTTTTCGTAAGGGTTTCACTGTGAGGTTGAGTTATGACCTGTGTGTGTGTGTGTGTGTGTGTGTGTGTGTGTGTGTGTGTGTGTGTGTGTGTGTGTGTGTGGAGCAACGCAGTGAATACTCACCAAGGCTGGAATTTTGACATATTTCTATGTATTTGACCGAAGACAAAGTCTACTATGTTTGTCCGTGGTCCACTTGGTGTGCACACACCGAAAGCATCCTGTTAGTAGCGGATTCAGTTCTCTTTAGCAGCTTATTGCGCTTTTAAAATGACATTCTAATATAGAGTACATCTCGCTCTTTACTTTCTCATTTATACATGTTTCTTATTAAAAACTTGAAACAGTCCCGCCTGCGGAAAGCAATGTGGATTTTTATAAGGACATTTATGAGATTTTATACAGCATAAAAGGTCTCAGCAGGAAAAGCGAAAGCACCTTGTGAAATGTTTCGAAATGTCTCTTGGCAGAGCAGAGCACCAGTTTCAACAAAAGGAGTTTCAATCCAGTCACTTTTTTATATACTTTTATATCTCTCATATACACTATTTTCACTGCTGTTCTAAAATCTTTCTTTTCCCCATTACCACAAACGAGCTACTGCTGTTTGAATCTGAGTGCAAGAGCTTTAGATTACCATAGAAACGTAACTGCTTTGCCGTTGATTTATGTCGTGACCTTGGGAAGAGCACTGAGCATGCACTTTGGCCAGTACAACGTTAAATACATTATTCGAAACTTTTCATTAACTTCGGTATAGGCTGCACAACAAAGGAATTGTAATTGGCTGCGTTTTCTGTAGAAAGCTGATCTCTAGTCATACGTCTCTCATTTTTTAATCTATCTTTTGGTAAGAGACCTGGCGAGCCACTTGATTTTTGTTAAAGAGCTAGGTGTGTCTCGCTAACCATAGGTTTCCCGACCGCTGCACTAGAACCTGCTTAACTAGCCTACCCCTGGATAGCAATCACTGCTCTAAAGCGTGACTGCATGTCATGCAATAGAGAAAATTCACAATCTTTGATAAAAACTATAAACTAAATCTGTTGAGATTTCAAGTTATAGAAGTACAACCCACAAAACCCCCCAAACAGCTTTAAGCCTGGTTCACACGGGACGATTTTAAAATTGTCGGCCGATTTTCCAAACCTGAGAGACCCCACACACGGCGATAAAAAAATCACGGGTCTAACAGTTTTGGTCGTACCGTGTGTGGTGCGCAGCCACACGGCAAAATCAACACATCACACACGAACCGATTTGACTCCCGAGCATTACCAGGTCAGACGGAAAATCTCGCAAAATCCCTCGAGATCAAACGTGACTTCAGAGTAAACAATCATGGCGGACGAAGAGGATGCAGTGGCGATAGTTTGTAGTTTGTTTTTAACCAAATCCATCTCCGACGTCCACCGGACATTCTGGTGCGCCATGCCGCCGGCTGTTTTGATTTTGTTTCCCGATGCTTCCTCTGCGCCGCGTCACCTTGCTTTCTGATTGGCTACACGCCACAGTCCACAGGCTGCGTGTTCGTTTGCCATATAGCACACGAGGAGAAATCGGGCCAAATTAATCCAACATGTTGGATATCCCCGATTTGAGATCGGAGCGGTCCCGACGTCCTTCTGAGCAGACGAGAGCACTCTTAACACACCACACACGGCAGGAATATCTGATCAGATTATTTTACGATAATCGGAGCATCCTTAAGATTGTCGGAAGGGGTAAATCGGGGCTAAAATCGGCCTAATTATCCTGCCGTGTGAACCAGGCTTTACACATTCAAATGAGTCTGGGCACGCCTCATTTCCTCCAGAGAATGAGTCCAAAACTCCTCTTTTCACTCGAAGAGGAAGTTTTTGTTTTAGTTCCAGTTTTTTGCTCACTAACAGATGTGGGCTGCATGTTAAAGTAGTTTCACAAGCTGAACGTATGGTCAAAAGTGTTAAAACTTCAAGTACAGCCAGTACTTGAAGCTCACACAGAAACCTTCTCCTTCACTCACTCGTTTTCTCTCTCTCTCTACTTCACAGATCTGACTCTACTCTCAATTCCACACATTCAGCACTCCAGTCACACTTTTTCATTGTTGGGCATTCATTACAGGTGTCATTTTACCTTATCAGCAACATTAGTTCTCAGATTTGTCTGCAGTGACAAAGAGGAGGTTGCTGGCTCCCTCAACCCCTCTCACATTTACCTTAGACGGCACTGATGCCCATCTGCTCTCCAGGCACTAGGAGCCATCAAACCAGGCTGGCAGAAGAGATCTGGGACAAAAAGCTCTGCTGCATCAACAATCCTCAAAGTTAGGCCAGAGTTGGCTGAGCCTCTTAGTGGCTAAAACAATAACATCAAGAAACTTGCCACTACTTGCTTTTCGTATTTTGCCATCTCATGGTGCCACTAATAATGTCCGTTGAGGATGTCAGATTTTGGCGAATCTGAAATGGTCATTTTTAAGCATCTTTAAGAGTTTGTACTGTCTGTGAGCTTGTTGAAGGAGAAAGATACAGCACTCCAGCCTCCACTTTTGTAACTAATAATGATATTAAGTCAAGAGAGTGTAATTTCCCAGAGAATCTGTGCTTATCTGTGGTTTTCCTATACAGGTGATTACAAGGAATAAGTGGGGTCTGAGAACCCTCAAAGAGCGGCTAGATTAATTACATTTGCAAATGAGAAATGTTTGATGATTGAATTTTCTTTCTGCTTCATGTTGCATACTGGTATTTCCTGAAATTCCAGATATCTAATAATATCAAGTCATATCAATTAGAAATAACAATTGACTTGTTTCACTTCAAGAGATTTCATAAAGTAGCAATAGATTAGAAAAACTTTTCAGTTAGTTTGGGCCCTCCTCCAATGGCTTTCATTTTTCATTCTCTAGATAAGCCAATATATTCACAGTGGATACATAAAAGACGCACTTGAAAAATAGCGTTTTAATGTCACAAATGCTGTTATGAGCAATATAATACGACTTTCCACATTCAAATGCAACACGACCTTACAGACATTCATTCCCATATTGCATTAGAAATCTTCTAAAAGTGAGATGAGATAAGAAAATTCATTAAATTACAGTCTACAGTCGTTTGGAGGGAGAAAAGTGAATAAATTGAATGTTAAGTGGTGAGGAAGTAAAGCTAAAAGAAACTCTCTGAGAACAATTACCCTCATCAAGTCACATCTTCTGTTTCATGCATAACATTAGGCATGTTTTATTTTAGCACAGAGAATATTATTACAGCAGCTACTGACTTTCTTGCCTTTGAGTAAAAAAAAAAAAAAAAGAAGAAAGAGTGAAAATACTATGGCCAGTGTGTATATTTTGGGCTCTTTATTCTGACTGCCATCTGAGAACAGAACAGAGAACGATGGCAGTTTGACTTTAAATGAAAGACATTCAAGGGTGTTTTTGAAAAAAAAAAAATCTAAGCTATGAAATAAAATCCAGTCAAATTAAATGACACCCAAAGAAATAAGATCCATTGCAATAAAGTACAAATTAAATGAAACTAAATATGATCAAATGAGATATAGAAGTGGCTATTATCCTATCAACATAAAATCAAAACATTAGCCCTGGCTTATCTTAGTTTAGCTCGCACAAGCATTGAATGTGAATAATTTAAGCAGCATTCATACAAAGAAATGCATTCAATCAATATGAACATATAATGGGTCACAAAACATTAAAAATGCATAAAACTACAACTGTACATACACACAACAAGCAATCCAACTCCATCTCCACAGTACTCTACTGTATTATACTTAGGTTATAAGGTCTGAAAAAATAATGCTGTATAAAAAGCCCTCAGTACAAATATCACAGATATGTGTTTAAAAAAATACAACCAAATACATACCATTGTGGCACAGCAAAAAACCAGACAGTCATGTCTTACTCTGCAGAAGATGAGAGGGTTTGACTAGCTCATTAAAAATGAATAAATGCTCAGGCAGTTTTATGTTAATAATAGAATAATGTATTTGATGCTCTGGCTGCTTCATTTGTTCTACAAATACTAAGCAGAACCTTTGTGTCTTGTGTTCTAACCTCTGATTTTGAATTGTTTTGGTTGACACAAAGCATAAAAAGGTTAGAATGCATACTAATCTTAAAATACATCACCTTTTTCTTCCTCCATTTCTGTCTCAGTTCATTATTTTGTGGCTACAGCCTTCCTGTAATCGGCAGGTGAGTAAAACAGCCCTCTACAGCTCAGTGGTTGTGAGGTAAATTAAATCTCTTCAGAGGGAAGTTAGGTCACATAGGCTGATTTATTTGCCATGTGGTGATACGAGGACTCTCAGGGGCCAGAGAAAGATCCAGGGGAAAATTACCTATAAAATCAAACACTGGCCCACTCTGATCAATCTTTTTTAATACCCACTCTTCTTTATGCATGAGAACAGAGAACAAATAAACCTGTTTTAGCTATGGAAATAACCAATCGGACATTTTTTTTTGTGGCACAACAAGTTCTACTATGTAAATGACTTGCTTCAGAGTTATTGCCCACAGCATGCTCCCCTTACTTCTGAAAAAAAAAAAAAAACATAAACTGAAATTATGTGTGCATTAAGGAATAAATGGGGGGGACGGGGGGACTAAATCAAGTGTGCTAAAAAATAGCTAACCACGCAAATGCACTTACAGTATTTCATGAGCCACCATTAAAACGATGATATACATATACAGGGCCATTTCAGATCCATTTGCCGCATTGTAGCCAATTGTGTTTCTTAATTCTGCCATTAAAGCTATAGTGTTTCAAAAAATATGAATATAAGCCACTTAGCCCACCATAATGTGCTATGTTCTAAGATAACAGTGGAAGAAACAATCCAATGATCTTTAAATAGGAAAAAGAAAAACGTTGTCACTTCATTAATCTGCAAGTTTAATGTAATAAAGTCGATTACTTTCTCTCTTCCCTCTCAAGCAATTATATCTCCCAATATCAAAACGTAAACAAATCGTGGTACAGAGTTTCAATATTGCATCTCTTTAGCGCCACAGTTGAAGCCATTATCCAAAGAAAAGTAACATGTTCACTGAGCAGTGAGCAGAATGTCAAATAGATTCAGTAGCAGATCCTGTAAACACTGATCCTGAAAACAAGGCCACCATCTAATAGATAGCCTAGACATCTATATAGTTGTAGCCTATTTGTAATAGTACAAAAACAAAACATAAAATTAAAAAAAATAAAATAATAATAATACAATTTATTTGAACGGATGTACTTAAATCATTTTTCAGCTCAAATTAATTAGGGGAACATAAACATCATAGCTTTGTAAGTCTTATCTTTTTATTTATTTTTAAAAACATGGTATAAGCCTCAATACTAAAACAGAGAAAGTCAAAGAGAGGTCAACTGTCCCCTGAGGCAACGTGTTTTCTGGAGCTCAGACTCTCTAAACCAGACCCGTTGGGTGTATGGAACGGAAAAATTAATACAATCATCTCTTAGCAATGCAATCCATTTATGCTCACCATTTAGGTTATTGAATATGACATCACCCTTGATGTCTTGGTCTAAGTTGTGAGCTATATCTTATTTGTAACTATCAATCATATTTTTCCAGCAGACTATGTCCATAGGTATATCATATTTATGGATATTGACATGGCAGACATGCAATACCGAAACTTTTCTGAAGCATCTGCTGTGCATCGGTTGCCAAAATGGCAAAAGAGTGAGCAATCTCATATGATTCAGCCCAACCTTAATGCATCTTTCACTTCATATCCCAGTCCACCTGCCACCACTCATCGACTGACATTTTACCGCAGAATTGTAAGTCAACACTGTAACAGATTTTTCCCTCAAAGCACATTTAACCTCATGGAATATGTTGTCTAACCACAACAGATGAGAGTATTCAGAAAGGTATACCAACACAGCTGGACATAATTTTCTCTGAGATTTTCTTGAAAATGGCACTGTTATCAGAAATAATGTTGTTTCATCACACATGAGAAGCAGCCGGATTCATTTCTGCATCAGCTGCAAGATATTCCCTTCTAACAATTAATCTACAAAGTACAGGTGGGTGAAATGCAGACTACAAGATGAGTGGTGGCTTTTCATTATGTGGGAGCAAGTGTAAAAGTCTAAAGTGCAAACAGAAATAGTTGTTAACAAAATAGATGACAATAGCCTATCATTTAATTCATTTATTTATTATTTATACTTCTTTAGCTCAAGCTAATTTTGTAATTCCTTTTTTCATTGCTATAGTACATGATACTGTAAAATTCGATGTTGGATTTCACCTTTTCTTTTTTTCATGATAAAAAACAAGCTTAGGAACTACTTGAAAAAAAGGTAAATAACAGTTTTAATTTTCAGTTTTCACATTTTTTATTTGAACCTCCTAATTATTTCTTTATGGTATAAATTATACTAAGGAACACTAATTGCAAGAGGAGAATAAAAAAAAAAAAAAAGTCACACATCCTTTGCTACTGTGCCTAACCATGAATTACTTTAGTACTACAGAACAAGAAATTGAAGACAGGAGATTAAGAAAAATAATCCCCTGCAACATACACTGTAATTCAGAAGATTCCAACTGGAAGACTGGGGCGATGTTATAGATTTATCGAACCAGTTCCATCTTTGGTCAGTCCTCCTCTATTGATCCAAACTTGGCATGTAACCTTGATGGAACTCAGTCATGGATTTAATTAAAACTAAAAGAGAAGATTGATTGACATTCTAGACGGGGGAGGGGGGGGGGGGGGGGGGGGGGGGGGGGGTCAATTATCTGAAATGTAAAAGGGTTTTAATGTTTTGAATACTCCACAGTGTCCGAGAGTCAGAGGTACATCTTCAATGCTAATTTCAAAAATATTAATGTAAATGAAAGTCTAGGAGAAAACACACGCACAGACTATTTGACTAAAACTATTGCAAAGTCTAAATCAGATTATCTAATTGATGGTAGCTAAATGAGGGCTGTGCTTTCAAAAGAAAGAAATTAATGAACCAGTTCACAATGCAGTATTAAAATTTTGTAATGACCACACAAAACTGTTACGATAGTGCCCTGCAGGGCTGGATTTATGCATAGGCATTCTAGGCAGCGTCCGGGGGTTGAGATGTTTACATGACAAGAGGAACCGTTACATTTCATTATTCTGATTATTCGCTAATAAGTATGGTATGCATACAGTATACATGTTACCGGCCATTGTTTTAATCTACTCACATCATTATTCGGCGCCGTGTTGAACATCGCAATACCGGTGTTGTGCTGAATTTCAACTGCCTGCCAAATTATTCCCCACCTCGTTGAAGTCACTACCTGATTGCCTAATCCTAACCCCACCCCTAATCCTAGAACTATAACTAGGGTACTAATAATTTGGCGAGGGTCAGAATTTGGCACAACACCGGGTTTGCTGCTGTCGCATTTCTCGCGCTGTCTGGATGAAGATATGGAGCAGAGACTTGCACAGTGAGCTGTGTTGAGTTTAGAGATTTTGAGAAGAGAAAACTTCAGAATAATGTCACGGAGTTCATTCATGAAATTGTGAACAACACATGGCATCCACGGTGTAAAACCGAGCACATTCACACTTTGGTCAGAGCGGTAATAATGCGATTAAGGTGTTTACATGCCTGTTTATCGCGATTAAAATCGGTGTACGCCACATAGTTTAATGCGAATATGGTTACTACGATTAAGATCACATTAGTTGGTTTGACATATTACATTTACATGAGGTAAAGTTTAATCGCAAAATTGCCAAAATCCCATTACCGCATTATGAGGGTGCATGTAATTTCATTATTAAGCAATGTAATTTTATTATTATTATTTTACTCTAATGCTAAAACAATTAAATGTATAAATTCATAAAATGAATTGTCAAATTAATAAAAAAATATATATTTATAAATTAATACAATTAATGTTTAATGTATTTGTGGAACAAAAGAGTATTAATCTAGCATTTGTCATTGAGTCATAGCCAATACTGTCTTAGATGGCCCCTGCGTAGCACTTCATCTTTTATAACATGAGATTGTGGTCAAATGACAGGAAAAAACTGAGCATACACATAGCTACAATAAACTTCATAACCTGAAAGTTGATGAAAACATAATGCGATGCACTTATTGCCTCAGATACAGTCGTTCCAATGACAGAAAACTGGTCAGAAACTTTGTAACTTCATTTGAGCTTAATTTAGCCAAAATGTTATTAATACATCGACACATGCAAGTAGGCCTATATGATCATATATAAAGCCACAATATCATCTTTGACAACACAGTTTTTAATTATTTTTAAAAAAATAGTGTTTTTTTTACTTCCTGAAAAGGTTTCAGACCGACAGTGGCGCGGGGTTTACAAAAATGTATTTTGCCAATATGTCAATAGAGGACAATCCTGCCCTGGTGTGAGAAGTGATTAATGCTAATTAAGGCTGGTGGGAGAGATGAGGGGAAAGAAAGACAACGGAAAAAAGCGAGGGAGACGGTATATAAGTATTGTTGGAAAAACCTCTAGCAGATGCACAAGAAAACATGTTTAATAAAATGGACAATTATAAAAAATGAAAATTCTGTCACTTTCTGTCGCTGCAACGAATAACGCATGCAATTACTTTTTTTCAGTTGAATTCGTTACAAATATTTAACGCAAATAACGCAGCATCCGTTTTTTCCCATCATCCTTTGGCTAGCGTTACATAATACATTGTATGACCATGCTCTTATTCATGCAAATGTTTTTACACCATTCAAGCATGAAAAGACACAAAAGAGAACGCAATGCAGTATTGGTGCATAACTGTGAATCTCCTGACTCGTGCGCACAGAAAGCTGCTTCAGACAGCACTTGAACATACACAAACACACAAAACTATGCCAAAATGCCAGTTTTGTCGAGTATCCTCACAAGCTCAGTCTTAAATGAGATAAATGAAGTGAGAATGTCACAATATGAGGGAAATCCGGCCCTGGTGCCCTGCGAAATGTATTTCACAGGGTATTTAGTAAGGGAATTCAAAATGTAAAAAATAAATATGCTCTGTCTGAAAGGCACGGCAAACAACATAGAGAACCATTATGTGCAGTGTACTTAAATGGAGAGAGAAATGTAAACACCATTCATTGCTCACCGCATCACTACTACAGGATCTGGCATCTCCATTTACATATATAGGGAATGGTTACTAGGCAGTTAACCGTCAGTTTAAAGAGCTTGACAATGCATGATCATGGGCTACATAACATTAAGAAAACAAATGTCCATATAGTAGGTTAATAAAACATTTGTCATATTATAAATGTTACAATAATTTTTATAATAAATATAGGGTTTGTCCTTTATGATTTATATTAATTTAAATGTATAAAAAATATATTTTTTTATATAAATGTACTTGAAATGTACAGTATCACAAAACTGCCAATTATATTTATTTATACTAGTATATTGAATGGAGTTGAATATACTTTATTGTCACATTTTTGGGAAATTTGTCTTGGACTTCAAATGACACAGCCTGTTTTCAACATTAGACTCACATAACACATTTAATTCAACATACAATACAATGAAGAAGAAAAATAGCACAACAATCCAAATATATATTAGAAACTAATATACCAAGTCTTAAAAATACCAATTTTGGAATTTTCTTTTTAACAATTTAACCGAAGTTGGCACAAAAGAGCTCCCTTTCGAAAGGGAACTTGCACTGCGTCGATTGACGCTAAGGGGAGAGCCTCAGTCAGGTGTGACAGGTGTCTGAAATTACTGTCAAATCTCGGCAATCATATTGACCGGCGTCAGCCCATGAATCATTAACGTGCGACCTATATAAGGGCACCTTGCAAACATGATAATCATCTTTTCGTCTTCAGGGACTGTTCTGTCTGTAAGCGCTTGAAAATAAGGTAATTATGAACTGCACTGAGAAGGCTGAGTGCTTTCAGAATTGTGCATACCCGTGCTCAAGATATTTGACGCCGGGTGACACACACGAACTGTGCGTTTTCTGTCTGGGAAGGAAGAGCATGCACAGGCAGGTCTCGAGGGAACTGTCTGTGCAAATTGCATTTTTCTTTGAGAACGCTCCGCTCTTCTCTCGAGAGAAGAGGGTTTGGCGTCTGGACCTCAGGGCTCAGGTCCCGCTCGTGCTAAAAAAAAAAGGAAAAAAAAAGGAGCAGAGCGGCGGCATACGTTATGGGGTCCCCAGATGGAGCTCTCCAATCGCCTTGAGAGGGGTATGATCCTCTCAGACGATTCGCCGGCTGACGAGGGTGAGCTGCAGGTGGATGATGAAAACTTTTCTATAAAAATTATTTTTTTTTAAAAAGAGAACCAGCAGCGAGTGCTCTTCTGGACGAACAGGAGATGGCTGATGAGGGTAGTGATAATCGGATAGATCCTGAATCTTCTCAGCCACCCTGGCCCGTGTATGCTGAGCGTGGTTGGTGTTATGGAATGCGCCGTAGGGAGGCTGTGGCTGCGCATTGGGGGAGAAATCACTTGCGATAAGAGCGGTTTCTCCCCGGTCATAAACCACCAGCTCAGGTGAGCCTTCCATTTCTTCCCGATCTCCATACGGAGAACGAGAGGACATGGAAGAACACATAATCTGCCCGTATCCATCGACATCAGCGGGCTAGTCTCGCTGATGTTGAGGCGATAGGAGAGCAGACATCGACACTGAGAGCTCCAACCCTGCCAGTTTGAATGGCAGAGCATACACGTCAGCAGGTCAGACCGGTGCTGCCCTGCACACCATAGCGGTATTGCAGGTATACCAGGCCGATCTGCTGGGGGATCTCGACCAGGGGGAGGGGCCCCTGAGGCGGTTGGGCCCCTGAGGCGGTTACTGAGCTGCGCCACACCACAGATCTAACTCTCCGGGGCACCAAACAGACTGCTGATGCAATCGGCCGGTCGATGGTGGCGATAGTGGCCATGGAGAGACATCTTGAACCTGGTCGACATCGGGAAAGAAAAAGAGAAAGACTTTCTCCTCGATTCGCCGGTTTCGCCCTCTGAGCTTTTCGGCACCTCCGTGGAGGCGGTGGTTGGAAAGTTCAGAGAGGTGAAGTTGCGTTCAGCTGCATTTAGGACCACACATACCGCTGAGATCCGTATCCACACCCAGACAGATGGGAGGGCCTGGCCCATCACGGTCCGAGGACCGTAGACAGGGCCAGAGAGCCAGTGTCGCCTCTCGTGCGCCTTCTCCATGGAGGAGTAGGTCGCAGAAGAGGCGTGACTCCCACAAGAAGGAGGATCTGAGAGAGGTGATCCAGCACAAATGCACACAGCGTTGGTGATGGACCACCTCCCCTGAGGGTGTGATTATATCTTAGCCCTCTCCTCTCTTCCCCGACTCCCCAGGCGCTTCTTACATCAGGCCTGAGGCTGGGCCCATGGTGATAATCTTCTGATGCCCCGCCTCGGCTTGGTTAGTGAAAGTGCCTCTTTCAGGAATGTAAAGGTGGTAGACCCCATGTTCATAAAGAACATGAGCTGAGTTGGTCTTCTTTAAGATCAATTTTTTTGTGCAACTAACACTAAAATGTATCTCTCTACAGACCTCATTTCTTGTATAGAGTTATGGGGTCATGTCAATGTCATAAGGTAAGGTACAATTTTTTGGTTATTAGGGCCCTGAAGTTCCCCTGTTAGGTGGCTAGAACGATAGAGAGAAGCACCAGTTGTATGGACTTCTTTTGTGAGTATGTGATGGCTTCCCTTGTTGTCATATGTAAGATAAAGCGAGGTGTGCCACCACTCATTCTAGTTGTAAAACTATGTTTATAGCTTAGACTTCCTCTCATGGTAAGAGCATTTGAGGCCGCCGCTCATTAATATGAAATATGTTATCAGCGGAGAGTTAAGTGGCAGAACATCATTCTAGAAAAAAGAATGGGAATGTGTTTGCTACCGCTTGTTTTTTCAACATGCACTTGTGTTAGCCCTTGGGCTATTAGCCACCTCAGGCTAGAGTAGTTGGTATCTCTCTCTCTCTCTCTCTCTCTCTCTCTCTCTCTCTCTCAAAAAAAAAAGTTTTTTTGTTTTTGAGTATAGACTGACGCTGGAGCTTCAGATAGATCTTATGTCTGGCCCAGAGGACCGTCTGACATTATCATAAGGCTGTGGCTCCTCCAAGCCCTTAGACAGATCTATGCTTACAGGCTGAAAGCCTCTGTAGCTGGCCTAGGCTATGCTAGGGATAGTGGAGGCGTTCTGCTAAAGTAGGGCTGGGCGATATGGCCCAAAAAAATTATCACGATAATTTTTTTTATATCACTCGATATCGATAATTATCAAGATAAATGTCAAATCTTTATTTCTTTCAAGTTTAAAGGCAGATTTTTGCTCCTAAGTGAAAGTTGTAGAAACCAGAGCGTTAATTGTGGTTTTAAACTACTCTTTATTGTCAGAACATATCATGACAAACACTTGCCAAACATATATTTCTTAGTTTCTGCATGTGCTAATGGGGGATATTGTTTCAAGTCTTGAAACAGGTTTGTGTTGCCTGACTTTGATGGCACGTATCTTCAGCACAGTAAATGTAAAATTCTGACTGTTTGAGTTTTATTCAAATTAACCATTGGTTATCCAGTATCATGCATTTAGATCATGATAACCACAGATAAAACCAGGCATATCCTATAGCACCTCACTATCATGGCAATATGTAACTTTATGGTTTCTATGGTATTTGTATGAAAAACTGTAGCCTAAATACATTATTAAATACTGTAATTATATTCCATTAGTCCTTTAATACATTGTCTACATTAATAATATAATACAATTCAATATGTATATCCCACATTTCATGGTGCAGTTAATATTACTAGGCTAACGTTACAGTAAATCCATGGTAAATGGATTCAGTATCAATTCAGATTCTGACTGTATCGTTGCGCACAGTGTTTCTCCTGTTTGTCAGCGCTGTTTCATCTGCCTTTAAACTGGTTTAAATCACTGAGACATTAGTGTTCTTCGCTGAATACAAGCGCTTCACTGGATCTCGTGAGCGAGGCCGATCAGAGTAAACGCGTCTGCTCTAGTGAGCTAGCGCTGTGCTGCCGTTTGGACTTTGAGCCGAGCGGATAAACAGTCCGTGAGGCGCGCGCGCGGTTCAAATGAGTTTCGTTCCGCTTTTGGTGCATAAACATTATCGAACATTTATCGAACTCTTGATATCGTTTTATCGAGAAAATTTACATCGCGATAATTATCGTTATCGTTTTATCGCCCAGCCCTATGCTAAAGCATTTCTGCCTCTGGCCCTTCACTTTGTGAATGTAGGTTTTTAGCATCCTTATATGACAGCCTCCTCCCATGGGAGTCGTTAGGCCAAGGCCCGCCCCCTTTTCTGCATTCTGGGGCGAGAAGAGTAATGCAGCTTGGTGAAGAGGCATGATTTATAAAGACCCTGGGTTAGGCCTCAATAAGGCCTCCCCGGTACAATGGGTCTTTCTTGAGCAGGGTTAGGCCGTCTTCCGCCTCACGCCCCGCCATGCAGAACTAGCATATGGATTTGGGCCGCCAGAATAGGCTCCACTCCCCTCGCTGAGCTACTGCTCGAGCGTCGGGTTGTAGGTGGTTGGCTCACAAGCAAGCCCAGCTGTAGGCCAGCTTACCTCAGGTGGTTGGCCTCAGTAGTTCTGGCAGTAGACTCAATGATGGGTAGTAGGCTTTAAACAGGCCTCCTCGGAAGGGAGTCCTAATGTTGTGGGCCATACATTTTAGCTGCGACCAGGTACCTAATAACCACCTTATTAGGCCTCCTGTGGATGGCCTCAATATTTGTGTTGGTGTAGTATGGTTCCCAACGGTATATGTGTGTAGCAGAATAGACTGGCTATCAGCTAGTAGGCCCAACCAGGCCTCACTGATGGCGAGTCCCCGGCAGTATAAATTTGGCTGACAGCACTGACTTGCTTCAGGCCTAGTAGGCCTCTCAATCTTCTAAGTGAGTCTTGAGAGACGGGGTATACAAACAGTGGTGTTGATGGTCAGGCGTTGACCTTAGTTAATTCGCCGGCCAATCAGACAATTGGCTTCAGTGGGCCTCTCTGGAGGCTAGCCCCGATTATGATCAGCCGAAAAGGATTGACCACTGTCAGGCGGTTGGCCTTATCAGGCCACCATGTAGCTCGGTCCCCAACCTTACTGGCCATGGCAGTCAGTTTCTTACCTAAAGAAAACTTTCAGACGACCGGCTTTAACAGGCCGCTCCGAGACTGAGCCCCAAGACTGGCAGGCCTTAACAGGACGCCCTGGGACTGACACCTGGAGTCAGGGTTCATAGAAATAACCAGTTAGTTAGTTAGTTAGTTTTATTTCAGGAATACACGGCCTCTCGGCCCATAGTTCCAAGTCACAATCGCATGACAGATGCTCTTTTTTTCATTCCATGATATATATACAATGCCAATCTCCATGCATGCTTCGACTCACAAACCTGTGATACATCAACACAAACATCACCCACAAGTGTGAGATCACTCAAATATTTCTTACGCAGATCCTTGTACAAAGAACAATCATAAAAGAAATGTTTCTCGTCTTCAATCACAGAGGTATTAGTTCATTTACAATAACTACAGATTCTCTCTGTCATAGGTATATTGTTCCATCTACCCGTTTCTATAACTAAACAGTGCCCTGAGCATCTTAACAATAACAGAGATCGTACCAACTGTATGTTATGTACAGATGCAATGTAGCTCTCCCGTACCACCATTGACTTGCATTGTGATAATATATTCAACTTCTTATTATCTAGAACTGATGTGTACCATGCATTTTGTGCTCTTTCTCTCAATCGTTGATTCAGAATAGATGTGAATATTCTTATAATCACCTACACTTTGAGCCTCCCAAGCACTAGAAAAAACGTTGAGATACAATAGAACTCGAATTCAGGAAACCCAAGATTTTCTACCTACTTCATCTAACTGAAAAAGCATATTATAACATTTTCTTGGATACCGGTAATTAGACATGGACACTAATTTTATCCAGTACATGATGCACCTTTTCATATAAGTAGTAGAACAATGCAAATCTACCCAGGTCGCCCAGAACAGCTACATTGCTCACACCCGTACTGATACATAGGAGTCTTTTACAGAAGGATAACTGAACATTCTCAATACACTCCCCTGGTTCAAAGCCCCATATCTCAGATCCATAATACAATATGGGTGCAACCATGTGGTCGAACAAATACAGCGCTTGGTTACAGCTAATTTTATGCTTACGAACACACCTTAATAAAGAGAGCATTGCCTTCTTTCCTTGGTTTGCTAAGTGTTGTCGAGTTTTCCACCATGACAATTTTGGTGTAAACCATATACCTAAATAACCAGTTTTCAGCTAGCTATCAGGTAGTAGGCTTCTCCATGCCTCCCTGAAGGCAGAGAGTAGGCCTCATCAGGCCTCTATGAAGGGGAGTTCCCAAGTACAGGCACTAGATAGCCAGGCCTCTGGTTATCAGGTGGTAGGCCTCACCAGGCCTCCTTGTAAGTGGTCTCCCAGCGACGCTGGGTTCTGGCAGCTAGTGGCGGCTTGCTATCAGTTCAGCTGGCCTTAGCAGGCAGATTATGAAGGCAAGCTTGTGCCCTAGCATGACTAATGGTTATTTTCTCCTACTGGTTTCCTCCCAGAACCTCTTTTATCTAGCCTACAGCCTGGTTTGCCTACCAGGCAGGCCATGTGCTCCCCTCACTGAGAGTCACTATGATTACTCAGCCTCCTGAGTCTGGTCAGACGGTCGTAGGCCTCTCGTGAGGCCTCCCAGTTAGATCAGTCCTTAGGCCTTTTCAGGCCTCCTCAGTGCTTTGAAACACAAGTGCTGGGTAGATCTGTGGATCGAGCAGAGAAACTCCCCTCACTGGCAAGGTTTGTAAGCGCTATGCTGAGTCATGCTCTCCTGGATACCCCGTCTGAGATCCGGGCCGAGTGGTTCACTGTCAGCTTCACAGTCCCTCGGGTTGGATGCCTTATCTAAAGGCAAGTGTCCAGAGGCTCTGTCTTCGGACAGACCATAGACTGTAAAAAAAGATGGACGACGCCCCTTCGCTCTCTTCCATTGGTCAGAAGTGAAGCCACCAGTGTCCCGATATGGCGCTGACATCTTGGAACTTGAGTTTGCGCAGTAGCGATCTCGGGACCATACCTGCGCAGTGGTGAGCAGGAAGTAAAGCAGCGAAATCAAGGCCCCGCCCTCACTCTCGCAGAATCAATTGCAAGCACACGCTCCAGCACTTTTTAAAATGAATTATAGAAATTTAGATATTAAATATAGGCTCCAATCTCCTCAGTCCTCCAAATATCTAGAAAAAAAAGTCTGTTGGGGCTTCAGTGACAGAGAACCTGTCAATCACAGCTGTCAATCATGACGTCACACCACCGCATCAAATAACTAACTAAAAACAAACTTATTTTAAAAACAAACACTTGAACTTACATCAGCGTGATAAAAACTACAGTAAATGACAGAAACCATCTTTGGAAAAAAGATATTTGAAGTGTAATTTAATTGTTTAGTTGGCCTCACGTGCCGTTGAATAATATGGGGAGGCGGGGTTTATGACCTATACTAGGACCAGCCACCGGGGGGTGATCGAGACGTTTTGGCTTCACTTTTCAGGGCTTGTGCGGCACGCTTGGGACAGACAGGAATTTGGCCAGACTGAAATGTCCAATGTAAGTCAAGTCAAGTCAAGTCAAGTCATCTTTATTTATATAGCGCTTTTCACAATACAGATTGTATCAAAGCAGCTTCACAGTGATAACATGAAAATAATTACAAGAAGTTTGTTTCTAGAATAAAATTGCGTCATCGTCCACATGAAGTAACGCAGATCAAAAATATTGTTGAATAATTAAATGTCCCCAACTAAGCAAGCCAAAAGCCAAGGCAAAAGTGACAAGGAACCAAAACTCCATCAGGTGATAGAATGGAGAAAAAAACCTTGGGAGAACCCAGGCTCAGTCGGGGGCTAGTTCTCCTCTGGCCAACGAACGAACAGTGTATGATTATGATTCAGGCAACATTACAGGTCAAAAGTAAAATTGGATCAGAACATTCACAATATTATCCAGTTCCATCTAGTTGGAGGTCGAAGTCATCACGCCGGTATGGAGATGAGTTTGTAGAGGTGTCCATGAGGCCTTCACAGGGCTGATGAGGCTGGCACTGCAGTGATCCGTTGTGGTCAACGTGCTCAAGTGACACCAGCTCAGGCCTTCCTGGTGGCATTTCGGTGAGTATGCTCCCCTGAATAGTGATTGGCTGGGGCTCCTTCGGGTTCCCTAGCCACATTCCCTAGAAGGGACCCCTTCTAAATTTGAAGCTGGTGGTCCTAGGCCCTTGAGCAGGCCCAGGTATGCCTTTCATTAAACACCGTTTATGGAGGTTTTCCCGTGGAACGTTTAGCTTGGGCTATGACCGTAGGGAATGCTGTCACTGACAGCCCAGTAGACCTGAGGGTGAGTGCATTTGGCATTTCATTTGAATTTGCTGGTTTTGACAGTTGTCACTGCCAATTGGTATGCATTCCCCTTAGTAGAAACTGGTAGAAAGTGGTCAGCAAATATATCTGTAGTAGAGGCAAAGGCTGACCTTCAAATTGGGGATATCGTGGGACAGGTACAGCATGGAAGAGGGGGTTTTGGGCTCAGTTTAGCTCCTCCTAAATGGCACAAGGCAGGCCCAGCTCAAAGGAGGAAGCTGGTAATCAACGAGGTACGTAAGCAAAAGGAGAGGATGAGGTGTATAAAGGCCATTTCCCAGGCCAAACAGGGAGAGTGGATGAGATGGGAGAGTGTGGAACAACGCAAGATGGGTTGGCAAGACCTTTGGTCAATGGAAGAGAGTAGGATCAGTTTCCTTATTAGGTCAACATATGATGTTCTCCCATCACCGCAGAACCTAAACCTCTGTGTAGGAGAGGATCCCTCTTGTCCTTTGTGTTCATCACCTGCCACATTAAGGCATATTTTGACAGGATGCAGTAAGGTGGCTCTTAGCCAAGGTCGGTTTACTTGGCGCCATGACCAAGTACTGCGATGTTAAGCTTTAGCATTGGAAGGCAAGCGTAGTATGACCAATAAGTTGCCACCTGTTCTAGCAAAACGTTACACGCAGAAGACAATATTCCTCCGCCCAGGCGAGCAACCACCAAGAAAACGTGTCAACACCAATTCTCGCCCAGGACAACTGGAAGCTTCTAGGGACTGGAAAATGCTGGCTGATCTTGATCAACGGCTTATTTTTACACCTGAGATTGCCACCACTAACCTACAACCAGATATTGTTTTGTGGTCTGGATCAGCACGCATTGTTCAACTGATAGAGTTAACAGTACCATAGGAGGATGCGGTAGATGAGGCATATGAGAGGAAGAAACTGCGGTATGCTCATCTGGCCACTGAAGCAGAACAGTGAGGATGGAGAGTCCAGGTTTATCCAGTGGAAGTGGGTTGTCGAGGTTTTGTGGCACACTCTACAACCCGGTTCCTCAGAGACGTCGGATTCAGTGGCCAAGAGTTGTGTTGCACAGTAAATAACTTATCTGAAGCAGCAGAAAGGAGCAGCAACTGGCTGTGGTTGAGACTAGACATGTGCCGGTATTCGGTAATGCGATAAATTGCGGTAATGAATATGCACGATATTCTTATTGCGGGCACTTCAAAATACCGTGAAAAATAATAGAGTCGAATTTAGACTTTTAGAACGCGCATTAGCTTATTTTCCATCAACCGCTTAAACACTGCGTATATGCTGTGCAAAACACATGCGCACTCTGATGTAAACAATCCCCACATCTATAAGCACTGTGTGCATGCACCACTGTGTGCACTCTAGTCCAAAGCAAACAATCCTCACATGGAGTAGAAGCATGGCGGAAGGAGGAACGCTGCCGACGATTTATCCCCGCAGGGCTGCCAACTCTCACGCATTCAGCTTGAGACTCAAGCGCCTTTCAGACAGGACGTGGAATACGCGCCCGACGCGTGGGGACGTTTTGTTGCTGCATCGACCAAAGCACGCCGGGGTCAAAGTTCAAAATAGTTAAACTTTTTATTTGCAAAATAGCAAATCGCGTTGTATCTGAAGGGCAACGTTGAACTCAGCGGCCAGCGCAGCGCATTCCGCGTCCTGTCTGAAAGGCCCTTTATGCAATTGACACTTTTCACACGCTCTCACGCAGAGAAAAATCACGGAGCAAAGAGGACACTGACACCGACAGACTAGACAGAGCAGGTTACTTTTGATATGAAAAAAAAATTAAAATCAGCTCTTAGGTTCTGTCCATTGTGACAGATCGTTGCGCCTCAGTTCAAGTAAACCGATCATCTGTTACTTTTTATTTAAAGATACAGTACAACTTACCGAAAGGTATATGCCTCATACATAATATCGACCAATCAGTGTTTTTCAACCACGGAAAGAGGTCAGTAAAACTGCAGGAGAACAGATATATCACAGAACGTTACATTTACCTCAGGAAAGCCATTTAATGACCAGCACATTAGTTGACTAGAAAAAATAGCGAGGAGTATTTTGCTAAATATGTGCACTATATTACATATTTATTTATTATATGTTTACTTGTCATTACATAATTGTTTATTATAAGGAAAACCGCATTATATTTAATTTCTCTCTGTATGTTTACAGCATTATGTGAGATATATTTTTTTTCTTGAGAAAAATTAACATGCAGACTGTAGCCTACCTAATATTTATCCAAATGAGTCATTATTGAATTAAGATTGAAATCAAATTCAAGAATTTAATTGAATAAAACAAACAGTAGCCTACCAGTCATTGTATCATGTAAACATTGTAACATGTTGTCACTAAACTTAATACAATTCTGTTTAGTTACCAAATGTTTTAAAAATCACAATTATACATTGTAATGCAAGTTGTTGTTTTTTTAGATACCCACAATCCATCTGTTTCCCTTGAGCAATTAAAATATCGTGATAATACCGTATACCGTGATAAAAGCTCAATCAATTAACCGCAGCATGAAAATTTGATACCGGCACATGCCTAGTTGAGACGGAAAGATTCTAGCTGGCTGTGTACAGGCCACTAGGGTTGCGGCAGTGAGGAAAATTTTCCACCGGTTAATCGACGTGCGACAACACCGGTAATCCCGGTATCACCGCGGGGGGTGGGGCGGGGGGGTTAAATAGCTTTTAAATGCGTGCGCCCGCGTTATACTTTCACTTTCGAAATAAGCTTTTCTGTATTTTGACTTGTTCTCATCTCCACACGTGCTAAATGGAATCCTGATGCTTGCTGATCTGTGACGTGACTGGCTCTTGGCACGCACTGCGCAGTTCAGTTTATAATTATAATGTATGCTCTCTTCTGAACTAAATAATTGATAATTATTATTTTTAAATTAATTAAAATAAATATTTTAGCAAAAACGAATACTTTAAAAAAGTCAAGACATCGCGGTGATGGGGCTTAAAACCGGTAACACCGTCAACACCGTCTATCGCGGCAAGCCTACAGGCCAGCACGCTACGGTTTTGTAAAATTCTTGAAAAACTTGAAGAGTCTGTTGGTTTATTTGTATAGGTTGTATAGTATTTACAGTCATTACGTTGCTGTGTATATTGCGTGAATGACGGGTGGTTGTGCAGATATTGTGTTTTGCGGTAGGTGGTATGCCATACGGAACCGTTGCCACTGAAACTGCATTAACGCACCAGTGGGGCTCGACAGCCTTAGTCAAACGGGTTGGCGCGTATGGTTGGGTTGCGGAGAGATTGTGAGATTGTGGTTAGGTCTCAGCAGCAGGAGGGATGTAGAGGTCAGTAAGCTGGGCTGAGTTGAGTGGGGGACGGAGGGGGGGTGACTCTGGGACGCCAGAGTCACTGTCGAGCCCTCTTGAGGTGTTGTGGGCTAGTCGACGAAACACTGAGGACGGAAGGTGCCCACTTGAAGACCCTAGAGATGTCCCCTACTCGGCTCAATCCAGACGGTTGTTGTGCTGGTCCACTAGGGAGACCACACTGTAGTTGCAGCCGTCGTGTGTGCTGACGCGCCAAGTACACTGCAGCCGTTAACTCCGGACAGAAGGGGAGTCACACCACCATATGGAAAGAAGCGTAAATGGATGGAGAAGCATAGTTTACTGTAAAGCTACGTCTTAGTGTTGCTTATCTTGGCGAAAGCCGAGTACAAATCAGCATGAAGTTTTAACATCTACTCTCGTGTAATGGAAATCAGCATGGTGGCGTTGGTATATCGTTCCCCTTAGCGTCAATTGACGCAGTGCGAGTTCCCTTTCGAAAGGGAACATCTAGGTTACGACTGTAACTGCTGTTCCCTGAGAACAGTGAAAGAGACACTGCGTCTTTTCGTCATGCCTTGGGGCCTGCCTACCAAACAGTCCCTTCAGACGAAAGGTGATTATCATGTTTTCAAGGCGCCCTTATATACTTCCAGGTCGCACATTAATGATTCATGGCCTGTCGCCGGTCAATATGATTGCCGTGATTTGATAGTAATTTCAGACACCTGCACGCCTGAGGCATTCCCCTTAGCGTCAATCGACGCAGTGTCTTGTTCCCTGTCCTCAGGAATGTGTGTTTTGTCAGTTGCAATTTTTTGCCTTGTTTTAAAGTAGACGCCTCATACAACTGAATGGATCGTTTTTTTCCTAACCTATAATTTTACGGCAGTATGTATGAGTCGTGCAAGGTTCGATTTTGATTGAACCGTCAAGTTGCAATATCATCTTATCACGCTTTCAAAAACAGACTGATAAAACAAAATCTTTTGTTTTCCCCAAATGCTTTTAACCTTTAAAAAATGTTTTGCCTCTGCTGCAATCCAGAACACAGACTATTGAGAAGACCAACATAATAAATTGTCTATATAAACACCAAAGTATATTGTAATAATACCGAAATCCTGAATCTATTGTCTCTGACATGACAGATCGTTCAAAATGTGAACTTCCACAGAAATATCCTGCTCAGTGTGTAGTGTACGAGCAGTGAACACTGCGAAGGACCCTGTGAATCAGAACACAACTTTTGACACCACATCCCCATCCGCCAGCTAAAGGAGAAGAATCACTGATAATTGGCAGCTGGCAGTTTTTACAAGGCGAGAAGTGTAAGAAGTGATTAATGCTAAATAAGGCTGGTGGGAGAGATGAGGGGAAAGAAAGACAACGAGAGTGAAAAAGAGCAAAGGAGACGGTATATAACCATTGTTGGAGAAATCTCTAGCAGATGCACAAGAAAACATGTTCAATAAAATGGACAATTATGAAAGATGTTTTCAGAAAAATTCTTTCCAGTCATTTTCTATCTTTCAACTAATATACATTAGTGCTGTCAAAATTAACGTGTTAACGCATGCAATACATTTTTTCAGTTTAATGCGTTAAAAATATTAAAAAAAATTCAATAAACACAGCATCTGTTTTATCCCGTCATCTTTTGCCTAGCGTTACAATGTATGACCACACATTTATTCATGCATATGTTTTTACACCATTCAAGCGTTATAAGAACACAGTGCAGTATTGATGCACGTCTGTGAATCTCCTGGCTGTCTGACACACACAACTCGTGTGCACAGAAAGCTGCTTCAGACAGCGCTTGAACAGAGAACACACAAAATTATGCCAAAATGCCCGTTTTGTCGAGTATCCTCGCAAGCACAGTTTTAAATGAGTTAAATGAAGTCTTAAATGAAAGATAAGAGTGTCAAATCAGTGTCATGTACATCAGGTCTTAAAAGTGACAGAAGTAATAAACCTGCTGCTGTCTGTCATTAAGGATAATCAAAGAACAAAAATAGAAAATAGCTTTAATTAGGATTAATCTATATTTAATTTATAATTTATGCATTGAAGACTGAAGTGTTTGACTTTATTAAAATTCTGTATATATCCTACCTGTTAGACCTACCTAAAAATCTTAAAGCACCATTGCATCAAAAACAATGAAAACAATATTTTGTGCATTTTGACAAGGCAAGTAAAAATCTGAACTGGACTGATTGGGCAAATAGAAAAAAATTCAGCCCTGATATATAGAAGGGCACAGGTAAATGCGACATTTACTATAATGAGTTTATGTGAAGATTGTTTTAAGTTCACTTAAATTAAAAGTTGTAAAAGGCTACTGTCTTTATGTTGTTTCTACAATTTTGAGAGGTGAAATTACTACAACATAAAAATATATAAAAAACTTTAAATGTTAGGTGTGAGTAATCATGATTAATTACGGAAAAATTACAACAAAAAAATGACGACTGCCGCCCCCTGATTACCAGCGCCTGCTCAACCCTTAAATCGCCGCCCTTCGCTGAGTAGGGGATAACTGCAGCCTGAAGATCTTCAAATGGGGGTGGGAACTCCAAAACGGGGTGGGAGCTCCAAAATAGGGCGTGGCTGCCTCTCACTGGCAGATAAGCACATGACACGCATGCACGATTTTTTCCACCAATCCAGTTCAGCACAAACTCCGCCCCACAGCCGATTCTACAGTGCTGATTTCCTACACCATGCTATGCTACAATAAATTCTAACCCCTAAACCTACCATACACCTGACCGTAACCTTAAAATAGACCAGTGAAATAGACTGCATGGTAGTTAATAAGATTATGCGATATGAGATCGCCGAGCCGGGAAGATCTGTAACCGGACCTCACCGGACAATGGGACCTTTTTAGTTGTACTCAACGTCACTGATCCATCCTTCCCAGCGTATCTCGAGCCCCAGGACACCCCGTTGCTTAGAACACAGTGATAGAGTAAAAACTTTCCCACGTGCTGCGCTAAGACGGCTTGCAGGAGGTAAACTCCAGTCTGAATGCCACTGGCCATGAGCTCTTTGACAATTGGCTGAAGCCAGAGCCAATGGTGAAAGACAGCGCGTGGAGACCCTGCCCCATTTTCAAGGTTCTGCCCACTTTTGGAGTTCACGCCCCATTTTGGAGATCTACGGTCTGCAGTTATACCTACTTGCCTTCGCCAGGTTCCCGACTGGAGTGGGTATGAGAGAGAGGAGGGGCGCTGAAACAACGAGAACTGGCGACACGTGATGAGGCACACCATATAGAAGCCTCGTCACAGCCGCTGTTAAATGCCGAGTGCGCCGCGCCTCGCCTCTTTCCCTGTGCGTGCACGCTGGTGTCCTCGTGGGTCCAGGCAGGAAGCGCCGGAGATGTGAGTCGCCAGACCCGCGGTCCGGAATGGAGAAGCATGCGTGACGCCACTGACAGGCTAGGATGGCGGGCCACTATTCCCCTCAGTTGCCGTGGCCTAGAATCGCTCTTTGCTGAAGCCGTTGCCCCTCACGCCCTGGACCAGAGAGAGAGGCGCGTGCGGCCGCCGGACCCATCCTAACTGATCAATGCCCCTTCTTCACGATTCCCTAGCACGATGAGAACACCAGATCCTTTGTTAATTTCCACACTTTATTTTTTTTAGTTGTTTTTTTTACATTTTATGTTATTTTTGTTAAATAAATGTGTGTCCACTGAGTCTGTCGTTTGCTCCTCCCGCCACAATATATATATATATGAATGATTACACTTCCACTTTTTCTGGTGCCATGATATTCAAACTAAAAATATAAATGAAAATACAAAGAAAACAGAGCAACAGGCAGAGATGAGAAGGAAACTGACAAGAGGGGAAGGAGTGATGAGGTGTTAATTCTGCAAAGTCTCACATTGATGTGCTGGTTTCTCTGATGGATGAAGAAAGTGTGTTGTCAGCTGAGCTGTAGGCAGAGAGCAAGAAAGGGTGAGCAGTCCACAATCCGCCCTGAATGCCAACAACGCCTCAGCCTGCAGCCCTCAAAATAACAACTGCTTAATAAGCAACGCTGTCCGCTAATGATCCCTGGGTCAGGATTTACAATGAATTATGATTAGTATAACAGCATGTTATTGCATGCACAGTTTAAATAAGATAATGTCTAAATTCTCCCACTATCACTTAGGGTTTGTTTAAATATCGCTGCACTGGGCTAGACACTATTGATCTGGAAAATCAATTACTAGCAGCACAGCTGATTTTGGACCAGGATTTAATAGCTCAGAGGTAATTGTACAGCACAAACTACATAGCAGGACGTCCTTAAAGATCCACAACACTTTCTCAGTATAACTAAAGCACATGATCAGATCCAGCAGTAATCCCATTCCTAATCCTGACCTTTACTATACAGTCAACTAAAATCCAGTGATGTGCAATACATCTGGACAAGTCGGTAAGGAACTTGTGATAGTCTTTTCTTCCCTATTGTGACGTATATCCGAGTGAAATGTCGTCTTGAACAAGAAAAAAAAAATTAAGGGCAGGACTTGATTTTGTCCACCGGTTATTGATTGGATCATTGAATAGTCGTGTATTGCTATTGCTGTGTGATTGACAGGATTTCCTGCCCTCCAACCAGTAAACACATTGTGGTGAACAGGATGAGGCAGAGGGCCGTGAGAGAACGGCGCGAGGCCGGTGGCGTGATTGATAATGAACGACACCTGTGCGACACACCGGTCTCGTATCTCTCACGGAGGAGGGGAAGCATAAAGGAGGAGCGACGACAGTAAAGATAGAGAGAGGACAGGCCAGGACTTGTGTTGTGTTTGTTTTATTATATGTGACAGCAGTCGTCCGTGAGGGGCTGCTGTCTTTTACTTTTGTTTTGTATTTGTTTATTTTATTATTAAATTGTGTTTAATGTTCGCCGGTTCCCGCCTCCATCTTCCCACATTAACTTCCAAATCTAACTGCGTTACACACATCTTCAGAGAATAGATGTCACAGCAAGAGGGAGGTGAAGTTATTTTTATTAAAGATTACGAGGAAACGTGAATTAAAAATAAAGATCTGCATGGATAACTCATTTAATAACAAATACTGCAATATTCCATTAAAAAAATTGTCAATTTTGATTTCAGAGTTTGATGTTTTAAATGTACACTGGGGACAAGCATTCCTGCAACCAAAGACACTGCAATTAGTAAAATTATTTATTTAGTTTATGATTATTGGATAAATTAGACAGAATATGTCATGACTTTATGTTACACTATTGTTGAAAAGTTTCAGGGTCAGAAAGATTTGTATGTTTTTGAAAGAAGTCCTTATGCTCACTAAGGCTGCATTCATGATCAAAAATAAAGTTAAAACATTAAATTGTGATTATTGCAATTTAAAATAACTTTTTTCTATTCGAATACATTTTAAATTTGTAATTTAATGTGATGGCAAAGCTGAATTTTCAACAGTCATTACTCCAGTCCTCAGCGTCACATACTTCAGAAATAATTATAATATTCTGATCTGATGCTCAAGAAACATTTTTTTATAATTATCAATGCTGGGAACAGTCGTCCCGCTTAAAGGGCACCTATTATGGAATTTAAAAAAAATTACCTTTCATGTAGTGTGTAACATAGATCTAAGTGAACGAAAACATCCTGCAAAGTTTTAAACATGAAAGTTCACCGTTGTAGTGGTAGTTTCTTCTGATTCTTCTGTAACGTTACCACCTTTTGAAGTCAGTCTAACTACAACCAGTATTTGAAACACGAGCAAACCAAACAGTCTTCCTTTTAAAAGTTTACTTCCAAAACACAAAATACATAGACACGGTACACACGGTCAAAAAACTGTGTTGCTTCCAACGTCTCTAACTTCAAACTGAAACTAACTACATCCAATCGCTTACGCTATGACGTAGCGCTATCTGACTGGAAGCTCAAATGTTGAAATGTTAACAGATCTAAACATTACTAAATTATGCATTTCAAACAATACATTTCTTATGAATTTTCATGAATTAGTTTTTACTGTTTTTAAACAAAATTATTATTTCAGATGAACTAGTCCCTATGTGGCTCTTACAACCGTATACAAAGTTATCGTCTCTCAAAAGTAAGAGTCGACTCTGAGTCGCTGATATGAATCGATAGACGAACGATGCTTTTTCTCTATCTAGATGACGTCAACTTGACAAGTTATTTGAATAAGATACGCCCACTCATTGCGCTTGTCTAGTAGACGCCAGGGAATCATGGCGACGAGACGCTGTGTTCTGAAGTGCAAATCAAAAGCGAACTTTTTTTTCACTGGCCAGGGACGAGCATGTGAAGAATCAGTGGCTAGAGTTTATATTTACAACTATACCACACAAGTATAGGCCGAACCTTGTGCTGTTCGCGTCATTTTAATGAAGATTGCTTTACAAATATAAATGCTTTCAAGTGTGGATTCGCGAGCCGGTTGATACTGAAGGAAGGTTCAGTACCAAGTTTATTTGGATCAGCTTTCTCCTCCGAATCACAACCTGTAAGTATTATTAATAATTGTTGCTTTTATGGGTTTTGTAGCATGCTCAATAAGTGTGTGTTGTGCAAGTAACGCTCAGCGCAGCTTCTAGGTCTCCAATGTCATTTTTTTGTGAAATGTATGTCGTTGTTATGGAGTTGTCATAAAGAATAGAGCGTATTGTAGTACTGCAGTGCTTTATCAATATGTTTATGAGTTGGGCTAAAAACGCAAACAATAACTGACGGGGTCATCTCACCAATCACCGCAGATTAGCGTCACGCAAAGGAGGGGTTTGGAAAAATGAGTTGTTGAACGAATCATTTGGGAGTCGGGTGAGCAAATCAGGTAAAAATAAATGCATATTATAAGACAACAAAAGTGTTTTTTGTCATTGCATGCATGTAAAACTGTTGTTGGGGACTCCCAGAACAATATTAGGAACATTTTAAATGCCATATGTTTATATTTTAAATGCCATATGCCCTTTAATATGTGGAAACCGTGATACATTTTATCCATGATTATTTGTAAGGAAAATTCACATGATGGTACAATCCCAGATATGTGACACAAACCCACATTTTATTCACAATCTTATCAACTCAAGCAATGATTTTATATCACCCTGACATGTTGAACACAACAGAATAACGAGTCTGCTTTGGTTTTCTTTTCCGTTTGTCAAAAGATGTTAAGAAAAGAGCACTGAAAGCCATGGTGAAAACATCATTTGGAGCTTGTCTTTGCTCCTTACATTGTTATGGCACAATGAATGACATTTAACAATTGCCAGATGGAGAATTGACCCACCTGTTCCTGGCTCTGTCTTTAGATATAATGAGAGCATTTCAGACTGAGTCTAAACTGTCAACCTGAAGGGTAAAAGTAGATATTTTAACTAGAGGGGGTGGTATAACAAGACAGTGAGTTTGAAATGACAATGACTTGGGAGAAGTTTGAACTTTAATGGTGTGGTGGTCTTAACAGACCAGGAAAATGCCTTTCTGTTTACTGTTCAACAAGGTGCACATGAACTATTAAAAGTACAAAAGTCAGTCATTTAGATTTATTCATATAGCACAACAATAAATCAACTGTTAACCAAAGGGCTGTACAGTTAAATCAAATAGTAGAAAAAGAATACTGCACGTTACCCCAAAAAAGTATGTTTTGGAGTAATAAAAAATAAAATAAAAACTTAAATGATGTGCCAATATGACAGTGGTCTTAGACTTGTTGCATCTTGATGTAATGTTGCATCATGCAAGAGCTTTTATTAACTTTTATTTCACTCTGTAGTGATGAGTTATTCCAAAGCCACCAATCAACGATCAACGTATTCTATGAGTGAAAGAATCTCGTAAAATCAAATGTGGCTTACTCTGACTCAGATAAATTTAGCACTGGCAGGCAGGGCTGGACTGGGACAAAAAAAAAAAAAAAAAAATCGGCCCTTGCATTTTGGTCCAAATCGGCCCACTACATATGATCAAACACAACTGATCTTTGCACGCCCTTGAGTATACCAACTCCTATTCCTTAAAACCACTAATGCCATGTATTGAGCAAGTAGGAATGAGTAAGAATTAACCCTTTAGGCGCCAGAGGTTTTTTCCATAAAAGTTCGATTTTGACATCTTAATTTCACAAGGCTATATCTTAAAAGTGAAAAAAGATAGAGACTTTCTGTAAATTAGAGAAATATTAAGGATGACCCAAAGTTTATTTAGGGATTACATTTTTTCCATCTAATTTGCATATTATGACGTCATATGGTGGCAGAAATCTTGGATTATAGAAGTTTCATGAAAAGTCACATGTTTAAATGATAAAATGCAGCATATCTTTCCCCCAAAATGTCCATCACCTTCTGTATGCTATATTGCACAATACTGAATGCTCAGGTATATAGGAAGTAGTAAACAAACTGTGTAAATAATTACTAATAAATGGTAGAACAAACCGTATGCATGTAGTGGTTGGCCTTTTGCTGTAAAGATTTTCCATTTACTACATACAGTAAGCACTCTGATTCCATGTATGGGGCACATATATATTATTCATATGACACACAAACACAAGTAGACAAGACCTGTTTAGTTCAAAAGATCACTCGCGACGGCAAGGCATCATGAGTGAGATGATACGAGCGCGGCCAGATCTGCCTCACGCGCGCGCCGAGTATGCACATTCATTGCGACTCCCCACCCTGCCTTCACGTTGCCCCCTAACTGTACTATGAATACTTCGACCTCGTCTAACATACCCAGTGATAACAGACAAAGTCTCCACCACAATACTGTCGCCGCGATTACGGAGAGGCTCTGATAAAATGCCTCACTCGCACACTAGCTCCGCTTTTGATCGCACTGATTCAATGCGCTCTAACTCGAACATTTTGTACAGAAGCATGACGTTTTTTTTGAGTCTGAGATGAAGTATGACATGTCTGCCATCCAGTGGAGGGGAGGTCGAATGAAATTTGACACCCAATTTGGCAAAATCGGCCGTTTTATTCAGTGCCGCATCTTGTCGAGTAAACTCGACCGTGGCGCCTAGAGGGTTAACGGATGAAATAACTATTAATTGTAAAATACAGTGAACTATCCACCTGTTTCCGGGGGGCGCTACTGTAAAAAATAAAGTGGGTGCAACTTCCGGTCAGGCGGCGGAAGTAGCATACCAATGGTATTTTGTGTGCTATTTAGCGAAGAGGCTAGGTGTTTTTCAGATAATATTTTACTATTTAAAATAAGTCGCAAACCTTTATGAGAGATGTCGTTACGGAGCTCAGGGACAACATGTGCTGTTCGCGGTTGTACATAGGCCTATAACCGGACTAAACTAATTCAGCGGCAAATTGTATTATCCAACAATCTTGGACTAAAGATTTTAAGTGAAGGCTACTGTGAAGCAACATATTCAGAACATGAATGACACACAGTAAACATTTCATAGTATATCTAATATAATATAGGCTATATATGTATTTCTCAGGTCTGTAAGGCAAGTAGACGCTGAGTTTCGGTTCATTTATGAGACGAGCTGCAGTTCAGGCGCCAGCGCCTCCGTGTCTTGATTATTGTCTGCTATATTTACCGCTACTTATTATTTATTAAATCCAGGTAAATTGTGGATGAAACATTGATTGAAATTAAGATACAATTAATACAAAACGAAATTAACTTTAAATAAAGGCTCAGTGCTTTCAAAAAGTTAAAGTTTTTTTTTTGTGTCACCCTCGTGTATTTCCCTCATATTAAATACTAAATGCATGTGCTATATATTTCTAATGTCTGGACTCCTTTATTGATATGATATGATATATGTATATAAACCGAGGTTTCAATAGCCTAAATGCATTTTCGGAGAATTTATATTTTGACTGCAAATGTCACGTCCATAATGCTGGAATCGCCCAATTTTAAATAATTTATCCTCAACTAGTTTTGTGGTGTAGGTCTACAAATTTTATAATGTTAACTTCAAATAATACAAATAGTAAAGATATGGAGCTATATTGGATCTGGACGGGAAAGATATCTCTGGGAGTGGGAAGGGCGTATCGTGATTCTGCCTTCCCTGACCGCGACACAGGTCCGTGGATCTGAGTATCGCGATTTCGGTTTTATTTAACATGATTCTTTTTTATTACTATTTAGGAACAAACAAGGGTCTCTGTTTAAAAAACGCCGACTCGCACCGGCAGTCCAGAGCACCGCAGCGCATATCTTCAAGTTTAGCCACAACCGAATGTCCAGTTTAACTGCCACAAGTTGATCTTGTAATAAAGAACTCATCGTGGAAAAACACGCTGTATTTTTGTATTTTCATTGCATTTGTAATTGATAAAAAGTTAAACAAATTAAATAATACATTTTAGTATAAATATTAATGATTAATCGATAGTCGAATGAATGAATGAGTGTCACGTTTCGCTTGTTTACTTCAAACCGGAAGACGCACCCACTTTTGACGCAAGGCCTCATGGGACGTAGGAAACTTGTGGATACTCCACAGTGATGACGTTTTGTTGCTGCGTCGACCAAAGCGCAAGCGCAGCGGTGCGCAGCTCGCGCGGATGCCGCGGTCAAAGTTCAAAATAGTTCAACTTTTGCCGCTGCGCTCTGTGACGATTACCAGCACGGCCAATAGAAACGGGACATCCAAACAAACACGGAAATCAAAATGGATGAACGGCTAGCACTGTACACGGGACAGATACATAGTTTACTGCTGACCAAAAGGAGGAACAAAAATCAAAATAACTAACGTAATTATACTGACGTGTAGAACTCTCGCTTAAAGTTTTTAAAAACTCCGCCTACTTTGCTCTGGCATAGCGCAGCGCAAATCACGTTGTATCTGAAGGGCAACCCTGAACCCAGCGGCCAGCGCAGCGCATTCCGCGTCCTGTGTGAAAGCCCCTTAAGTGTTCTGAAAGTAGCCTAGTTCTGCTTACCGCAGTTCTCTACACTCACTCATTTCTCTCCTCATCCTCCTCACTATCCTCATCAGCCACTTGAAGGGCCTGTTTCTTTTTTTCACGCTATTTCTCTGCACATTCCTTCATTTCTTCTCCATCTCTCTGACTATTTTGACAGATACACACGGTCACTGCACGAACGCTCAGAGCCCAGAGGGGGAGGTGTTTAAAGATGTGATTGGACCAGCCCAGTGTCAATCAAGAAAAGAACCAATGGGCCGCTGATATACGCGTTTCATGGGCTGGTCTGTGAGGGAAAAAAAAAACTATGCTGACTTTTTTTGTCCAATGCATTACACCGGCACAAAGATCCCAGCTCCGCCAATTAAGCAAAACAAAACTAAACGCATGGGCCGCCGATGTACGAGTTTTATGGGCCGTTCAGACAAAAAAAATAAAAATATAATAATAATAATAATATTATATATATATATATATATATATATATTAGGGGTGGAGCCGAACCCGAATACGGTATTCGGAAAGGTACAAATATTTTTTACGAATAGTTATTTAGAACAAATACTTAAAAAATATTTGTATTCGGGAACAAGAAAAACTTTATATCAAAAAGCTGCGTTTCCTCACGAGACCGCAGTGCATGCACGGATGAGTGAGTTAGAGTGAGTGAGTGAGTGACTTTCAGGAAGCGGTGACTGACACAGGCTGCTCCACCAGGGGCGCTGTAAACAATGACGATTCTCGGGGCCCATGACTTAGAGGGGGCCCAGAGAAGCCCCCAATAAAATTGTGGTGCTAAAAAAATATATTTGAGAGTAAAAATTATTAACGCTGTTACAAAAAAGCTGTGCACACAGCCAAGCGAAATGAGGTCTTGCCGGTCTTGCGCATCGAACTTGTCACTTTTGCCGCGCTCGTGCGCAGTGTTGCCAACTTAGCGCCTTTGTCGCTATTTTTGGCGACTTTTCAGACCCCTTTAGCGACATTTTTTTTTAAAAAGCGACTAGCGACAATTTTAGCGACTTTTTGGACCAACCTCAGTAACCTCCAAATGTTGCCAGTTGCGAGCTCTTGCTTTCTCCCTGTCGTCACTCTCTCTAGCTGCATCTCCCCTGTTCAGTGAATGGCTTAGAGGAGCGCACGGCCGCTAATAGAGCTAATGAGCCGCTAATGAACAGTGTTTTTCCACGTACTTATCACTTATCTGCTTTTCTTTTGTTTTATATTTAAAGAATTTATTTTGACCTTTTTCATTTTATTTATTTTCTTGTAACACTCACTATCACAGAGCTTAGTTCATCCGGTTCCCTAACTCTCTCAATTCAGATAATGTTCCACATAGGCCTATAAAAAATGTAATCATTCACTATATTATAGCTACTTGTTCTATTGTCTGACAACAACAAAAATAGGAAATGAAAACAGCTTTATTTGACATTCGGCTCTATTATGCTATTAAATAGAGAGAAAACGCACTAGGCTGACAGAACGCAAGTACGACGCGATGACGTCAATTAATATGCTAATTGACGTATGACGTCATCTAGCGACATTTAGCGACTTTTAGGGAAGCCCTTAGCTACTTTCCTTTGAAAATAGTTGGCAACACTGCTCGTGCGACGCGTCGAGAATAAACAAGTGTCAGCGCGCGCTCTGATCGGTAAAGGTGCACGGACCTCTCCCAATCATCTCCAGCACTCAGCCTCCAAAGCACCAACTAACTTCGCCTCCGTTTCCCTCGTAAGCTGATATTAGTATTTAAACATTCTCTATGATAATTTTTTTTTAAATGACACACTGTCTCTTTCTCTCTCATACACACACACACACACACATTGTCTCTTTCTCTCTCACACACATGTAGGCTAGTTATAAACTCTTCAGACTTTTAATGATTAGTGCTTTGTTTTTAAAGTTTGTGGTTAAGAATCGTGTAAAAAAAAATCCCTTATTTTGAAATCTCCCTTATTTTCAATGTTCAATATTGACAGCTATGGCGTACGCACGCTTTGTACATGAGGCCCCAGGTCTCTACGGTAGCATTTTTCGAAAGTTAGCACGTTTCGATAGAGCAGGGTGCAGCGGGTGCACGGCTTTGTATTACAGAGGACAAATTACAGGTATGGACATGGGATGGAGTTCAATTGTCTGATTGACTTAAATATAAGAGAATGATAGTCAAAATACCATAAAAGCGCATGATTTTATGTAAATTAATATGAAAAAAAGTCTCAGCTGTGTTGGGTGCCCTGTCAAGATTCTTTTCATGGGGCCCAAAATCCTTAGCAGCGCCCCTGTGCTCCACACAGCAACAGAGAGGGCTCGGCTGAGCGAAAAAACACTTAACTGCATCACTATTTTTGTTGAATAGATTTTTGTACCTTAACTGGGTTCCGGAGGCAGTTTATAACTTTTGGGAAGCGGAGCTTGATCAGGAGATTATTCCATTGCTGCATTATTGACGTCTGCAGTCGGATGCTCTCATGTTCGCTCTGTTTACATAGCTCTGTTAGCTCGGTAATTTAGACAATAGGCTGTTGACAGAGTAACGTAACGTTCGGTTTAAAAATGCTTGTGTAGTTGTGTCGAATTGTATGCACTTGTGGGAGTTATATGGTACGCAGACATCCCAAGTCTCTATTGATAGCAGATCCCTGATGCCAGCAAATTAGTTCAAATCTCCCGGAATCTAACCCGCATGCGAGACAGAACATACTGTGCTCCAAACCGCGCTCGCACGGCAGAGAGGGAGAGAGCGAGAGACCTTGCGTGTGTGTGTTATGAAAGCTAAAATAAATAAATAAATAAATATATTTATATATTTATTCATTCATTCATTCATTTTAAGTATGAGATCTATCGGCCCAAAAAGCATGTCGGCCCACCGGTAAAGTGCCCGGTCTGCTCGATGGCCAGTCCACCCCTGCTGTCATGTAATCTTAATATATCATCCCTCAGGAGATGACACACACACAAAAAAATATTTTATTATTTATTTTTCTTCATTTCGAGTCTTCATTTCATGTTACTGTATATCCTTTTAAACATTTTTTCCTTTATGTTGTAAAACTATTTTAAATGACAAAAAAATCGATTGAGGGTTGAAAAATTCAGCAAATAGAAAAACCAATACTTTAAGAGTTTAAACACAGTCACGACTACCCTTAAGATACTTCTTATGCTCTACACTGCAGTTCCTGTCCCTTTTTTACCAGTATATAAAATAACCTCCTCCTCAACAGATTGTGTGATACTTTCATCAGGCACTTAATGAATGAAGTCATCTATTGAAATATTTGAAGACAAACAGTCAAAGTTGTATTACTTACAATCAAAGAGGATAAGAACACAACATATTTTACTCAGAAGGAAAATTGAAAGCTTCATCCTGAATTCATGTAGGTTAAAGCTTTCGTAAAGCGAACTAAGAACGGGATTCGCCTTCCACCTATCCGAGCATACATGGATGACATGACCACCGTGACCAATACTGCAGCATGTGCCAGGCGGCTACTTGGAAAACTGTAGGAGAACATCAAGTGGGCCCGGATGGAAATCAAACCAAACAAGTCACGAAGCATCTCAATAGTTAAGGGACAGCTTAAAGATGTGAAGTTCTGCATTGGTGATGACCCAATACCAACAGTGTCTGAGCAACCTGTCAAAAGCCTGGGAAGATGGTACAATGCAAGCCTCAGGGACAAAGACCAAGTGCAGCAAGTAAGGGAGGACATTACCAACAGTCTAGAAAACATCAACAGTACCCTTCTGCCAGGGAATCTCAAGCTCTGGTGCCTGCAATTTGGACTTCTCCCTCGGGTAATGTGGCCACTCACTATTTACGAGCTCCCAATAACAAATGTGGAGAAGATGGAGCGAACGATGACTTCATACGTGAAGAAATGGCTCGGCGTCCCACGCTGTCTGACTAACATTAGCCTCTACGGCAAAGGGGTCCTTGAACTTCCTATCACGAGCCTCACCGAAGAGTACAAGTGTTCTAAAGTGAGACTCCAGATGACTTTGAAGGACTCCAGAGACCAGACCATCAGCAATGCCGTTCCATCTCTGTTAACTGGACGGAAATGGACACCATCCGACGCAGTGCAGCAAGCTACATCAGCCCTGAGGCACAGCGACATTGTATGGCACGTCCAGTTGGGAAGAGGAGGCCTTGGCCTTACGGCAAGCAAGCCAACTTGGCGTAAGGCCTCAATATCAGAGAGGAGGAAAATGGTGGTCGAGGAGGTGCGCCGTCAGTAGGAGGCTGTAAGAAGTGCAAAGGCTGTCTCTCTTGCCAAGCAGGGACAATGGATGAGGTGGGATGGCCTGGAGAGGAGAAAGCTTAGCTGGAGGGAGCTCTGGGAAATGGAGGCAAGCAACATCAGCTTCATCATCAGAGCCACCTATGATGTGCTCCCATCTCCAAAAAACCTCCACCAGTGGTATGGCGAGGACCCAACCTGTGCCCTCTGCCCAACTCCAGCGACTCTTAACCCTCTGAGGTCGGCTATCGCGCCGGCGCGATAGTCTCGCTTTTTTCTTATCAGTGCAAAAGAAACTCAAAATACTCTGTTGATTTTGATCTAACATATTAAGTGTTGTACATCATTAGATCCTGATAAGTGTCTATTTTTTTGTGGATACTCACAATAAAAACAAAGTGTTGTGCTTTTCGCCAAATAAAGAAAAACAAACATGATGCGCGTTCTGCCTTCTCTCTGTCAGTGAAGTCCATTCTGAAACGCGTCCGAAAATTAACTCTAATTCCGCGAATACTTGTCATACAGGCACGAGTGTTTTTCCATAATGAAGCTTGAACTCTCTTCTTTTAAATGAATTAATTTATACAAAAAAACAAATATTCTCAGCTTATGTAATCTGTATGAAAAGAGAGAGATGTCAGTATTTTTCTTTCCAGCTCATTATACCTAATTACGCGTTAATGTGCCACGCCCACGGAGAGCGCGCGATATTCAAACACAAATGAACTTAGACAAGCCATTCAAACATGCCAACGCCCACCAGCTGGATTATAAAACACATCGTGTTTAGTAAGTATCTTGTACAGCTGTGTACACAGCGTATCCTTTCGCTGTGAGGAATAATACTATCTAACCCAGGAAAATGTACCAGAAGTGCTGGTAGTTTCATTTCGAGGAGCAACGGATGCAGCTGATGTAGTAAGTCATTTATTCTTAAGTGCTTTGTTCTAATCGTGATATTGAATACTGTCTGACTGTAAACCGCAAAAAGACTGTTTAAATATGAATTATGTGTCTGTGTGTAGGCTAAATGATGAGTGAACGGCATAGGCGCGCGCGCTTTGTTTACTACAGTTATACAGCGCGTGTCTGTGCCTTGTTCATTCACTCTCGCACCTACATTAGTAAACGTTATGTTTACATGAACAAATACAAACTATATTGCTATAGCCTACTAAGATGAGTAAAAATAGAAAATATGAAATATGTTGAAATAAAATGTCTGTATAAGCAACAAGCTGCAAATTCACATGTATATACTAATATATCATACACAATATATTACAGACTAAATATGAATGTTTAGACAAGATTTTGTGATTAGTTTTGGATACATTATAAAGTTTTGACTGTAAAAAAAGACTACTGTCACATTAAATAGGTACGTTTTTGTTCACCAATTTCTGCTCATAGTTAAATATACTATAGTATGATGTTTTGTCAAAAATAAAGTAGGTATATTGAATTATCAACTAAGATGTTATTATAGTGTTTGTTCCAATATTCAAACTAATGAATCCTTACCTTTTTTTAATACGTATGATAAAATGTATACTTTTTACAAAGAAATACACTTGAAATATTGTTAAAATTGTAATTGTTGTTGTAATTGTAACCTATTTGTAATTGGTTACAATTTCTAATTGTAAAATATGTATAGGCTATATAGATCATTTCTTTTGTCCTTGCATTCTTTGGGATCCTGTGACACACCTGTGTGAAAGGGCTAATTAATATGCAGCTCATTATGCGGCACATTATCCGGCCTTTGTCTTCTCAGGTGTGAACACGCCTCCATGCATATTGCCTTTCCAAACAAAAGGTGTCTAATAAAATGTAAATCAGTGTATGTATTTGTGTAAATGATTAGGCAGGATGATTTTCAGATCATTTTGAAGCAAAAATTCTAGGCAACAACACTCATTAGTCAAAAGTCTTGTGGACACATATTTAGTATGTGTTTTGTGGCCTTATTTCAGACACTTTAAGTTTTAGTTTTTTCAATAACCATGCATAAGCAATATTCTCTCAAAAATACAAACATGTTTCATAATTGTTGCTCAGAAATTACGGTAGCCCAGTTTGTGCTATATTGAGTGAATTTACACCTTTGCCATTAACATGTTTATAAATAACTGAAAAAAGCACAAATGTCAGAGCATGTCAGAACACCTCAAGGACCCCAAAAACCCTTAGACCTCAGAGGGTTAAGCACATCTTGGTCGGTTGTAAGACCAGCCTCACACAAGGTCGCTACACCTGGAGACACAACCAGGTCCTCAAGAGTCTGGCAGCAGCTCTTGAGAGCCAGAGGAATACCAACAACTCCTTGCCCCTGAGAGCAATCAAGTCCATTACGGCCCCAACCTTCATCCGAGAGGGACAGAAAAAGTTCAACCATCCCCCTACCAAACCAGAAGCTGGACAGCTAGCCATGGCCCGTGACTGGAAGATGCTAGTCGATATAGGCCAGCAACTAATCTTTCCACCTGAGATTGCAGTCACCACTCTTAGGCCAGATTTGGTTCTCTGGTCCCCTTCATTGAAGTCTGTTTACATCACTGAGCTCACAGTCCCATGGGAGAATTCAACGGATGAGGCCTATGAACGCAAGAAACTGCGCTATACAGAACTGGCAGCAGACGCTCATCAACGAGGATGGAAAGCGAACGTCTATCCGGTTGAAGTGGGATGCAGAGGTTGTGTGGCTTCTTCTACCATCAGACTGCTGAAAGACCTTAGCATCCGTGGACAGGCTCTGCGACAAACAATTAGATCAATCTCTGAAGCGGCCGAAAGAAGCAGCCAGTGGATATGGATTAAGAGGAAGGACCCTTGTTGGGCTCAAAGAGCATCAACATGACCCACTCACTAATCCCCCACCCTATAACCCACTTGAGAACCCATGTCACAACCCTCCATGAGGAGGCTGAACAAGGTATGCGGTCAGCCTTAGGCTTGACTCAGGGAAGAGGACGCCTCCTGCCTTGCATAGTCCCATGGGCAGCGCCATGTAACAAACCAGGCAATTTTCATGATTGGGCATGGGACACAAGCTCAGGTTTGATCACCCTGTAGCTGGCCACCTTTGATGAGGGTGTCTAGTGTTGAAAGGCCGAAACACCCCCTGATTCAAAGGTACATTACTGATGATGTGTCCCGAAATTTACATCTTTCCCATGACAGAGGTACAGCTCCCACGCCACTCTCAACATCAAGGCAAATCTCATGTGCATATCATCCATTGGCACAATGGACAGTTTACCATCACGTCCCGTGTTTATGATTCTCTAAATATATATTTTCAGATACAAGCCATCCTAAATAAATAAATATTTAGATAAAATCCTATTCTCTCATTTTCTTTTCTCTTTATTTCCCCGTCTATGGGGAATTCATTAATGCTAAACTCCTTTTAAGTTTGCAGATTTCATAGTAAACAGGAGAGAGGAAAAATCCCAAATTGTGGTCAGCATTTACAAAAATTAATTAAACAACATACAATTATCTTCTGCTGTCATCTCTCTTTTGTCTAAGCTGTTCCACTCACAGAAAATGCTGACTATTTTAAATGTGCTCTTCAGCACTGGAAACACAGAAAAGCATGCTTGCATGCCAAAATAGAGATAGCTGGACCATAATGGATTTAGTGCAGCGTTTTATGCAATTATGGGCAGAGCATGTGATTTAGGTGAGCTTGAAAGAGGACAGAAGTAGTAGGCTAAGGGTCACTCCATCTCGGATACAGTAAACACATATAGATTTTTACTAAATGAAATTTTTACACATATATTTTTTTGTAAATATATAGATTATGGAAAGAATAACAACGATCACCATACCTTGGGTTGAATTTCCATGAAGAATTTATATAACACAGTATCACGCGAGGAAGGGAAAAGTCCATGAGCAGGGACTCGAACTCGAGTCTCCCGAATCACAACGGAGCTTCATGTTGGTGCACTTGCCCACGAGGCTATCGATGTGTATACTACAAATTGCACACTTTGTCTTCAATAATAAATGCATATTAATAGATAAATAATACTTAGCTATACTTTGTACAAAATACTAATAATGTATTTTGAAAGTATACTTTCAATGCATTGTTACAATGATCATTTCCAGTACACAGTTAAAATATACCTCAAATGTATTTTAATAAAGTGCAAATAAATAAAAATGTTTATATATATGCTTTATACAAATATATTTTTCTCAAATATGCTAAAGTACAATTATTTTAAAGTATGTTAAAAGTTGTATTGTGAAAATAGGTAAAAGCATGATGCTAATATATGTTTAATATATTTAAAGATTTAAACATTTTTGTTGGTATATTTGCATTGTACAATTGAAAAAGGGAATACATTTCAAATAGGCCTACAATAAAGTATACTTTTTTTTACTAGGATGATGAATCCGTAATATCCTCTTCGTTGCGTAAAAGGAAAATAAAAGCTGAAACTTTTTTTACGAAAACTTACGGAGAAAGCAGCACGTTAGTGGTGAGGGAAAAGCTCCCTGTATTGCGTCTAATCACAACAATAAAGTTTGTCAGGCGTCTATGTCAGTTAAGGAGATTAACGTAGTGTTTTATTATGTATCATAGCAATTGCTTGTAATTACAAATCCTTTTAATTCTGAAACATGAAATGTGGAGTTAGCTGCTTTTGCAAAAAAAAAAAAAATTTAATATATAAAAAACAAACTTTAAATTTGTAAGTTACCTGTATTTTTAGAGTTATTATTACTTAATCAAAACAACCCCGCTGCAGTTTGATTGATATTACTTGGAATGCACAATAAAAAAAAACATGATTTATGAAAATAAACAAGAACGCATTGATCTTGAGAGTGATTGCCTGAGAGGCAATTTTCAAAGAGTTATATTTTGGTTGCATTTGTGAGTTAATAAAAGTAACTGGTTGTGTAAACTTGGCACATACTATCTAAATATCGATAAATTTATCGATATAGCCCTGAATCAAATCGTATCGCAGAATTTTTTGAGGTATCGGCAAATATAGTGTCGCAGGGAGAGAGATTTTTAATACTGTATTAAGATCAAAAAAATTCTCAGAAAATTATAAGCAGGTCTGATGAGTCCTAAATGAAGCATGTTGTTTCAAAATGACACACAACCGAGCATTCCTATAGAATAGATCAATCCTGTCAGCTGGGTATTGTTCTGGGATGAAGGTGTTGCAATGGTTTACATTGTGTTGAACATTTAGGACCACTCTGGAAGTTAAAATTTTATGAACTGGTTCTACTAGGTTCTTACCACTGATCTATATAGAATGACATTCAATCATTATATAGATCAGTGGTTCTTACCTATCCACAAAATTGAATGTACAGCATTTACCATCCATCAATAGTGTATATCATAACAAACAAAAACAAAATTATAAATAATCCACAAATTTTGTTAATACATTTAAAATCCCACAATGCTAATTTCTAAGGATGTCAAATGTCTAGTAACGATAGTTTACTTATTTATTATTTAAATATAGCTTTGATATTAACTTTTCAGTAATTTTTACACAACTATTCTAAATTAAACTTTTTAGTTTAATTAATATTAATTGTTTAATTTAATGTTAATACATCACATACTGTATCATCTTATTTTCAATGTATAACTTTTCCATTCTTTGCCATGGATGTTGGTAGAACAAAAATGTAAAAGCAATTGATCTAAAACAATTTGAACAAGTAATAAACTTAAAAACAATGAATAGATAATGGATAATGTTTACTCCACAGTCAGATTTAGCCAAACACAAGACTTTGACACCTTTTTTTGTCTCAAAACTAACATTGCTTACAGCACTTTCAAGACCTTTTATAGTAGAAGATGACCACCATGGAGCCAGTACCAGTGCAGGCTCACAAAATGTGTGCATCAATGGTCCACTGCTCCCATAATTGTGAGGACCCTTTTAAAAACTGAAACGTCAAATAGAAGACCCTGACCACGACATACTTCTTGACAGGCTGGAAAACTGGGTGGGGCTTTCTGGGATCATCCTAAAATGGTTCAGATCATACTTAGAAGGGAGAGGTTATTATGTGAGTATAGGAGACCATAAGTCTGAGTGGACATCCATGACATGCGGAGTCCCTCAAGGCTCAATTCTTGCACCACTCCTATTCAACCTTTATATGCTCCCAATGAGCCAAATAATGAGAAAGAACCGAATCTCTTACCACAGCTATGCAGACGACACACAGCTCTACTTAGCCCTATCGCCTAACGACTACAGCCCGATTGACTCCCTGTGCCAATGCATTGATGAAGTAAACAGTTGGATGTGCCGAAACTTTCTTCAGTTAAACAAAGACAAAACTGAAGTCATTGCGTTTGGAAACAAAGAGGAAGTTCTTAAGGTGAATGCATACCTTGACGCTAGGGGTCTAACAACTAAAAATCAAGTCAGGAATCTTGGTGTGTCTCTAGAGTCAGACCTTAGTTTCAGTAGTCATGACAAAGCAATAACTAAATCAGTATACTATCACCTGAAAAATATTGCAAGAATTAGATGCTTTTTTTCAAGTCAAGACTTAGAGAAACTTGTGCATGCTTTTATCACCAGCAGGGTGGATTATTGTAATGGACTCCTCACTGGCCTTCCTAAAAAGACCATAAGACAGTTGCAGCTCATACAGAACGCTGCCGCCAGGATTCTGAGCAGAACCAGAAAATATGAACATATCACACCAGTCCTCAGGTCTTTACACTGGCTCCCAGTTACATTTAGGATTGATTTTAAAGTATTATTACTGGTATATAAATCATTTAATGGCCTAGGACCCAAATACATTGCAGATATGCTCACTGAATATAAACCTAACAGATCACTCAGATCATTAGGATCACATCAGCTAGAAATACCAAGGGTTCACTCTAAGCACGGAAAGTCTTGCTTTTAGCTATTATGCCAGCCGCAGCTGGAACCAGCTTCCAGAGGAGATCAGATGTGCTCCTACTCCTACAGTAGTCACATTCAAATCCAGACTCAAAACAAATCTGTTTAGCTATGCATTTCAGTGTTTCCCCTACAATGTATTCAGCAGCGGCGCAGCGCCGCCGCTGGATTGTCAGCTGGATTGTCAGCTGCATGTGGTGGCTCTGAATCCACTTGTTAACAAGGAGGAAAGAGCCACATATGGAAATATTTTCGATTAGGCTAATGTCACGTTGCCATAAGGGGCCGTTCACATAGTGCGTTTTGTGCGTGTTCAAATTCGTTATTTCAAGCATGCTCATAATAGAAGCGATGCGGCTCGCACGTTTTTCCAAGCGCGCCTCTGTTCATGGTTGCATAGCAACGACAGACGCCACGAGAGAGCAAGCGCTTGTGGAAAGGAGAAAGCGGTACGAACTGCGCTCTCCATTAGGACCATAGATATGCATTAGGACGCAGAAGTATCACCTACTGCTCATAGTCCTGATAGTTAAATCATATTTAATTTTTCAGATGAGTCTACTAAACTGGTTTGTGTCCTTCAGAAATCATTCTAATATGATGATATGTGATGCTCTTTTTTTTTTTTTTTTAAGATGCTTTGGTGAATAAAAAGTTAAAAAGAACATCATGTAATAATATTTCACAATAGTTTTTTCTGTATTTTTGATTAAATAAATGCAGGCTAGATGAGCATAAGACTTCTTGCAAAAACAAAAATATCCCCACAATAGCATTCAATTACCAAAGCGCCTTAGAGATCTTATATGAAAAGCCCAGAAAAACTAAGTGCTCACAGATTGGGTGTGGCCTTTGCCATTAAGATAAAATTTTCAATAAATTGTAAATAATCTTTTTCTGGGTTGTGCCGTTTCATTTTTCCCCTAAACAATTCTGAAAATGAACACAAAAGAAAAAACTTGAATAATCCTGTCTAAAATTATAAAATGAAGGTTTCTGTTTGTGACCAGTTCAAGGTACGTGCTGCAATATCATGCATTGAATCTGTTGATGGTATGTCATATTTGTTTTTCTCAAAATGTCCATTTCTATCCACAAAACTTGCCAGAAGTCATGGTTTAAGGGGTTATTTAAAAAAAAAATCTTCTGGAAGTGCATGCCCCCGGACGCCCCGCGCAGCTTGGTAACAACCTCCGGCACGTAACAGCACCGCTGCTGGAAAAATTTCTAGGGGAAACACTGCATTTACTGCATGAGCACCGTGCCACTGTTCGTCCGACTGTTTTTACTGTACTTTATTTAATTTTTTATTCTAAACTGTTTTAATTATTCTTATTTGTTTTGATTATTTTAATTTCTTTATTCTAAACTGTTTTAATTATTGTTCTTTCTTTAGATTTTTTTTTATTTCTTCTATGTAAAGCACTTTGAATTACCATTGTGTATGAAATGTGCTATATAAATAAACTTGCCTTGCCTTGCCAAAGATGACCGTCCTTCTTTCCTCGAGAAAAAAGACAGACGAGAAAGGAGCATTCTTTTTGAAAAACGCTCACAGTCTGCGCACTCTGTCTCCTCGAGAACAGAGCGTGCGTGCTCTTCACCCAGACAAAGCACGCAAAGGTCGGGAGTGTCTCCAGGTGTGAGAAACCTCTCACACGGGTCGGCACACTTTTCTTAAAGGCGCTTGTTTGCCATATTATCGTTTAACTTACAGTGCAGTGAAACAGTCCCTAAAGACGAAAAGAGGATGACATGTTCTCTAGGCGCCCCTTTTATACTTCCTGGTCGCGCTAGTTTCTCCTAGCGCTTTGACGCAGTGCAAGTTCCCTTTCGAAAGTTCCCTGTTTTATTCTATATATGTCCTTATTTCTCTTTCCTGTCTTGCACTCACTCTTTCTCTGACACACACACCTCTACAAACAAACCAGTGTTGCTGAAGAAACCCTGATTAGAGAAGACAGACTGAGAGACACTGCCAAGAGTAGAAACAGCCACATTGCTGACAGACAGCAATTCCTCCATTCATAGTAGCCATCCCATAAGAAAAATGGCCGTTGCAGTCTGATTAGTCAGTACGATGAACTCGCCACAACACAATGGTAAACAAGCCACAACACAATGGAAATGGTCAACACAAACGGGGCCTATATAGCCTGTATATTCATTTACTTATTCGCACATGAAGCTCCTCTTTCATAAATCCGATATAATGTAAAAATTTTGATATCCAATACATTTTTATGATCCCTTGAAATTTCCGAAATTTCACCCCTTCAATACATAATCATTGTATTGCACAATCAGCCAATTCATGGTGCTGTTTAGAGGTGTGTCAAAGCTAAACATGCAAGCTTTATACTAGTGGTAATGGACTAACGAAATCCAAATTTTGAACAGTGTTTACTTTACCGATATATATTTTATGAACCCTTGAATTTCCCCATATGGGCCAATAGAGCCATCTGTTGCCCAATCAGCCCATTTCGCTGTGCCGTTTCTAAACCCCGTGGGCCCTATCTTGCACCCAGCGCAATTGACTTTGTTCACCGACGCATGTATCATTCGTATTTTGCACCCGTGCAAAGTGGACTTTTCCCTCCACAGATGCACGCCGGCAAACTAGGGAATGAACTTGCGCTCCCTGGGGGGTTCAGCGTAAAAAAGGAGGCGTGTTCCGGCGCAAACAATCCCTGGTGCTATTTTGCAGTTCCAGAAAACAATTGCGCCACTGACCAGAAAAAACCTAGTCTAAAGTCAGTGGCGCGTTGCGCGTACATTCAGATGCTATTTTAAGCGCGCATGCTTGGCCATAATACAGAGTGTGAACAACGTGCATACATTGTAGATGATTCTCTCATCTACACAGATGCATTTTACTTTTTGCAAATGATACATTATTTTAAGAAAAAATATGAAAACACGAGGGAAATCATTGTTGTGTCCATGGCGATGGGAAAAATAGGCATAAAGCTTACACATTTACCCAAATTATTATATGCATGTTTAACCAAAGCTAATTTGGGTGGGTTTGTCCCATCCCCAATGTCACTTCTCTTTCTTTTACGGCCTTGACGAGAACATCGATCTCCTCGGCTGTGAACCGATTCTGAAGCGCGCCTGGTAAATGCGCCGTTATACCGTATATACCCGAATATAAGACGACCCTGATTATAAGATGACCCCCCCATTTTCCAGACTTATTTTTGTGGAGAAAATCTGGTTTTCAACAGAAAATAATTTTAAGAGCAAATTTCCAAAGCGCGTTGTTCCAAATGCCTCGCATCTCCTGTGCCTCGTGTAGAGGCCCGCTCGTCGGCAGAAAACGGCACATATGCGCTTCCTGATTGGCCATGACTGTGGCTGGCTGCCCTGAGTGCGACGGGATGGATTTAATCACCCTGCGGGGTCGTCTGGCCGTTTTCGATGACGATCCGGCTCCCGCTCTCTCTCTCTCCCTCTGCTCGGGCCGCGCAAGAAAAAGCGCCGTTCACAGAGGATGCCAGAGCGGACGGAGACAAGCGAGGAGAGACCCGCCCCCCCTGTTCACATATCGCGTCTTTTGCGCGCTCAAGTTCGTTATTTCAAATGTAGGCGCGCACTCATAATGAAAGCGACCGCATCGAGATCCTCGGCGCTCTCGTTAGTCGACGGCGCGGGAGAAAAAGGCTATCAATCGATTCCTCCACTTGAATATAAGATAACCCTGAATATAAGACGACCCCCCATTTTTCAGCCTATTTTTAGGACAAAAACCTCGTCTTATATTCGGGTATATACGGTAATTGTATTGCACCATGGAACAAGCGCACCTCATTCATCATGCTCTTAAAGGGTTAGTTCGCCCATTTAAGACATGAAGTTGCATGCAATCCTTACCAGCACTATAGTGCATACACTCTGACCCACTCTGTTGTCACCCCCCTGGTCAGAGTTCTGGCCGCTGGAAGTTTTTCAATAAAGTACTCCCGGTTATTTTTCGGGGCCACAAAACTGTGCGTTTTAACGTGAAAAAATTATTTGCGTTTCAAAGCTTGATTAATTTACCACACAAAAAACACGCCGGTCAAAATTCATACCTCAGTTTTAATCGGCGCTATTTTCTATCCATTTCTATCAATCCGCGCTGCTGTCAACGTCAACAGTGCGCACGTTCCGATCAGCTGTTGATAGCGCGACTCGCTGACAACATGTCTGACTGCGAAACTTCTGATGATGAAACCAATTTTAGCACAATGTCAGACAGACCAGATGATGAAAGTAATTTTAGCACAACGACAAAGGGATACCTTTATGAACCGGAGTATTGTGTGTGTTCAATAAAATAGTTTTCTCAGCAAATTGTACCAATATCCCTATATACTGTTTTTATATAAGACATCTTTTCACGTGTTTTATAATGGAGTCTAAACATCGCACACACCTTTGCTTTTTTTTTAACTAAGCCGAACTTAGTGTCCACTGAGTGATGAGCTACAAAGATTAGTTTGATATCTTCACGCTCAACGACTCTGCTGTTTCAGGAAGAGCCTCTCTGTGTTGGTGTGACGGCGCTTCAGTGATCCTCGCGATCTCCCGGTGTCAGCTGTTGCTTCACGCGATCTGCCTTGTTTTCAAAGAGCTGTTGTAACAGCTGGTTGAGTGCGCGCAGCGGGCTTGCAGTTTCCCCACTGTGTTGCCGCGTTGGTCCCTGTGTGTCTCGACACAATAAGAGAGCGTTTCTTTTCTGAAAGAGCAACACGAGTGAAGTTCGCGTCCTTTTCAGGATGACGTTTCACCCGTGTGTTTCTGGATGCGGTCAACTTCTGCCTCTGGCCGATGGTCACGATCGCTGTGTCACAAGCTTGGGCCTCGCGCACCCTGAAGCAGCGTTCGTGGATGAGTCATGTTCTCATTGCGGGAACATGACCGTCGCGGTGTTGAGACTAAGACTGCGATCCCTCACCAGAGGGGGAGTCCCTTTGGAGATCCCCCGATCTAGTTGTTCTTCTGGTTCACTCCAGAAGAAAGCTACTTCGGCTGATCCCATTGGTGGTCTGAGGGTTACAGTGAGGAATGATCTGCCGGGTGAAAGACCCCCTCGGACATCCCACTCCTCTTCAGCCGTGCCACTGGGGTCTTCGGAGGAGCGTGCTGGGTCATCACGTGTGGCTCCAGTCGTTTCCTTCAGGGCCCCTCCAGAGGACCAGATTTCGATCGAGGCATCGGAGGGAGATGAGTCGCGATCTAGGGATGACGACTCGGCTGCATTGCCCCCTTCGGGTGTGGTAGTGTTGTCCGAGCCTGACCCGGAGATGACACTTATGCTCGCCAGGACGGCCGAGAAGGTCAGGCTCGTGTGGAACCCTCCACCGCGTCCCGAACCGTCTCGGCTCAACGATTGGTATCTCGGGGCGGCCCGTGCTAGTACTCAGCGCACCGCTCCGGTTCCTTTCTTCTCGGAGGTGCATGAGGAGGTGACGAAATCTTGGTCGAACCCCCTGGCGGCTAGACTGAGGTTGAATCCCTCCTCCTCCTCCCTCACCACCCTCAATGGCGGAGCAGCTCTGGGATACGAAGGCATCGCCCCAGTGGAGCGTCCCACCTCCGCTTCCTCCTGGCGGGGTAACCCTTCGCTCCCCTCCCGCGCTTGTAGGTTCTATTCCAGTCTGACTGGAAAGGCCTACACTGCGTGTGGAGAGGCTACCTCTGCCCTGCATGCCATGGCACTCCTGCAGGTCTACCAGGCCCAGGCACTATGTGACATGCAGGAGGGTGGTGTCGACCCAGGGGTGCTCAAAGAGATGCGCACGGCGACGGACCTTGCCCTACGGGCGATGAAAGTCACCGCGCGTTCCCTGGGTCGAGCGATGTCCACTCTCGTGGTCCGGGAACGACATCTATGGCTCACCCTGTCGGATATGAAGGACTCGGACAAAAACAAGTTCCTTGCTTCTCCCATATCCCAGGGTGGCCTCTTCGGCGATGTGGTGGAGAACTTCACCCAACAGTTCTCCACCGCCCAGAAGCAGTCGGAGGTGATCAAACACATCATGCCCCGGAAGCGGGCTAGGGCTGCCCCGCCTCCGACGGTCGCGTCTCCAGCTGCTCGTCGCCGAGGGCGCCCTCCTGCCGCCGCCTCCGCCCCTGCCCAGCCCAAGCAGCAGCCCGCTAAACGACAGGGTGCCGGCCGTAGGAGAGATGCGCAGCCTGCTCAGGCCTCGTCTAAACCACCTGGCAAGAGGAAAGGTAAGCGGGTCCCTACCTTCCACCTCGCTGCCCCTCTGCGGGTACGCCGGTGGTCCGAGTTTGCTCGTTGGTTCTGTCTCTCGAAGCCTGGCTAGCGCTTCCGAGACCGTCCAGGTGGCTCGTTCACACCATCCGGTTCGGCTATGCAATTCAGTTTGCCCGCCGGCCTCCCAGGTACAGGGGTGTCCTCTTCACCCAAGTGCGGAGTGGCGACGCCCCTGTCCTGAGGAAAGAGATCGTTACCCTGCTGGCGAAGGACGTGATCGAGCCGGTCCCTCCAGCCGAGATGAGGTCTGGGTTCTACCGCCCTTACTTCAATGTACCCAAGAAAAGCGGTGGGTTACGACCAATCCTGGGTCTGCGTGTTTTGAATCGGGCCCTTCACAAGCTCCCGTTCAAGATGCTTACGCAGAAACATCTCCGAGTGCATCCGTCCCCAGAATTGGTTTGGATCGACCCCAGGATCGACCTGAAGGACGCGTACTTTCATGTCTCGATTCTGCCTCGACACAGACCATTTCTTCGGCTTGCGTTCGAGGGTCGGGTATATCAGTACAAGGTCCTACCCTTCGGCTTGGCCCTGTCGCCCCGCGTTTTCACGAAAGTCGTGGAGGTGGCCATTGTTCCCTTGAGAGAACATGGCGTTCGCATTCTCAACTACCTCGACGACTGGCTGATAATAGCTCACTCGCGAGATCTGTTGTGCGATCACAGGGACCTGGTGCTCCAGATCCTCAGCCGGCTGGGACTTCAGGTCAACCGGGACAAGAGCTAACTCTGCCCCACGCAGAGGATCTCTTATCTCGGTATGGAGCTGGACTCGGTCAGTCAGACTGCGCCTCAGCCTCAGGCCTCAGCTGCATTGGCAGATCAATTGCCTAGAGTTGCAAGCAGTACGCTTAGCCTTGTGCCGCCTCAAGGGGCTGCTTCTGCACAGGCATGTACTGGTCCGTACGGACAGCACTGCGACCGTGGCGTACATCAACCATCAAGGTGCTCTACACTCCCGTCATATGTCGCGACTCGCCCGCCATCTCCTCCTATGGAGTCAGAAGCATCTGAGGTCGCTTCGGGCCATTCATATCCCTGGTGTGCTCAACCGTGTGTGACCGATGGAAATAAGGCGTTTTACCAGTAAGTCATAATAAGCAGTTGAGTAAGTAGTAATAGTAATAGTTAACGAGTTCATAGCCAGGTAATGTTGTAATTTTTATAGGGTAATGTATAGGATATGTTATGGTTAAAATTGTTATTGTTCGTGGAAGCAGTTACAGTAGAGTACTTTTATTATTTCGTATCTTGCATATGCAACATGTCATTCTAACAGCAGAAGCAGTAAGTGTAAAAAAGCGCTGTAGTTACGGGAAGCGCCAGTAGAGGGGGAACAGTTGAATTATGTTACGGTGCGGCTCGCTTCCTCTCTTCAGTCATTATACACTTGATCTGAGGAAAGGCTGTCTCCATACATCTTTCATTCAACTATCTTTAAACTATTTGCCTTTTCAGGTATGAATCGTATATAATATGTGATATTGTTTACCTGCATGTTATGTGAATGTGTGCATGTGTCGAGTAGTGCCGTTATTCGAATATTGTGAAGTTACGATGTTAATTACATGACGACAAGTAAGCTAGCTTTGGTAATGCTAATTGCGACCTCGTGGGTGAACGCGCGGCACTTAGTAATGTTAGTTATGCCGTGATATTATACTTATCGTAGCTTGTGTTGCACACGGTTATAAAAGATACTGAGTATTATGAGTGGAGTAAAGAGTTATGTTATAAGTATAGAGTATAATGTTATTAGTATAATTGTGTTTTGTATTGCGTGTGTATTGCCGTATTTAATCGGTAGTGAAAAGTGGTAAATGCTTCAGATACTATTACTGACTAGAGATAATGGTTAGGATTGTATAAGAAATGTAATATTTTGTGCATGTAAACTGTACTGACGTTGCATTTGTTGATATTGAGTCATCGTACACTTGATCTGAGGAAAGGTTGTCTCCGTACATCTTTCATTCAACTATCTTTAAACTATTTCCCTTTTGAGGGCTTTTACACGTGCAGCCGACGAGCTCTCACGGCAGCCGCCCCTTCCGGGAGAATGGCGACTCCATCCCCAGGTGGTTCAGCTGATATGGGGAATCTTCGAAGCCGCTCAGATAGATCTGTTTGCTTCTCCGGACACGACCCATTGCCAGTTGTTCTATTCCCTGACCGGAGGGTCCCTCGGCACTGGCACACAGCTGGCCCCGGGGCCCACGCAAGTATGAGTTTCCCCCAGTGAGCCTTCTCGCACAGACACTGTGCAAAGTCAGGGAGGACGAGGAGCAGGTCTTGCTAGTTGCGCCGTACTGGCCCACCCGGACCTGGTTCCCGGAACTCATGCTCCTTGCGACAGCACCTCCTTGGCCCATTCCTCTGAGGAAGGACCTGCACAGGCTGTGGTAGATACCATCGCTTCCGCTAGAGCCCCCTCTACGAGGCGCCTCTATGCATTGAAGTGGAACCTGTTCGTCGTTTGGTGCTCTTCCCGCCGGGAAGACCCCCGAACTTGCCCGATCAGTGTCGTGCTTTCCTCTTTACAAGACGGGTTGGAGCGAAGGCTGTCTCCCTCCACCCTCAAAGTATATGTGGCCGCAATAGCTGCCCATCATGATGTGATCGACGGGAAGTCGTTAGGGAAGCACGACCTGATCATCAGATTCCTTAAGGGTGCTAGGAGGTTAAATCCCCCTCATAATTTGTACCCTGTACCCTCTTGGGACTTAGCCCTGGTGCTGAGAGCGCTTCAAAGGCCCCCATTTGAGCCCTTAAATGATATAGAGCTAAAAGTTTTGTCTGGAAAAACTGCTCTTCTATTGGCTCAAGCTTTCTTCAAGAGGGTCGGGGATCTGCAGGCTTTTTCGGTTGACGAATCGTGCCTAGAGCCTTTCTCACGTGGTTCTGAGACCCCGGTTCGGATATGTGCCCAAGGTTCCTACCACTCCATTTGTAGATCAGGTAGTGAACCTGCAAGCGCTGCCCGTGGAGGAGGCAGACCCAGCCCTGGCTTTTCTCTGTCCCATACGTGCACTAGGTTGTTATGTGGACCGAACGCAAAGCTTCAGGACCTCAGAGCAGCTCTTCGTCTGTTACGGAGGCCAGCAGAAGGGGAAGGCTGTCTCCAAGCAGAGGTTAGCCCACTGGCTAGTGGATGCTATCGTCCGGGCTTATGAATCCCAGGATGTACCTTGCCCACCCAGGTTGACGGCTCACTCCACTAGTAGTGTCGCTTCCTCTTGGGCTTTGGCGCAAGGTGCCTCACTGACAGATTTCTGCAGAGCTGCGGGCTAGGCGACACCTAACACGTTTGCCAGGTTTTATAGCTTACGTGTTGAACCGGTTTTCTCCCGTTTACTCGCTACGGTCAGTGGCGCGAGGGAATAGGTTCTGTCGGCTTGCTGCGCCATTCCGCCTTATGAGCTGGATCCGTGCGCCTTTTTGCTCCTTGGTTCCACAACAAACGGCTAACCTTCTGAGCTCCTCCATCACCCCTCGGCATCAGGCGTGGCGGACCGCCTGACGCTAGGTCTATTACCTCTCTTAAGAAGTTGCTAGTAGACTGGGTGACCTTCACGATGACTTCCTCGTGATCAATTTTCCACGTTCCTGCTACCCTACGGGCTAGCTCCGTGTCTTCCCCTCGACAGACTCACTCTGTCGTCCTTGCTGAGTATGCTCCCCACCCTACGGGCTGGGACTACCTCGAGGACTCCCATATGTTTTACTACCCTACGGGCTAGTTCATATGTGTATTCAGTGCCTCCCTTCGGGCTGGCCGGGGGCTATGCAACGCTCCCACATGGGCACGTTTCCCTAGTGTTATCCAAATCCACTGAGCGGGTCTTGCGGAACAGCAGTGTGATTTCCTCTATGCTAGCTCCCGCCCGGAAGAAACTGAGAAACTGCTTGGCGGGCAGCTTAGCTGGGCGCTGGAAGGGGCCAGCATCATGGCATTTTATTTGGGATCCCAATTCGTTGGAAACTCCTCCGACGAGACGTAGGAGTTCCCAGACGAAAGGGAACGTCTCGGTTACGTATGGTAACCCTCGTTCCCCGAGTAGGGAACGGAGACGTCTCGTCCCCTCGCCATGCTTGCTGTACCTTCGCGAGGACTGGACACTGTCCGGCTCCTCAGCGTAAAGCAAAGGTGTGTACGTTTGCTTCCGCTTTATACCCGCATTGGTAGGCGGGACGCGGATTGCAAATCCCACATGCCAATATTTATTGGCTCGTTTTTATTCACTCGAAGGCAATTGGTCTCCCTAGCGTGATCCCAATATGTTGGAAACTCCTCCGACGAGACGTCTCCGTTCCCTACTCAAGGAACGAGGGTTACCATACGTAACCAAGACATTTTTACCATACCAATGTTTTTTATGGACCCTTTTAACTTTGCAAATATTAACTATTGAAATTTCACAACGCTGTTTCTTTATGATTAAGATTTAATAAGATTTATTTTAAATAGAATTTGTGACATTATAAATGTCTTTACTGTCACGTTTGATCAATTTAATGAATCTTTAATGAATAAAATTAATAATTTATGTAAAAAAATACTGTCCCCAAACCTTTGAACGAAAGGAGGAAGGAGGAAAATAAACACATTTGTAAAAGTGAACTCATTTCTATTTATAAAATGCACATTTTTCCTAAATAAATGCAAAGTTCACAATTTTGAAAAATCATATTATTACTGTTAAATTCATTTCACAACAGTGTTTCTCGTGGCCATGTAAATGATGCTTTAAAGCAAAAATTTGGGCTTTGTACTAGATGTAATGGTCTAACGATATTACTAATTTTAAACAGCTTTAACTGAACCAGTTTTTTTTTTTTTAATGACACTTTAAATTTCCATAGCTATAAATTACTTGGCTAATGGTCTAAAAAAAATGGGTACTATAGAAAAATTTCCAAAATTTCGATTTTGTTAGACCATTAGCTATGGTATAAAGTCCTTAGCTAACGCACCCTCTGAAGTGGCAGAGAAAGGGAGCGGGAGAATTTCCGTTGTGTTGTGGCAATTCCCCCTTTGCAGGGAGTTTGATTGACAGGCGATCTGACCAATCATAATCTGCCATTCACCAAATAGCAAATTCACCAAAATAAGCATTTTATACTAAAATTAAGGGATAGTTCACCTAAAAATCAAACAAATGATTTATGCAAAGTGTAACTGAGAACCCTTTCAGATATTTAACAGTCAATTTAGATGCCCAAATTTGTCTAATGGTTTCGTTTTCAACTGTATGCCGTTTCACCAATTTGAGGATGAGAGTAGCCCCATAAAGTTGAGTCCATTTCAACAAACGTTTTTTATGTGCATAGAATAAAAGTCAATGGAGTCTCTCAGACCCCCAACTGACTTTTATTGCATGAAAAAAAAACAGTTTAAATATTTTTTCAAAATATCGAATATGTTTATTCGTATATACGTAATATTTATATATACGTAAATTCAATAAAGAAGTACCATTTCTTTAAAGCCAGCCCAGCATCCTGTAGGTATTGAGTTAAGAATGGAGAATCCGTAGCTGTGAGCGAAAGAGAGTAATGAATGTCAGTGCATCTCCATCACTCAATAGATAAGGTGCCATTTACCGTGACAAGCAGGGCTTCTTCTCTCTCTATCTCTCTCTCTCTCTCTCTCTCTCTCTCTCTCTCTCTCTCTCTCACACACACACACACACACGCAGTTCTAGAACCTCTGTATCATTAGCCTGCGGAGAAACCGGCCTCAGGCCTCATAACACCGCTGCTCTGGGACATCACTGGGTCAGAGGAAAGAGCAGGACAACCACTCAATTTCACGCTCACCTTTAGCTATTATTGATGAGGTAAGAAAAGTGTAGAATATAAATGTGGGAAAACAGAAACCAGAGGTTTGGTTTGAGGTAATTATGCCCATTGTGTATTTTTACATGACACGGTGCAGTCCACGATTTAAAAAGTACTTTACAGCAAGAGACGTTATGGGTCAACCGAGCATAAACATGTTGTTTTGAGCCTTTCTGAAACGGTGTTATGCTTTCTGGGAAAATCAATATGCTGTCCTGTTCTAACCTATAATAACTCTATAGTTTACCTAGTGTAAGACAGGTTACGAGATCATAGATTTCATTATGCATTTTATATTCAGCAGATCATCGCTGGAGATTGGCAGGTACCTATTCCATCATTCATTTAGTCCTCCTTAATCTCTGAAACCCTGACAGTCTGTATTGTAATGTGTGATGTTTAATTTAGCACTCCTTTTATCATTCATGTAATGGATCTGTCGGAAACTAAGTGGAAGTTATAGACAGACTTCAAATAAGTCTATCATCTTACGAAAAGCTTTTTAAATACATTTAAGAAATGGTTCAGCACTGCTATTATTAATAGTAAGTTCAACTTTGATACAAGTTTTCTGAATAGATCACAGAGATGGTACAAAAATTTGTTGAATATGTATCAGATCCGGTCCATGTGTCCTGGATGTAATTAGGAAATAATAATAATAATAATATTAATAATAAAAATGTATTACATTAAATTGATCAAAAGTAGCAGTAAAGACTTTTATACTGTTACAAAAAAATTCTATTTCAAATAATAGCGGTTTAATAAATTTTAAAAACGTAATAATAAACTTTAATAAAGATTTTTTTTTAAATGTATCAAATGTTCGCCAAAAATATTAGTACAAATGTTTTCAACATTGATAAGAAATGTTTCTTGAGCACCAAATCGGCATATTACAATGGTTTCAGGACTAATTGCAATCACAAAAATAAATTACATATACAAATGACAATAACATTAAAATATAAAACAGTCATTTTAAAACGTCTTAAAATGTATATAAAAAGTATAAAAAAAGTATAAAAGACATGATAACAAAATCATTCAGTTGATGACATTTTTTTTATGTCTTTTATACTTTTTTTATACTTTTTATATACATTTTAAGACGTTTTAAAATGTATATAAAAAGTATAAAAAAAGTATAAAAGACATGATAACAAAATCATTCAGTTGATGACATTTTTTTTAAGTCAACCACCAAATTGAGAAGAGTGAGATGACAAAATGACTGTATACACCTGAAGATAAAAAATAATGTGAAGGCGCATTGTTAAAAATAAATTCTTATTGTCTTATATGTCGTGTCTTATTTTACATAAAAAAATATCTAAACATTGTTAAAATGAATAAGGTATTCAACTTACAGTTTTCAGAAAATATAGCAAATTGTTGTTGTTGTTTCTATGAGGTTTATTGTTTGAAACAACCTAAGGAAAACCATTTGCCAATGGGTTAGGAAAAGCAATTGCACTTCTGTAAATTTATATATTTTATTAGATACAGGAAAAAATTAAAATACTGATATAAATACTGACAATGGGAAAAATACTATTTAGCAATTAATGCAAACCACAGAGAGAAAACCTACAGCTTGCTTGAGTGTGGACATATTGAGACTAAGATAAACTGTGTATGTGTATTCAGCACCTTTAACGCAGTGTTGTTGAACTGCAGCGCACTGTACACAAAGAGAACAGGTGTGAACCTGAGAAGTTCTGCACAATGGGTTTTTGTGGGTAAGCATTGTCATGACATTGCATCATTGCCCTGCTGAAACTTACACAGATAAAAACCAACTGCTTACTGGTACCAGAAAAGAAAGTTGAGGATGGATAATGAGGACTGAATGCTACTTTTTTTAAATGACATCAACAACTCAAGAGACGACAATGACAGTTCTCGTCTTTGCTCTTGCACCAGGCCACTGGAAAGCTCCCTAGCATCTCTGGACCGCAGCTGTGGCACAGGGTCATTGAAAGTTGGCTGTTTTGTAGCCTGTGAGCCGGAGAGTCCCAATTAAACAGCCCCACCTGTTCTCCAGAGGTTCAGCAACCCATCTGTCAGCCTGCTGGCCTGCTACAGACAGCTCACCTGCTGCAAATGACTTGTGTGAGGCTTGTGTGTGCTCTAGGTCTCTAAAATCATCACAATTTCCAAATGCTCCTTGTCTCCCGCTGACAGCACTTTGCTAACTCTCATGTGAAAGAAGCATTTCCAGGTATTAAAATATGTTAAAGGGATACTCCACCCAAAAATGAAAATTCTGTCATCATTTACTCTTGTTGTTGCAAACCTGTATGAGTTTCTTTCTTCTGCTGAACACAAAGGAAGATATTTTGAAGAACGATTGGAACCAAACAGTTGTGGGGCACCATTGACTTCCATAGTATTTTTTTTTCTACTATGGAAGTCAAAGGTGCCAAAGAACTGTTTGGTGCCAATCGTTCTTCAAAATGTCTTCCTTTGTATTCAGCAGAAGAAAGAAACTCATACAGGTTTGCAACAACTTGAGGGTGAGTAAATGATGAAAGAATTTTCATTTTTGTGTGGAGTATCCCTTTAAGCGGTTACAAAAGATGCCCCAAGGGAGCTTTTTAAAACTTCTGTAGATCAACACTCTGGGGCTCAGGGAAAAGTTGTTGATTGGTATCCGTTCAGACACAACGAAGAGATACATTAAAAGTAAACTAACAAAAAGACACCACATGAATCCTCTAAAAGAAAAAGTCAGAAATGAGCAAAAGATCTAATCCTGTGTTCACACCAAACGTGAATTTAATTATTTGCGCGAGTAGATTACATACAAAGTCAATGCAAAGATGTGAAAAGACGCGAAATCGAGTCGAGCGGGGCAAATGGCGTAAATTGGGCGGTTGGCGCGAACGCTCGATATTCGCCTCAATTTGTCTTCCGCGCAATTTAAAAAATTTCACAATCTGTTTATTTATTTGTACTCTTATGAAGTTTTGGTTATGAACTTTTGGTTATAGTCAGTTTCCTTTGTTCCTAGTTTCCTAGCTGCCAGTCATCAGTTTCCATGGACACTCGTTAATCATCACAGCTGTTATTATCACAGTGTATTCCTGTGTATCCACATTGTTCTCACTTCAGTTGTCCGGTATTGTCGTGTATTACACGCCGTTACGTTATCTGTTCTTCATCTGTGGGCTACTTGAGTTTGTTTTATAATAAATACTTTTGTTTTGTACCATTTGAATTTTCATCTTTATCATCTCTAGACCTTAACGTTACAATAGTAGAGGCCACAAGGTTTTAAAAAAAATGTGAAAATACAGTGCAGGTCAAAGGGTCAGTAAGAACCAAAGATTTCTGGGACGGCTCTGGGCACGACAACACAGCAAGCTCAATCCCACAGGCTTACTGGACAACCCTGTTTGATGACATAATGATGTACGAGTACCCATTCAACTCCCCTCTTTCTCCTTGCTCTAAGGAGCAGGTGTGCAGATCAGTGCCTCTTGATCTGTCAGTATAAATACAAAAATAGCCATTACAATTCAGCTGAGACTGAGACTCCAATGACCAAACCATTGAACTCCACATTGACCTTGACCAGCATTTCAAGGTTCCTGACATTTATAATTAAACTAAAAGCCTCTCAAGGTGAACTAGTCAATGATAGTATCCCAGATCTCTATTCTATGATCATTAAAGCGATAGCTCACCTGAAAGAAAGGAGCATTTTCATCCAGCATTTTAAAGTAAAACCTCTTATCTTCTCATGGTACTGTATTGAACCATATGTTGCATTTTAAGCCAGTTGTTGTATTCTACAGTAAGTTATGCCCAATGGTCCAGAGTCAGAGTCAAAAACACTGAACTTTTTTCAGATTTTGTTACTGACCGTTCAGTTAAGCTAGTTGTTTTTGCTGTGGTATTAAATTGAAATCGAGAATTGTTACATTTTGCTGGTATCTAAAAGTTTGTTTTATTTATTAATTAAGATTCAAGATTACGTGGGTCAAAAACAATGGGAACAATAACTTCTATTTATGGCGGGGCCAAAAGTAAAAGTCTGAAAAATCCTTAGAGTTTAACCCTGCCATGTAGTCTATGTTTAAGCAGTTAATGTGTTTCTTTTGGTGCAATAAACTATTTAGTTTTATTTTCTTTATCTTTGAGATATATTCTTTATCTTTTAATTTATATAAAGATGTATTAATCTTTATCTTTAAGTTATATTTAAAGAATACTAGAGAAAATGCATTTAAAAAAATTATACAAGATTAGTGATCAATATTTATGTTTACATTTAATCATTTAGCAGACGCTTTTATCCAAAGCATCTTACTAATGAGGAGAGCAATAGAAGCAATCAACCCAACAATAGGGCAACAATATGGAAGTAGTGAGTTTAGGTATAGGGATGCAGAGCCAGTGGTTGTTCTGTAGGCAAACATCAATGCCTTGAATTTGATGAGAGCGGCAATTGGCAACGCGAGCAATTTTATGAGGAGAGGTGTTAAGTGTGCTCTCTTAGGCTCGTTAAAGACCACTCTTACTTCAGCATTCTGGATCATTTGCAGAGGTTTGACAGTGCATGCTGGAAGGCCTGCCAAGAGAGCATTACAATAGTCTAGTCTGAATAGAACAAGAGGTTGGACACGGGGTTGTGTAGCATGCTCCGATAGGAAGGGCCTGAACCTCCTAATGTTCTATAAGGCAAATCTGCATGACCGGCAGTTTTAGCAATGTGGTTGTGGCAAGCAGGACGAGGCCGAGGGCCGTGGGATAACAGTGCGAGGCCCGTGCCGTGATTGCTGATGAGCGACACCTGCGCGATGCACCGGTCTCGTATAATCAATCACAACTCCAAGGATCCTGGCTGACCTTGATGGAGTTATGGATGACAAACCTGGCTGAATGGAAAAGTTGTGGTGGAGTGTTGGGTTGGCCTGGATCACAAGCAGTTCGGTCTTCGCAAGGTTGAGTTGCAGGTGGTGGTCCTTCATCCAGCAAGAAATATCTGCCAGGCAGGCCAAGATGCGAGCAGCTACCGTTGGATCATATGGCTGGAATGAGAGGTAGACTTGTGTGTCATCAACGTAGCAGTGATAGGAAAAACCATGTTTCTGAATGACAGATCCTAGTCATGACATGTAGCTGGAGAAGAGAATTGGTTCAAGCACCCTGAGGCACCGGGTAGTTAGATAGCAACTTAGACCTACCTGAGAGGTAAGACCTGAACCAATGGAGAGTGGTTCCTAATATTCCCTTCACCATAAGGGTTGACCGAAGGATCTGGTGGTTAACTGTGTCTAAAGCTGCTAATCTCAGAGCTTCAATAACCGAGAACAAGGCAGTCTCATTTAAGTGACCGCTTTTGAAACCAAACTGTATGTAAGCAAGGTAGAGACTTGGTTGAACACAACTCGTTCAAGTGTTTTAGAAATGAATAGAAGGGATACCGGTCTGTAGTTTTCTAAAAGTACTGGATTTAGAGTGGGTTTATTAATCAGTGGGTTTATCCGAGCCTGGGGGATGATAAACAACTACAAAGTGGATTTTAATAGGGCTGGTGATAGTAATTGCATGTGATTCAAAGTAGCTATTGGTACACGGTAGTGAAAAAATGAAGAAAATTAGTGGAGATGGCTGCAGGTGTGACAGTGTCGTCTGGCCTGATCTAAGTCTCAGTCAGGGCCACGAGGTTGAGACCTGAATGACTAGTAATAGATGTAATGAAGTCTGCTTTGTTTACAGCAGACTGGCAATTCCAGAACATAGGGAAAGTACGCAGGTTGTTAGGATTGCACTGCCTCCAAAGTGTGACATGATTTACGAGTGTTAGAAATAGTAGGGATTTGGAAGCACGTGGTGAAGACAGGTCACAAAAACAAACAGATGAGAACAAGCTGTATAAAAGAGAAAGGAAACACAAAAACCAATACTCAAGTGCCTTGTCGGTGTCCTTGCACAGGTAGACTTGATAGTCTTTACACTCTTCTGTCTTTACACGATGAGGGCACACACAAGGGCTGCCGCGTCCACTGCCACAGTATACCAATTAATCATAAACCCACCCACCACGACTTGGTATTTAACAGAATGAGCCTGACAAACCATGCGACACAGCACGGTAAACACAGTAAACAAAATGTTTCCTAGAAACGACAACTGTGCTAAAATCAAAAGAGAATAGAAACAAATATACTTACAGGTCAGGATGCTGTCCACTTCTGTTGCTTGACTGCTTCTCCTAATCAGTGTTTGCTAACACTGTTTAAGTACTTTACCTGGCTTTGGCCATACCTTAGTATTTAATAGAACGAAACTGATAAACCACATGACAGCACGAGAACAAACACAACTTCAGCATGGTAAACATGCTGCTTGACTACTTCTCCTCAGTCTCCTCAATTGTTGATTCACTGTTAATCAGACCAAATTGAACTGTGTATTGAATATAAATAAAACATTGTTTGCAAATTTTTTTTTTCTTTAAGAATATTCAAAACCCAGTGAATAATGTAAATTCATTGAGATTCACAATTCATTTTTTTTTTCAAATGCATTTTTCTGTTTTATTCTTTAAAGAATGCCGACCCAAAAATTCACAGCTCCGATTACTAATTGCTTTAAAAAAGACAACATTTTCTGAAAATTACATTTGTTACTTTTTTGAAGCTTGATAGTAGTAGTCAACCTTCACTTTCACTGTGTGGAAAAAAATTTATACTGTGTTGCACAAAAAAACAACTTATTCACATTTAAAGCAACATGATAGTGATGGTTCCTTTTTGGCTTAACTATCCCTTTAACAGATCTAGGCTACTAGCACTCAAAGATCTTAGCTACTTTAACAGAGCTAGAAAACAGACCTTTAAAAAACAAAACAAAAAAGAGAAGAATAAAAAAAGAAAGAAAAGAACTACTGCAACCCAATTATTTCCCCTTATCTCAACAACCCCAGAGTAAAAACAGACAACAGAAGCACCTTTAGATATCCAACTTCATTCAATGTAATCCCTCTATCCCCATTCTACTGTCGTCGACATGCTTGCTCAGTGTTCTCCGTATCAGCCGTAAGTTCCAGTGAAAGTGCATCACTGAGAGTTTTCCATTGTGGTTTGTTGTTGGTGGTGTTGGTGTGGGTATGCAGTGTCAGCATGTTGTGCCGTAATGAGGCTGAACGACTACACAGAACCTATCACCAACCACCAGCCAATGTTCACAAATTGCTGCCTCAAGTAATTACCCCTTCAGCACTCTGGATCAGCCCACCTAGCTTTCAATGTAAACACACCTCACTCACCACTCTCAGAAAAAGACTGGTCCAATAGGTGGTTTCTCCTGAACATGTAACCTGCGAATATAGAATACGATTCAGTGGGCAGACTTGGCTGGTTTAATAGGAGCAGTTTTCCATTTTTACTCAACATGCCCCATTACCCAGCACAAGCTCAGGCACAAAAGGAGACACGTTTCATTAGGTAACAGGTTCTTTTTGCCCCAGTGCAGTAATTGTGATGTGACCAGAGCCATCATAATCAGGTCCATCCCTACGTTTAGCAGAGGTTCCGTAAAGAGCAGGTAACGGGGAACAGAGCACAGACAAGGGAAGCGATGGTATGGCCCCCTATGGCACAGACAAGGGTCGAAGAAGATAAAATCATATTACAATATAGAGCATCCCTGTTGACTCTGCACTAATTATGTCCACTGAGTTTATATTATCCATATATACTACCATTAGGGTCGGGGGGGGGGGGGGGGGGGGGGTTATATTATATAACTACTATATAACTATACCAAATATAGTTATTATATTATATTTCTGATGTGCTGCTTAATATTTTGGAGGAAACCGTGATACAAATATATCTTTACTGTCACTTTCCACCAATTTAAATGTGCCCTTGCCAAATAAAAAATGATAAAATATTATATAAAAATAAATAAATAAATAAATACATAATAGTATTCTGTGTAAGATAGGGCTGGGGTAAACGATTATTAATTAAACTATCGGTTCCCATCAGGGGGGGGTCGCGGCCCACAAGGGGACCTCAGCGAGCTCTGTGGGGGGGTCGCATCATATTTTGAAATGTTTTGAGCAAAGACCATTAAATAAAAGTCCTTAACTTTTTTCAGTTCAAAATTTATATAATGAGCGAGTTCATCATGAATCCATTTTTAAATCCGTGTTTTTGTCTTATCCTGAACCACTATGGTACACCTATAGTAAGTGTTTACATTGGGACTATTTTACACTGGTTCAAATCCCTGCCGCTGCGGAGTAGCCCAGTACCTGCGTGACTTGTCATAGACGTACACAGAGAGATGTAGTTCCGGCTACAATGTTCTTCCGAAAGACGCATTATTCTGTTAATAAACGCAAGTATATTATCGCTTGCTATAGCACCAAAAGAGTCAAAAATAAAGCCTCACATTGATAAAGCCTCACAAATAACTTGCAAGTATTGAGGCCCCAGACAGCAGTCATTTAGTAATAGCCTATATTCTTTTTTTTTTTTTTACTTACACACCAGTGTGAATATTTTAGTTTTTGCATTTCCAAATAGGGCCAATATATAGGCTTCTCCTAGGCTTACGTTTTTAAATTACAAAGGGCCTACTGATGTTTTTGTTATTGTATTTTCAATATTATAGGCTATTATTTGTGCATAAACACAGTATCTGGTTATAGTAAACATACCGTTTGTTTGAAAACAACATATATTGTCATCCTTGCTGCAAGCTTACAAGAGCGATAATATCATTAAATGTGAAGGGGGGCCCTAAAATATTTTCTTGGGAAAAAGGGGGTCTCAGACAAAAAAAGGTTGGGAACCACTGAATTAAACGATTAGTCTGTCGATTATTTTATCGATTAGTCGACTAATCTAACGACTAATTGAACGATTCTTGTTTGTAACACGGAAATTGCAGGAATGCACATTCAATACACAACAATTTTGATCTGGTTCTTAAAGTGGGCCGGAACGGGCCGGAACCGTGTTCCGGCACCTCCGATAAATTAATAAATAAATAGATTTATTAATCTCAACGAATCTCGCTGGTCCCGACATAGGGCCGACCGACCTTCCTCCCCGCTGAACGCGAGCGATTACAAATGCGTGAAATTCTTTCACGGTGGTTGAGCGCGGTAAAGTTAGTTTTAGGTTAGATATATTTCGCCTGACATTTGTTTTCCCTAGCCACTGTTCGGGTCTTACAAAGAGATCAATAGCAGGATTAGTTTTTACATTATGTAACCATTGTATATCGACATTAAATATTCGTTCAAAATCACCTACATGCATTAATGCTGCATATTTATACCTGAGAATGCTTTGACGCGTTTGCACAGCGCATGATGAGGGAACGTCTGCCAATTCCACCAACTGTGTTAAACGTAGCCTATAATTTGTATTATTTAAAATTACTTTTCAAATTACAAAGCTTGTAGTAGGTGGCAATACTGACCTGGTAGCCTTGAGTAAATTAACTTGTTTAGGAAATGATTCATAAAACATAAATATCAGTTAAGCCTATGTTTACTTTCTTCACTGACACAGACGAAAATGAAAAGACTATCAGTCAAAGTTCAGCTTTAGGAGGGGAAGAAATAGGGAAGGATTAGGAGACTAAGAGAAAAAGAAAGATGTAGATGAGGAGAGAGCAGGTATTGACAAAATAATCTAATGCCCACTCAATGACATGGTTTTAAAGCTATTATTATCCTTTTTTTTGGCCTTCAAAAGTCTTAAATTGCACATATGTAGGTCATAGAAATCAAAATTCTCAAGGGGGAGCATGCCCCCGAACCCCCCTAAATACCTCACATTTTAATGCACATGTCTGTGGGTGGGGCTGGGGATGATAATGTGGGCTGGCGTGGCTACAGTGCCAGGGCAAAATTTGGTCCCAGTGTTAAGCAATTTGAACTTAGTATCGTCATCATATCAGTGTAGATGGACCAAAATAAAACCATTAAAATATCAAGTAAATAAGTGATACTTGGTGCCACAGCGACACTCTTGACCCAAAAAGTATTGCTATACCACGATACTCAATATGTTGTCCCACGGTGAGTCATTTTTCCCTGTTGCACCTACACAAAATTTGAGGGTTCCCCCAGCTGCCAAATCCCACTTTAACCACTGTCTACACTGTAAAATGTTTGGTAGGCTACTCAAATGAGCCCTATCACACTTGGATGTGGTGCTCATTTTAATGTTTTGTTGACGGGGGTGGGGTTTACATGCGCTTCATAAGGCACACACGCACATTTGCACACACACGCAAGGTCTCTCGCTCTCTCCCTCTCTGCCGCGCGCTACACGGTTTGGAGCTCGCGAGCTCTAGATTCCGGGAGATTTTAACTAATTTACGGGCATCAGGGAGCCGCTATCAATATGCGGGAGAGACTTGGGATGTCAACTCCATTTGACAAAGAGCGCAAATAACGACACCTTTACGTTTGGGACTAAATTTGAAGTATTCCCATACCTTCAATGATTTAGTGTGAGCTGGGTTTTTTTAGGACTTTTTCTTTTGCTGTGACTTTTGCATGGCTTTGTTGTGAATTCTGTGAAGAGGTTGCTGTTTCGTCCTCGATTCTGCAATGTTTCGGTCTCCCACGTGTGTGTGTGGTGAGCTGTACCGCCGGGAACGGTGCAAAAAAAAAAACATAAATAAATAAAGAAGCGTCAACAAAAAAATATGACGTCGACGAAATGTTTACGTCGAAGCGCCAACGTCATCGACGCGCAGCTACAGGCCTAGTGTAAGAAGCCACATCATCTGACAGAAGAATGCTCAACTGTCATTATGAAGGAGTAAAAAGCTTTATTAAAATGTTGTCTTTCGTTGGACAAGAGGTTCATAAATGTTTCTCATGTTCAAAAAGATGTTTGACGCATTATAAGCGACTCGCAACTTGCTGTGCTTTCAGATGGAGTAGCATTTACTACTGATCACAGAGCCATGCTTCACTGACAAGCTGCGCATAAAAAAATATGTGCAGCCTTTGCAATTTCATAATCGTAATAAGCCAAATCGGTTTAAGCGCCATATCAGGTTAATTGAGATTAATCTTGCAGCCGGATTGAAAGGTATATCTAAACTTCTGCAATGGGTGCATGCAGAAAGAAAACAGGAGGAAACAAACAAGACAACGATACAGAGAGGGGGGAAATCGCTGAAAGACAGCGATGGCATAAATTTAGCTGAAAAATAAACCAAGCATGGCCATTTAATTGGCCTCTCTAACTTGGCCAGTCCCAAATCTCTTGGGAGCCAGAAAGCCCCTCATCTGGACAGCCATCAGAGAGATGGGGGGGTTGGGGGGGGGGGGGGGGGGGTGATGCAGTCAATCTCTCTACATACATAAAACACCATTTCAGTTATTTCTCTAAAGTGATCAGACTTGTGATTTTTACCTGGCTGATGATTAAACAGATTTTGTGTGTGTGTGTGTGTGTCCGGGGGGGCATTATACTTGCACTGAAGGATGAGCTTTTTTTACTTGAACCAATCTGACACTACCTAGCAATCACACAGAACACCTTAGCAATGCCCTAGCAATCATTAAGAACACCCCAGCCCCCCTTAGCAATGCAGCTAGGGATGCAACGATACCGTTTTTTCAAAACCGATCCGATACCAAAATTCTGAGTATCGGCCGATACCAATCCGATACCAGCGCAGTTTTTTTTTAAATCAAGTAGAATTTTTATAACTCTGTGTGCTGAACTGATAATCACTCTTTTGTGTGTTAAACACAATCTACTTAATACAGACAACTTCTTTATAAAGAAAAACAACAAATAAAAAAAATATATGATCATAATCTATGACAAAAATGCTATTATAAACTAGATTAGTGGATAATACACATTGCTCTTTGTATTGTTGTAAAATACATTCATGAAAAACAAGATAACAAAAATCAAAAAGATAAATTATTTTAGATATAGCTTAGGGCCTAGGCTACTATAAAATTGAGAAATGTTTTAAATGTATAGCACAGCTGTTTAATGAGGCAGCAACATATGATAGATAGGACAGAACAAGAAAGGCTATTAAATAATCTTTTATTGCGTCACTGCATTGATATGAAAGACTCCAATACATCGCGGATGCGCTTGAAGCCACAGGGAGTCACAACGCGCAGCGCGTCGAGTCCGCATTGAAAAGTTCAAAGCACAAAGGAAATACATATTGATGCGTAGTGTATTATACAGTCTCTATCTATGTAATAGTTTATTGAGCCTTTTCTTTTAACAGTTTTAAATTTCAGTTACTGTGCGCGTGAATAACAGTTATAATGCTCTGACTGTACTGTTGTGATCTAACCGACACCCGGTAGAAAGTAACATGATTAAGTTACAGCAATAAAGTCCAGCAAGATAAAGTTGTTTTATGCGAAACAATAGACCTTTATCTACAGATCAAGTATAATAATAGTAACATTGAATCATCTTGAAGAGAGTTTCATCGTTGACCGACCGCGACGCGCTGTTTGATGCTGAATGGAGAATGACTGACAGCCGCAGCGGAGGGAAAAGTTTACGATATCTTGAATTTAATGGCATAAATATTCATTTCTATCTCACATAATGGCTTCAGAACACTTATCATAGAGTGCACGAAAACGAAAACTTTATGGTACTTAGAATGTTTTGTGCCTTTTGTGGGGCTTAACAATAACACGCACAATATCGGTTTTGGATCGGCCTCGTCTGATCGATACCCGATCCGGCAAAAATGGCAGTATCGGACCCGATATCGATACTGAGTATCGGATCGGTGCATCCCTAAATGCAGCTGTAAGTTTTCCAGAGACAAACACCACTCATATTTGTAAGTATTACTATACTTACTATGTCTACATATTACTCCTGTCCTTGCCTCTCTACACTGGCTACCGGTCAAGTTCCATGCTGATTTAAAAATTTTACTTTTTGTTTTTAACAAAAGTACATGGATAAATCAATCAATAAACATTTATTTATACAGCCCTTTACAACACTCAAGGTGAACCAAAGTGCTTTCCAAAATACAAAAAAAAACAACACCAATACAATGCAAAATATAAAAATAAAATATATAATCAAGATATATAATAAATGTATGACACAAAGAAAACACAGAATGACTCCACAAATGCTATGATATAAAAGCCAGTCTAAATAGAGAAGTCTTAAGCTTAGCTTTAAAAGGGCCTAAGTCAGTGATTGTTCGTAAATCGGCAGGTAGCTTGTTCCAAAGTCTTGGCCCAGCTACAGAAAAGGCCCGGTCACCCCAGAGTCTGTACCTTGTCTTTGGGACTTCCAACAAAAGTTGATTTGTTGATCTAAGAGTCCTGTTCGATTCTCGCAAAGTTAGCATCTCAGTTACGTACGGTGGAGTAAAGCCGTTTAGAGCTTTAAAAACAAACAAAATCTTAAAATCAACTCTAAAAGAAACTGGAAGCCAGTGGAGCGAAGAAAGAATTGGAGTTATATGCTCACATTTGCGTGTATTGGTTAAAAGACGAGCTGCTGCGTTCTTCACCAGCTGAAGACGCCTGAGTGATGATGTGCTCCCCAGTATATTTGTAATCTCCTTACTCCATATACTACCTCTAGATCTCTTCAGTCATCAAATCAATTTCTCCTCTCAGTCCCTCGTTCACATCTTAAAACTATAGGTGACCGGACATTTTCTATGGCTGCCCCTAGGCTCTGGAATAGTCTTCCCTTTCACATAAGATCCCCCCCTTCTATTTCTATGTTTATATCCTCTTTAAAGACTTATTTTTATTCTTAATGTTTTAATTCTGTTTGAAGGTGTATAATTTTCCTTTGTCCAATTGGTTTTTCAAATGTTTTATTATGTTGTAAGTATGTTCTTCCTTTGTGTCAAGAGTAGTGTGAGCGCTTGGAGTACGTCAGACATAGAACGGGGCATCAGTTTACTGTCAGAAATTTGTTGAGTTGCGCCAGATACATTGTAGACAGCATCACTAATTATAATGGGTTCTATTTGCTTTTGTCACGTCCCCCTGTCGCATTTGTACAGCACTTCGGTTTTAACATCTGTTGTTTTTAAATGTGCTTTATAAATTAATGAACTAAACTAAACTATTTACCTTTATTCAGTGTTTTGAACAACAGTGCAACTCTCTATTGTTAAACCAAACAATGTTTTACAGCTGTGAACAACTAGAAGATTTATTTGGAGTGAGTGTTGATGCATTGTTCTGATTGGGTTTCATTCCTTGCCTTGTTTCCTCTGATTTCCCCTCCCCCCCTCAATTCTCCCAGTCCTCCTCAGATTCTGTAATCTCAAAACACCTATTGCATTTCTTTGTCTCTCATCCCAACGACTAAGGCTCAAAAGAAATAGGCCACTAAAAGGCCACTGTACAGCAATTCTTGATACAATATGTGCACATACAACAATGTTGGATTGAATTTGTGATGAAATAAAAACTGCATAGCATTTATTTGTCCTGAATCCTTGATGAATCCTTTTATTATTATTATTATTATTATTATTAAATGTCAGCTAATTTGAGAAGTATAGCATTCTCATTTTCATTAAATATATGATATCAAATTAAACTCAATACCCAGAATTACAAATTTTCCCAACAACCAGTGCAGGACATTTGGAAACAGAAAAACAAAAATGTAGCTAATTCCTTAGGTGCCTGGTCAATTATAGCCATTTCCTTGTATAGAATCTGATAGGCTGAAAAAGTAAATCTTACTTATATGAATATTTGATGTAAATTTCCTTGTCTTTCTGTTGGCTTCTGGTCCTAATGGAGTCTAACGCCCGTTTCACAATTACTCCGTTTGCAGTGTTGCGGTGCATATACGGTACAGGAGCAGCACGCGCTATAGTGCTTTCACATATGCTGCGTTTGCAGTGCGTAACTGATCCACGGCTGTACTGCAAACACATACTCACTATTTTTATTTCAAATCCAGAAGTTATGCAGCAACTTTTATTATAAAAAAAAGTTGTCAGCATTGCTTTTCTTTTTGTACACATATACAAACTTGAATGGACGTATGCACGTTCAAACACAATGTAAACAACATAGGCCTATAATTCCATGCATTACTTCTATATATATTAAGTTGCTCAAGCAAGTGGTCAAATATTTAACCATGTACTTTTATTAAAATCGCAAACATTTTAAAATTAAAACTTAAAATTGACAAAAACAGCCGACTCTCATGCCTTTTCTTTTGCATTTAAATTTTAATACAATAAATCTTGCATGTCACAAAGAACTTCAACGAATGAGACGAGTGTCCTTCATTATGTCCTTGTTGAGGTCTTAAAGTAAAAAGATGAAAAGTAGTATTTAATTAAATACATTTATGGTGAGATTACTACATTTTATTGAATTAAATGCATTTATGGTGAAACTACTACATTTTCAGGTCAATCTGAGTTCATTTTGACCACGAACTGTGCGCTGTCACTTTAATTCAGCGTTTGCAGCACAGAAAAAATAGACTCGGTGCGGAAACGATCTCTGCACTGCTGTATACGCACCGCACCTGGAACGGATCGACGGACTGCATCCGCGTGCAGTGTGAAAGCTCTAACCTGTTAACATGGGTACGGAAAAAAATATGCACTGCATATGCACTGCAAACGGAGTATGTGTGAAACGGGCGTAACACTGTGTCATTGTGCATCCACTGTGAAACATGACTTCCTATTCCATCTGTGAATAGAGGAAGTCAACTTATTGGCATTCAAGTGTCCCAAACATTATCTTTCAGCTGGCATAAACTCATTCTCACTTTTCCACGGCAAGGCAGATCAGATGCCTGCCTTCATTAGTTATTCATTGCTTCTGATGTCCAAGCATCTGGTCAATCATGAACAATATGTTATGAATCACTAAACTCTCAGGAGCAGCACGATGTAACCAAAATGATTATGATAGCTTGAAGAAAATCCCATCTCACTTTATACTAAGAGCAACGATTCATATGCAGTGCTGACACTGCTTTAAAAACCTTCAAGAACAGTATTTGAATAATTCAAAAGAATAAGGAACAACAAAAACAGAGTAATAAACAGGATGGACGAGGGTGTTTGAGGCATGATGAACTGAAATAAACATCTCTTATGAGAAATACACATTCACATCAGCATACATATCTTCATCAGCCACCATGTCTCAGTTATCTGAAATTCCCATTCACATGTCTGCAGCGAACTCAAGTGTCATAGAGGTGTGAAAAACTCGAAGGTATGAGATTTTACCGCAGCAAGAAAAATCCATTAGACTCAAAATACGCTTTTGCCTGAGCAGTGTGAACGACCAAAAGGATTAAACTTTAATTATGGAGTCACACTCCATTCTACCTCAAGGCTTTAGAACAGCCCTATACCTCTCTCTTTCTCACCCTCTCTCTATAGGCAATGCAGTACAAAATATGTTAATATGCTGAAATATGAGAGTGGTGGATGGAACATCACCTCAGGATTATTCTCAAGTAACACAGATGAATCTCATCAAGGAGGAGGACAACAGATGGATGCGGTACCACGCTCTAAGATAGAATACATGAGAAAGTGAACCGAGATACTAATAACCTCGGGAGGAGAAAGTAATTAGAAATCATAGATGGAGGTGTATCATAGAGATGGAGGAGTCTCCTATGCCACTTTTCGTCAGGGCTGTTGTGAAGAAAAAAAACATATTTGCTTCAATGTGCTTTTATAGCTGTGGGGCTCTACACCGTCAGTTTTCTTAGGGGTGTAATGAAAACACACAAATAGGCCACAATTGTAGCAGATTTGTCAGCAACCTCTGCCCTGACTTATGTTATAGCCTGATCCCCGGAAACCTGGTACAATAAGATTCAATAAGATTCCTCTATTAAATCTGAGTTAAGATGAAGTGGAAGGAGGGTAAACCAAGCATGGTCAGCAAGACTGATTATATTACAGTGTAATCATTGCGGTTTAAATCAATCACTCTCTGCTTGATGAGTTCAATTACTTTGTCCATACATTTGTATGATATTGCTTAGCTGGAAATTACACATTTGGAAAATTCAAAGAGACAGTCAGACACCGTTTTATTAAATCAATGAGAAAGCAATTATTTATGAAGTTTGAAGGACAAAGAAGGCAACATCAATAAATAAAAAATGCCCATGCAAAACTCACTGCCACAATGCCAATGTGTTTTGTTTTGGTTGCTAGGATGTTCTCTGTGGTTGCTAGGTGGTTTCATACTGAACCAAGTTAAAAGAGGCCAAGTCTGTGATATGATGGTCCCTAGATACGGTTCTGATCTTCTTTTAATGGAAGTCTATAGAATATTTTGTACGTTTTATTGTTCGCCAGGCCAAAATTCTTTTAGAAATGTAATAGCAAAGCATTCCTCAAAAGCTTAATACTCAAAAGTATGAGCAACAGTAATACTCTTAGCTAGCACCACTATTTAGAAAATGAACAGATGATACATTCACATATGAAGCACTCAGTATAGTTACATAATTCAAAAGGAAAAGCTAAAATAAATCATTAGTTCATTGTAACATGAAATCAAAATGAAGATATATGTATCAGTATAAATGAAACTGTCAAACAAACCCCCGAAACATCAAGACGCAAAGAGAACAGAGAGGCGTCTGCCTGAGCTTCTCTCAAGTCTTTGGAGCTCCATTGAAGAGCTGTCAAGAATTTGCTCGAATGAACTTCATCTGTCTCTTCACCATGTCACAACAAAGTTGATATCAATAATTCATCTCACTGCTTAACTCTCTTCGGAGTCGGTTCTGAAACAAAAAAATTGTTAGCTGGTCTGGCTTCGGGTCTTTTTTAAATTATATTCTCTCTGTGCAGTCGCTGTGGGTTATGGAGGAGATCATTTGAATATATCTACATGACTGTGTCCTTTAAAAAAGCAAGGGAATCAGGGCAAGCGTAAGAATGTTCCTGTAAGACAGTCAATCTGACAGGCAGGTTCTGTCCTAAATCCCCTGAGCCGTTCCTTTAAAAACATTTGTCACAAACACTGTCAGCCCTCTTAATACTCCTGGTTTGTATATACATCTCCAAAAATATATTTAAACAGCCCCAAGCTAACAGAAAGCATTTCAGCGAGACAGCAATAAAAATAAGGGGAATAGATAGGAGCTAAAAAGAAAGAAAGGGCATGCCAGGAATGCTAGGAATATCTGTACTGCTCTAAGGAATGATGTGCAGACTCAAACTGCTTGGTCAAGTAAGAGTAATGACCAAAACTCGTCTGGTCGAGTTTTTAGAAAACCCAGCATTTGTGAAAATATGTAGTTTTGCACAATAACTAAATAATTAAAATTATTAAGAACTATGAAATAATATAATAATATAATATAAAACAAAATAAAACAAAATAAGCAAACATGCATTCACTACATTTTAAAAGTTTGAGGTCAGTAAGGTTATATTTTATATTAATATAGTTAATAATGAATATTTTTATTCAGCAAGGACACATCAAACAGATCAAAAGAAACAGTTGTCAGGACAATGCTCTGTTTTAATTGAGCTTTCATTCTGTTCCCCATTTCCATTTTGCTTGAGTTCCTGTTGCTAGTTTGTTACCATGGTTGCTGATTTGAGTTATGCACCTGTTCCATGTTGCATTGATTACATCCTTGTACATTTAAGCCTCGAGTTTAGTTCTGCACCGATCATGATTTTTTTAATGGGCGATTCCGATTTTTTTAAAAGCTCTATAACAAATATTTGCTGTATAACAGGCAAACTGCCCTTAAACAAAAAAAAAATCTGAAGCCGTTTGAAATTAGAGGCAACCACTGCATTTTAATCACGATCCAAACAAAGATGTTACATTGGTTCTGAAAAAAGTAGGTGGCGCTTATGGAACAGCAGCAGTAGGGATGTCAACGATTAATCGACGATCGATTAATTGTCGATAATACATTTAATCGATACAACTTATCGATCATCGATTAAGCAGGTCTTCATGCGCGTGCGTGCTGCTCAACCGCGAAACATGTAAAGCGAGAGCCCGGAGTTATGTTTGGGACCATTTTACACCTTCATCATGACTATAAGTTTGCGTGTGCATTCGCAGCCTTTTGTTTTGTGCAAATGTAAGTTGTAATACTGTTTATTTTGTGTATGCCTATCTATATCTGATTTCTCATATTGGATGCATTTGGTTAGGAATGAACTCTGTAGTGAAGCGTCAGCTTCAGCGCGCGCAGCTCAAACGGCAATGCACGACTAATAATGACTATTGGGACTGTAATATTACATAACATTATAAAGAGAACAATATTGTAATAAAACATTGTGAATTATTTGGGTTTAGTTGCCGTGTCGAGTTGCTCCAGGAAGAGCGCGTCCACAACATGAGTAGTTCTGAATGGCACGCAACTTAGTTCAAGTTCACTTGTGCATGAATTTGCGTCATTTTGTGCAAATATAATTTGTAATATTATGTTTATTTTGAATATATCGGATTAATCTCATATAGGATGCGTTTCTTTCAGATAAATAACGTGCTAGCAAAGTGCTCCAGTTTAACGGTAGCAGATTCATTCAGCGCGTGCAGTTGTTCCAGGATGAGCGCGTCCACAACAGTCACACATAAGCGCGTTGGTGACACGTTGTATTAGTATTTATATTTGATTATTAAATAATTAATTAAATTATCAATCACATCGAAACATTTTACAATCCTACTAGCCCTTTCTTTAGATTAAAAACCATTCGCATTAATTTGGTGAGGATTTGAGCAGCATTTGCAGTAGACGCATATTGCAGTATTAAGGCTAACGATTAATCGATTAATTGATCGTTAATTTAAACGACGATCGATCAGGGGAATTTGTGAAAATTGACATCCCTAAGCAGCCGTTTCTTTTTGTACTGCTGTACAAAAAGCAGCGATGCACTTATAAACACTACTACTATACGTAGGTAAGAGGAAAAGAAAATGCCATTGAAACTTTTCTGAAGACAGTAAGTTCCCTTCAGAGATACATTCATATAAACCCACACCCCCAATTCAATATTTGTATTCCTATATTTCGAGCATCGTGAGCTTTCTGTGCACGGTAGAGTATTTTCTCTGCTGGCGTGTCTGTGTTCTCTTCTCTTCTTCCTCTGGCCAGTGTTAATGTCCTGTTTACAGACTTCGTAATATTTCCAAACAAATTCCATCTTGGGAAATGATCGCAATGCAGTTTCTGTGCAAGTCCTAAATAGAGATTTCGTTCCGGTCGACCAGAGTTCCTTCTGTTTATTGTTCGGTGTCAATGATAATGTGAGTAGTGGTTCTTGTTAGGGCTGTAGTCAAGACCACCTTTGTCAAGTCCAAGACCAGGACTAGTCGAGTCCAAGTCAAGACCAAGTCCAAAGAGGTTAGAGTCCAAGACAAGACCGAGTCCAAAAAGGTTTGAGTCGAGTCCGAGTCAAGACCGAGTCTAGGACAGGAAAAAAGTCTTGACATTATGACATTAAATGACAATCATTTTGGGGATATTTGTTGATCTAAAAGCCAAAACAGTGTCACAACACCCAGGATTTTTAAGTATAGACATTCCCCTTGATATCATATAATCTTCTAATCTAAAGAAAAAAGAATGATGGCATATGGTGATACCTCATAATAGTAGTGTTAGAACTGATACAAACACCAACCCACAACTATTACCACTGCTAGGTACTAGTAGCCTACGGAGCATTTGAGCAACTAAATGACAATATAGCTTCACTCCAGTAAAATATATCTGTGGTAATTTCTTCACGTTAAACCAAACTTCTATTTTGACGGGTCTGAGTGTATCTGACGATGGAATGCTGAAGATAAACGTGTACTTGAGTATGTGTAGTACATGAACCTGTGGCACTCACTTGCAGAGACTCGCTGAACAATCAGATTTGATAGCAGTCTTTATTATTCACAGTGACTAGTCAATATAGCAATTTTATATTATGATCGGCAGTGAATAGACAGATCTGTTATTTCAGCTATGCGCCGGTATTGCAGTAGCAAATAGTAGAAAAGAAATCACACACGCGCAGGTCGTACAATGACGGTCACTACAATCTGCGGTAATCTGCGGAGGTTTCTGTGGAAGTCTGCGGGTGCATACTACAATAATACGTTACTGGGAACATAAAAAAGACACCTGGACTCGGTCGAGACCAAAAGCCATATTTGGCAAGACCAGTGGCCGAGACTGAGACAAGTCCGAGTCCGAATACCAGCGAGTCCGAGACAAGTCCGAGACCATAGAAAAACGGTCTACCGTAACTGGGCTACCGTAATTTCTGAGCAACAATTATGAAACATGTTTGTATTTTTGAGAGAATATTGCTTATGCATGGTTATTGAAAAAACTAAAACTTAAAGTGTCTGAAATAAGGCCACAAAACACATACTAAATGTGTGTCCACAAGACTTTTGACTAATGAGGGTTGTTGCCTAGAATTTTTGCTTCAAAATGATCTGAAAATCATCCTGCCTAATCATTTACACAAACATACACTGATTTAAATTTTATTAGAGACCTTTTGTTTGGAAAGGCAATATGCGTGGAGGCGTGTTCACACCTGAGAAGACAAAGGCCGGATAATGTGCCACATAATGAGCTGCATATTAATTAGCCCTTTCACACAGGTGTGTCACAGGATCCCAAAGAATGCAAGGACAAAAGAAATGATCTATATAGCCTATACATATTTTACAATTAGAAATTGTAACCAATTACAAATAGGTTACAATTACAACAACAATTACAATTTTAACAATATTTCAAGTGTATTTCTTTGTAAAAAGTATACATTTTATCATACGTATTAAAAAAAGGTAAGGATTCATTAGTTTGAATATTGGAACAAACACTATAATAACATCTTAGTTGATAATTCAATATACCTACTTTATTTTTGACAAAACATCATACTATAGTATATTTAACTATGAGCAGAAATTGGTGAACAAAAGCGTACCTATTTAATGTGACAGTAGTCTTTTTTTACAGTCAAAACTTTATAATCTATCCAAAACTAATCACAAAATCGTGTCTAAACATTCATATTTAGTCTGTAATATATTGTGTATGATATATTAGTATATACATGTGAATTTGCAGCTTGTTGCTTATACAGACATTTTATTTCAACATATTTCAGTCTATTTTTACTCATCTTAGTAGGCTATAGCAATATAGTTTGTATGTGTTCATGTAAACATAACGTTTACTAATGTAGGAGCGAGAGTGAATGAACAAGGCACAGACACGCGCTGTATAACTGTAGTAAACAAAGCGCGCGCGCCTATGCCGTTCACTCATCATTTAGCCTACACACAGACACGCAATTCATATTTAAACAGTCTTTTTGCAGTTTACAGTCAGACAGTATTCAATATCATGATTAGAACAAAGCACTAGAATAAATGACTTACTACATCAGCTGCATCCGTTGCTCCTCGAAATGAAACTACCAGCACTTCTGGTACATTTTCCAGGGTTAGATAGTATTATTCCTCACAGCGAAAGGATACGCTGTGTACACAGCTGTACAAGATACTTACTAAACACGATGTGTTTTATAATCCAGCTGGTGGGCGTTGGCATGTTTGAATGGCTTGTCTAAGATCATTTGCGTTTGAATAGCGCGCGCTCTCCGTGGGCGTGGCACATTAACGCGTAATTAGGTGTAATGAGCTGGAAAGAAAAATACTGACATCTCTCTCTTTTCATACAGATTACATAAACTGAGAATATTTGTTTTTTTATATAAATTAATTCATTTAAAAGAAGAGAGTTCAAGCTTCATTATGGAAAAACACTCGTGCCTGTATGACAAGTATTCGCGGAATTACAGTTAATCTTAGGACGCGTTTCAGAATGGACTTCACTGACAGAGAGAAGGCAGAACGCGCATCATGTTTGTTTTTCTTTATTTGGCGAAAAGCACAACACTTTGTTTTTATTGTGAGTATCCACAAAAAAATAGACACTTATCAGGATCTAATGATGTACAACACTTAATATGTTAGATCAAAATCAACAGAGTATTTTGAGTTTCTTTTGCACTGATAAGAAAAAAGCGAGACGACCTCAGAGGGTTAAAGATATCTGTATTGTTCATTATGTCTCATGCATCATCCCTCTGGATTATAACCCGCAACCATAAACACAGTAAAGTAATTTAGTTTTACAAAACATTTCTATTTCAAACAAATGCTGTTCTTTTGCAATTTCAAATTTCACCCATCATGCTTTCCAAATAAAAATGAAGCAGCACAACTGTTTTCAATATCTTTAATAATAGCATCAAATCAGCATATTGGTTTCTGAAGGATCATGTCACCCTGCAGTGGAGTAGAGTAATCACTGCTAAAAATCCAGCTTGCCCTCACAGGAATAAATCTTTTTTATACCGTAAAACTTCAAATAGTAGCCCTGGCTTTTATTTTCCCAAATCGTCGAACTGCACCGGCTTGTATTTGAGACAGGCGTCTATATGAGACAGGCCTTTATAATTTAGTGTTGAGATGTTGTTCATGTAGGCCTAGAGTCTCTAATCTCAAAAAAATTCCAAATGCTCCACGTGAAACTTCCGACCTTTTACTATCGTGTCAATTGATTTTAATTAATATGCGCGAGGGAGAGAGACCAAGACAACGCTCGTGTTTGAAGCATAGACTGTAAAAAAGATGGACGACGCCCCTTCGCTCTTTTCCATCGGAGAGAACTGAAGCCGCCAGTGTCCCGATATGGCGCTGACATCTTGGAACTTGAGTCTGCGCACTTGCGCTTTCGGGACCAGTCACGCGCAGTCGTGAGCAGGAAGTAAAGCCGTGAAATCAAGGCCCTGCCCTCACTCTCGCAGAATCAATCGCAAGCACACGCCCCTGCGCTTTTCTTAAGTGGCCTCTGTCTGCTCCGTTCCTCTCCAATGATGTCTGCTGATTGCAGTACCTCGTTAAAATAAGGTAAATACAGCTACTAACCACATAGTCAACATTATGAAAAAAAGTCCGTTGGTGCTTCAGTGACTACTGAGCACAGAGAACCTGTCAATCACAGCTGTCAATCATGATGTCACAGCACCGTTTTTATAGCATCAAATAACTAACTAAAAACAAACTTATTTTAAAAACAAACACTTGAAATTACATCAACGTGATAGAAACTACAGTAAATGACAGAAACTATCTTTGGAAAAAGGATATGTGAAGTGTAATTTAATTGTTTAGTTGGTCTCACGTCCCGTTCAATAACATGGGGAGGCGGGGTTTATGACCTATACTAGGACCGGCCTCTGGGGGGCGATCGAGACGTTTTGGCTTCACTTTTGAGGGCTTGTGCGGCACGCTTGGTTTGAAGACGTGAGAGTGCGCGCGCGCGGCCGGGGCGCTCTCTCTCTTTGCTCGTTATGTGCCCTGTCAGGCGCAGCAGTCATTCTAGTCTACATCACTCACCGATCAAAAAAGGCTTTGGCGGGATAAACATTTTCGTTGGCGGCCGCCCAAAAACGGACGATCTGACGGGTTTTAGAAGATTAAATACAGACCAGGCCTCTATTTGAGACCGGCCTTTATTTACCCAAACCTGCAGCCACACCAGGCGTGTAAAAGAGACAGACGTCTATTTGGGATTCGGCTATTATTTGAAGTTTTACGAGATATATACATATATTAAAATAGAATATATTTATCTTAAGTACAGAATTCTTGATCAAATAAATGCAGCTTCTTTCAAAAACATTGCAAAATCTTACTGACTCAACAGGAGCGGACATACTGTATGATCATATATACATCAATTTAATTATTTAAGAATTAACAGGCCTTTGATTTCGATTAGACCAGAGCAGAAATGCGTCGTGGAAACATCAGGCCAAGGCAGAACAAATTATCTGTGAGAGTAATAAAGTACTGACAATTAAAACCAAATTGCTGAACCTCATCTTAGGCTCAAAATCACTTAAGAGTCATTCAACTTTGACAGCAGTATAACTATTAGCCTGTTAATAAAATCCCAGCATGCATCTGTGTTAATGAATCTATCAAGTAGCTCAATGGACTGTAACTAAAACAAATAAAGTGCAAATGCAGGCTCCAGATCTTATCTATTTTTATATTTATTTTTCATTTCTCTCTGAATACATGCAATGATTTTTTACAAATTGAATAATGGGTATAATTAGGACTGCAAGACATATGCTGATTGACACAGCCAGTCTAATACTGATTTAATGTGATTGTTATGACACACCTCATTCATCTTGATATGGCTGCTGAAGCGGTGAATGACGCTTTGACATATGGGGGTTCAAGATTTATTATCATAAAGAATCATGTTTAGATGTTGGGTATGGGCAATTTATCTTTGTTGGCCATGGATTGTCTCTTTGCATGAAATTTAGCCCCACCATTCTGAATGGTGCGATAAGAGGAGTAATTTAACAAGTGGTCCTTTTGCATGGCTGACACATAGAGGGGAGAAAAAGCCTTTCACTTTCAAACCACTATGGCTGGCATCAATTGACAATAGTGAACTCGCACAAACATCTTGAAACAAAAATCACTACTGATAAGAGTGGCTCTACAGTCTACCAAATCAACAAAAATGGTTATGAATCAACTTGTGTTCAATGCAAAATGCTTGTATAAAAGCAATCTTTAACAGCCTATTTGTCAAAAATGTGTTCTAACATCTCCAAAAGAGAATCCAAAAGCTGCAATTTCCCTTTATTTAACTATGCCACCCACCCTGTGCTGGACTGCATGAATCATATAAGCTTATTCGACAGGTAAAGTGCTGCGCACAGCTCCAAAATGAGCCCTCGGAGAGGACATCATTTATAACATAACAATTGGTGACCTCCAGAATAACCTTAAAGGAGCTGGAGAGCCACACCGGGAGCACAACACAAATGGCAGTGTTTCTCCCAGGAGGAACAGTTTGTTCTATTGTGCAAAGCAAACACCGTTAGACCCACGGATCCGCAGTGGTGTGGAAATCAGAGAGTAATGTGAGTCCAGGAGGCCATAGGATATGCAGAGAGGAGATTGTTCCTGTGATTGAGAGGTTGTCTTGGACTAAGCTGGAGCTCCAATTCAAACTGTGCCATGGATTACAGACAAATGTGCCAAACAGTACAGGCCAATTCAGAACACCTCACTGAGCAGCGATTTCTTCCAGTCTCCCTTTCCTTTTCATTTTCTCTTTCTCTCTTTTGTTCTTGCACCCAAGCCCTTATTCAATTTGTCCTTTTCCATTTGGTCAGCCTGATGCATGCTGTCCCCATAAGAGGCTTCCAATGAGCATATCCACATTCTATGCTCCTAATTTGCTCATTCATTAAATGAGTGATGATTAGCTATGGGTAATCAGTTCAGAGGTAGGACAGAGGTATCATCCTGCACTTTCAATGGTCCATTTGTTTAGGGCCATTAGGAAGAGTTGGTTGTAGCTTGTGGTACAATTAACTCTAATGCCCTTACACTACACAGCATATGGCAGGGAAGCTCTTCAATGCTTTGGTAATGGATACACGTTTCAGGTCCACGAGAACTACTGGGTATATAATCAGCATAAATATTCAATAATAATCCCACACAGCAGTTCTTTAAAGAGGAGCGTGCTACCTTATTCAGTATTTTATTTAATTTGTCAGGAATGAAAAAGAGGCTGTGAAGGAATGACTACACTCTCTTCAATGGGTTGTACTACTAGTTGGGGTTGATTATTCAGTAGATGAAAGATTGGGGGAGAAACACATTTCCACACAATCAGTAGACAAAAACTCAGAAAAAAAGAAAAAAAAACCTTTATAAAAATTAGATGTGATTTAGGGTCTTTAAAGGGATACTCGACCCAAACATGAAAATGCTGTCATCATTTACTCACCCTCAAGTTGTTGCAAACCTGTATGAGTTTCTTTCTTCTGCTGAACACAAAGGAAGATATTTTGAAGAACGATGGTTGTGGGGCACCATTGACTTCCATAGTATTTTTTTTTTCTACTATGCAACTCAAAGGTGCCAAACAACTGTTAGGTTCCAATCGTTCTTCAAAATATCTTCCTTTGTGTTCAGCAGAAGAAAGAAACTCATACAGGTTTGCAACAACTTGAGGGTGAGTAAATGACAGAATTTTAATTTTTGGGTGGAGTATCCCTTTAAACAACGTTATACAGTGCATGGTTATTAAGAGACTGTAAGTCTATCCCTTATATACTCAATTACCTTACTGTCAAAAATGAAATATGGTGCTACTGTGAATAAGGCAATGTTACACCTTATTTTTTTATTTTGTGTATATTTTTAATGAGGGTGATATTTTGATGGTCAGAAATCATTTATTTCTCAGTGTTTCTGGAATTGTACATGTACGGTTACTTATTTAGAATTTTTTTCCATTCAAAAGTTTGGGGTCGGTAAAATGTTGTAATGTTTTTGAAAGTATACTCTTACGTTTACCAAGGCTTCATTATTTTGATCAAATATAGTAAACTGTAACATTTTAAATATTGTATTTTCTATTTTTACTGTGTGCTACAATGCTATTTTTTTCTGTGGTGGCAAATCGTAATTTTCAGCAGTAATTTCTCCAATCTTCAGTGTCCCATAATCTTTCAGAAATCATTCTATACTGATTTTCTGCTCCACAGCATTTTCTTTGTAAACAGAACAGTAATAATTTCTTTTTTATTTTAATCTTACTTACCCCACACTTTTGATCACTAGTGTACTTGCTCTACAAATCTTTTTCAAGGTTGTGTCTCAGTGTGTGGATTGCTAGAGAAGAATAAAGGAGAAAAGGACTGAAAAGGAAAAATGTTTAATAAAAGCAAATAAAGTCTATACTTTATTTATTAAGCTTAAGACTATTTGTATCTAAATGGCACATTAATTCAGTATGTTTTCAAAGATGTGTGTAGCAAAAGAAGGCAAAGTTTAAAAAATATATATAATTAGTACTCTTTCTAGAATATGAAATGAATCAATTACATAGTTCACTGCTATCTATGTGAGATTACAACAACTAGTCACTAATCTTTTAGAGCAAATGAATTAGAAAATGTGAAAATTGAATCTCCACCCCAGTAACTGCTGGGGATTTACCATGGATTAATGAACTGCTTCCCTCACCACCAACACGCTTGTTTTAACTGTCAATCACTTTGGAGACAGCGTCTTTCTGTTATTCCACTCAGAATATTAAAGCCAAGACAATTTGGCCTTGGATCACATGCTTTGTCACTCAGAGAAAACGGGATTTCCAGGCAAAACAAACTTTTATGCATGTAAGCGGCTCTCTCTAATTCAACAAAAACAACTTCTCATTTTGTCTATGCAAATGAAAAGTAGCTCATTTATTAAAACGCAGTCTCTGGGTGTTAAGATAGCCTGCTGTTGAAACACTGATAGGACATAATGAGCAATCCTTCATAGAGACAGAAGCCAGGCCAGATGAGGTAAGAATTAAAATCCCATCTCAGTGTTTTCTACTGTAGCTGTTTTAGTTCGGTTGGTTGCCAGACTTCCTCATCACCTCGAGGCATTCTGTGCTTCGGTCGCACAGTTCATATCGACACTGGTTAAACCTGAGAGGGAATTTCAGTCAACTTCCTGGAAACCTAAGTAGCTGAAAAACATCCATGATCCCCTCAGCTACTTTAAATGCAGACATCAAAAATGTAACCTTTTGCAATTGATCTCTCTGATCACGTAATGGATTTTGTGTCTGCCTGACTGATGGCTGTAATGGGATTCAGCTCTCCTTTGGCTGATAAGAGACCTGACAGTTCCTCAGGCCACCACGGAAAAGTTGCACACAATAGTAAATGAGGCTTCTCAAAACCACAACCTCTCAGGGCACATCAGGTAAAATTGGCAAGAGACTCAGTCAGGAGATAAATCCCACACAAGCAAGAGAGAGAGTTCAATGGTAACCATGAACATACTGCCAGTAATGTCTTTCTTGGAAGAAACAAGCCCATGTGTCTCTAGAAATTTGTAAAAATGCTTCATATACTGAAGACATATATCATATATCATCATTGGGGATGTTGCGATCACCCGATTTCACAATGAACCACGATAAAAAAGGTCAAGATTATTAAACCGCAAGAATTTGGAAGCTATTGTTAAAAATGTCTATATAGTTATAGTCTTTCAGACTGGTGTCAACTTGTGCCACAAGTGGGCTGTGTCCTGTGCCTGGATGCTCTGTGAGGCAGTTGCTATATTTACCGTGAAGGGTTGGTCAAAATCCCTTGCCTCTTCAAATACATCTATAATCATAAATCCTTTTGGATGCTTATATACTTCCTTATAAAAAATCAATAATCAAATATATTCATTATCACATACTTATTTTTATATTCTTTGTGCTTGTGAAATTATATTTTCTTAAATGCATGTGATGGAAGTAACCAGTTTCTTTTACATGCATTCCAATCTTACTTTGAGATTGCACGTAGTACACGCAGGACACGAAGGCCATGTAACCCACAAGGCCGTTTGTCTCTTTCTCTGGTATCAGAAGAAAGGTTAGAGGGTCCTAAAGGCAGCGTGGACACATATGATCCTTCGCTGGACAGATGGTCAAGCTATATTGAGCGTTACTATTGAACTTTAATTGTTGTATTAAAGTGTATTCTTTCCAGTATATTTCCTTCCTTGGGAGTAAATGCCAGTTATCTGTTTTTCTCCCAAACGAGTGAATGTTTTAGCATTATGTTTTGGTATACTTAACTGATAGTAAGGAGCTCAGACTCTCTTCAGCCTTGATGGGAGCTGTTATTTGCTAGTGTCTGTTATTTGTGTGTGTGCGTATGACATTCTATGTAGGTTCTGGACGTTCGGACCAGACAACCCGGCGCCCTGCTCTAACCGGCGAGGCCACCACAGACCTAAATCTATTGAGTGGACGACAACTATCTTTACTAATGGCGATAGGCACTCCTATCTCCTCACATGTGTTAAATTGTTTAGGCTCTTAATGTTTCTTAGCCAATGAGAATCATTCAACCTGTAAGCAATGACGTAGCTTAGACCTTGGAAATGGTATAACTGCTGTGATCTTTGTAACTGTAAGGGAGGCGGCCTACGAACTCCTGTGTGAGTCTTGAAGCTGACTTCTGCTGATGAAACTGCAAACTATTTTCAGTAAAACTTTTCTTTAATTTTTTATAATTCTGACTCCGGGTCTTCATTCTTCATATCTGGTTCTGGGTCTTTAACTGTATACCCCTTACAGTTATGGTGGAGGATGCGGCAATTATTCTTTGGTGACATCCCTGGCTAATCAACAAACAAGGTAGTAATTTTATTATTTGGTTAGGGCTATCTGATTGGGAGAGATTTTGAAGGGGAGCGGGAGAGCTTCACTCCGATGAGGAGAGTGAAGATTAATTATACTGAAGGTTAAAGTATAAAAGGAAGTCGCTGATAGCATTGTTTAAAGTTTTAACAAGAGCAGACAGCGCAAGCGAAGCGTGCTCTGTGGGGGCCCCATTGGGCATCGTTGGTATAGCAACACCCCAGCAGAGTACGTCCCTGGATTGTAGGTCCAGTGGCACCGAAAACCTGCTCAATCTCTTCCATCTCAGATAGGGGATCCCCGAACTTAGTGAAGTGAATCAGGCAGTTAGGGATACTAACAATAATAGGGTTGTTTGCCAGGGATGCATCAGGAACGATTCCGAGAGAAAAAAAAAAAAAAAAAAAGAAGTTGTGACCCAAATTGGCGTGGACCAGTATATGTAACTGTGATTTTGGAGTATACTTTGCAGTTTCATCACGCAGAAGCCAAGCTGTGTTGTTAAAAGATCGCCGCCTCCATTTCTGCAATAACTTCAGGTGAGTATGAACCATGATTAAGATATGGCAGTCCTGAAACAAATAGTGAGACAGGAAAGCAAACGCTGTTAGCAGCTGTGCTCTGAAGCCCTCACTTCAAAGAAATTTGCAGAAATTATTAAGTAAATGGTAGTCAGTATTTTGATTCTGATTGGAAATTTAAACAACTTGACTGGCTACAAACAAATAAAGAAACTGGAAAATTTAAATGTTTAGCCTTGTATTGCTTACGATGATTACAAAAAGCAAGTGAAGTAAATTCTGGGTCGGGGATAATTTCCCTCGACAAGCGACTAAAGTTAAAAGGAAACTTTGTGAAAACAACTTACAATATTTTGAGCATTTCCATGCAGCTTATGAAAATTAATGTTCTGCCAATGATAATGATGAAGATTATGATTTGGCTATTATGATTAAATCCGCCACTGGTGGACTGTAAAAGAATACAGAGAACTGCTTATCAGTGGCTCTGTTTGCATTCCTGAATGGGACACACGCTGCTTCAAGAGTGTGCAGTAAGTGGAGCCGACAGAAGGTGTTTAAAAATGTGATAGTGACAAATTCCTGGTATTAATGTGGGTTTGAAAGTTGATCAGTGTTTAAATGAAGACATTAACATTTTTCGTCTGAAAAATAAGAGATAAAAAACAAGGTCAAAAGATTGAAGTCTTAAAGTGAATCTTGTTGAAGAAAAGATCTATAATAGTAATTTTTACAAGTGAATTGATGAACACTAGTTGATGTAAAATTAATGACTCCAACAAATGTGAGTTGCAAAATATATCAAAGTAACTAAAAGGATGATTGTGTTATAATTAAACATTTTAAAAAGGTTTTAGATGATATAGAGAGACTTATCTCACAGATGATTTACAATAACTGCAAAAGTATCACAAGCAGATAGGTCTAGCCTCGTCAAAGTTAGTGTGAATCCTAATTGGAGATGCATAAACTCCAAGAGAAAACTTAAGTCAAATATTAAACTATGGTTGAGAACTTGACATTTAAATTGAGATTCAGAAATGTGAAACGTTATTGAGAACTAAAATAATTATTTTTATTGAAGATCAAATAAGCATAAGCAGGACTGGATTAACAGTTGCTGAATGCTGATTAAACAAACAGCTTGAAAAGTTGGCCATGAAAGAACTAGAAGCTGATGTTTTGCTTTCAAAAGATAAGTTTGTTATTGGCTGTAATGAAACAGTTTGCTTATCTGGATCTGATGTGTACTGTGGCTGAAACTGCCAGTGCAACAGAGACTCAATCTGAGTGGAAATTTGTAATGTCTAAATAAAGACAACTATAAAAATTATGTTTATTTGGAAACACATGTAATTTCTGGCAAATATGCCTTAAGCTGGGATAGAGTTATAGGATGGTAGATAAAAGTTTGATGTTAGAAGTTTATGAGAGTGCAGTGTGCCAGTCCTGAATGTCTCAGAGTCTCTCTCATTCAATGTCAGCTAAAAGCTGTTATCTGAGCCTGTCATTAGTGATAATAAGCTATTTGAATTAAAACACAGTGTTTCAGTTGAAGAATCATAGACACAGAGATGTTTAAAGAAACAATTGCCATAAAGGGCAATTTGTATTTGTAAATGTTTTAAATGTAAAACTGAATGACTTTAAAGAAGTCTTTAAAATAATAATACAGACCTTAAACTATAGAAGTGACATCTTTGATTAGGTTATTTTAGGACCAGTAACTTCTTTGTCTGATCTTAGTCCCCACCATGAAACGGGGGTGGGCCGACGCCTTCGGCTACAGAAACTCTACACTGAATGTACGGTTGTGATCTAAATCCACTGAGTAGCTAGGTTGCTGCTTTTAAGATGGTTAATGGATTTAAGTGATTAAATACTGTTGTTATTAACCTGTCTCCCTGTGTTACAACTATTAGGCAGTCCGAATGGCCCTGGTGACTCTTGATTGTGTCTTTCCTAAGCTCCAGAGAACAACAGATTTTGTTGAAGAAAACGGTCAAAGATTCTGTGATGGAAAAAAAGCGGTCACCAGTGGGCACGAGTGACCATCTCTATGACGGGTAAGACCTTCTTTGGCCAGACAGGGGGCAACCTAAGCCAGAGTGGATTCACGTAAAGTCACTGGGCATTTCCTGAATGGAGATGTTTTATGTGAGACAGGTATGAGAGTTGAGCAGGAGCTGTGAGGCCAGCAGCGTCCTTATGCCGTTAAGGGGAGATGACGCGGTGACGAGTTACGGCATGTCTCCCCAATAAAGCAAAGCTCCTCTATACCACTCACCAGAAGAAACCGCATTAGTTGTATGGCTTGTTTTTCATTGTGACAAGCGTCTGCAAATATGCCAGGGGAAAAAAAAAAAAACACCCTGATGGAGGTTATAGATAAAGAGCTAACAGGAATGGGCTTTCGGGGTTCAGTCGGGGCCATGAAGTGATTCCCATTAGTTGTTGTGGAGACAGTAATAAAACTTTTTGATGTCGGTTGCCTTATGGGCAAGGAAAATTATAGTGTTGAGTTTGAACTAGTATGTCTAACATAGTTTTAACTTCTGAAGGTCGTTAGACATGGTGGTGACTAAAGATGAAGACAGTTTTTGTAGATTCAAGAAAAGTCTGGCTAACAAAGGTGAATGGTCAAAGGTTCATAGTGAGAGAGACTGCTTGAGTGAAGGAAAGGATGGTAACTGTGTCTGTCTTTCTGTTATCGGCCTGCTAGAGCAAGCTTAAACAAAATAATGTTAATGAACCAAAACAACCCAGCTGACCTTGTTAAAATCAAATGAATAATGAACAGGCATGCTTTGAAACTGGTTTAGGGACCATGTAAAATTAGATAGAAGCTACAGGAAAATGGAAAGGTTAAAATCTTATTTAAAATTTTAATCTTTTAGCAACAATATAAAATATGAGAATATGAGCAGTTCATAGTCAGGTATGAATGTGTGTATTTGTTGGTGACTGCACGTCATGTCTTGTATGTGTTAGTTTGGGGTACTATTATTTCCTGATTTTAAGGATATTGTGTCATTAACTTCTGGAATTAGTGTTTTATCATTACAGATGGGTTAAGTAAAATGACAAACTTTAAAAAAGTTGATAATTCTAAATCAATCTGATGAAAAGACAATGCAGAACATGGGACGAGCTTTAATTGGAGTGGTTTTCCAGCTCTGTCTGCTATTGGTAATTATGAATGCTTTTGTCATTTATGATATTGATCTGAATTACTCTCTGGATTAATATTTTATATAAATTGGAATTGTAAAGAAGATTGCCGTCCATTATGGGGTAAAACTCTTGTCTAAATTCAACTGAGGGTCTAAATTTAAATAGACAACTAGGCGGGATCATAAGGATAAACGTAGGAAAAAAAAACATACATATATATATAGACTTGACGGCAGAGAGACAAAGTGACACATTGGCTAAGTCACTATCCAAATTATCCAGAGTGAGCTCCCTCATTTTTATTGAAAGGCCGGAGGGCGAACAAAGGAGGAGTGAATATAACTTCTAAAAAGGAAAGGTTTTATTTCTCAATCCATTAAATGGATGTATGACATTAGATGTCTAAGAAAACAGCTATATGGCTGTCTTAGGGGTTGGGATCTGAGTAACATAATATTTTGTTTTCTGTGAAACTGTAAAGATAAGTGGGACTGAGACAATACTGCTAATATTATTTTTATTTTATTTTTTTTGTTTGTAATATACTTACAATGTTCTAATAATCTTTAGACTAACTATTTGATAGACAAATACTGTATGGAAGTCAAATTAAGTTTAAATGGTATGAAAAGTGAGTTTCAAAATAAAAATAATAAGGAATTGTATGATTAACAGGGATTAATGTGATATAAAGATAAGGAATGAACAAAAGCTTTATTAAGCAGAATGGGGAACAATTCTATATTTTAGACTGAAATGATGATGTGAATTTGTTTTATTTTATTTCTATTTTTGAAACAAACAAAAAAGGGTATAAGATGTTATACAATTAAAATGGTACATGCTATGTGACCGTAAACTGAAAGATGATTTCAGTAAAGACTTAAAGTTCTTACATCGATTATTATGGGTCTTAATTATTAATATTTTATTTTTGTTGTTGTTTATTTTTAGTTAGATAACCATTGTGTTTTGAACCTAAAGGGTCTATAAAAGGGGTAGTGAAAATAATGGATTCACCATCCAACTTTGTTTATAATAAAAGGATTTGGAAATCATAGTTTTATAAAAATAAAAATAAAAACCTAGTGCATATATTCTGGTATTCATGATTATAGACAATGTCTTCATTTAGGATCTGAGTAGTGACTGTGGATCTAGGCCATGCTAGGAATACAGCAACAGTGCTTGCTTATTTAGCCTGGCTTCCAGAGAATAAATATGTACTTGTCTCGTAATCAGTTATGTGTTTTATAAAAATTTTAACCTGACTGATAAACTGAGGAAGAATTACATTGATGTCCTGTTGTGAGTGGAAGGTGGGAGAACCTCTTAATGGGGACTGGAATTTTTAGTAACCAGCATGTCCGTGACGAGGTGAAGAAACAAGTGTGACCCGTCAGGGGAGCATGCGTCACCACTCCTCCCTTCCGTAGTGACCTCACTGGTTAGACCAGACGTGGCGGTATTGGACCCCACATTGGTCTAAAACGGGGGACTGAAGGGTTGGTCAAAATCCCTTGCCTCTTCAAATACATCTATAATCATAAATCCTTTTGGATGCTTATATACTTCCTTATAAAAAATCAATAATCAAATATATTCATTATCACATACTTATTTTTATATTCTTTGTGCTTGTGAAATTATATTTTCTTAAATGCATGTGATGGAAGTAACCAGTTTCTTTTACATGCATTCCAATCTTACTTTGAGATTGCACGTAGTACACGCAGGACACGAAGGCCATGTAACCCACAAGGCCGTTTGTCTCTTTCTCTGGTATCAGAAGAAAGGTTAGAGGGTCCTAAAGGCAGCGTGGACACATATGATCCTTCGCTGGACAGATGGTCAAGCTATATTGAGCGTTACTATTGAACTTTAATTGTTGTATTAAAGTGTATTCTTTCCAGTATATTTCCTTCCTTGGGAGTAAATGCCAGTTATCTGTTTTTCTCCCAAACGAGTGAATGTTTTAGCATTATGTTTTGGTATACTTAACTGATAGTAAGGAGCTCAGACTCTCTTCAGCCTTGATGGGAGCTGTTATTTGCTAGTGTCTGTTATTTGTGTGTGTGCGTATGACATTCTATGTAGGTTCTGGACGTTCGGACCAGACAACCCGGCGCCCTGCTCTAACCGGCGAGGCCACCACAGACCTAAATCTATTGAGTGGACGACAACTATCTTTACTAATGGCGATAGGCACTCCTATCTCCTCACATGTGTTAAATTGTTTAGGCTCTTAATGTTTCTTAGCCAATGAGAATCATTCAACCTGTAAGCAATGACGTAGCTTAGACCTTGGAAATGGTATAACTGCTGTGATCTTTGTAACTGTAAGGGAGGCGGCCTACGAACTCCTGTGTGAGTCTTGAAGCTGACTTCTGCTGATGAAACTGCAAACTATTTTCAGTAAAACTTTTCTTTAATTTTTTATAATTCTGACTCCGGGTCTTCATTCTTCATATCTGGTTCTGGGTCTTTAACTGTATACCCCTTACAACCGAGTTCACTAGGTGACTATGATTGGGTTATTTGAGACAGTCATAATCCTTTTAGATGTTTCTTTTCAAAAACATTGATGATAGTATTAATAATCTAGCACTGTTATTTTTTCTCGTCAGATATTTTTCAACAGTATGCCTGTGTTTTAATTCAAATTGTTTCTTGATATAGTTTCGAAAATGTGCCGGGATGGCTTGATAAAGATGAAAATAGAGTTAAGTGGAAGTTGTGCAGCACCATAACATTATAATAAGAACACCAGAAAGTTGTGATTTCTTTTTGCTTTAGTTGCCTGTGTTTCAGCACATTGTTACAGGAAGAGCACATCCACAACGGGAGTAACACTTTCTGGCTAGCACTTGACTTAGTTTACTTAAATTGGGTCCTTTTGTGCAGATACAAATTGTAATGTTACCTTTATGTTGTGTATCTAGGGATATCTGATTAATATCATATAATTATATAGAAACGGCTTCAGTTTACTGCTCATTTACTCTTCAGCTTCACCTCATGCAGCTATTCCTTTTAGATGTTTCTTTTCAAAAACATTGATGCATTATTGATAATCTAGCAGTGTTATTTTTTTAGTCATATGTTTTCATATTTTGATACACATCTGCATGTCATATTTGTATTTGTCAACATTCATTTTTAACTGTTTTAATAAAAATAAAAAAATTATTTTGCCATGACGGACACGCCCTGCACCCGAGTACTAGTTTTTGAGAGCTACCAGTACTCAGGAAGTCATGCAAATATTTCTATTTTGCTGTCAGGAGTAGAGATGTGTTTTTTTCTTTTGGTCAATTTTTCATTCTAACATTTACAGATGGAGAATATACTAATTGTAAGTTATGCACTGAGGAAAACACCACATCTCAAATGGGGCAAGCCACGTTAAATTATATAGCCTACGCGTTAACTCTGAGTTATTTTGAATCCCTAAATATAAAGAGTCCTTATAAATAAAGAGTCCGTGTCCTTTGCCATTTTTCAGATGTGCTTAAGTTGTAATTACAAACTTAAAATACAAACAAAAAAAAATGAGAGTATGGTCAGATAACATACATCATTCGAAATTGTAAAGGGTACTTTTGTGTAAACTCACAATAACAACAAAATATTGTGCTTTTCTAAAATAAAGAAAACAAACAGGATGTACTTTATGTCTCCATGAACTGGAGTACGTCACAAAAATGAACCGAAACTCAGCATATAGGCTGCTTGCAACAAATACTCTATGATTATGTCATCCACATGAAAGGTGCATTCAAGGCGCATCCACTGCAGAGATGATGAATCAGCATCGTCTTTGCAGCTGACATTGACTACGTTTACAAGCAGCCAATAACCCGTTCAAAACCGGAATATTATCAATAACCCGGTCGCGCACGGCCATGTAAACACCGGCAAAAACCCGAATATGCTCATATTCCGGTTTTTAAAAACACGAATATGATCCCTGGGTTACCCCTTTTCTAACTCGAATATTTGGTCATGTAAACGCGTATCGGCATATCCCCATCAAAAGGAACATTGATTTGTGTTCTGCGCATGTTCTATTCGCAAGGAATCTTGGTCTTTTGAGTAGAGGAACTTCTTGTATGCGCCCGCATGCAGTATACCGGAAGTAAACAAGAAGTGGAGGTAAACATGACGAGACGCAGCACAGCACCATACTTTTGGAGCGAGGAGGAAACCAATTTCTTTATTAGTGTGGTGAAAACCATGAATATATTGTCGCAAACAAAGGCGATCGCTATCTGCCCCGAACTATTCATTATCCGCATGCTGCTGCTGTTCTTGTTGTCTTTGGATACAGGAAGAAGAATCGGAAATGACGCATATTGCGTCTTAAGGTTGTCCGTACGTCCAGACGCTAACCGTGCGTGTGTCGCCGTTTACATCAGGATATTGCCAATTGATTACAAATTCCATGTATACAGGTATTAACTCTCTCTGCTCACGCATGTAAACGGGTTATTCTGAATGTTTCAGAAACCCGAATAGTGACCTAAACACAAAATTATTATTAAATAAACTCAGACTCCAATAATATGCATAGGAGCCGAGTTTGAGAAGTATAAAGGACGTGGAAGTCAAACCTTTGGCTTGTACTCAGCTTTGCTGCAGAGTCGGTGTAAAACTCTGAATGACCCCATCCATTGGGGCCATACTAAATGGAAGAGGCAGGACTTATGGCCGCCTTCGCTACTTGTGTCCTCCATCACTCAGCACAATGTTTGACCTTGTGTTATGGCACGGCATCGCTCCTCTCTCATCCTGAGACGAATATTGTCTCTACTACCTCAAAGCTGCTCCACTAAGGGCCTCTACTGACATTAACAGCTTCACTCTCAGTGAAGTGTCAAGGGAACAAGCATCATCTATTTCAGCTCAATCAAGGACACAAAATAGGGGGAAATACAATCTATATGTGGTGCATGTGAAAAACATGTAACATGTAAAGAAATAAAAAGTGCAATTAATTTGTGCTGAAAAAATTGTGGCTGGGGACTTGGTGTTACTTTGATCTACTTTCAATAGACTTTCTAGGATCTCATTTGATTCACAGCTATATAAAAAGCTATTCTTGTAATGTAAACCTCTACATGCAATGTTTAAATGGGAAATACAATTGGAAATGTCATTTAGGTAACCTTGACGCAACAGATGGCTAAGAGAAATACGGGAGACCACAAAGTAATCAATCAAACCAGTATAGAAGTCTTATACAAGCTATAATTAGAGAGAAAAAATGCTTACCGAAGCTGTAAGCATTTTAAGTATGACGTGAAATAAAAACAAATGAATACAATGCTGCAACAAAATCACCCTTCTGTAATCCCTTTAGGACAATTGTGCACTTTTTTCAGATAAGATGGGTGGAATTAGTATTCAATAATAGGAGCATAGGCAATGCTTAACTGCATCAGGGAAAAGACTAACAGAAATCTCATTTAAATTGCTTCAAACACAGTCCCCTAATAGGCTAAAGTAATTCAAATTTAGAAATACTGTAGTCTCGCTGGCACTCACACCATCGGTTTCTACCATCTGTTTTTGAGCCAGTAACAGCAAATCTATAATGATTAGGGGTATGCAGTGGAACCTACGGCGGAGATATGGGCATACACTGCGGCAGCATTGCACGCATCCAGCGTAGAGCACATTATGAAGAGTAAAGGTTTGGTGGGAACGGATTGGATTATGATGTGTCAATGAGAATGATTCCAGGGGGAGGAGAAACAGCTGTTGCCATTGATTAGCATGATGATTCTGGCACTGAGCCGTCTGCAATGAAACAGAAATCATAGAGGAAAAAGCTTTCTACACACAGCTGACTCTTAAGCTTCCTTGGCACCATTTTCACATTACTTTTAACAGGTATATTATAAGATGCAGTACATCAATCATTTTCTAGTTTTTTTTTTTTTTTTTTTTTTTTTTCGGCTAGCAATTTCCTGAAAGGCAGTGATAAAAGCAAGAGCTTTTTGTTTAATTGCTTTGTGTTTTAACATTGTCATTTATGATCGTCCAACTGGCATGGCAAAGTCTAAGATGCCAAGTCGAAGTCCCTTTTGATGATTTCATCATTTCTTTCAGCTTCAATGTTGCTTTGTACTTATCAGTCGTCACTGGAGGCAGCTAAATAAAGAGATTGTGAAATGTTACTTGTGTAGTATGCTAAAAAAGAAGAAGAAGAAGAAGAAATGGGACACCCTGGTGGAATAATTAAGAAAAATGTTGATTGGGTTAATTTCTTTTTCTTTATCTGCTTCATCCCTTAATCTGTCTGAGTGCTGAAAATGCTGGATTTATCAAAAAATATTGTCATACATTAAGAAACATTACTTGTCTTGAGAAGCAATTAAAATATGGAATAATCTGACCAGTTTGAAATGTAACAGGTACCAAAATCAGAAGATGGTATTCATGGACAAGGTGACTTGTGCTTTATTTGCATATAATTGAAGGATGTGGAGATAAATCTGCATAAATCAGGATTATGGAGTGACATGTTTCTATACGGCTTCTCCACCTTAAGTACAGGTTTATGCCCATTGAGCCATTCAGACGCCTACAACATTTTCCCAGTCAGTTTAAAGCACTGCTAACAGTAATTATTATTCTTGCTATTTCGTTCTAATATGCGGTGAATACTAATGATGCATGATTTGGGGGGAAATTCTTTCTGATAATAACTGTGATTGTGATTTTTTTTTTTTTTACAGATTGTTTTTGTAGGGCTGCACAACTTGGCCAAAATGTTATATCAATATGGCTATATAATAATAACAATAATAATAATAATAATCAGTAGTAGTAGTAGTAGTCAAGTCAAGTCAAGTCACCTTTATTTATATAGCGCTTTTTACAATACAGATTGTATCAAAGCGCTTCACAGTGATAACATGAAAACAATATAACAAAGTTTGATTCTAAAAGATATTGCGTCAACGTCCACCTTAAGTAAGGCAGATCAATAATATTATTGAATATTAAATGTCCCCAACTAAGCAAGCCAAAAGCCAAGGCAACAGTGGCAAGGAACCAAAACTCCATCAGGGACAGGATGGAAAAAAAACCTTGGGAGAAACCAGGCTCAGTCGGGGGGCCAGTTCTCCTGTGGCCAACGAAGGAACAGTGCATGATTCGGGCAGCATTACAAGTCAGATTGGATCGGAACATTTAGAGTATTTTTTGGAAGTCCAAGTATGCACGCCGGTCTTAAGACGAGTTGTTGAGGATCAGTGCCGTCCACCTAGTAGTAGCAGCAGTAGTAGTACTGTTATTTACTAAATAAAGCAAAATAAGAAATATTACACTTGTAATATTTAGATAAAAAGAGTATTTATGAAAATTTGAATAATATTTTTATTTTTCATTACAGCTCAAATAATTTATTAATTTTTAAACTTTATACCATCAAACTTTTATTTTGACTCAAAACTGCAGAGAGTACTTAAAGCTTCTCTTTTGATGAGAAGCACTTCTTATTAGAAGTATGGAATGGTTGGCGCTTGTTGCGTTCTCAGAAGGATATTAAAGTGACCCAAACTCAGAGCACTTGCAGAGATGGAGCTCATGTGGAGCAGTATTTACCGTGAACTGGGCCACTCTGAGATGCTGCAACAACAGCGTATAATAAGATGCTCACATGCAAGAACACACATTAGTTTATTTAATTAAATCACCGCTTCTGATAACTGCCCTAAGCCATATCGCAATTTTGGTTTTATTTTGATTTGAATCAGATAGCCCTCAATGAACCTCTCAATTCTCAAAAGTAATGCACATTGTGCAGCTAGTTTTTAAAATTAAATGTGGTGCACAGGTAATCCTAATTCCCATGTTTACTGGAACATACTTATTAAAAAACTAAAGCAAACCTGTAATTGTGGTGCCATTAGCAGGTAGGCCATTTCACTCTTACTCTTTATGCAGATAATTATTGCAGATACGCTAATGAATATGTTGTCATCAGCAAATATGATGGCTTGGTTGTTCTTTTAGACTGCATAGCAGTCTAACGTGAACAGAAAGTACAATCTGAGGCTCAGAGGCAGCAGTCTTTCAGAACTCCAGGGTTAAGAGTTGACTAAAGCCCTATTCGCAAGGGATAAGTATTACCTGGTGACCTCTAGTCATTTGTAATAATTGCGGAGGTTGTCTGTGATCTTAATCCCGTGCGAATCGGCCATGTCTGTAATTTGTAAAGTAAAAATTCCCCCGCAAATGACCTACCATATTTCGCCGAACACAGAGGTCCTGTGATAATATTAGTCCCGTGCGAATCGGCATCTCAGTGATTTGGTGGGGTCGTTTATAATTTTTTCAAGGTTTTTGTTTCCTGTGCGCTTTTTTATCCATCTTTCACGAAGAATAGAGGCTGCATTGGAGTGTTTTGATAGTATTTTGGGTGCTGGGTCATATTGCTATACACCATACAACTATACAATTTGCAGAAAGAGAAAGCTGAAAACCATCAGAAGAGCAAAAACAAAAAGAATGATTAGATGGAGATGAATGACATTTATAGCAGCATACATAAGGACAAGTCTTCTGTTTATGATATATCATACATCTAGACATAATAACGACAAGCCATTTCCAAGCAATAGCCAAATGACATCATATCCGGGAGATAAGTCAGTAAATTCGAGTAAAATCACAGGCTTCGCTTATCCCGTGCGAATGCGCCACACGAAATTCAGATGTGGGTGGGTAATTTCAAATTTACACAAGGTCCACTCCCCAGATAATACTAATCCCGTGCGAATAGGGCTTAAGACTCCAGCATGTTTCTTGGCAAAACTCTGAGTAGCAGTATTGAATATATGTAATCATGACTAAAAAAGGTCACAGGGGTCTGAATGTAATTCAACAATCTCCCTGTTAACTCTTTCCCTGACAGTGTTTTTTGTTTTTTTTAAGTTGCCAGCCAGCACCACCATTTTTTATCAAAAATTATGTCAAAATTAAAAAAATAAAAATAAAATCTAGCTTCATGCATTCTTTTTTTAATACACTTGAATTTGGGTTTCATAATGAAATAATCACTGCATAAAAAACTGATAATAATGTAAAAATGTGTACCTTGAAATGCAATGTAAGTCGCTTTGGATAAAAGCGTCTGCCAAATGCATAAATGTAAATAAAAGGTATAGGCCTAAAGTAATCAAATGTATAAAAAAGTCTTCACTGTATAAGTTAAATATACATTTATTCTTATTAAAGTTACAAAAGTGATTCAGTTGAGAGCAGTGAGAGATTTTCTCTCTTTTTTGTTGTTTGATTAACATTAATAGTGATGTAAATTTGGATGCTGTCACTTTAAGACCGGCTGCACAGATCCATTATACTTGTGTTTTGTTCACCCTCAATTACTCAGAATTGTTTACGTTCACTTAAGAAATAAATTACTCTGTTTACTTGCAAATACATGTCACTTTGACACATAGGTATGTGTATTTAACCATTCAAGTCCAATTTATCAGCAAAAAGCACTCAGTTCAGTTCCCATGTGCTATGAGCAGCAGCTTCATGCCGCTCTGCTTCTCGGTGCTTTCTGAGAGACGTCTCTCAGAGAGCACACGCATGTACTGAAATGAGTTGTCTTTCACTGCTAATTGCGCTTCAATGGTTTAAAATGGTTTTAAACCGCAGTGCTTAAAAACATACACAAACGATAAGCTTTCGTGACGCTTTTGCATGATAAACTTTTGCACAGCAACGTCACATGCGTAACCGAGATAGAGATGATAGTACAAAATCTCTACCGGTTGACAAATTTCTACCGGTTAATCGTGTCTACCGGTATATTGCCAATCCCTATATCCTGCTTAGGTAGTCAAACTCAATCTGTCAATCAAAGCAATAGAAAGTCTTAAATCATTACGGTTGTATGATATTCAACAGGCAACAATCATATTTCCTCTACTTTGCACATCTTTCTTTCTATTCTAACAAAAACTCATGAAATCAATCATGACTTGTTATCTTGCTTGTGTTTGGTGTGAATACTTGGAAAGTTCCAGAAAAAAAGTTAATTAAAACTTTTCTTCCTTCTTGGCTGCCAGCCCTTCAACACCCTTCCCGCCCCTTAGTCTGTGAAAACAAAACTAAATTAGCTTTAGCACTCTCACGCATCTCCTCTAAATGCAAAGATAACCTGTTTACTGAAGGAAACTTGTGACAAAACATGCTACAAGAAAACAAAGGCAGCCGCAATGACATGTAAATGTCATACTAAGAGGTACCACTGCACCATTTTGTCATTAATGTAATAACACCACCCTCATCTCTCTCCCTCTAAACGATCTAAAAAAGCATTCAGGCCAATCTCCAATCCCACAAGTGGATTTTGGTCCAAAAAAGGCTTACAAGGTGCATTAGCAATACCTCTTATTCACTTGAGTGGACTGGCATACTAATGTGACTTTCCAGTCCACAGTGTTCAGGAGCGCAAAGGCGGTACTGTGCTGAAGGCCTTTTGTTAGAAATTATACACATACGATTAATAAACATCACCCCAGCACTGTCCCCAGAGATGTGGAGCCAGAAAAATTGGCCACTGATAATGGAGGCGGATCCATCTTGTTTGCCTGTCATGTCGTCCTCCCAGAGCCACATCTGCATGAAAAAGTGCTGAAGAGAAGCAGAATCGTAAAAGCTGAGGGGAAAAATTTTATAAAATACAACACACAAATGACATATGTTGAACAAAAGAGGAGATTAGCACTGAATTAAGATCATACTCTTGCTCATTCAAACAACTAAAAAATGGGTTAACAAATGAGAAAGCTACTTTTATTTTATATTTACTTATTTTTTCTTGCCCCAATAATGCAAATACTTCCAAAAGAAGCCAAAGAAAGATGACACACAGAAAAAAATAAGTTATACAAAAAGTTAAAAAATTCTAGTACTGTTGGACTAAATAGATACTCTTGGAGCAATGCTTATGAAAACAAATGAGTAGACTGCAATTAATTGTTGCATAAAACAGTTCATAACTTAGCACAAAATTGCAAGTATGCATATTAGAAATACTGAAAGGAACCGTTCACCCAAAAATAATAATTCTGCCTTAAGAGCAGGGAAATTTGAGCTTCCATTTACCATATTTGATAAATCTATGTATGTGCTTTGATCAATATTTATACATGAATAAAATCCAAAATTAAAACGGTTCATCATATAAAGCGACCATGTCAGATGTCAGTTTTGGTGGAATAGACCTTAGAGGAGAGGTTTCATTAAAAATAAAATTTGAAGATAAACGGAAATATTATGGGTTTGAAATGACAAGTAAAGGGCAAGTAAATTTGATACTTAAAATTTTTGGGTGAACTATCCCTTTATAGATCAATTTACACTGCACCGACAAAGGCCGGTCAACATTCTAATGTATAACAAGTTTTTGTCAGAAAGTTTCCGTCGGCATCTGTTACCATTGGTCGGTTCTTGTTTTTGCCGATTGAACGTGTTGGTGCAGTGTGAATTGGCCTTCAGATACCAATATATTCTGTAACATAATGAACTGTCAGCTACATTTCTTAAGTTCAAACATTCTTGATAGTGCTCTTTTCTTGCAACACAGTATAGGAGAGAAGACACATGCTGTGTTTGAAATCTCAGTGAGGATTACAGAGAGACGTCCTCTGACAGAACAGGTTGATGGTTTAATTTACAGTCATAACACTTTGAAGCCGTCTACACAGACGTGTGCTTGAACTTAAAAACAGGGGAGCAAACATTGTTAACTTCAACTTTCAACTTTAAAAGTTCAACTTCTTTTAACTTGACACTACCTCTTAAAAACAAGGTGTTCATGGCCTAAGAAAAAAAAAAAAATTCAGTCATCCAATGAGGTCTATCTAGCACATTTACATGAAAAACCAGTAAATTAAATCCAGCCATTTCAATAGGAGTCCATGGGATCTTGAATTTCGTGTGAGGTCAAAAGATTTCCCCACACTGATTTCGCAGCGTGAATCGTGATCAAGTTGGTCAACCGGATGTACAGTGTTAACCAACACAAACCCTTGAAAATGACTTCGGGTTTGAAATTGACTTTTATGCGAGCTGTGCTTCATAAAATCGCAACTCTATTGACAATGGACCTTTTTTGCCTGAAATTTCGCTAATGTGACAGTACCTTAAAGGTACAATATGTAGGATTTTTCACCACCAGGGGTCACTAACCTCTTACAATAACAAAGGCATATATTGATGACGCAAAGCATTAAGCAGAATTATGGATCTTGTCTTCAAGCTAATGGATCTTTTATGGATGAGTGAATACATTGATGTTTTTAACATGACTGGGGAAGCAGTGCGTGATTGCTAATAAGAGACGTATACCAACTCGAATCCCGCGGATATAAAGGAATAAGGACATTTCATTCTACCGAACTACACGCAAGTGCTCAATTAATACTCACAAAGGTCAGTTTATTAGACAAATGAAACTTGAGGTAACGCAGCGCTGTTTCACTTGCTCAAACAGTTACACTATCACACTAAACGGCATTTGAGTGCGTTGAATGTTGTTAGTTAGGTTGTTTGTCGGCTGTATGAGACTAGCAGTAAGCTAGATCAACATTACAATAACATACAGATCATATTCTAAGATTTCATCATGTTGAACTAAATAACATTGATTAGTTTTATGTACATTTGCTCACCTGTCTAATAAAGTACATGCAACACTCGCATCTCTGTCAAGTCGAAGTTAGTAGCGGACGTGGAGCTCTCGGCATCTCGAAAGATTTTGAATTTCGTTTTAGTCCTCTTTTTGTCTTAAAGTCTGCTTGCCATGGTCTATAATGTTTTAATAAAAAACAACAGCGTGAGCGTCCTGCTAGGCATAACCCAATTGTCCACATCTGTCGCCATGTACGAGCTATGGCAGTACGAGCAGAAACCAGGGATAACGCGGATATGACGCCATTGACTGGCGACTCCTCACCCCTGCTTACACGCCACGTTTCCTTGGTTAAAAATCGCAATTTTCTCACGATTTACAAATAGTTGGAAACATTTGGGATATTGTATCAACTAAACAAAGTAGTGTTGTCATGGTACCAAAATATCAGTATTCGGTACCAATACCAGTGAAAATCCACGGTTCTCGGTACCAATTTCGGTACCAAAGCTTAATTTAGATTAAATTTACACATATTAAAGTGTATATCACGGTTACAAAGATGGAAACTGTAGTATTAAAAACAATTTTCAATAAGATTCTATTTGTTAGATAACATTAGATAAAATGACCTAACAATAAACAACAGTTATATACTGTAGCAATTATTCTCCATGGGGTTAACTTAAAAATGTACTAATATATTTTTAAAATCAAAAGTTTTATCTGTTAACATTATTTAATGCACAATGAATGAAGTGAACAAACATGAACAATCAAGTGTTTGTATAAAATAACATTCACAAACATTAATTAATGTTGTAAAAAATATATTGTTCACTCAATGTGTTGATGTTGCATTAAGTAATATTAATGAATGGTGTCTTATTGTAGTGTTACCAAACTATACAGGAGATAAAACATGTTTTATTTGACTTAACTGTACTTTTATTTAATCCAAAAATATCACTCTTGCCTGTCTTCAAAGCTTGAGAACCCTGTAGCTGATTTCTAATGCAAGGGCTAGAAATCAATTAATTCTGATACTTCCTCGTCATCATGGAGAGCGCATCGCACCGCTTTCTCCTTTCCACAAGCGCTTGCTTTCCCGTGTCTCCGCTATGCAACCATGAACAGCGGCAACAAACAATTATTAAAAAAATAAGATAAATAAGATTGCGAAAAGGAATATTCTGCATTGTTTTGTATTGGTGTAAGTAGCATCTACAAAAGCTCTATGCTCGTTTCTGCACAGAAATGCCAACATGATCTAAATAGAGATGAATTTGGCCCAAATTGTTCAGACTGTTGCAAAGAGGATTGTTTTCTGATATGCCTTGAATAATATGGCGTTATATATGTGCCTCATTCCTGAGCGAGTAATTATAAGTTTTGAGCACAGATAACTATATTTTGCAAGCACATTGCATTATATTTTGAACAGAAATTAACAATCGCAAAAAAAAAAATCGTTTGAGCAAAGAAAAAACGATTCCGTGCTCAATAAATGTATTTGCTATAACGTGCAATAATAACCCTCTCACGCAGTTTACTCAGGTGCTCTCACAAACTTATTATCTGCGCTCTGTCAAGTCCCTCTCTCTCTCTCGCTCAACCTCTTAATTCTGTGCGCGCTCAACTCTTCACACACACACGCGCTCAACTCTTCACACACACACGCGCTCAACTCTTCACACACACGCGCGCTCAACTCTTCACACACACGCTCGCTCAACTTGCATCAGCGTTACAAGTGTGCCACAAAATCAACCAATCGGAAAATTAAAGGTCAATTGTGATTGGCTGTTGGTCTCCAATCAAATCGCTAGTAGGATCATTCTACAGAAACGTCCACTTTTGGTATGGCAAGATGTCTTAAAATGTATTTCTTTTTCTAACATTTAAACTTACACCACATTATTAGCTTACCATTTGGCTTTATGAATACGCATAAATGACAGCTTAATGATTTTTTATATTTTTTGTGCATTTATTTAAAGACTGCATGTACCGTTTTTTTGTCACTGGTGTTACCTTACTTCTTTGGCAATATTAAATGTTTTTATGAAATATTATTTCAATTTTTTTTCAGCACATGTAGTCAGAGTTACCAAAAAATAATAATAATGCAACAAATAAGGAGATTATGTTTTATTCATTTGAATCAGGTTTGTTAAAAGTGTGCTTGAATGAGGTTAGTTAGTTTGCGCAACCTTGTATTTGCTATAATAATGAAAATATTTGAAAACAAGTTAAAATCAAGTAATGATGCAATCCTTTAAATCTTAACTTTTGAGTGTAGCAGAATTAAAATGATGTAAAATTATTATCATGTCAGATATGGCATTGTATTTAATGTGACAGAAAAAAAGACCACCAGTGACACAATGAATCACCAATGACATGCAAAAGACCAAAGATCATTATTCTTCAACTATAATTAAGTAGATGAGACTAAATTGTTACATTTGGCATATAATCTAAATGAATAGCTTTGAATAAAGTTTATCTATAAATGGGAGTCACTGGTGTTACCCATAAGAAAGGTGACACCAGTGACAGTAACACCAGTGACAATTTTCATGAAAAATTCATTTTACAAAATGGCTGCTGCAAGGTATCAAACATATGTTGTCAATCATGGTATACTAACTAAATTAAGTAGTTTAATCCATTTGTATTCTCATTTTTTTTTTTACAATTACCTAACAACAAAGTAGGTCATACCAGTGACTTCAACTAAAAACTTTATATGAAATCATGAGATAAATGAGAATATTTCTGATAACTGAAAAGAGACAGAGGATTTATTATGGGCTTTTCTTCATAGAAATTCAGGAAATTGGAAGAAGGAATTAAAGTGATGCCATCAGTGTGATTTTTATTTCAAAATAAGAGATTTTTGTTTAACGGTAACACCAGTGACACAACTCCAGTGGACCACTACTTTCATTATAAATTTGATAATATTTATTCTGCATTTCGTTTTTTTATGCCATTTACATAATATATTAGATAGTTAGGTATACATTATTCTATTTTAAATGGTGTAAAAAAAACTGTTATTGACCTCCAAATAAAGCATTTTCCCTCTGTACATGACTGTGGGGACGAGCACTTCTGTGGTGCTTGGAATTCTATATAGTTAATAAAAATAAAATATTGCCACTTGATGGCTCAAGGTGGTGTAATTGTTCAAATAACATTGTTTTATTTTAAATGTAAATGAATTGTAATTCTAAAGTGTTTTTTTAAGTGTAATATTTCTGTAAAGGCTAGGGACAGAAAAATGGACATTTCCGTAGAATGACCCAGTACCAAAGCCCGTCTAGAACCTCTGGGTAGAACTATCTACAGCGTCCCGGAAGTTTACTGAAAAAAGAAAATAGAAAAAAATAACAGACTACAGCGAGACTAATGGATTAAAACTTATTTTGGTAAGTATTTTTTATTATTATTAACTTAAAAGTGCCTTGTTAGTTTTGTGTATTATAATGCTGTTGTGTTGTTTAACTTATAATATTACAGTATATCTCCTATTGTCACTAAAGTTAGTTTGACTTATCCCTTTCAAGCATTCTAAACGCTAGCACAGCCGCAGACTGTCATGTTTGATGGTGGCTAGAGAAGACATCTATCCATAAAATACATTTTTCGTCTTCTTTGTGCTGCGGGGTGATTGGAGACCAACAGCCAATCACAATTGACCTTTAATTTTCCGATTGGTTGATTTTGTGGCACACTTGTAACGCTGAGGCAAGTTGAGCGAGCGTGTGTGTGTGAAGAGTTGAGCGCGCGTGTGTGTCAAGACTTGAGCGCGCGTGTGTGTGAAGAGTTGAGCGCGCGTGTGTGTGAAGAGTTGAGCGCGCGTGTGTGTGAAGAGTTGAGCGCGCGTGTGTGTGAAGAGTTGAGCGCGCGTGTGTGTGAAGAGTTGAGCGCGCGTGTGTGTGAAGAGTTGAGCGCGTGTGTGTGTGAAGAGTTGAGCGCGCACAGAATTAAGAGGTTGAGCGAGAGAGAGAGAGGGACTTGACAGAGCGCAGATAATAAGTTTGTGAGAGCACCTGAGTAAACTGCGTGAGAGGGTTATTATTGCACGTTATAGCAAATACATTTATTGAGGACGGAATCGTTTTTTTTTTTGCGATTGTTAATTTCTGTTCAAAATATAATGCAAAGTGCTTGCAAAATATAGTTATCTGTGCTCAAAACTTATAATTACTCGCTCAGGAATGAGGCACATATATAACGCCATAGAATAAAAGCAAGTAAAGCCTGCAGACCTGCTGCATATAGAGCTCAGGGATTGTTCTCCTTTAGCAGCCCTGTAGCAGACCAAAAGAGATAAATGTAATCACTGCACTTTGTTCTCCCCTGTGATATCATGCCTTCTTATTACTTTTCAAATGGTCTGCCTCTCAGTCCAAGATCAAGATCTTATTTTGTTGCACATTTGCTTTGGGCTCCAGCCCTCTCCGATTTCAGCAGGTAATTACACTAGTGTTGTGGTTGCCCTTAGACCGAAGACACATCAAGTCACAACTACGTTTGATAAAGCTGTGGAAAGAACCAGTGCAGTTTTTGGTTGTCCTTTCAAGATTAACTGAAAATAGACCATGTATAATGAGAAGTATAGGATTTGAAACCAGTCTTAGATCAGTGAAAGAAGCTAATCTAGCAGTGCACATGAATCCTACCCTGACATTTACGGTATGTCTGTATTTTTTTTTAAATCCCTATAACTGTGGCAAGTTTCAGCTCATCAAAAGGAAGCGGTGATGATGACAAAGGTGGCCTTTAAGAAAGGCCTTTGACTGAAGACAAACCAAGGAAAATAACATTTATCAAAGTCTAATACCATGCTGCTGATGCAAATAGAAAATGTCATTTATCAAGATACGCCACAATGCCAGACAACCTGTAGCATTATTATGGATTTTTCTGCTAAAACAGTCTTGCCTTAAATGCAGATATTTTTAGATATCTGAAATTGTTTTTAGAATTCCTAAATTTAGTCTCTTCTCTTCTTTAAATGGGCCTTGAACTTGACCACAACCCAGTTTTGACTAAGGAAGATTTGTAGCATATAATTTTATTTGAGTTTGTATTTGTGATGGTATTGTTTATCATGTCAGCCAATCCCATTGTTGGTCTCTAAAAAAATATTGATAATTTATCTATTTTTGATTTGGCTTTAAACTTACCACTAGAGTCTTTGACTTATCCAACAAGAAGAAAAAAAAAGATAAGAAAAAAAATCAATGCCTTCTCAATCCCCAGAGTATCCCGCATGCCATGCTAACAGCTTCCAATCCAAGTTTCTTTATAATTAATTCAGCAATATTTATTAGATCAGATGGAGTATAAGGGACTATTATCTAGAAAAAATATCTGACAAAAAAAATCAGAAAATTTAATTTAGCAGGAAAATAAAATCACCTTAAGCCCTATTCGGACTGGTAATTTTTTAAATGATGTTTGAGTTACAATTCTGATCACTCGACGTCTGTGATTTCATGTACCAATTCGGACAGGACTAACGATAAACATTGTGTTTATTACAGAAGTGTGACTGTGTGTTTTCTAGACATGGCCATTACAGAAAGGTCATGTGCTGTGTGTGCATCACGTATGTCTTTTAATTTATTATTTGTTGATATGATTTTAATTTATTATTAAAAAAAAAACATTTATGTTAACTTTTTACCAGTGGATGTTTATAATAAATAAGTGAGCAGAGAAATCTAGACAAGTATCTTACTCTTACCAGACACTGATATTAAAATAAGCAGCCTTCACAGTTTCCTAATTTTGGCTCAATTTATTAATAATTGTATATGTTATTATTTTTCCGCTGGATACCATCCATATTGAAACTAAATTAAAGCATGCCGAAGATTGGTGCGCAAACGGTAGCTCAGGTAGGTCAAAAACATGAAGAGAAGCGTTATGATAATACAACATCAGCAATCACAGATATTTGCATTTGGACGGGATTAGAATACTCAGAGGACCACTGAGTTTGCCGAAAAACAGTAGGTAATTTGCCCCTTTGAGTGAGAGGTTGTGTGAGAAAAACACAGACTTGGCAGATTCGGACGGGATTAAAATCGCAAAGTACGTCTGTGAAACACGAATTCCTCTAAAGTAGAGTGTAAAAACACACTACACACCACCCAAGAGAGTGGTTTGTAGTACACCCTACTGTGTCTAAGAGTCACTAATACTACTGCTGGAAATTAATCACGGACCAAATGAACCCCAGCTAATTCCCCTCCTGCTTTCTGTGCCTTTCCCTCTACTGATCTGAATGAAATCAGAGCCACAACCGTAACCACCAGACTCATGTGGGGATTCAAACCCATGAGCACAAATGGATTGAGCTGCCTGAAGTGCCACAAATGACTGGTGATCTTATGCTATCTGGCAGTACACTAGACTAGAGAGGTTTCAACTACCTCGACTGCTTTCAGCAACACATCATTTTGCAGACTGCTGCTTTTTAAAGGTTAAGGAAATGTGTGCATAATTATATATATATATATATATATATATATATATATATATATATATATATAAATCAATCTCAAGCATAACAAAAATTGTAACTGCTTCAACTCAGAGAAGATACATCTCAAAATAGGCCTGGATGTAATAATCACTGTTAAGTTGACAGACCCTGTACCTTGTCTGACAGAGTGATTTAGTGTTTAAGTGACATCTGCTAAATGACTGGCGTATTTTAGCAGCCCAGCAGTGGCACTGAATTATAGGCTTTCAGACTCATAACCAAACTAAGTACTGCATTCAAGATTCAAATTTTCATATTCAATAACATTTTTAGGAAAATGTGCTGAAATTCATACCTTGAGTCCTGCAACTAGAAAAGACAATAACAGTACACCAAACTTTATGTCATGAATATGTAGCCTTAGGCTTTGAAATCATTATGACCTTTGACCTCAGACCCATCATAATGATATAATGACAAAGCACTGCAATTCTCTCTAGCAGGGAACATAATTACTTTGATTCTGCTCTGATATTGTCCCGCAGCGCTCACTGATGAAAAGCGAGCTCACAGATTGATGTTTTGTTTAATATTTAGTAGAGGGGCTGAGTTTACTTTTCAGCCTGACTGCTTTCAGTGAAGCACTTCATTTAGACAGCATAAATATTTCAAAGTACCTCATAAATTATTTGAACCCTGGATGCACAATCAATGTGTTTCCATTAATTACAGTTTATTCAAAATTTATATTCGCCTGCCCACTCATTGATATATTTACACAAACAAATTACATCGTTAGACATGTATGCCCATTCTGTTGATGTAGTGCCTCATGTTTCCCTGATAAAATGTCACAGCCATTAATGCTGTCATTTTTGCGGACTCTGTATTCATAAAAACAGTCCCAGAGTCCTGACCATAAGACATTCTAACGACGGTAGAAAGACAGTTTTAAAATCCCTGTCTGACCTAGAGTCAGTCTTTACATTCAAAGAGCTCAGGTGTGATTTTAATAGTATTTCCTAATTTGATATTTGTCCTTTGGATAGTAGGTAGTTTATACACAACAAGGACGAGTATTATATGGAAATGGGAATGGGCTATCCTTCAGTTTGCATAGATGGCTTTTATCTGCGTGTCCTTCCAGTGCATGAGACATTAAATCACTACGAGCCAGCTGCATCTATGAAGATGAAGAACAAAATGAAGGACAAGGTATGCATGCAGTAAACCTCAGTCATGCGAGCAGTCCTAAAAACATGCTTCTAGATGTGCACATATGGTGAACTGACATGATCCGTCACTTAATTCCACTTCTGGAATTACGCTCCATCATGGAGCTGCCCCAGTTTAAAGCCAGGTTGAAGCACCATCTTTTTAGATCAGCTTTTGGCACTGGATTGACAGCTGATTAGTAAAATGATTTCATAGTAGAGTTTTATTGTATTGTATTGTGTTGTTTTGTATTGTATTGTTGTTTCTGTGCTGTTCTTTTCTTTTCTTTTCTATTGTTTTCCCTGTCCAGTGCTTTGATCAACTTATGGTTGTTGTAAAGCGCTATATAAATAAAAAATTGATTGATTGATTGATTAATGTATAACATGTTGCAAGGCAAACATTACTTTTAAGCATAGAAAACATAATCTGAGAAAAACAAATTGTATTTCATTAAAGCTTCATTGCTCAAGTGAAACTTCTTTCAAACTATAACTTTGAAATACTATGCATAAACAAAGATTTAATGCGGAATATGTACTAACAGAAACTTTGTCTGATCAAGCCCATAAGCAGCAGCCAACAAAACAGCATCCTAAGCATTTTTTTGTGATATGAATTGAATGTTTGATAATGCTCTGTGTTTTTATATTAAAAATGTATACGCTCATAAAAGCCACAAAAAAATTTAGTTATCAAGTATTGCCCTTTAATAAATAAAAAAAAGAGGTTATTTCTGGCACTGACCTAATGTGCAATGTGATATTGTAAAGCACTTCAAGGTGAGAGTGTTATTACTCAGAGGGTTTTCCTTTTCCATTTGATCTAGCTTTCTCCTGTCGTGCTATTGCTGCGTTAGCTAAATCTCATCTGGCCCATCAGCTGACCCAATGCTCTGACCCTTATTCTATATATGGATGTGAGTGTATGGTCTGAGGTTAGAGTTTGAGATGTCTTCAACAAAAACTGTACCTTTTTTTACACTGTTGTTTTTTTACATTTTTATGACCTGATTGTGAAATTACTACAGAACATTCCAGAACACTTTTGTCTAGTTCTGTGACTCCTAAATGCAGCATCAAAAAAGCACAAGAATTACCATGACCCTTGGTGTAGGTGTAGGTCAAATCAAGAAAAAAGCTGCCAAGAATCCTCCTGGGATAGATAAGAAGAATGTAGTGTCAGTGAGAGGCGGGTGGAGCCCACTGTAGGTTGCACTCAGAAAAACTTAGGCACTGGAATTAAAAGAAAAGGGCACTTATGATCGAAACTTGAAAAGCACAGACAAGAGAGAGCAAAAATGGCTTGAGGCACTCAAACAGTGATTTTACACCACTCAAAGCAGATCGGAGAAAGTGTGTATGTATAATGTGGAAGTTAGTCAAGCAGAAAGAAGAAAAAAAATCAATAAATGCCACCAGAGATGATGAAAGTTTGGTTTCTCCCCCACACTTATTGCTTCTTTTGATCTCCTGTTATACACTCCTACATAATTGTGAAACAGTGAAACTACACAAAAAAGTCTGATTCAAACTATAGGGGAATGTATCACTATCAGCATTTCTGGTTATACAAAAAAAAACCTTTGATAAATAGTGACAAAGGGGAGATTTAAAAAAAATATCCAATGGTTTGCATTCAGAGACAGAAAACTGTCCTTCTTTAAGATGCACTTTCGAATTGCAATAATACTTTTCTGATGCCTTGGGAAGGCCTGCAAATTGTATTTTACTGCGGTAAATAAATCTGTAAAAGAGAGGAAGAACACTTTGGATATTTCATGGTTCACTTTAATGTGAGTGGATAAAACAATTTACTGGAGGACAGAGACTGATCTTCTTGCAGAGCAGACACAAATAAATCTTGCAAACCTAACAACTGCCTGGGCAAAAGGGACTATCATAAAACCGGCTTATAAAAACCTCATTTGGACTGTGCCATCTGTAAACACTGACACGGAAAAGGTTCCTGAACCAGAAAAACACAAGGTCTAAGTATAACAGCGTTTTTCTATTGGTTTTTGGATTATTGCAGAAAATAAGCTCTGTGACCAACAAAAGTGTATGGTTTGTACACATTTATTCATCAAGATAATCTTCACAAATTAACAACTTTTAAGAAATTTGATGCCCAAACACAATCGGCAGAAGTAAAAAGCTAAGGTTAGGCTATAAATGAACTATAAATATAAATGAACTACAACTTCGAAATCTACATGTTGGAAAGTTAGAAAAGCTAGAATAGTTTGCGAGAGAGCAAGTATAAGCACAACAAGGTTGTAAAAGCAGTGAGTTGATGAGTTTTCACAACAACAACAAAATCACAAGTGCATAGCGTTCTACTTGTTGTTGTTTTTTCTTTTTTCTTTTTTCACAAAATAAAATGTGAAAATATCTTGACACATCAGCTTGTGTTTACCACAGGCCTTATTTCAGGCAGTTAACCAAAAACCCATTAAAAAAAACATGACTTCGCAATGAAAAAAAGATAACTCATTTTTAGGTTTAAGGACTCATTCCTGCAGCACTCTTTATTGTCTTTGACATAAAACGAATTTACAACAGCAAAACTTGTGTAATTTTGTACACCACATTGCTCTACCACGGTGATCTACCACACTACAGTGATATAAAGATAGTGCTGTGTGCTTATTTGATTTTTATTTTGCTACAAGTGTAGAAAAAAAAACTTCATATGCATTGAGTTGGTCCTGTACACAAAAAGAAAGGGTAAATGGGGATATCTCTGAGGACGCGAAAACTGCAAGCTTCCAGATTTTATCAGCAATGCCATTTAGAGCATTTGTGTAGATTATTGTAAGAAGATTTGCGTTATTCTCTAGTCAAGGCAAAAAAAAGCTGGTAAATATTCATGTTTAACCTTAAGGTCAAAACATATTGTGCATCTCTAAAGAGAAAAACAATATGCCTTAACATTCCTGACATGCAACTTTGTTGTTGTTTCACATTTTGCATTACATTTTTGGTTACAGTATAAAATCCTGTCTATACATATTTTGCAGCCATTGACTTCTGGGGGAAAAGGCACTCTTTAGAGATCGACCAATAATCAGTTTTACAAAACTTTTCCCGATATTTAAGCATTTTTCCATAACCAGGTCTCGGTTGTAATATTGGTTTACATTTAAAACATTAACCTTTACTATATAACCTTTATTTCGCTAATGACATCTAAATCATTCACAAGAGAAGTTCTGTGTAAACGTATAAAAAAGTGCTCTGTCAGCAAGGTATTTTATAATCTCTAGACCGACAAAAATTCTAGGCCTTGCCTATTAACAATTCTGATAACATGCCAGATGAGATGGACTCGGAAATTACGGTGATGCATTTGTTGTTTTGTTTATTTTTCTGTTCTCGGTTTAAAAGCTTAAGTCTTTGTAAATGTATTTACCCTATTATTAATATTACTGCTGTTGTTAAAATAAAGAGATGCAACTGGGAGTACTAGCTACACTAAAGTAATAATGTTTTTTTTATTTAGGCTTTTAGAATTTTTCACTTTATTTATTTATTGATGTAGAAGTGTGTTTTGTTTTGTATGTAAGGAGGGAGTTAAATTACAGAAATTACAGTTTTGAAAAAAAAAGTTTTTAAACAGTTTGTTCAGTTCAGTGATGTTATAATAATTATTTATAATTGTCCAATATAAACAAATATTGGTTCTTTATAACGGTTATCGGGGAGTCGGGGACATAAACATGCAAATAATCTGTATCGTTATATATACTGTATATATAAATTAGTTTCTAAAATCAATATCAGTTGATGTCTACTTAAGACAATCATTCTCTAAATGTAGGCTAAGTATTTTAGTTAGCTACCATATAAATCATGCACTGACGACAGCAAGAGTAATTTTTTTATTATAATGCTCAAATTATCTTGATTCCAAAGATCTAACACTTATGACTAATACCAGAGACAATTTATATAGACACATGCCACTTCCTCAATCCTCAATACAACTATATAGGGAAAACCCGTAACGCCAAAGATGGCGGTTGTATGCACATGCCCCGCCCCTCCCGCTGGAAAACCAATCGTCTGCTTCTAACAGTCAAGCCGGGAAACATGTAAGCCTATCGTCTGGTTCCACTGACGCATGCGCACAGTTGAGGTTTGCGACAGCGGAGACGAGAACCCTTGCGCATGCATAGTAAACGTATAACCTGTGGGGAAAAAGACCTTTTAAACCTTATTTTGGGGCAAAGTCATCAAACTTTTTCAGCGATTTTTATCATATTTTACTGCTGTTTCTATACAAGCTGTTTTTATGTCCCGGTGACCAGTGAAAGTGCAGTTCTGACTCTCTGCCCATTCATTTAGATAGGAGCCTGGTCTTGTTAGTCCGAAATAGCTGCCCGGAGGCGTTGCCAAGATGGCGGCCGAGTGGCATGACTTGCCTAAAAGGACTTCGCTAATACATAATATCACACATGTCCACATGTTATCGGAAGTTATCTTGCAAATGTTGCAGAATGTGTGAAAGCATCTGCTGAGCCCAGATATTATCTTGCGTCTTCAAACATAAGCTTGCATATTCTTAGAATAAAGGAAATAAATGCTAAAATGGGACATTTCTTGAATATGAGTGTGTTTATAGCATGTAAAAGCTTTTACTGACTGCACATGGTTAAACATTGATCGTTCTGGAGGTGGTGTTGATGAAAGCCAGAAAAAATGCCTGATGGTGGATAAGCCCACGTAGCTTCTAATTTAGACTAATGAAGTTAAATTCACTCTTTCGTCCAAAAAAAATTATATTTGCACAGAGCCCCTAGCAGAAGAGAAAGCAGTCACAGCAAGCCCATATTATTTTCTTTACACTCAAGTGTGGCAATGAGTTAATGCTTAAGGTTACACTACTCTAGGTACTTTCTCTTACCAGATTTATTCCATCTCTGGAGGCCATATATGAGAATAGTTTTTCTTTCACAAAAACAAGGATCGATCATGTAATTTCCTTATATACCAACACAAATCCCATTAGGACCTAATAACAGTTTCAGGTAGAGAATTGTACTTTTGCAAAACAAGGAGGTGGTACTTTTTTACTGACTCTCATCTGTGAGTGTTCAGTCATTTGGTTTAATTTAAATGTAAATTTGAGCAGTGAGCAGCACTGCATTGGCACAGTGTTAGCAGACCCAAGTTTATGATGGATTTTTATAACCTCTGTCGCTTCCAGATTGGCTGCTTTTTCTCACCGAACGGTCCACTGGCAGAGTTTGGCGGCTAGACGATTTCGCGACTAAAATTAGATTGTTGCTGCTAAAACTGCATTGTATATTTGTGCAATAATTAAAATTCAAACTAAATCCTTTAGCACAAGGCAAAAAAAAGTGTTTACTTGCGCAGTTCTTCAGTGGGTTTTTGCATAGTTAAGCTACATTCTTCATCCATCTGCCCAAGAGTACATTACACAATGCTCAATCAAAAACTTGAACATTAAATAAAAAATACTTTGTCTTTCGGAGCAAGTGCACAAGGACAAGTGTAGTCCGATTAGCATACACGCAATTATGGCACCTGGCACATCTTTGCAAAGTCGGACTAACAGAGACCTACTTGATGCTAACAAACAAACAAAAACAAGGACTGGTTCATTTTCAGTCAAACTAAAGCATTTACATGAAATTTAAAAAATAATAATATTGTTTTAGTCTGAAATTGAACTTTTAAAGTGTGTGTAAATATATTTATGAACTAAAAAATAAGAAAAAGGGTATCACATTGCATCCATATTTAAGTGTACAGCAAAAGTGAACAAATTCTAATAAGGGGCATCTGTAGCAAGATCTAGTTAAAAAAATGTGGTTAAAAGCATTGTCATACAGATCTTTATATTCTAGCTGAGGTATATGCCTGGATGAGAATGAGAGAATTTTGGTAAATGTACCTTTTCAATAGCGAGAATAAATGAATGCACCTCTGCCAACAAACATATGAACCTACCTATATGGAGTCATATATTAGCTCAGTTTTTTCCAACCTTGTGCTGACACACCTTAATTTACTCTCATCATGTCTATGCAATCTGTGCCACCTTCTGCTATGGAAAAGAAAGCTAACCATCGCGTGCCGTTATGTGGGGTCCACAGGGCACACACGCTCGGGTGGATGCATTGAGAACCCTTTTAAAGTTTCATATAGGCCCCATTGGGCTTGCTAAGAGCAGTGTAGCACGCAAGAGGTCTCAGTTCCTGCTCCTTCACGTGAGTTGCTCTCATTGTAAAGATTTGAGGCTCATCCACATTGATTTCAGAATAGCTAAACCTGAGAAGCTTCAAGACATCCCAGGCAAATAAAAAGCCGTGACTTAAAAGCTGACTTTTTGTGCAGCTTACACAGCCTAAGGCTTTCACAGTCGTTTGTGACAACTGGATAGTTAAAAAAATAAAAGTTTTATAAAGATTGCACTCACAACGATCACTTTTTGATCAAATGTTTTTGGAAAAATTTTGATTCTATATATGTCTGATAGTTTAGCATTTTAGTAAAATATTTTTAAAAAGTGTTCCATATACATGGGATTCATAATATTTATTAACATTATAATGATCTTAGTTAACGCATGAAATTTCTTATAAAGCATTTAGGCTATTATCTTAACTTATTTCAACATTTATAAATACATTATCAAAATCAAAAGTTGTATCAGTTAATTAATGGACCTGAGCTAATGAACTAACAGTGAATAGATGTATTTTTAATTAACTGACGTTTAAAGATTAATAAATACTGGAACAAGTGTATTTCTTATAGTTAATGATACTTTACTTGTTGTAAAGTGTTACTGTAGGCTTAGGCTACTTTACACGAATAAATTACAAAACATGTTATACCAGTGGGCCTATATAAATGCTCAAAACCAATACTTTGCTTTAACTTCCCTTGACGTTTTCCATGAAGCCTTGTATATCTAAGGAAAAATAATAACTGGCATAATTTCGCCTGACAGTCCATCAACTTCACCTTTAAGTCACACAAGAGTACAGAGACAGCAGGACAATAGCAACTTTTGAACACAGCATTTTAATACATACTACCTTAAGTCATGTTTGTCTCGAGTCGGATATATATGCGCTCACAAACTGATTTCAGCACAAGGTTTAAATAACAGAGCTGCGTTTAGAGAATTTACCAGTGTCACAGTAATGATTATTAGATGTGTGTGATCTAGAAAGCTAGAAGAACTACTAAAATATATGGTCGCCTATTGAACATGGACTTTCCATCGAAATACTAATGTAGGCTACTCCAGCTGTATCAACACATTTCTTCAGTTTCCTTTCATTTTCCCAATAATCTTGACACTGATGCTATGGGAAAACTGCTGCTCTTTTTCAGAACAGAATGTTGCAAACTTTCAATTTAACTGTCAGTCACCTCAGTGTTTACATCAACCGAATCCGTAAAAAACGGCGAATACAGCCAAAACAACATTTAAAAAAATAAAATGCTCACTTAGTAGGTAGCCTACGTATTAAAAACTACGCTGTGTCAGTTTTTTCAGAGATATACGCTTCCGCGTGCACGATCGCGTGGGCAAAGAGGGAGATCAAGCAGGTCTCCTGATATTCTCTACCCAGTATAAAAGTTGAACAAATGACAACTGGAGATTTATTGCGCGTATAATACTGTAAATATCACAACATATTTCCTCCCGCTTACAGCTCTTACCTCGACCGTTGGTGCAGGTTGGACAAAGCGCGAGAACCAAGATGATCTCAAAAAAGCGCCGACGTCCCTTCACAGTAACGTTACTTCCCATTTCTATTCTGATTCTCTCAATCATTTTAGGGGGCAAATTCGCCCGTTATTAAGATGTTGTGACAGTTCATTGTTTTCAGCTCTAACAGTCTCTCTCTCACTTTAATGCCCTGACTTCTTTCTGAATGATCAGGAAACATCATTCCTGTACGCTGAACTTCAGACACCGTGCAAGCTTGCGCCCTCCCTGCTTGAGAGCCTCGTTCTAGTGCACTCAGACTTGCAGGTGCCGCACGCTCACTAGCCGAACCAGCCAATGGCGCACTGTGCTAGGCGGAGTCAAGTTCACCACAAGCATCAGCACCAGTCAGGTGGGAATATTTGTGCGTACAGTTGCGCTGGGAAGAAATCGCGTTGAAATAGAATTGAATTTTGATGTTGCGTTTGAAGTGCGTCGTCTGGAATCTAATTGGGAGAAATAGCCTATTGTTACCTGTCGTCAAATGACTTCACTAAAAACTGTTTAACGCTTAACGACTGTGGCAGCTGCTGGATTTCTTCCAATTAATTAAAAAACTACTTGCACTGTCGCTCCTCCTTCAATTTGTCTTTCCAATATTTCATGGTAGGCTGCAAACACTGTTTTGCTACTTTTTTTTCTATAGCCCTACATGTGAAAATATATAATTTGAGGTTTACATACAACACATTGAATAAAATTATTCTTAACTGCCATTGTCTTCTTATTTTCTGACTTAAGAAAAAAGATACAAATATTTTCTATTCCCAAAAAATTTCTTAGGAATGTTCTTATCTTTTTTAAGATTGTTCTTAAGACAAAGTTTAAGAAGTATTCATATTCCTGAAAAGAATGTTCTTAAAAATCATAGTAAATTACTTCTTAAAGTTCTACTACGGTAATCTACAGGCAGCATAGTATTAAAAAAAAACAGTATACTGTAGGCAACAAGTCCTTGAATGGCCTATACCGCTTCCAGAAATTCTGAGGTGTGCATTGGACACTCTCCACGGGAGAGGATTTATGAAGGGTAGTGAAGCGACACAACTGACTGATGTAGTACGTCCGAATTTCATTCATATACCTACATTCATACTATATCGAACACATTTTTTTAACGGCTGTGAAGTAAGTTCAAATTCAAATGTAGTACCTACTCAGGCAGTATGCGATTTCGGATGCAGCGAGTCTTTCAGGTTGTTTTCATGTTCCAAGTCTTCAGCAATACCCACCTTTCAATCGAATAACTCCAAACCTTAATTTTCTTCTCAAGAAAACATTTAAGATGTTCTTAAGGAAATATTTGAGAACGTCTTAAGAATTTTTCAAGAATTGCACTTAGGACCATTCTTACGAACTTCTTAGAATTTATCTTAAGAATTTTCTTAACTGCTTTCTTAAGAAGATTTTCATGAATCCTGCCCCTGGTCTTTATAGTGCACGTAAATGAAGCAATATCACATAAAAACAGAATTGCTGTTGTATCTATTATCAGCAGCTGTGATTCAGCCGTAGGCACAAGGCCACAGATAACAGACCTTGCATATATATTTACTACTGCATCATGATTGCAAATTCAATTTAGCTAATTTTGATTAATGTTTAATGTATGTTTTCAGACAAAAACTGGCCAGCTATTTCATATATTTCTTATCCGCCAATGAAAACAGTTCTAAAAGAAGTCAAAGCATCAAGCTTTAATGTTGGACTAGAGATTCCAATCGACTCCAGCTCCACTCCAGTTTTTCCATTTCACACTCCCAGCATGCTAGAGAGAGAAATCCTGCTATTCATTTGCCAAAGAAAACACAGATGTTTCGACTTTCAAAAAACCTGTTCCTTGCTCTAGGCAAACTCCACTTCCACTCTGTAGAGTTCACTTTTTTAAGTTGACTATACAATAATTTTTTTACAGTATACTTTACGCTGAAATGCAGCGAACACATACAAGCGTAGTTATAAAAAAAAACAGTAAAAAATCCTTATGCTGTGTAAACTTTTGGAACATGTAAACTAATTTGAGGAACGGAATATAGGCTAATATCTTCAGTCTTCCATTGCTTGTTTGTTTGTTGTTGTTTATTTTGCTGAGGAAGCATTTTATTCTGTAAATAGCTCCATCTCAAAATCTACATGATAGCTTACCACAAATAACATATATTATAAATGCATATAGCATTAAAGGATGTGTAATGTGGCCCATAATGGAGGAATGTGCAAACATGTATAATGGTTTTATACTATAGATTCACAATAATGCAATAATATCCCCTTTAGTTGGATAGAGGCTTTGAGTAAGAAACAATTTACATATCCAATAGACATAAATGATGCACCTGAGGGGGCAATATTACATTCGAGAAAGCAATTCGAATGTATAATGTGAATAACCTTTCATAGTGGGCGGCATTTAGAAACATAACGTTTTTCTGTAAACTGAGTTATGCAAAAGAGAAATATCAGGCATTGTTTGTTTCCTACCAGAGGAAAACTGCATTACAAAGTTTGACGAAAAACAGTTTCATGATTTTTAGAGTGGATATGAATATTTGTGGTAGTTTGTATCATTGTGCTTCAGGGGAAGTTGTATTTCATATTAGGAAAGTTTGAGGTAAAGGTAAAGGTCACTATTAAAATGGATACATTTCTATATCTGCAAGGAAATTTAAACGATTTAAGGTTGTTCGGGTTTAAAAACACAACGTTAATGCCATACAGTAGCTTAATAATGGTTCGTGTGTAGTCACACAGCTCCATCAACATACACAAACCAAAATACCCTCCATAAAATGTATTAATAATAATTAAGATTCCTCAAAACACAGGCCTATTGTTCTCAAAGGGGACCGCACCAAACGTTTAACAGCTTGACCAAAAAAAACAAAACAAAAAAAAAGAGCAAAAAAAAAAAGATGAAAGAGCAAAATTGTAAATGATTCCTGTAGGATTAGTTGTCCTAAGTTCATCTGATGCCAGTGAAAGTCACTGAAGATCTTTCATTGTTACATTTAATTGTTTCAGCAAGGATAGTTTCCATCAGGCTCTGAATGTCTTTGTTTTCCTTTTTATGGTAAGCTGAAATTTAATCTTTCAGACAAATTACATAGTGAATTGAGTATTATTCACCATTTGTATCAGATTTTAAAGATGAGTAGGGTACCAGAAAGCACTGCTTCCATGAACACGAAACAGAGAAGGATAGTGTTGAAGAACTACTAACAAGCAAGACTGTAATATATGCTTGGGGGTCCCAGGGGGGGTCATATTTCCATCATTATACTGATATCACTGAACATGTAAATATATGAATCAACCTTCAGGGCTTTGAAGTAGCTCTCTGAACAGCTCTCTAAACAGTAAGCTTCATAAGTAAATACTTTTTGGGAGATGGATTTTTTTGTTTTGTTCTAGAGAGGTTCTAACTGGTCTGACTTTGCTACCATTTGCATGAGCTCTAACTTCACCAAAACATTGAAAGTACAGTAAGAATACACAATGGGATAGATCAAATGAGCCATGGGCAATATATTCAGGCAGGGAGAAATTTTAATGAGCAATAAGCCAGAGTTTTTGGCAGTTTTCTTATTCATCAAATACATGCACAGACATTTTACTCCTTTTTCCATTTCACTGCTGATATAAAACTATTGTTCTTTGAATCCCTAAAAAATTTGATACAATTGTATATGATACAAACCGTACATAACGTCTCATCTCTTTGCATTCAGCAAACTTGTTAAGCAGTCTACGGATAGTTTTTTTCTGTTTCTGTTTCGAGGAAATTGTCAGATGCTCTTCAAATTATCCACAAATGATAACCTAATTTGAAATGTGTCTGAAGGCACGCTTGTGTATGATTTTAATGCACCATAGTCAACTGGAAGCTGAACAGATATTAGGTTACTCACACCAGAGACTAGACTACAACATAGACAATTCACTGGTCTAATCTTTTTTTTTCCACAGAGATTCTCCATATGGCGAGTCTGCCGTAAACATTTGCTATTGGAGAGGTCTAGCCTTCGAGTCTCTTAAGCGGCCCTGAACTTGCTCTGTGGTTGACCTCCTCAGGGTGAGTAAATGGAGTAATCGACTTGCAGCTGGCAGAGCAGAACAATGGAATGAAAATCTGGTATTCGAGCTGTATCCCTGAGCGGAGAAGGCAAACTGATAGTCAGCACTAGGTAATCTAAGAAGGCATCAATATCTGCCTTCATTTTGATATCTCTGTGAGGTTTGATGGCAATTCAGAATGGTCTTTCCGCTTGTTTATGCTGTGACTTTTTCTAGGAAAATTGAAGCATCATATATACAGTTAAAGGAATAGTTACTCCAAAAACTTTCTGTCATCATTTACTCAACCATGTCGTTCCAAATCTGTATGACTTTCTTTTTTCTGTGGAACACAAAATGTATTTAGCAAAAATATCGTTTTTTAGTCCATACACTCAGAAAAAAAGCTGTCATTAGGGTGGTCACATGCTTCAAGGAGTCTGCAGCAAGAAAGGAAAAACAAGTTTATACTGTAAACCATGTATATTCATATGATCGTTTGCTGACCAGTTTCTTTCGATTAAAGGTGCCCTAGAGTGGTTTTTTATATTATTTTATAATGTTTCCTGGGTTGCCCTTATAATGTTAGTATGTTTTTTAGATCAAAAATAGTCATAATTTAGAAATAAAAGGCATTTTTCCCACCCGGATTTTAGCCTCTGATTTGAACGCTCTGTTTGAAGGGGCGTGTCTGCTGTGTGGAACCGGCCTCTGCTGTGATTGGCTGACATACTTGCATATGAAATAGCTATGCATTACATGTGAAACTCTCTCGAATACTTTTACTACAGCTATTATACGTTTTTACTATTACAGCTATCGAAATTAACGAATCGTGAGATGTTTTTTGTAGAAGTATTTTGATCTATTCCCATCACATACAATGTTGCTGTGATGACTGAGCATTGAGCAAGCAGAGGACAGTCTGTTGGTCGCGAGAATGAAGATCTTATCATTGCAACGCAGTTTCTGTTCTCTAATGCTATCCCCAATGCAAACACGATCATGTAAATACAGTAAGAGCTTCGCTGTGCAGTGTAACGTGCGTCATTGAATTCATAACGAGTTTGGCAAGTGTCCAGATAAACTCGCGCTGTGGAAAGATTGTTCTTTGATCGCTTTCTGTATATAATTTATTCACAATTTAAATACTTTTTTTTTTCATCCTACTAAAAGAAACGATGTGAAGTTGATATTGTAGTCACTGGCTTGACTTACTGATGCATAAACAGTATTGAACGATTTTGAGAGAAAGGTTACCTGTCTGAACTTGAACAATTACACATCAGAAAGTGTTGCTTGGTAGCTGATCCGAGGCCAGCTCTGTATTGGCCCAAGTTGAGGAAACAGTCGTCGGTGAAATGTTTGGAAATTTCCAGAGAAAATAAAAGTAAGCCATTGTTTCTTCAGAGGCTCGGATGAAGGAACTAAAAAATACTTTTGTGTTCATGTGTACATCCAAACACTGAGCAACTGCTATGCTTCGGCTGCGCAGTTATTCGCCTGTCATTGAACATGGGCTGGCATATGCAAATTTGTGGAGGCATACATATTAATGATCCCGACTATTGCGTCACAGTCGGTATTGTGTGGAGAACCGACCGTTTTTCAGGGGTGTTTTTCATAAACGTGAATTAAATGAGAACGCGAAAACAGTCCAGTTTGAGATTCACTCTATGTCATGTCCATGCACTGAACTCTTGTTATTTGACTATACCAAGGTAAATTCAATTTTGAATTATAGGTCACCTTTAACAGCAAGCTATACCCACTTGCTGACCTTCCTGCACCATATGAAATGGAACATAAAGAGTTTCATCACAGTGATGTTTGTTTCCACTGTCACATAAACAGAAATATTTCTCAACTTTTCCGTGCATTATTTTGATGTACTTTTACTTTTATAAACTTTTAAAAAATCAAGGCTAAATTAAAAGTAACTCTTTCACAATGCATCCATCAAGCTTAAATATAACAGCTAGTGCTTTCTCTGAAGAAGTGGGCCACAGTATATCCCGTCCGCCTCTCCTAAGCTTCTAATGTGAACAATGCCTCTGCCTGATATAAATTTTTTTCACAGTTGAACAAGTAAGGCATGTCTGTCCTTCAACTCTAACATAGAGCATGAATCTTGTCACGTAAGCTGTACATAAAACAATCACAAACAGCATCAGATGTAATTAAGCTGTTCAAATGTTCCGATATGAAAGTGACTGTCTAAGAATTGCAAAGTGTCAACAAAGATTCTCACTCTCTTCCATTTTTAAGCCTTTTTATCATCGCAAACAGTTCCTCAGCTTGTTGAAACACTTGAATCTGTGATATCACACAAAGGCTATACTGACACCCATCTGCACTCTTTCTCTAACTCTTTTGGCATACATCAACTTTACGCTGTTCTGAAAAGGTCGCTCAATGCAGGGCTGGTTTCTGTTCATTATTTTAGATATACTGCTGGTATTAATGATCAATTTAAGCTGGAAAATGTGTCATAGGGTGATGCTTGCACCAGACAAGAAGCTCAACCAGGTTAAGCCTTTCTTGCAATAGTCTGAAATGCAAAAATTGAAAATATGGCTATTTTAAAAACAGACAAGTCTTATTATATTTATGTAGGTGCTGTACTGCATATGTGTTGCCACTTTTTCTGATGAAAGAGGCTTTTTCAAAGCCCTGCTCTTAAAGAGATACTCAACCACTAATCATGAGCTTCATTACAAACCAGCAAAAACTATGTTGCCAGACTAATGAATGTGCGTCTCATCATGCAGTGGCCCAGATATAATGCACTGTTTTTAGTACAGATTTCTGTATACTTTTAACTGACCGTTAGGTTTCCATTTCTAGAATGCAGGGCCATCACAAATGATGACCATTGACAGATATTATCAATGGTTTGAAATGAAATGATGAAGTGTGATAGCAGCATGGCGTCTGTTGGACCAGCTGCTACTGGGACTTGATCAGACCTCCAGTCAATTATTTAGCACACAGTATGTTCACAAAGAGTTTAGCATAGACTGGGAGACTGTTGGCTCTCAGCAGGGGAGCCAGTGAAGTGCATCAAAGAAATTAAAATCACCAGAATCACAGGGTGAACAAATAAATGATTTTAATGCATCTGTTGAGAGTCTCTCAAAGATCATCATTATGCATTCTTCATTGGTGCATTAGCAAATTTCTACTGCAGAAAAAAAAAGCAGCAAAATCATCCATTCTCTTTTGTTGCCATGGGTCACATGATTACCCTGTTGCTTTTTCCAGTATCAAAACTCAGGTATCTATGCTGCCTTCAAATGAAACTGGGAAACTTGTATTTCAGAGTTGGGCATTCGATACTGCATTTCAGTTGGTAATCAACATGGAAGTAACCCAAACAATACAAAATAATTATATTGTGAACAATAAACCCAAATAACTACTGTAAACATGTTCATTCAAAATTAGGGAAATTCATTTCTATTACTTATTTATACATTGTATCAAAACTAAATGTGTGAAACAAATAAAGTTGAGGGAAAGTGGAGTGAACTTGATAAAGCTGTACCCGTCACACTTAAAAAAAATATTGAAATACAGCATGTAAAAATTAAAATGAGTACAAAGTCATTAATTTTGATTCACCAAAGACTTGGTTTTAGGTCACGAAATCAATAGAATATAGATATATTACATTATAGCATATTTTATAGATGTTTTTCTGCAATGTTTTAAATCGACATGTCCCCAACTTGTGTATCATCAAGAATTTAGAGTTTCCCATAACATCACTTGGTCATGTGCTTGGAACACATCATTTCCAATATTTCTGACTCCACTTGAAGGCCTCAGCATGAGGACCCTCCACAGTTTGTTCATTGATAAAAAAAATGGCAACCGAGTCAGATCACCAGCTCACATCAGATCATTTGACTTTACTTAAATTACAAGTAACGCCACATTGCTGTGTTGTCTTATATGTTGGTCCACTTGCTCATGTGTAACTTTTGAAAGTCCAATTCATTCTAGTGAATCGGCTAGTTCTAAACAATCCTTTCTCTCATATGTAGCGCTGCAAAGTCAGATTCATTACAAAAACAATTCACAGATTTGAGTCCCTGAACTTTGTGAATATACTATAACACATGCATATGAAATATATATCTAAAATAATAATCTAAAAGAAGTTTAGCATTTATTTATAGATACATGCACATGATAGCATCCAGAAAGCTCATGGTCTGACATGTATTCTGAGCATAATTGCCTTAAAATATATTTCATTTGCACAAGACCAACTTTTTTTATGTAAACTATTGAAACTTTTGTGCATGCTCCTGATATTTTTTTTAGAGGCCCCACATGGAATGCTTTTCAGTTCTGCATATAATTGTCATCAATCATGATTCTGATATAAGTACCAGCAGTGTGGTGTGTTCCACCTCTCACCCAGGAGACACTGGGCTAGCTAGATGAGCCATAGAGAGTTATTGCCTGCTAGATATTAATTTGTCTAAATCAAGGACAAGGCTATCCAAAGGAGCTATAGACCTTCACTCATGCCCGTCATCAGTCTGGCTCCCTTTCCATGCTAGTAAATCAATCAATGAATCAATGGGCTGCAAAAGAGTCACAACTGCACAAAACAAAAAAAGCCATGTCAGTCAGTCAGTCAGCCAGCTCAGCATATGGCACTATATCTCTAGGACATGATTGATAAATCACAACAACCTTAACCCTAATGTAAAATATTAAATGACCAATTGGGGCAAAAAGGACAAATAAATGAACATCCAAATAACAAATAATATGGTTATGAGTAGTGTGATATTTTGGTATGATTTTCATCATCGAAGAAAACTCACTGGCAAATAACAGACTTGTGAGAAATGACTGTGAAAGGAAGATAATAAAAAAAAAAAATAAGACTGTTTCTCAGATTCGATTTTTCCTCAAAGAAAAGTACATGATCAGTACCTAAGTACTGTGAATAGGGAACACTATGAAGGTGGTCTATTTAAAAAACAAAAAGAAAAGGCCCAAAGCCAAACTCTAATTCTGAAGAGGTTATTGGAGACAGGAACGGGAGACTAGGAAGGACATAGGGAGAGACTCAGTAATCGGCCCAGAGATCACGTCAGTGTGTTTTATCAGCCTGACTGCCCTGTGAATCAGCCATTGTGCCTCTGCTCAGGTGATAAATATACAAGCAAGGGGTCTAACATACGAGATAGGACTCCTTGTTCGGGGAGCTCGGCCTGTATTTCATTGGGCGGTTTCAGCTTGTGATGGATGGGGTGAGCCTAAACCATATTTCTCCCACCGTCTTGTCCCTGCCACAGTGTTGAATCTGGGGAGTACAGACGAGGAAGAGAGTACAGGGAAAGGTAGAACAGGGTATTCTGGGAAAGAATGTTAACATAACCATTGCTATTCTGTACTCATACTGTATACCAATAAAACAAAACATTCACTCCAAACACTTACAGTTGCATACTGTAATTTGGTAATATCTGGTCATATTTAAATTCAAATGAATTCCAAATATGTTACATTTTAGATGTAAATAGATCATTTAAAATGAAAAAGATGAATCAGTGAGCCCTCATTTTCTTGAACAGCAAGCCAATTTACTTCCTGAACAATTTCTAAACAAAGTCATGTTGTATGTAAAGACTGGAACGTGAGGATGAAGCTGAGAGCATGGTAGCTGTAGGATAATTCAATCTACGAACCATATTCAGCTTTATTTTTGAAGAACTTGAATAGTAACAAAAAGTACTATACAAACATAAATTACCTGTTCATGATTTCGTCTTTTGATGAATGACATCTGCTAGTGAAATATAATTTCTGTTATGATAACTCTCAGCGAGATTGGAATGTAATGGATATGGCAATGTTAATGTATTTGGTCTTGGCGGAATAGATCTGCTACGCTGCTGCTGCTGTTATACATTACCTTTATTTAACCAGAAAGAAAACTCATTGAGATTAAAAATCTATTTTCCAAGAGCGTCCTGGCCTAAGACAGGCAGCAGCACAATTAACAAGGTTGCAGAAATAAAAACATATAATATGAACATAAAACAATTTACGCCGGTAAAAAATAGTGAGTTACAAGGTCATAAAAATCTAAGTTTCATATCTATTTATCACAAGCGATAAACAACAGCAAGGATCGTCAGAATAGTCAGTCATAACATCTACAGCCAGTTTGTGTAGCCTCCATGTCATTTAAAAGTAATTTAAAATCAACAAGTGAAACCGGCTCCTGAAGATTCAGGACATTTTGCAGCTGATTCCAAGCACAGGGGCCGCATACTTAAACGCCCCTTTTCAGTCCGAACTTGAGGGACAGATAACAATACTAAGTCCTCAGAACGCAGGCAATATCTTCCTGTGTCTTTGTTGATTATTGCTCCTGCTGCTGACTAACTACTGCCAATACAGTAAATTACAGACATGCTGCTGTGAGCATGTAAGACATGTCACTGCTGTACATAAAACACAGGGCCTACATGAGGTTGAGGGTTTCTGAAGCACGCTGAAGACTGCTAAGTCTTTGAATGTTGAGCAGCAAGCTCATTGGCTGCTGATGTATTTGGTTACTTTTACAGGAATCTTATGTAAACTTACAGATCACATAATGAATTACTATTGTAAGCTACAGTTCTTTTTAGTGAGTTATCTACTAATGGTTCTAATGAGTCGGTTGTTTTTAGTGAATTAAGCACATACAGCTTTCAACTCTTAATCGGTGTAACTGCCAGACACTGATTATGTTTTTTTTGTCATTGGTATTTTATAAAAACAAATGAATGAAATATGTTATTTTATGTTTGTTTACTATTTATGAAGGTCAGATGATGTAAGATGTTTTGACATGCCCTGAGATTTGTGCTTTTTTCAGTTGTTTATAAACATATTAATGGCAAAGGTGTAATTACACTCTATTTAGCCCAAACAGGGCTACCATAATATGTGAGCAACATGTATGTACATGTTTGTATTTTTGAGAGAATATTGTTAATGCATGGTTATTGAAAAAACTAAAACTTAAAGTTTCTGAAATCCACAAAACACATACTAATTATGTGTCAACAAGAATTTTGACTAATGGATGTTGTCACCTAGAGTTTTGCTTCAAAATGATCTGAAAATCATCCTATAAAATTTTGATAAATTTTGAAAATTTATTTTGATAAATTTTGTAAGACACTTTTTGTTTGGAAAGGCAATATGCGGGGGGGGGGGGGGACAATGGGCGTGAAGGATCCTGAATAATGGTCTGATTCACACCTGAGAAGACAATGACCTGCATAATAATGAGCTGCATAATGAGCCTTTCATTCAGGTGGGTCACACAAAAATGAATGCGAGGACAAAAAAGATCATTGAACTCATTCATATTTTGGGCGAACGTGAGCTAAACGTACTGTATTACTGCCTGATGAACGTTACTGTGAACTCGTTCATTCTGGTGTCTGTGCACGCACGATTTCTCAGTTTAACTTCGTTCAATAGGGTGCTAGATTTCTATAGAGCCTTCCAGGCGAAAAAACGGATAAAACGTCTCTGGTTACTGATGTAACCTATGTTCTCTGAATAGGGAACGAGACGCTGCGTAGCTTAAGACGCAGTGGGAACGCCCTCTGGGTGTGCCGATTGTCTTTAGCCCTTATAGAATCACGCCAATTCATTGGCTGTTGGCGAGGGCGCCGCCCCGACGCTCTTGCGTCGTCATATTATATTAGCGTGCACGCGCCATCTGCTCCTCAGATTTCTCTGCCGAAAAAGGAAGCTTGTCGGCAGCGCAAAGAGCTTGGCAGCGAACGCAGCGTCTCGTTCCCTATTCAGAGAACATAGGTTACATCAGTAACCAGAGACGTTCTCTTTCATAGGTTCACTCAACGCTGCGTAGCTTAAGACGCAGTGGGAACGAAATACCAAACTCGCCAAGCTAAGCGCTGCTGTAACTAGTACAAAGACCAGATAACCCACACGACTGGTTCAAGCAGATAAAACTTGGGAACCTGGAGTCATGTCAAGATCCAAACTGTAGAATCTGACAAAAGTGTGCGGAGAGGACCAGCCTGCCGCTACACAAATGTCTTCCAGGAGGGCACCTCTAAAAAGTGCTTGAGAGGAAGCCACGCCTCTGGTGGAATGTGCCCTGATGCTAAGAGGTGAAGGCAGACCTCATATGCCAGTGAAATAGCCTCTGTAATCCAGTGGGAAATTCTCTGCTTTGATGCAGCAAGCCCGCGGCGGCCAGCACCAAAACATACCAAGAGCTGGTTGGATTTTCTCCAACCGCCAGAGCGATCCACGTATAACTTCAATGCTCGGACAGGGCAGAGCAAATTAAGCTTCTTGTCCTCCTCAGAGACAAAAGGAGGAGGATGGAAAGAGTGAAGGTTAATAACCTGAGACCGGAATGCTGTGGACAATACTTTGAGCACATATCCCGGTTTTGGTCTCAAAGTCACCCTGACAAGACCAGGAGCGAAGTCTATACAAGTCTTGCTAACAGAAAGAGCTTGTAAATCCCCCACCCGCTTCAAAGAAGCTAAGAGAGTCAGAATCCGCTCTGGAGCTGACTCTAAGGGCTCAAAGGGAGCCTCCGTTAAGCCCTCCAAGACAACCGACAGGTCCCAAGAGGGAATTCCAGGGGAGCGTACTGGTTTCAGGCACCTAACCCCACGCATAAATGCTGAGACTAATCTCAATTTACCTAGGGGGATCTCATCCGACTCTCTATGAGCGGCAATAGCAGCAACATATACTCTCAGAGTAGTAGTGGCCGCTCCAGAAGCAAACTTCTCCTGTAGGAATTCCAGCACTGAACCGACTGGGCAGCTGACTGGGTCTGTAGCGTGTGTCGAACACCACAACTCAAAAACCCTCCACTTGGAGGAATATAACCTTCTCGTGGAAGGGGCTCTTGCACTCGCAATGGTCTCCTGGACGTCAGCGGGAAGACCAAAGCTCAAAGGCCTCTGATGGGCCATACGCATAGCTTCCAAATTTCGGGGCGAGGATGCCATATCCTGCCCTGAAGCTGGGACAGCAGATCCTCCCTGACCGGAATCTCCCAAGGGGGGAGTTCCAGAAGAGGAACCAGCTCAGAGAACCACGGCTGGGACGGCCAGAATGGGGCTATAAGTAGGAGACGGGCTCCGCTCTCCCTCACTCTGGACAGAACTGCCTGGATCAACTTGACAGGCGGTAATGCATAAAGTTTCTGCATCGGCCATGGGTGGGCGAATGCATCCATCCCCAATGGTGCTGGGGGGCTCAGGGAGAACCAAAGTGGGCATTGGGACGACTCCTGTGATGCAAAGAGGTCCACCTCTGCTTTTCCGAACACTTACCAAATCAGGGCTACTGTTCGGCGGTTCAACATCCATTCCCCCGACCTGAGCTTTTGCCTCGACAGAAAATCTGCTGCGAGGTTCAGGATCCCAGGAACATGGACTGCCCTCAGTGAAAGGAACTTGCCCTGAGACCACAGGAGAAGGTGGCGCGCATGCCTGTCTAGGGTGCGCGACCGTGAACCCCCCTGCCGGTTTACATGAGACACTACCGCCATATTGTCTGTTCTGACAATGACATGGTGTCCTTCGAGAAAGGGGAGAAAGTGAAGAAGGGCCAGGGAAACAGCTCTCAGCTCCAAGCTGTTTATGTGCCAAGAGAGAGTCTCTCCAGTCCAGACCCCACATGCTGGCCTGCCCTCGAAAACCGCACCCCAGCCGGTCAGAGAGGCGTCCGTCATAACCATTTGGCGACGGAAAACTGCACCCATGCCGACCCCTTTCTGAAGGAAGAGAGGGTCCTGCCAAATTGAAAGGGCGCGGAAGCAACTGCGCGACACCTTCAACAGGCGAAGAGCCGGTCCTGTGGACCGGGCACCTGAAAGTTTTATCCACCACAGAAACGGTCTCATGTGGAGCAACCCTAGGGGAAGCACAGGGGATGCTGCGGCCATGAGACCCAGAAGCCTGCGGCAAGTGCCCAGAGAAACACGATGGCCGAGCGTGAAGCGAGCCAAACATGTCAAAAGACTGGAAATCCGGGCAGGAGCCAAACGGGCCTGCATCAGAACGGAATCCAGGCGCACCCCTAAGAAAACTGTGCTTTGAGTTGGGGTAAGAACACTCTTCTCTGTGTTCAACCTCAAGCCGAGAGACTGAATGTGACGAAGGACAATGTCCCTGTGGTGAGTCACTAATTCCCTGGAGTGGGCGATACCCCTGGCAGACGCCTCCATTCTTGAAAGAAATGAGATAGAGGAAGTGGAGTGTTGCAAAGCGGCGGACATACCTGTGTTTGGGTGACGCGCTGACTCCTGTGGGGTGGCGTGGTCCAACGTGAAGGAGAGCACTTGACGTCCTGACACGTAGTGGGAGATACCACTGCCTGTTTGATCAAGATCATAGGGTCTGCCTGCTCCTGAGGAAAACCGAAAGTGTCTCAGAGGATGCGAGCGGCAGGAATCAAACGCGTCGGAGGCAAGGGGAGAAAGCTGAACGCGTCTCCGTCCTCCTGCGCCAGACGGTTTGAACGAGGTCGAGTAGTAACTGCACTTCGAAACACGCTGGGTGGCGAAAGTGACAGGTTTAGAGAAGGAGAGCAAGTGAGAGGTGGGCAGAAACGCTTTCGCGGTCTGTCCCAACCTCGTAAATCGGGAGAGCACTTGACGTCCTGACACGTAGTGGGAGATACCACTGCCTGTTTGATCAAGATCATAGGGTCTGCCTGCTCCTGAGGAAAACCGAAAGTGTCTCCGAGGATGCGAGCGGCAGGAATCAAACGCGTCGGAGGCAAGGGGAGAAAGCTGAACGCGTGCGTCTCCATCCTCCTGCGCCAGACGGTTTGAACGAGGTCGAGTAGTAACTGCATTTCGAAACACGCTGGATGGCGAAAGTGACAGGTTTAGAGAAGGAGAGCAAGTGAAAGGTGGGCAGAAGCGCTTTCGCGGTCTGTCCCAACCTCGTAAATCGGGGGAAGCTCTCCTTTTTCTGACCTGCGGGTCAGGAACGATTCGAGGAGGCTGGAGCGAAGGGTTTGTTAGACCGCTTCAGCTCCAGACGCTTATGAGGTCGCTGGCGGGGAAACGGGCGACCGCGGGCTCCCCAAACCGTAGCAGGTGGGGGATGAACCGAGTCACTTCTCCTAGTAGCAAAATCCGGCCTATGAGACGAACGTTCTCTGGGTTGAGCCGGGGAGGGGTTAGAGGATTCCCTAGCCCTCCTGGGCATAAACTGCCTGAGGGCAGCTGACTGGGATTTTGCGGCCCGAAACTTGTCAACCACAGTGTTGACCGCCTCCCCAAACAGTCCGGATTGAGAAACTGGGGCGTCCAAGAGGAAAACCTTCTCTTTGTCACGGATCTCCGTGAGATTGAGCCATAGGTGGCGCTCTGCAGCAATCGCCCCCGCCATAGAACGACCTATAGCGCGTGCGGTGTGCTTTGTGGCCCTTAAGGCCAGATCCGTGGCCTTACGAAGCTTTTTGACAGCTTCTGGCGTAATTCCTGTTCCCTCGTCCATCTCCTTCAAGATGTCCGCCTGGTAGGCTTGGAGGATGGCCATAGTATGCAGGGCCATGCCTGCCTGACCAGCTGCCATGTAGGACTTTCCGATAAGGGCGGAAGTAGTCCTGCACGGTTTAGAGGGAAGGAGGGGGCGAGATTTCCATGAAGGAGCAGACGACGGAGAAAGGTGAGTAGCCAACGTGTCCTCAACTGCTGGAATGGCGGAATAGCCCTGCTCCACAGAACCAATGAGATTGGTGAAGTCAGCGGCTGCCGCGTTTGTTAGACGTGCGGAAAAAGGCTGCTTCCAGGATCTAGAGATCTCGTGATGCAGATCACTGAAAAAGGGCAGCTTTCTCCGCTCAGGCCTAGAATTAGGGCCACTTAAAAATCTCTCGTCAAGTTTAGACGATTGTGACTCGCGGGGCTCGTCGGGCCAGTCGATAGAGAGCTTCTCTGTAGCGCGCGAAAAGCACGTCGATAAGCTCCGTGTAGGCCGCAGTAGGCCGCGCCTCCTGGCCGCTAGGCGGGAGACCGTCAGTAGCTAAAGCAGGCCCGAAATCCTCAGAGTCGGACGCTGTAGTGTAAATAATATCTTCCAGCCCAAAAGAAACCGTCTCGCGCGCCCTCGGGCTAGGGCATAAATAATCATGCGAAAACTCGACTGGCCGAACACCGCGTGCGTGCTCGGGAGAGGGAGGGAGAGAAAGGGCCTGGCCCGTCTGCTCGTACTCTATATCCTCGAGCTCTACATCCGAACCCCAGGTCGCGGATTCCAACGAGGCCTCGGCAGCCTCGAGAGCGCGACGGGGGGGAACGAATGACTCCTTCTCAAAAACCGCGAGCCGAGAGCGGAGGGTTTTGAGAAGCAGGTTGTCACAAAACTTGCATTTAGACAAGCCTAAAACAGCCTCGCGCGCATGCGAAAAACCCATACATTTAACACACTTACTGTGAGGGTAGTCGTTCGCAATAAAGCGAACGCATGGCAGCGGGCAATGACGAAACACCATTACACTTCACCGCAAGGAGAACTGAGTTCCACTATTCGCAGTCGCTGAAGTGCAGATGAAGAATGCTGATGATAAATCCGAATTATTTTGGGCCAGAAAAACAGAGACCGAAGGGCTTAAAATGGCCGCTTCGTGAAGGCAGAGAAATCTGAGGCGGCGCCCGCGCCATCAGCCAATGAATTGGCGTGATTCTATAAGGGCTTCAGACAATCGGCACACCCAGAGGGCGTTCCCACTGCGTCTTAAGCTACGCAGCGTTGAGTGAACCTATGAAAGAGAACACACCGTAAACAGGCCTTATGTAGCAAAAGCAACACCAGCCACCAGTGTCGCACCGCCGCATGCGTCATCAAAACAAAATGCAGCATGTAGTCGACAAAGCAGCAGCGTCGTATGATAATTTAAACAAGTTTTATGACAAGGTCGGTGACTGTGACGATGGGAAAAATCTTACATTCAAGTGCAAACAAAATAAAACCGCCGATAAAATAATTGCTGTCTGTGGTTGTATATGGGCTGTGGCAATAATTTATAAAAAAATAGCTTGCAGCAATTATGGGGGAAAAAAAGAACTATGAACTAGTTCATTTTTGGAACTGTGAACTTAGTTTAAAATTTTGAAGTATGAACTATGAACTGAACTAGTTCATTTTAAAATTTGTGCACTGAACTTTGGACTAGTTCATGTGGAAAGTGAACTTTCCCAACACTGTCAAAAGCACACTTTTGGTACACCTGGAAACAAATCCTGTTAAAATAGGCTATATGGGCCATTCTACAGAATTGGTTCAAAGTTAGAGTTGAAAACATCTTGAAAAAAATAATCTTTTCCCACAATTTTTTTTATACATGCAAATTGCATAATAGCCATGGTAAACATTTCTAGTAATTGTGCAGTTAATTCTCACTGTACTTTCAGAAAAAAATTTGGATTATATCCTCTCCCCAAATGTGTCACTAATAAAAAACAATAATAAATAATTTAATGTGAAGGCTTATATTGACCTATTAAGATTTTTTTTACATCTACCATGTAAATATATGTTTTGCTATTTTATTAAAAAAGTGTTCACATGTAAATCAACAACAATTACAATTTTAAAAATATTTAAAAATATTTCTTTTTTAAAAGTATACATTTTATCATACATGTGTATGTGTATACATATGTATATTTCAAAGTTAAGGATTCATTAGTTTGATATAGCCTACATCTTACTTAGGTGATGAGTTTATTTTTGACAAAACATACTATATATTTAACATATGAGCAGAAACTGGCTAACAAAAGCTTATTTGATGTCTATTTTACAGTAAAAACTTTATAATCTATCCAATACTAGTAAACGAAATGTTTCATATTTCATCTGTAACATAGTAAACAACAGTGTGTCTGTGTCGTTCATTCATTCACACAGACATGCGATTCATATTTAAACAGGTTTACAGACACTATTGCAAGATGAGAACAAAGCACTTAAGAATAAAAAACGTACTATTTAAAATCTTCAACTGTTGCCTAAGGTTAAGGTTAGAAACGTGCTCCAGAAAAAAGTTCACGGAGACGGAGAGGCAGAAAGCACACCCAGTTTATTTTCTTTATTTTACAAAAGCACAATGTTTTATTTTGATTGTAAATGGTCACATAAAAAAAGTAGCCATTTAACAGTTTATTTTTTCATATTAAGTCTGTATGACCAAAAATGACGGAGTATTTTAAGTCTATTTTGCTGCTATGTGAAAAAACTGACCCCAGAGGGTTAAGTCTGGCAGAAGTTCTAGAAATTCACTTACAGCACTTTTAAGATGTTCTATCTCAGAGTGTGCTCTGCTTCATGTCGTTCAAACACATGCTCCATACTGTTCCTTCTGCTTCATAGTTATGGAAGCAAATAAGAGACATAACTATTTGAAATTTAACAGCCACTGAATACTTAGTTTTGAAATATTTTATTTTGAAAAACATTTATCTGAATTAATTTGCTCTGAATTCACCCCTTTGAAATTATTTTACTTTGGAAACCATGTATCTGAATTTATTTGTTTTGAATTTACCTCTGAAATTTAAATAGGCCTACGAAAATTCTTGATTTACATTTTAAAAACCTGAATTTCGATTCATATTTTTGTGCTCACAAATTCAGATACAAAAAAAAATCAACTTACAAAATTTCAGATAAAACCGATTCAGGTTGATCAAATTCGAATGCTTAAATTCAGATCTCAAATTCAACTGCTCAAATTCAGATCGAAAAATTCAAGTCAAATATTCACATGGTAACATCCGGGCTACCCAGGATAGGAAAAACAGCTGAGCCTGTGTAGAGACAGTGAATTTAGGCCATGCCCACACCGGGGAGAATCAATCCAACCGTCTCCATTAACTTTGCATTGCGAGAGGCTGCCTCCTTATAACAAAAGACAGAAAAATGCCTAAAAGCTGCTGTGTGACAAGGTGTACAGCAAACAAGCTAAAAAAAATCCTAAAAAAAAAAACAGAAATACATTTTTATAAGCTTCCGAACCGGAAAAGCCAGCCTTTAAGGAGACAAAAGTAGATAGGCTACTGAGGCAAGACGTGAAGCATCAGGTTCACATAGGGTGCATGGTGAAATAAGCAATCGACATGGTTAAAATTATGAATGTTTGTTGTGTTTTTTTTACAATATAATGTTGCGGTCCAGTGGGTGTAGTTCTCAGAGTAGTTCGAGAAATAGTTGAGCTCTTTCTCAATTGATCCACTTTTATGTCCTGAAACAAACCGTTTTTGGGGTCGACAGCTTATAAAAAATTATTTCTGGGTTATTTAGCTTGTTTGATGTACACCTTGTCTCACAACAGCTTTTAGACATTGTTTTGTTTTTTGTTATAAGTCATAAATGACAAGGAGGCAGCCTCAAGCAATGCAAAGTCAATGAAGACGGTTGGATTGGTTTTCCCCCGGTGTGGGCGTGGCCTATCCTGGGTAGCCCGGATGCTACCATGTGAATATTTAACTTGAATTTTTCGATCTGAATTTGAGCAGTCGAATTTGATCAACCTGAATCTATTTGATCTGAAATTCTGTAAGTTGCTTTTTTTTTTGTGAGCATTGAAAAATATGAATCGAAATTCAGGTTTTTAAAATGTAAATCAAGAATTTTCGTAGGCCTATTTAAATTTCAGAGATAAATTCGAAACAAATAAATTCAGATACATGGTTTCCAAAGTAAAATAATTTCAAAGGGGTGAATTCAGAGCAAATCAATTCAGATAAATGTTTTTCAAAATAAAAATTTTCAAAACTAAGTATTCAGTGGCTGTTAAATTTCAAATAGTTATGTCTCTTATTTGCTTCCATACATAGTCACCTATAGAGCACGAGCATCGAAGCAGAGCAAGTTGAATTAGATAGCTGATACATTTGCCCTCATGGAAGCCTTCAGAGGAAAAAAAAGGAATGTAGTATGAACTAATGGAACAGTTGTACAAATTAAGTGTGTTTTTTAGGTGTGTCATAAGGCTCAGAGGGGTGTTCAGTACCCTCAGGCTGTCTTTGATGAGTGTGCGAGTGAGCCAGAGTCCCGCGGTGTTATCTAACAGCAGTTCATGCATTACCCCATCTCCCAATGAGCATTTAAAGGCAGCACTGCTGCTTCTAAATCCTACTATATAGCTGTTACCTTTTATTTCTGCCTGCAATTGTCTCGCCAAGTCCATTCACTCTCTGAAGAATTAAGCAATTAAAACAAGAAACCATTTTGCGGCTTCACAGGCTTTGCATTCCTTGTATGCTGTTGAAGGTAAAATGTTCAAAGGCTAGAACAGGCTTTTTATTCTCATAAATCACTCAGTGGCTTATAAGAGGAGGTCAGCTTTGCTTAAAAGGGTCATATTATGAAATACCAGATTTTATCTTGATCTTCCAAAAGTTGAATGTACTACTGTTTATAAACCAACTGCACCACAAACTGAACTCAAAACTCCCTGTGTGCTTTTCTAACATCACTAGTTAATGTTTCCTTCAAAGCTGGCAAATGTAATTTATGGGGGGAGTCTGAATATATTCAGAATCATCAAAGCAACAATTTAGATGCAAATTGAAATGATGGTGACTGCCATCATGTGATGTTTTAAATCTAAAGGCACATTTGAGGGGATTTTTTTAAAATAATGTAGCGCTTTTTATTCACTCTCAGTCCTAAGTGCTCCTTTTCCTCTGTTTCCTCATGTCCTTGAAAGACAATGAGCACATTGTCTGTATTTTCAACATCAACAACCCAGAAACAACAAGGTTTCTGTTCTGATGATTATAGTTCAAGGTAATTTTGCAACATTACCTCGCCAGCACATTACTCTCTCACACACACCAAGTAGCCTATTTGTGCAAATGATTTCTAAACAAAGCACGGTAATAGGTCTTGGCACAAATAATATCTAACGAGAAGGAGTCACCCCCTCAGAGCAATTTGATTGGCAATTATGATAAATTCCTTTAATTACTGCATGCTCAGGGGAGGGTTTAAATCTTGAGTATGGCACTAACATGACAAGTTTTTGTGTACTTAAAGAGAAAAATAGCATTTCCGTGCCATCCTATGGAGGCCATTACAACTAGTAGCCCAGCTGTGGAGAGGCACGTGAGGAATGGCTTTGGGACCTGGCCATCTATCACAATCTGGCCCTTTTTCCCTCCTTTTTTTTTCCCCCTTCCATAAGAGAATTCATCAGGCAGGTTTGGCCTGGGGTCACTTTCTCATGCAGGTAATCTCAGCTGGGCTGCAGCACGGTGGTGCTGGGTCAGGACTTTACAGCAGCTTTGCTCATACTGTTGACCTGGATGGAGAAAAAGCAGTGTTGATGCAGAGGTTTATACCTCTTAAAACCACAGGAGGCTTATACAGGTCCAGAATGCTGATCAATCTCTCTGTTTGCATTCTTGTAATCTCTGTAAAATTATATAAAACTTCTGTGCTTCATATGATGAGTTAAATTCCTTTTGGACAATAGTTGTATTTTAGTTGTGTAGGAGTTTTGCTCAAAGTGTGTCATTTCTGCACTTCCAGCGACAGGAAACATAATGGCAAAACGATGGACAAAGTTTTTTGTATATACACTCACCTAAAGGATTATTAGGAACACCTGTTAAATTTCTCATTAATGCAATTATCTAATCAACCAATCACATGGCAGTTGCTTCAATGCATTTAGGAGTGTGGTCCTGGTCAAGACAATCTCCTGAACTCCAAACTGAATGTCAGAATGGGAAAGAAAGGTGATTTAAGCAATTTTGAGCGTGGCATGGTTGTTGGTGCCAGACGGGCCGGTCTGAGTATTTCACAATCTGCTCAGTTACTGGTATTTTCACGCACAACCATTTCTAGGGTTTACAAAGAATGGTGTGAAAAGGGAAAAACATCCAGGATGCGGCAGTCCTGTGGGCGAAAAAGCCTTGTTGATGCTAGAGGTCAGAGGAGAATGGGCCGACTGATTCAAGCTGATAGAAGATCAACTTTGACTGAAATAACCACTCGTTACAACCGAGGTATGCAGCAAAGCATTTGTGAAGCCACAACACGCACAACCTTGAGGCGGATGGGCTACAACAGCAGAAGACCCCACTGGGTACCACTCATCTCCACTACAAATAGGAAAAAGAGGCTACAATTTACAAGAGCTCACCAAAATTGGACAGTTGAAGACTGGAAAAATTTAGCCTGGTCTGATGAGACTCGATTTCTGTTGAGACCTTCAGATGGTAGAGTCAGAATTTGGCGTAAACAGAATGAGAACATGGATCCATCATGCTTTGTTACCACTGTGCAGGCTGGTGGTGGTGGTGTAATGGTGTGGGGGATGTTTTCTTGGCACACTTTAGGCCCGTTAGTGCCAATAGTGCCAATTTAAATGCCACGGCCTACCTGAGCATTGTTTCTGACCATGTCCATCCCTTTATGGCCACCATGTACCCATCCTCTGATGGCTACTTCCAGCAGGATAATGCACCATGTCACAAAGCTTGAATCATTTCAAATTGGTTTCTTGAACATGACAATGAGTTCACTGTACTAAAATGGCCCCCACAGTCACCAGATCTCAACCCAATAGAGCATCTTTGGGATGTGGTGGAACGGGAGCTTCGTGCCCTGGATGTGCATCCCACAAATTTCCATCAACTGCAAGATGCTGTCCTATCAATATGGGCCAACATTTCTAAAGAATGCTTTCAGCACGTTGTTGAATCAATGCCACGTAGAATTAAGGTAGTTCTGAAGGTGACAGGGGGTCAAACACAGTATTAGTATTATGTTCCTAATAATCCTTTAGGTGAGTGTATATTTATTTTAAAACAAAATTAGTGTACATTTTACTTTCTGTTATAGGCCTATAACCTTGACATTAAATTACAGAAAACTAGTCAACGCTGCTGCACCAGTTTATCTAACACAACGGCCGAGGGAGTGATGGCAAATTTGACATTCTCTCTGCTGACTATCATAATCAATTTCTCAATCAGCCATGGCTCGTCTGAAGGGGAGGTAAGGGCACTAAAATATTCATCCAAAACATAGACCTCTATATAAACTGAATCAATAACAAATTGTAAATGTATTCAGCATTCTGCAACAAATGTTTTTCTGATTTTTAAACTGTTTTAAGGCATAAAGTGAGGAGGAGGATATTAAAATTTAACGTATGGCTTCGGCAGGCATGTATTATGATAGGCAGCAGGGTGTCTGAGCTCTGCCCAGCTCTATACAGCGTTCCACAATTTTCTGATGTAAATCTGAAAAATTAGGGCAGATTTGAGACTAAAATTGGGGCAGATTTGAGACTACCCCGCTTGTTTTCACATTACCTTACGTAAATCTCACTCCAAGACAATCTCCCTCCCCTTCAGTTTATATATTAGTGTATATTAGTCTGCATCAGGTCAGAAACTAGTTGGCATATCTGTTCTATGTGGAGTAGCGTATCAAATTAATGAAAACATAAATCCTTTAGGTTAAACGTGCTCATGTGAATAGCCTTTATATAGTTCTGTTGTGTTTGTTTTATGTTTGTTCTGAGAATAGACATCTCTTTCTTTTCCTCACTGGAATTCCTCCACAACTTGTAATATTCTGAAACATCATTCGAAGGCAATAAATGCTACATTATGACAGTTCTAAAGTATATATATATATATACAGTATATCAAATTTATTTCAGGAATACATGGCCTCTCGGCCCATAGTTCCACAAAGTCACAATAGCATGACAGATGCTCTTTTCTTCAATCCATGATGTATATACAGTGCCAATCTCCATGCATGCTTCGACTCACAAACCTGTGACATATCAATAAAAACATCACCAACAAGTGTGAGATCACCCAAATATTTCTTATGCAGATCCATGTACAAAGAACAATCATACAAGAAATGCTTCTCGTCTTCAATCACAGAGGTATTAGTTAAATTACAATAATTACAGATTCTCTCTGTCATTGGTATACTCCATCTACGTGTTTCTATAGCTAAACAGTGCCCTGAGCATCTGAACAAGAACAGAGATCGTACCAGTTGTATGTGTATAGATGCAATATAGCTCTCCTGTACCACCAAGGACTTGCATTGTGAATATATATTCAACTTCTTATTTTCTAAAACTAATGTGTACCATGCATTTTTTCTATTGCTATTAAAGCAAATGGAAACACAAAAATCATATTGTTGTAGTTTCTGTTCACCACTATAGAAGTATGGTGACTTCCGCCTTTGAGAACCCCGGGAATGTGAAAAGGGTCAATTGTTTTCAAACAGGTTTTCCAAAAGCTACTACCGCCCCCTGCTGACAATGTTCAGACAAACTCATGTGGGACCCCTCAACCATAATAAACTCTTTGTGATGTCAACTTATGAATGCTCCGCTAAGTTGTCTCTGCACATTAAACTGGGATAAAAGAAAGTAGCACTTCACCTTTGAAGTTTGACAGATTGTTCTGGCTTTTGACAGATTGTTTGCCCCTCAATTATGCTTTTCTACTTTCATCTCCAGGTCCTGCTCATTAGAACAGATGCATTTCCCCACCTTGTTTTATAATGTGATATCCTGGCAGCAGAACTAATCCTACACCCATCTCCTCAGTAGTCTCTAAGCAGATGACAGATTCGAATGACAGATTGCCAATCAGAACAGTTCGGAAAACGCTGGATCTTGTCGATGTCAAACGAAAACAGCACAGCTGTTGTTCTAATATCAAAGTTGTTACTCATCACGTAACAGAATGCGTTTTGCTTTTATCAGCCGTCACTAACCTGATCTCGAGTCAAGAGAACAGTAACTTACTCCCTCAGGGGCTGACATGAAATCCGAAGCTTCTTATATGGCAGGTAAAATTTTCTGAAAGAGTTGTGAAGGCACTTTCAGCTTATGCACATGAAGTCATTCTTTATCATAGTGTTCAATAAAGCACTTAATGGACGTGAGCATTTTAACGTTCTCCTTAATTATGTGAATGTATGTACTCGTTACATTATGAATCAGAATCAAAATGTATGTGCATTTTATTATCTGAAAACAACGGATTGCATGCAAATGAGTATTTCCCAATATTACTCTTTTTACTTATTTTTGATCAAACAAATGTAGCCTTGGTGAGGATAAAAGATTAAGAATAAAAATCTTACCAAAAACTTTTAAACAGTAGTGTATGTGCAAAATGGTGCTAAGTCTATACTGTGACCTTCAAAGCAGTCAACACCTGTCTATGATGTTTTCACCCAGTCATCTCTTACAAAACACACAATTTAAAAAAATTGTTGTACTTTGCAGTTTTCTTTGATACTCAGTAGCTCATTCAAAGTATAGACACTTAATCACTGAATTGTTTTTTATTTGCCTGCAATAATTTGTGTTGAAATTGTACAGACTGTTTCACTAATGTGTGTTTTCTGTGTACAAGGTCAATTTATATTGTTTATACTTTTGTATTTTTATTGCCTATAGGAACTACATTCATCTCTTTTCTTCTGTGAGATAGCAGTGACAACAAGCTGTGACTTGACTTGAATATATTCCATCGGACATGTTGTGTCCAAATTCGGTTATAAATTCATCAGAGACTGAAATAAAGTGAATTATTTTCATGTTTATGCCAGTGAAACCAACAAAGCAATCAGATGTAAACAAAGTTTTATAGGTGGAGCACTGCGACAGTAGTCAATCATGTAAAGTATTTCAGCGGTGATGACAGAGAGCAGCTAGACTCTCATTCACTCTGCTGCCATGCACAAGAGCAGGACACCAACATCCATCAAAGCTGTCAATACCACTGTTTGCAAATAACATCAGGTCAGGCAGGGAGGACTGTTGAAAAGATCAGATTGACTTACAGTACGATTCTATTTACATATAGTGGCCCCAACGATATTTTGCTCCACTTATATGAATATCACCACATTAGAAACCCTGTTTTGCTTCCTTTCCTCTGTGGAACATAAAAGAAAATAATTTGAGAATTGTCTTGGTTTTTTGTCCATTCAATAGACATCAATGGTAACCAGAATGGTTGGATGATGCGTCACAGCAGGCCAGACGTCAATGGAAGCTTGTTTCAGAAATAAAAAAAAAGATTTCTTTTCCCTCAGAATTGTGAGATATAAACTCGTAATTGCGAGTTATAAAGTCAGAACTGCGGGATATAAATGTGCAATTCTGACTTTTTTTCTTGCAGTACGGACTTCTTATGAAGACCAGTGTTAACTCTTCAAAACCTCCCTCAACTTTAGTGTTCCATGAAAAACAAAAAAACAAAAGTCATACAGTTTAGGAATGACATGGAGGGTAAATGATGACAGAATTGTTATTTTTGGGTGAACTAATCATTTTATAATTTCGTATAATTATAACTTGCCAGTCCAGGGATTATTATTTGAGGAAAATATTCCAGAATGTGAGTATACAAGCAACATTTGTGCTACACAATACTGTAATACATTTTTTTGAAGATGTTTTATTGACTAAGACAATTGAAGCAGCAGTATGTTATTCTCATCATCATTTTAAGCATTTTCAGCTTCATACTGTCATGGGATAGCCTACAGCTCAGAGGATGGAGAATCATAAAATAAGATGACACACACCCAAGGTCTTGAGTTTATGAACTGTAGGATCATTACTAAAGCAACCAGCTAACTGAACCAGCGAAGAATCAAGGTTTCTCATCAACTCCCTTTAAGAGTCATATCATGGCACAATGATTTCAGCACTAAAACACAACGCAGGGCTTTATTATTGTCCCTTGTGCTGAGCTTGTATATTTTCTATATCATATCTAGCACAAAAACAGTTGATATCAAAGATCAAATAAAAAAATTGAGATCTGCTAAAACCAGTTTAATATGCTTTTTCAACATTTAGTGTTACTGTATGTCATTTGATACCCTAATTTATTTCAGGTTCTATATTTTAACAACATGAAATTTAATGCAAATATTAAATATCAGGTGATGTAATACTTTGTAAAGGTGTAGTGAGAGCACTGTGCAGTGTATTAGAGTAGAGGAGGGCACGCGACAGCTGCCCTGACATTGACAAATAGGAGTAATCTAGCACAGGGCTATTATTTACATATTTATGTTTCGACTTTGTCCTACTATTCCTTCAGGATTAAATGAGCATCTATTATCAACTACCGTTTCAGTGGCGAGAACATTAATAAAATAAGGCTTTGCAGTGAGTCTGGAGTCTGGGTTTCTTCCCGTGTGTGCATTATTTATCACCTGTCAGAGTTTTAAATGCAAATCTTCAATGAACCTGGTTTTGGCTACGAGTCAAAGCACTCGGGTCTTTTTTGGGTAACCCACAGTGTTTACACGGTTGCACGACATCAGCAAAATTTACACCGAACAGATTTCAGAGTTTTATGTGCGTGCACACATGCCTTGGTTAAAACAGAATCCAGATAAAGGTTTTGATGCATTTTGTGTTTTCATTATCTGAGAACAAATGTGTGTTCTGGTGCCATATCTTATTAGAGTTGATGTGTCTTACTTCTCAGCATGGTACGGAGTAAGAGGCTTTGATAATGAGGATTAGTTTGCATCTTGTGTGGCATGTCACCTAACTGAAGAAGCGCCAAACAGCTCCTCTGGGACAATATTCAGTCTGTCGCACACAGCCTAGTCAAAAAAAAAAAAAAAAACTATAATCTGACAGACACTGACAGGAATTCAACACTACCATAATGTGCCAAACAAATGTTTAGCTCTATACACAGTAGCTGAAAGAGTGCTGATAAGGAGAAACATATAGGTCAGGGTTGAGCCTATAGCTCACAGCTAGAATGGCTGTGTTGGATGTTTGACTTCACCTTCACCATTTACAACCGAAACGTATTCATTTAAAAATTTACTTTGATTTAAAAGTTATTTTTTTGGGGTGAATTTTAGATCAGCTTGTTTATGGACTCATGCATATGCATGTGTTGCTCATCCAACAAATCTGTGTCATTTATTTACCCTTCACGTGTTTTTGTGTGTAAAATTTACATATAAAAAATATCAACTCTATGATACCTTATGAAAAAATGTAGACTAACTAAAAACAAATCAGTGTATGTAAAAAAACATGCTCCAGGTTTTGCAAATGCAACACGTTACTCAAAGATCTTGCTGCACAAGCAGAGAGAGATCTAAAGTTGTACGGAAAGCCCTTATATGGACGACGCTCCGTCATCCATTAAAAATAGAACGAGGTAAATAAAAATTTCATGTACGCACAGAACTGTATGAAATGAGTGAATGAGGTGCTGAATAACTCCAAAATGGCTGACAAATGTCTTCAACATCCTGAGGCAGATTCTACCAGACCCCCAGCTTTCTAGCTTCTCCTCACCTGGTCATCAGCAGAGCGAAGAGGAGGGAGGAGGGAGGAAATCACACTGCTAGGGCATTTAAAATAAGGTGAAGACGAAGGCACAATCTCAATTATTGATAATTCATTGAGCATTTTATTAGGAGATGAATTTTACAAGAGCCCTGCACTGGAATTTAATAACAAGAAGGATATTGCAGCATGTCCTATATCATATCACATATAAGAACAGTGTAAAGTGAAGGTCATTGGAAAGAAGATAAGGGAATCAAGACTTCAGTGTTATATTAAATAAGTGCTTTAAGCGACAAATGTCTTAACATTGTTTATATACAGTATATATGTAAAAAAATTAAAAAAAAAAAATTAAATAAATGATTTATCTGAATTATATCTGCATATGGGGCCATGTATTTATTACAGTTTTAAATTTGGTGGCATGTTGCTTACTTTTAGAAAACCTTTTCAATGGTTTATAGAAGAATAAATGTCTTAAATGATTGCATAATACTTTTATGCTTAATGGTTATTTCACTTTTTTAGTGATAAAGTATGTAGTGATAATGTATGTATACTGTTAAATTCATAAAATGTAATGTAATCAATATTAAAAACTAATTAATACAATTAATTAATGAAATCTAAATCCAGCTAAAATATGGTGAACGTAATTTCACCAAGTACAACATGTTCCTGGATCAAACCTTTGTTGATCCTGGAACAACATTCCAATCAACCAATCAGATTTGAGGGACAAGTTCACAGTTTGTCAAGTTTAGGCTTACAAGCAGGGATTTTAGGGGTACTGTATGTTATGGGTTAGGTTAGGTTTAGGGATAGGGTTAGGACTACATTTTTTAGACATGAATGTCTTACTTGGCATAATCACGGTGACCAAAAGATTCTATATGAAGTGCCTGACAGAACCCTTTAAGGTTCTACATAGAACCTTTTCTTCTAAGAGTGGATTGACAGGGGGTGCTTGGGCACACAATATTCTTACCTGAACATTAAAAAAGAAATGTTTTGTTTTATTACTCTTTTGTTCAACATTTCAAGTTGTAATTGGTGACCACATGCACACATTCAAATTTGCACTGTTTCCCAAGATAATTAGCTCGATGTGTCTGACTTAAAGTCATGGTCACCACTGAACACATCTTCCCTTTTGTTACTAAGAACATCAGAGCAGGCCAAGGACATTTAATGACTTCTCAGTGAAAGTTACTTCAAGAAAAATAAGAAATTATCACAGGGAAAGAAAAAACTAACAAGATGGATAAATAAATAAAGGAACACACGTTGTCCCTGTTGTTAATTTGCCCCTGAGATAAATCAAGGAGCTCACCTCTGATAAAAACAGGCTGTCTGTGTACTCCACTAATTGAGTTAGGAGAGCAGCATATAGTAATGGCTTCATTATACAACTCGAAAATATCCTACAGCTCATTATATACTGCTTTGTGGACTAAATGAGGTCGTTAAGCAGACAAATGACAGCATGTGCACCATTCAAGTAAGGTGAAACACTACTATACAAATTGCTTCAATTATTATTGAGTTTTCGTGCTGGAACTATGCAAATACTGTTACTTACAGGTGTTTATGTATTGTAATTCTTTTGGGAACACTTACAAAATGAACATTTTAAGACATGGTAATATTTAATATCAGAATAAGTACTGGCCTGAGGGAAAAGCTGTAGTCTCATAAGAAGAAATTTGTAAGGATGCTAACCTAACAAATAAAGATATGGGCTTTCGTTTACTTGGATGTGGGGTACAGGCCTAATCCATAGCATTGGAGTGAATAAACATCATTTAGAGGGTTGCTGTGGTCAGATTCCTTCTGTATCATGCACTCTTTTGCTCTGGGCCAAAGTACTTAAATCAACAACAGTCCCACAGTGATTGACCTTGACTCTGGCCCTAGTGTTTTTCTCAGTGCTTACATTTATCTTACTGTGTATCTTAGATGCAATTCAGATAACAAAAAAGAAAACTTACCCATCCAATTGATACTAGTTTTCTATTTTTCATTTCACTTTGATGAGCTATAATTGACATTTTAACTTTTTTGTTTGTGAATAAATTCTTACATGATGCCCCATGCATCACTTTCACTTTTATGTGTAAACAAGCCTTAGTGATGATTAATGAGTTATAGTCTTATCGTGTTTGGTTTTACCTTAGAGTAAAAAAACAAAACAAAAAAAGCTGTCACACTGTGTGACAGAAGCCAGCTAGTAAGAGGGGTTACATTGCATTGGTGCTGTGACCTGGATGGGAGTGAGGTTTACGGGGGTCAGTGTAACGGAGGCTAGCTAGAAGGAGCTGTGCGAGTACACCTAACACCCCTGGCCCAAAGAGGCACAAGATACTGTGGTCTTTAGAGTCTTTGATAGTGCGCCCACCTCCCATGACGGTTCGAGTCCCGCTCAGAATGGGGCGAGTTGCACCAGAGGGATTACAACTGCAAGATACAAAAACGTAATTGTGGATTTAAATAAACACTAAATAAACACTGCAAAATGCCACTTCGTATCTCACAATGTGATGTAATTTATAGCAAATTGCAAGACATTTTGACTTTACATCTCACAGTGTGACTTCAGATCTTATATACTGTATGTCAATTCATGCATCATAAATCCACATCATGTACCAAAAATCTTGTAACTATACTTTTTAAAACTTTATTTCACCATTACTTTTTTATATTGTTCTCTGGAAATGGCTTCCAAATGGTTCTACAGTGTCACACAAAACAGAACAGTAGCAGATTTTAGACCACCTCCTTAAATAAAAGGATTGGAAAGCTGAGTACCACTTATAGTATGCTTTCCCTGACGATCATTAAAGAAGCAGTCAACGCTGAAGAGTAAATCAAATCCAGACATATGCCCTGTCCTTGGGTTGGTGGCGTGCCCCTTAAGCTTACACAACAACAGACTGTAAATTGTTCAATTGTTTATTGGCTTTTCACACCTGGTATTCCATACTCTTCAAACTTAGTGTTAGAACATCTAAGCAGTGAAGTGCCTTTCATTGAGTTCATTAAGTGCTAGAATTTCACATTTCTTCAACTTAACGAGGCTATTTGTCAGACGCATGTCAAAGCAACATCCATTCACTGTAAATGTACAGCCAATTAACGAAAATACATCTAATAGTGTAGGTGCACTTTCAGCCAGATTTACCAAATTTACAAATTACTATTTTAATAAAATTACAAAAGACTTTTCTCAACACAACATATCTGTTGATTGGACTGTCATCTAACTGTCATCGAAGTCCAACTTTTGCACCACAACAGTGGAGAAGTTATTTATGGCAAAGATTTTTACCGCATACAGAAAAGGATTAAAATAATGGCATCTACCTTATTGGCCTCTTAATTAATGTCAAAATTATCTTTGCACTCACAGAGGAATATTTTATTCACACACAATTCAATTCTCTCATGTGTGAATCTACTGTCTCCAGCAGAATTCATCAGAAGCCAGCCCTGTTCTGCAAGTATCCAACTGTAGGGCTAAAGTAATTTCGCAGAGCTCTGGTAAGAAAGAAAAAAACTAGAAAGCTTTGGAAATGTGCAAAAAAAAGTAGCTTACAAATGCTGCGACCAAAAGTAGAGAAAGGCGTTACTTGACATTTTCATTTCAGTCTATTACCAGAGTTGACTTCAGCACCCTTCTTTCTGCACCAGGTGGAACTTTTACAATGGATGAGGGTCATTATTTTTTCATTTTCAGTTTCTCATGAAGTTGAGTGGCTGCCTGCTAACACTCATAAACAGGGGGAGGTTGAGCCTGTAAATCAATGGGGAAACGTTAAATATATTAAATAGTACACTCCAAGGTCTGTGGCACAGCAATATCAATAAAATGTCATGGTCAGTGATATGTTCATGCATAGAGTCCAGTGTAAGAGCTTGCCATTCATTTTTATAAATTTTTTGATAATCATAAACACACATAAACCTTGAATCTACCTCCTCATGAATGAATGAATGAATGTTTTTGTGTCACCCCATTTTAGAGCAGAAATCCTTTGGATAATGCTTCTGAAATATGCCAAATGCCAAAATGCTTCTGAAATAAATGTAGGCTCTAGATTTTAATAATTCTGGCTCACTGAGAACGAAGATTGGCTCTAGTTATCAAGATATTTGGTCAGTATATACGACATACAGTATACTAGTGTATAAACTAAACTTAAAGCTGTTTTGCTGCATAATGGCAACGTTTTGACATCAATTCCAGTTGGTCATGCAGTCTAAATGAAGGAAACATATGACAACATGAAACAACTTTTTAGGTGCGTAAACTATGACCAACATCAGTGGCAGCTTTGTGGTTTGTTGCTCTTTCTTGATCTGCAGATTGGATACACAAAGTACTACTATTTTTTCATGCGAATGGGATAGTCGTGCAAGAGATTACCACTACATCAAGAAATATTGGCCACTCCAACAGTCATTGGAGCCTAGAAAGAAAACTGTGCAGCATCCACCACTTGTTGAATCAAGGAAGATTTTGTTACCACCCTAACACATCAATCTGGATAAAGACGGCATGGAAAGCCTTCCAGTGGGAATACATTTTCTTGGAAACAACAATGCAGACAACAACAGGTTGTTGGTGGAAAACCTCCTCAAGGAATACAAAAGCCTTGGTTGCAACATGCCACTAAAGATATATTTTTTGCACTCTCATCTAGATTTTTTCCCACCAAACTGCAGAGCACTAAGCTAAAAGTATGGCGAGAGATTTCACCATGGGCATTGCAACAATGGAGAAACGCTATCACGGCAAATGGAGCCCATCAATGCATGCATGCTGTTGCTGGACAGTGACAAGAGATGCTCCATTTAATGAATACAAGAGACAAGCCGAAAAGCGCAGAATAGACACGGAAAAGGACCTTTTGTGTGAGAGAGGTACTATCTACCCAACATACTGAAGGGTTGGTCAAAATCCCTTGCCTCTTCAAATACATCTATAATCATAAATCCTTTTGGATGCTTATATACTTCCTTATAAAAAATCAATAATCAAATATATTCATTATCACATACTCATTTTTATATTCTTTGTGCTTGTGAAATTATATTTTCTTAAATACATGTGATGGAAGTAACCAGTTTCTTTTAGGTGCATTCCAATCTTACTTTGAGATTGCACGTAGTACACGCAGGACACGAAGGCCATGTAACCCACAAGGCCGTTTGTCTCTTTCTCTGGTATCAGAAGAAAGGTTAGAGGGTCCTAAAGGCAGCATGGACACATATGATCCTTCGCTGGACAGATGGTCAAGCTATATTGAGCGTTACTATTGAACTTTAATTGTTGTATTAAAGAGTATTCTTTCCAGTATATTTCCTTCCTTGGGAGTAAATGCCAGTTATCTGTTTTTCTCCCAAACGAGTGAATGTTTTAGCATTATGTTTTGGTATACTTAACTGATAATAAGGAGCTCAGACTCTCTTCAGCTTTGATGGGAGCTGTTATTTGCTAGTGTCTGTTATTTGTGTGTGTGCGTATGACATTCTATGTAGGTTCTGGACGTTCGGACCAGACAACCCGGCGCCACGAGGCCACCACAGGCCTAAATCTATTGAGTGGACGACAACTATCTTTACTAATGGCGATAGGCACCCCTATCTCCTCACATGTGTTAAATTGTTTAGGCTCTTAATGTTTCTTAGCCAATGAGAATCATTCAACCTGTAAGCAATGACGTAGCTTAGACCTTGGAAATGGTATAACTGCTGTGATCTTTGTAACTGTAAGCGGGGCGGCCTACGAACTCCTGTGTGAGTCTTGAAGCTGACTTCTGCTGATGAAACTGCAAACTATCTTCAGTAAAACTTTTCTTTAATTTTTTATAATTCTGACTCCGGGTCTTCATTCTTCATATCTGGTTCTGGGTCTTTAACTGTACACCCCCTTACAATACATAGACGTAAAATGTAAAAACTTTAGTATCTTGGAAACAGTAGCCAATTAGTTGGTTTAATTGTTATATTTGAATTAAGCACATTATAATAATATACATAATAAATAGCATATATTATCTCTGAAGCAGACAACTTGTAGACAAGTGTAATCAGCAGTGCCTGTCATCACTAATTAATGGTTTGCATTAAGACAGGAGTGTTGAGAAAATCTTTTATTAGCGTAAAATCAAACAGGAAACAGGTGTTTGCTAATTAAATCTCAGAAAATAATGAGTGACCCATGCTGCCTGATAATGAATCAATATAGCCCCTGCATATGCTGCCTGCATTACTATCAAGTTATTATAACAGTTACCAAGGCTTTAATTGCACTGGTACAATGATTTCACTGAGGGGCTGTTTACACAACACCGTTTTCAACTAAAACCGGAAAACCTTTTATGCATTTTGGCCATTTACACGACAACATCGTTTTGGGGGCCTGAAAATACAAAATTTTGAAAACAAAGTTTCAAAGTGCACGTTTTTGAAAACGATGCTGTTATCGTCTCTATGTTAAAGGTCCTCTAAGCGATGTCACGCGTTTTTTAGGCCAAAACATTTTTTGTCACATACAGCAAACATCTTCTCACTATCCGCTAGCTGCCTGTCCCCTGAACACACTGTAAAAAAATGCGGTCTCTGTAGACAGCCCAGGCTCCACAAACAGCAACAAAAACAAACTGCTGCGACCCGCTCCACGAAACAAAACAAACAGTGTTCCAGCCTGGGGGTGGGGTTAGTGATGGGGGGTGTGGAGGAGAGAAGCATGAAGAGGAAAGTTATAATTTTAACTCTTTAAGTTTGATATGGCCGACACACAACCAAAGAGACGACGTTCTGATGAACAGATTGCAAAAATACAAAGAAGAGGGAAAAGGAGAAGGAACGCATGCCCGAATTTACACTGGAAAAGCCTTTGAAAGGTGGTGAGAACAGAATGCGTTGGATATTCAGGTAACGTTAGCTCTGTTTTTGCTGGACAGGTGGGTAAATACAGTTTGGTTTTTCTAAATGGACTTTCATGTTCGCCTAACAAACACAAGGATATAATTAGCTAGAACAATGCAGTCAGCGCTAACTTTGGTGAATACAACATATAGGTTTCTAGCAGCTAGCTATCGATCTCTATTGAAAATAATCAAGCAAACTCACAGTAGGACGACAGTTTGTGTGAATGATTGTTTTCACCAACTATTTATTATGAAATTGAATGTTCATTCATAGCCTATTGACAACTTTGACTAAATTTGAAGCTAACGTTATCTTGCTATTATTGCGTCCTGGTATGGGAGCTAAAGTTATAACCTCAGGTGGCGAAACGTTTTATCGTGTTTTTCTGGTAATGTTTCTAATTTTTTTTTTTTTGCATTATATTAAAGCATTTATCTCACTTGGCGACATTACACCTTGAAAGAAGTATCAGTAAAACTACAGGGGGAGGGGACGGGATGAGGAGGAGGGAAGGTCTAGCTAGCCTCCGTTTTGTTTGACAATACTTTGAACGTCAACAAGAAGTGATGTCACCCAGCATCGCTTTGAGCACCTTTAAGTACAAAAATTTTATTTTGTGAAAGTGGTGATATCATGCGCATGCATATGTGTTCAGCCTATAGGCACGTAGTGTTTCTTTACAAAGTGGCATCGCCAACTACTGGCCTGGCATGCATACTACAGTGTTTTTCTGCGTTTCCGTTGGATTCGTGTGAATCATGTTCTTGGATCATGTTGACAACGTTGTGGTCATACTCAAAAAAACGTCGTTTTTTTTTTTCATTGTTGTGTAAACGTACCCTCAGATGACTGCAACATTATTTTAACAGATTGTCTAATCAAAAATGACAAAATGGATCAAACTATATATATTATATATATTAAACAATCACTTATTATTTGATGTCCTTCATTTTTCAAATGAACTGATTGCAGTTTACCAACAGTAAATTAACTAAAACCGTTATATTTTTTATAGTTACACTTTACAATAAGGTTCCATTAGTTAATGTTAGTAAACTATTGTTAACTAACAATAATCAATACATTTGTTACAGTATTTATTAATATTTGTAAATGTAGTTAATAAAAAAATTTAATTTGTATTGGTAGTTTATGTTAGCAGGTCTATTATATAATATTAGCAGATAAATAATACATAAATTAACTAAAATTAATAAATGCTTTAGAAGTATTTTGGTAACACTTTACAATAAGCTTTCATTTGTTAACATTAGTTAAAGTGTTAACTAACATTAACTAACCATGAGCAATACATTTGTTACTGTATTTGTAAATCTTTGTTAACGTTATAGTTAATAAAAAAATACAGCTGTTCATTGTTTGTTCATGTTAGTTCACAATGTGTTAACTCATTTTAACAAATAAAACTATTGATTTCAATAATGTATTAGTAAATTATGAAATTAATATTAACAAAGATTAATAAATACTTTAGAAGTGCAGTTCATTATTAGTTCATGTTAACTAATTAACCAATGAAACCTTATTGTAAAGTGTTACAGTATTTTTCATTGTTAGTTCATGTTAACTTATACAGTATGTGTTACCCATTTCTTATTGTTGAACTATTATTAAAAGAATATAGGCTACACATCAAAATAACCAATGAACTGACAAAAACACACATTCACAACATTATTTTTGCAATTTCTTGCCTAAAATAAAACATTCTGCAATAAAAGTGTCTGCTTGGAAAGTAAATGTTCATTGGTCAGGTTGGCCCATCTAATTTACTCTTGTTGTATCTGCCATAAACACAGTTATGCATTTGGCCAACACTTTAATCCAAAGTAACTTCCAGTAGTGCATTTAAAGTATAGTATTATGCCAGTATATCTGCTCTTCCATGCTGCATCAGTTGAGCTACAGGGGGAAACAAATAAATAAAATAAAGTAAAAAGGAGCCACTCACAAGCTTTCAAATCTTCACCAGTTTGATAAAGATGAATCACTGTCTGCTCACAAGAAGTCACTGAGGAGTCAGTGATATATAGAGCATAAAGAAGGTTCCTAATTAAAATCCATACTCTTAATGAGCTTTTAGACAACAATTGGTTAACATGATTACAAAAGATAAGGGTGGTAAATCAAGGTCTTTTTAATTAAGTCTAAGATATGCTTCCTTGCAAAGATAAAGAAAAGGTGCCATTAGCTGTGCTTGCTCTGTTTTATGGGCCTTGTATTGATTCACAATTATGTAAGTGTAATTCTTTAAAACAAATCACATTAACATTTAATGCAGTGAGACACGCCATGCTAAAAGAGAAAAGGGCATGCTATAATGAAATGCTTAATGATTATGAAATAAGCATTTTAATAAGTGGCAATTTTACATTATTACTTTTTTTTAAACGATCAAATCAGGTGAATATAGCAGGAATATAGGGAGTCTGCTAATAAAGTGTTATTTATTATGATATGCGGGTGATCCCCCCTGCTTACTTTGATAAAATAAAATAAAACATGAGTATATTTCAAACACTGCCACAGATTTGCAGAATGAAACAAGCCCACTAAAAATAATTAAACAAATCTGGTTCTCTTATTAAAACATCTTTCCAGCTGAGCCATTAAACACAAATTATGATTGATTCTTAGCTATTATCAATGCTCAAACACAACAAATGCTTCATAGGATTTACATGAGCTCTAATGTGAGCCAAACACAAAAACAAAACCCCGTGAAGCAAGACAGCCATCCAAATTTGAAATTCAAGCTTTGTTATTCAAATACTATTCAGCACACCTGTTTTTAACATCGATAACAAATGTTTTTGTAGCAAATCGATATATTAGAATGATTTCTGAAAGATCACATGACTCTGAAGACTGGAGTAACGATGCTGAAAATTCAGCTTTGCCATCACAGGAACAAATTACATTTTAAAATATATTCAAATAGAAGACAATTCTTTTAAAATGTAATAATATTTGTAATGATTTCATAACATGTTTTTACTGTTTTTTTTATCAAACAAATGCAGCCTTGACGATGAGCATCAGAGACTTCTTCCCCAAAAAATGTTGCTGACATCAAACTTTTTAACAGTTTTAAAGCATTTTTAAATATATAATTTATTATCTGAACAAGTCCACCGATGACACTGTCACTAAACCCGTCTGGACTTAATACTTGACTAAAGGTCATCACAAGTGCTCATTTTAATGCAATGTAAACGAAGTTTAAACAGTTTCTCCTCCCCTCTGTATCCATATTGCCTGACATTTGAATTCAGTCACTCACTGATCTCTCTGACATTTCCCCACAGGAGGCATGTGAATTCTGACACATCTTTCATGCCTGTAATGACACTCTTCTGACCTTTGTGTTGATCCAACACAAGGATTTTTCTACTTATATATGAAATAACACATTTGTGCTGCACGAATATTCTCCATTTGACTGTAAACTGCATGTAAAATGCCAGGATAGAGACAGACCCGCCTCTGTGTTGGATAGACTGAAAAACACTTTTATAGCAACTCCAAGTATGAGAAGCAAATAGTATGATTAGATTTGATTGGAGCACTCTAAACTTGTATTTGTAGATTCGGTAATCTACATTTGAATTGTTGCCTCAAGATCCAAACAGACACCACAACAGTGACGGCACTTAGAATAAGACATCACCATGGACACCAGAAGTGTTTTTCTCTTGTCTTCCACTTTTAGGGTACAATTGTCTGTGTGATGAAATAAATTAGGACCTATATGGCTTTTAAAGGATACTTGGTAAACAACACATTTAGAGCTGCTGGGAGGCAATTGGACTAAACATGAACTGGACCTTCAGGTCATTTTCCTCATATGCTGTGGGATCAGAAAAGGGTTTAGTGGTATTTTTTTACATGATTGCCTCTAATAAAACTTTCGATAAGGAGCAGTTTGTCTTCATAGATATGGGCAAATCTCCTGTGTGGCATCAAAATACACAATGTTCTCATTGTACCTTGGTTTTATGGACTAAAATCTGGTTAGAGACCTTAGTTTTTTTGTTCAAGTGATCCAGTTACTTCCAGAATCCCTTAAAGTAGAATAAATGAAAAATACATTTCATAAACCTCTTGCAGATATAATAGTATACAAAACAGGAGGATACATAGTGTGTTAGCATGTGAGATTTAAGGGGGATTGTCTAAATTTCATTCTATTTGATCCTCATGAATTATGTTCAGCTCTTTATTATGCTAATAATGTGGAGTTATTTCAACAATCTTAAAATTACCACAGGAACATTTGTGCTACTTTTTCCAATTTTTGCTTGCACTTTTTTATTAAACTGTGCAGCAATAAGATTAGATGTGTTAAAACCACAAGCCGAACTAAGACTTTTAACATTGTTAAAAGAAATTTAAAACAAATGCTGTTCTTTTACACTTTCTAATCATCAAATAATCCTAAAAAGTAGTAATATAATAATATGAGAGTATAATAAGAAATGTTATGTCTTGAGCACCAAATCAGCATATTAGAATGATTTCCAAACTGAATTCAGGTTTGCCATCGCAGGAATACATTTCATTTTTAAAGAAATTAAAATAGAAAACTGTTATTTTAAATGGTAATACCGGTAATACTACACAGTATTATTTTTTCTATATTTTTCATCAAATGGTTATCAAAAAGAACTCAATAGATATAGGAAATAGTATGGGACCACTCGTAATTAATATTGATACATAATTCTACATAAATTGGTCATAACATACCCTTCAAAAAAGTCCCAACAATAGTCCCAACACTCAAACAATGATAGAATTCCATGTTTGTGCTAAACACACCATGTAAACATTTACAGTCCAGGAGGAATGTGAATGTGTGATTTCATGACTGGTTGATCCTCCTTAGCAATCACCTCCACCAAACATTTCCTGTAATTCAAGTCAAGTCAAGTCAAGTCATCTTCATTTATATAGCGCTTTTAACAATGGATTGTTTCAAAGCAGCTTTACAGAGATAAACATATAATTTAAGGTAACAGATTGTTTTGGCATTATAGCGGTTCTTGAATAATGTTATTTCCAGCTAAAGTTAACTTTGATTGATTCACCTCCGTCGAAATGATCAGACTTTTAAACGCGAACCTGTGATTAACGCTGACGGCGTTCACATGCTCATTCAGAATTGATTCTATAGTTATGTGCTTTTTAAAATATGTGCGCAGGTTTATAATTCATACAACCCAGCCTAAACAAACTACTTTTCTTGCCTATAAATTTTGATACAGAATTTTGTTTTATTTTATCACTTCGGGGTACGCGAGCCGGAATTCACAACGCTTTATCTGTAGAGTGGGAAAGGGATCCTCCATAGGGAGAGGATAGTGGACACTTCAGCACTGCATTGTCATCGGGTCCAGGCGGATCTCCTTCGTCAGATCTGGACACGGCCTGGATCCGGCAGGCTGCGGGAAAACCTCGGGATAAACAAAGACACTAATATTAGCGTAGATGCCATTCTTCTTATGATGTAGCGAGTACATCAAGATTTAACGGAAGTGTTCCCAGTTCCGGCTGACCTAATCTATGCAGCCTAACATTGAATTTATAGAAGTCTATAGTGCGTTATGTGTATGCTAGGTCAAAGAGATGTGTTTTTAGTCTAGCTTTGAACTGACAGAGTGTGTCTGCTTCCCGGACAATGGTAGGAAGACTGTTCCAAAGTTTTGGTGCTAAATAGGAAAAGGATCTACCGCCTGCAGTCGATTTAGATATTCTAGGTATTATCAACTGACCGGAATTTTGAGATCGCAATGGACGTGAAGGACTATAATGCGTTAAGAGCTCGCTCAAGTACTGCGGAGCTAAACCATTTAGTGCTTTGTAGGTAATCAACAATATTTTAAAATGTATACGATGTTTAATAGGGAGCCAATGCAGTGTTGACAGAACCGGGCTAATATGGTCATATTTCCTGGTTCTGGTAAGAACTCGAGCTGCGGCGTTTTGAACTAGCTGTAGTTTATTTATTAAGCGTGCAGGGCAACCACCCAGTAGAGCATTACAATAATCTAGCCTTGAGGTCATGAACGCATGGACTAATTGTTCCGCATTTCCCAATGAGAGCATATGGCGTATTTTAGATATATTTTTAAGATGGAAAAATGCAGTTTTACAGATACTAGACACGTGGCTTTCAAAAGAAAGGTTGGTATCAAAGAGCACACCCAGGTTCCTAACCGACGACGAAGACTTGACAGAGCAGCCATCAAGTGTTAGACAGTATTCTGGGTTATTACGTGTAATTGTGGATCACACCTGCACAACGATCAGGAAGAATTCAGCACCACTCCTCTTTACACAAAGCCTTTGAGTTCAGCGATATTCTTGTGATTTCTGGTGTGAATTGCTCTCTTACCAAAGCATCTCAATCAGGATGAGGTCAGGACACTGACCTGGCCACTCCAGAAGGCCTGTTTTTTTTTTCTGTTGTCATTCTGTTATAGATTTACTCTTGTGCTACGTTGTCCTGTTGCATCACCCAACTTGTAATTTAATTGCCAGACAGATGGCCTTACATTCTCCTGACGAACTTGGGAATTCATTTTCCCGATGATGATTACAAGCTGCCCCGGGCCCTGAGGCAGCAAAGCATACCCAAACCAGGATGGTCATCTTTTGCCATCTCACAAAGATGCATAAACAAAAGTCTGCTATTGGGACCTCTAAGATTTTACCCCATATTTCCATTACTAAAAAAACAGGGGGAATTTAAACAATATATATATATATATTTATACATCATGTATATTAATTATAATGTCTTTAAAAATACTGATTTACATTCAAGAATTATTTTAAATCCCAAGTAAAAGAGAACAATCATAAAAAAGAAAAAAGAAAAACATTACCAGACCCGCATGATAATTCTGCTTAACTGTCCTGAAAATAATTTCATAAAGCAAAAAATTTAGACATCCCTAATGGTAGATTACTTCTTTATGATTTAGGTTTTGGGGTGATATTTCTTTTCTGACAGGTTTTGTGAGAAATATCCAGTGGCATGGGATTCACATGCACATTGTGTTCAATAAAGACATGAAAATAAACATTGTTTGTCGAATATCAGATCAATGCAGATATCCATTATTACAATAATTTTCAGATGACTATACTTGAAAATTGGGTACATATTTTGAACTTTTTGTTGATGCACACTCTATTTCAGTCTGAATCCTAATGTCTGTTTTGGGGTATTCAGTACTTGACTGCAGTTCTTTGTGAATAACCACAAAATCAAGCAACAAATAAGTATTCTATTTTGAAAAACTTGCTTTATACCACTACAGTAATGAATGTGTTTTTGTGCTTGCTTACCAAGGCAGAGCAGTAATTTTCTATGTGCGTATAAGAAATCTCAAAAATATTTGAAGCTTTGAAGGTTCCTTTACATTGGGTTGGCAAAACATAACTTTCATTAGGATTCCTTTCAACTGCTATTCACATTCTCTCCTATTAACAGCTGTGCTCATTCAGCTATGCAGCATTTGTCAATCAAGCCATGCAATCAGGAGAAACAGATTACCTGTGCAATCACGCAAAAAAAATTTTTAAGTGCAAATGTCACCATGATAGTCTGTAACAGATTAGGCACTAAGGGTGGCTGCTGAAAAGTTTAGTTTATCACTGAAACCTGCATGTGCCAAGAGAGAGCCTTGAAAAAGAAGAGAGAAGTCACAGAGAAGGTATTCCATTATAACGCTGCCTTCAAGCTCCTTATTATACCATGAGAAGATATTAGTCAAGATCAGACAAGACCAATGCCTCTCATGAACTAACTGTCCCAAGGGTGAAAGAAGCAAGGAAAATATACATATGAACCTCAAGGACAATATATGAACTTCTGTCCATAACTCTAGATCTTTAGTAAAAAATTCCTTTCAAAACTATGAAATAAAAAATAAGTTGTGTCAAGTTGTGATTTTTAACAAGTCCAAATGATAAAAAGGTTTCTATGATACTCTTTAACACTTCTAAGTACTCAATAATTTGAGCAAATGTAATCTTTGATGATCAGCTGGCATTCACAGACCACATTACAAAGACAGCTCGATCATGCAGGTTTGCTATGCACAACATCAGGAAGATCAGGCCTTTCCTAACTGATCATGCAACACAACTTCTCGTCCAGGCACTGGTCATTTCTAGGCTTGATTACTGCAATGCTCTTCTGGCTGGACTTCCATCATGTGCTACTAAACCTCTACAAATGATCCAGAATGCTGCAGCTCGTCTGGTCTTCAACGAGCCCAAAAGGGCCCACGTCACTCGTACCATGCTGGTGGAATGATCTGCCCACCCTCATCCGGAATGCAGAATCCCTGACAGCATTCAAAAGACAACTGAAAACTCATCTCTTCCGTGAGCACTTAACATAAAAAGATAATAATAATTTCTTTCCTTTTCCTTTAATCTTTATTGAAAGTGGGTAGTCGAAATGTAAAAGAAATTTTGAATTTGGTGCCCTTTTGACCGAGAAAAGACAGAAAATAACTTTAGGGCGCATTTGTATGTAAGACAACAACTCCCACAATGCACCACATTGCACAGCTCCGCAAGCCACTCCCACTAATCCAGAACAGCCAAACATCAGAGAAATCACTCTTCCGTCTACAAGGCTAACGTTAGCTGCCACCAGAGTTTGAAATTCATTTCACACAAAATTTCTAGTTAGTTGGCTGTGGCGAGCAGGACGAGGGCGAGGGACGGCGCGAGGCATAATGAGCGACACCTGTGAGACGCACTGGTCTCGCATCTTTCACGGAGGAGCGGAAGCATAAAAGGAGGAGCGACGACAGTGCAGATCGGAACAGGCCTGATTTTATGTTGTGTTTTGTTTCTGTTGTGTGTGGCCAGCAGTGAGGGTCTGCTGGCTTATACTTTTGTTTTGTATTTGTTTATTTTACTATCAAAATGTTTAATGTTTGCCGGTTCCCGCCTCCTTCCCACAACAATGAACACCGTTACATTGGCAAACTCATTAGTGAATTACTCCTCGTTTGTATTTCTTTCTATACGCTGATTTCACGCAGCCGCCATTTTGAAATCGAAAGCGAGGCTCCGGTGGGAAGAACCCCGGAAGCACAGATAGACAACAGTGCCTTGGACTACCAGCCTGAAGCTGCTGCCACGATTTACACTATTGGATGTAAATATCCAATATAGGATATGTATATAGTTCGTTCCTGCTTCTTTTTTTACGTTCTGAATTATATATATAAAAAAATATTTTATTTATAAATGAATTTCACGGTATATAGTCTAAAATATGAAAGAAATGTATGTACATTTTTAGAATAACTAATTTCTACATTAAACACAACAATATGCCATCACATTCGCGACTCTCCTATGATTAAAGGCGACACTTCCGGTTTTCTTCCCACCGGAGCCATTTCAAAATGGCAGCTGCGTGAAATCAGCGTATATGGTGAGTTATTGCATGATACCTGGATGTTCAGTCAGAACATATGCGGTGCGAAACTAGGATGGTTCACATCACAACACAAACGTCCGTGTGCTCGTCTGATTCAGAGATTTCGTCCAGGAGAAATTGCCATTGTTGAAATTCTCTGCTGCAGACGGACTCTATCTGTGTCTGTAGCGCACAGCGAGAGCACAGGCACCAGCAGTCCGCCCAGCTCGAGCCAGTCCGAGCTCCTCGTCCGCGACAGGCAGCCGCCTCCTGTTCCTCCATCAGCCTCAGCTGCTCTTCACTATATTGCGGCTCGTAAAGATAGCCACGAACAGCGGATTCGAGCAGCAGAATTTCAAAATCGTCTTCTTCCATGTTTAGTTTCTTCCGTTATTGTCGTAACTTCCTATCTCCACAGCGCTTGTTAGCTTAGCTTCCAAACAAGATGGCTGATATTGCTTTCTGTATCTGCAAGTGAAGTCCCACCCACTGATCTGTAATAGGTCTGTAGCGTGACTGGGTTCCACACCCTGAATAAATGATGAGCTAGTGTTTGTAGTCTCAACCCTTATACAAAGAAATGGGACTTCCTGCTTTTTATGACGCAAAATTACCATTTTTACGTCATAAAAAGCAGGAAGTGGAACACTTAAATCCTTATTTCTCCCATCTCAGGGGAAAATAAGGGAATAAACCATGACTATTCAAAAATATGACTGGGTTTCTAAAGATACAAAGCTTAATGCAAATGGGTGAAGTGTCCCTTTAAAGACTTTCATTTGAGTTACCTTTGCATTTGGATTCCTTTGTTGCACTCTGACAACTCAAAATGCTAAATGCTCAAAATGCTAAATTAAAACTTTTAAAAAGGTAAACTTTAAATGAAAAGTTTCCCTTTGTTTCTATAAACTATAGTTTTCTGTAAGAAAAAGAGGAAAATGTATCAGTTAATTCTGTGTACAGTAAAATTTCCTTTTTTTTCATTGTGGGACGAGGATGAGATGCAACATGCAAGGACTAAGGAAGTGAAGCAAGACATTTTTGTAAAACAGAATATCCTGCTCTCAAGCATCACTTCAAAGCAACATCAAACATTATGGAATGACTTTTGTAAAATTAAATCACTGAAAATTTGCTTGTGCGCTTTTCAATGTTTATACTGTTGCCCCTAGGTATTTTGACACTTTTTTATATCAGTAAATTTCTTTTACTTGTACTTATTAAATCAAATTATCAAATCAGCAAAACAAATTTTAGAAACATACTCAAGCAGTCTATCAATATAACTTGTTATTATCGATAAGTGTAGTAGCCAATGCACACAAAGACAACTTGGAATACTATACTTACAGGAGATCACTAGAGAATAATCAGTAACAGGAGATCACAAACCTCACATAAATCAACAAGAATAGACCAAGAACAACTGAGGATTATATATCCACAGGATAACTGAGGAGGAAAACAAGGCACATGGAGGGACTAATCAATCAACTAATGCATCAACAACAACATATACTATCCCCTGAAAGTGTAGTTTTTGTGAAGAAAAAAGGTACATGATTTTTGTTTAGCAGACTAGGCAAGCTTATTCATCATATTTCATCATAATTGTCTCTTTAACCCTCTGGTTATCTTCGGGGTCTTTTTGACCCGCAAATGACTTTTGGTGATTTTTTTTTTAATTGTTCTCTTTGTCCAAATGGTATGAAAACTTCTACGCCTCTTAACACTGTCTATATCTACCAAAAAAATTATAATTTGGAATATCTGTTTTTATGTTAGCGTGAAAAAAATGCCGACACTTGTTATTTTCGGGGTCCCTGGAGACCCCGCATAGTGAATATACGAAATTCATCATCAAAATCAGAAACAATGAAGAAACAACGAAAAAAATCTAAAGACTCCAACATTTGGAGTCTTGTTCAGGTTTGATTCTAAGCATAATGTAACATTATTGAAAAACTTTTGTCAGTACAAAAAATGCTAAACTTTGACAAAAAGGTTTTTTTGTGTGTTATAATTGTGATTTTATAAAATTTAGATATGAATCCAACTGGAAAAACTTGTGAAAAGATATGTAGTTTGGTTAATCACATAGCAAATAGCTTATGGTGGAGGTCTATGGCCATCTAGTGGTTAAAGTGAGGGGGGTTTTTTTAACTGCATTTTCAAAAAAAAATTTGGCAAAAATCTTACATTAAATCATTTAAAATGATCCATGTTATCCCCACAAATGAAAGTTAGAAATCTGGGTCTTTTATAAAGTAAATTTGACATAAAATGCTGTTTTTTGTAAAAAAAAAAAGAAGAAAAAAAAGCCTATTTAAATAAATATTAATTTATTTATTTATAGAAATGTAACATATGTTGAGTAAAAACATTAATAAACAGACTAAAATTACATTTGTAAAAAAAAAATATATATTATTCTGTTACAAAATTAAATGTTATTGTCTGGGGTCCCTGGAGACCCCAAAGATAATGAGTGTAGACACAAATGAAGATAATCAGAGGGTTAACGGACCGCTCTGTCGCCTAGTTATGTGCATTCTGTCACCGTTTAAACTGCCCTGTCAATCTTGTCACAGTAAAAATCCTCCATATTCAATTAATTTAATTTCCTACCACATCAGAGAAATGTAATACGTTAATCTGGCTGTTGTGAATCTTTTGCAGAGAACTCTCCTCATGTGTTTGCATAATGATGCACTTAAAAATGAATGACCAAGCAAACGTATCTTTATGAAAGTTCACAATGCTGTTGCAGATGAAATATAATGTGGATAACATTGAATAAATATATTTTCATCAGGTTAGATATTGATTATTACTAAAACCCCTTTATCTAAACCACCCTACTTCACTGTTGGTCTCACACATCCACCATATCCACCATGTCCAATGCACAATCAGTTGTGAACAATATTAGCCGTTAGTTATAGATATGTATATATAGAGGCCACATCAATTGATTAATTAAAACAAATTAAAACACTTTAAGGATCTGCCATTATGTTGTTTGACCTTGGTTAATAAAGACATGTATTCAAAGAGCAAAATTAACTGTTGAAATATGTGAAATATGTGAAATAGATTAATTCTTTACTTTTCATTCTTTCTTAGACATCTTTATTTGACATTGACCCAAATATATTCATTGAAGAAGTTCAAATCAAGAAATGTATGTGCCTTAGTTTCAACAAACGGTGGACTGGAGCAGAAGTTTCAAAATTTACAGTATACCGGTATTTGCATAATATATTTAACAGATCAAGGAAAAGCTGATATGGCCACTTTAATTAGAACAGTACTATCATGTCTTATTATTAATGAACCTTGCTGTTCAATGCAAATCATTACCGGAGTACAGTATGCACAGTACTGTTTGAGTGCACTGCTGTAATGGTGAATGAGAGTCATTGGTAACTGTATAAGGATTTTACACTTTTCAGCTTATTAGTGAGTGAGTGAAATGACCTTAGAGAATATATACAGCAAAATAATGGCACAGTGCTGAAGGGTTAACCCACAAACACAACAGGCCTACCAGTGCACAGCAAGCAATAAAGGAGTACAATAAAAGGGCAAGTACTGTGTGTGTAAAGCCTCATAAGATTTATGGTATAGGTGCTACATAAAGTGAAATAGTTTATCTCAGAACTAACACCATGAAACTTGTGAATGTGACTGCCATTTTTCTTGCCTGATGTCCCTCTGCATCCTCATTTTGCATTCAGTTGGCATGTGCATTACAGATTCAGGACTGGAAGTCAGATGAAACGTCCTCCAGTCTCTTGAGGATTTGTCCTTACAACAAGTAATGTAGGTGCACCTTGTCTTTGTGGTGTTTCAGTTGTTCATCTGAAGCCTTTTGCAGGCAGGCAATGAGAGAAAAGGGCAAGCCATGTGATTCATAACTTTCTCAACATGCGAAGAGTTGCCAAAATCAATTTCACTTCATTCGTTCAATCAGTAGAAAAATTGAGCACTCTGCTGTACTGACTTTATTATGATTTACGTGTGGGAAATCTTTTATGTTTTGCTGTGGTTTATGTTATTGTCATTCAGTTTCTCATTTCTTGCTACAAATGTTATGGCAATAGAGAAACATGCAAAGCGAAAATAGAATTTAGAGTAATAAGCAGAGGTGAGTTTAGGATGTACAGGACTAAGAGATGAAAAGGGGTAAAAAGTGTGTATTGTGTATGACAAATCAAATAACAGAATCTCATGTCAAAGAGATACTGAATTATATATTCTAATTCTTTAAATAATTTACAAGCCTATATATTTAAATAAAATGACGTAATAATAGCATATAATAAATAAAGCAATAAAAAATGGGATATGGATGGATGGATGGATGGATGGATGGGATGGATGTCAAGAACTGAATCACTGTATATCAATCAATCCCCCATCAACAAATAGACATAAAGTGATTAATATCAACCATAAATAAATTCACATATGGTAAATGGTAAATGGACTGCATTTATATAGCGCTTTCACAGACCCAATGGCCACCAAAGCGCTTTACAATTTGCCTCACATTCACCCATTCACTCACTCATTCATACCAAGGGGGTAATCCATCAGCCGGAAGTTGAAGCTGCCTCTGGGGGCCGCCATTGTAGCTGGCTATCACCTGCTGTTAGCATCCCATTGACTCCCATTCATTTTGGCGTCACTTTGACAGCGAATAACTTTACATCTGAGGCGTCCAAAGACTCAATTTGTCCATTATTTATTTCTAAAGAAACACGACAATGTATAAAAGGCTCCATTACTTTGTATCTTACGTTATGGCCCCGTAGAAGCCATTCTTGTAAAAATAGGCTAAAAATTGCGTCATAACCACTCGACTGTCCGTGGCACAGTAGAGAAGTTACCGTATAGACAGGAGGAGAAGCTCGCACAGTCTCGCAGGCAGTCTTTTACTGTCTAAAGTCAGCCCATGGCATAGATAGACAGTCCATAAAAGCAACGCGACAAAATATTTAAACAACGTTTTTGAGGAATTGGAAATAATTCGATATGTGGCAAGTGAATATGAAAGTAGCCTAACATTTATCCACGAACTTTAAATTATTTATCTACTACTACACCTACGGGGGATGGGGAAATTAATTATCAGGAAATTATACAGGCAATGGAAGAAGAAAAAAAAACATATCAATGTCTATCGCGGTTAACGTTGTTCCTTTATTTATTTACAGATCTACGCTTGAAGATGAATGTGATCCCGTTTTGGAAGCCATATGTACAAATTGCCTACATAACGTGAAATAAAGAAAAACGGTTTTGTTCAAGTGTTTGTGACCATGATTTATTAGCCAAAACTACATGATTTAACACCTAGCTCACAATTCTTTATATATTGGAATATTATATGGTCATGTAATATTGAATGGATACGAAAATTACTCGAGGGGACAGTATTTTATAGTACGGTTCCTGGGCTCATACTAAGAAGTATTTTTTGGATGGGTGATTATTCTGTTTGATGTAGAAGGAAACGAAAAAGAATGGAAAAAAAATATTTGCATATGTGCCTATATTTGAATAATTTTTTTTATAATTTTGGAAGATTGTGCTGTAGCCTACATGCATTTATTTATCTGTTATTTTTTATTGTATTATGTGTGTGTGTGTGTGTGTGTGTGTGTGTACTAGCCAAACATTTAAATCTAATGGATATATACATAAACATGTTCAAAATAAAATAAACTAACTAACTAAAATTAGGCTACTAGAACTGCAGATAGGCTACTCAAACGTTTACAATCCTAAAGTAGGCTATTTTAAAGTCGATTTTAGCCACTTCTTTTATCATGTCATATTGTAATTATATAGCGTAATATGTTATATTAAATTAATTATTATAATTATTAATAGTATTGTAATATATTAATAAACATTATATTAGGTTTTTACAATACTAAACGATTTGATTTCCAAAACACACACACACACACACACACACACACACACACACACACACACACACACACTGTGAGTTTACTCTTTACTCTGATGCGTCATTGACCGTTCGAGATTAGTTTGCTTGCGCCTGCTAGTCAAAGCCCTTATTTCTGGAGACGGAGAGCCGTGATACTTCGACCTCGGAAACTTCTGATCATCATTCAGCTACTAGAAGATTTACAACTGTCAGTCAGGTTGCTCACGTAACATCTACGTCATCAAGCTCAGTTTGAGCCTGCGCAGAACGCTTGGCTATCAGGAAGTGAGTGCCCATGTTGGGCTTTAACTCTCTCCGTTGAAATCAACGGGGTCGCTGTGTTCATTTCTTTTACTGTCAATGATTCATACACCAACGGCAGTGTCTGCCATGCAAGGCGCCATCCAGCTCGTCGGGTGCAGCTGGGGTTAGGTGTCTTGCTCATGGACACCTCGACACTTGGTCAGGTGGAACCGGGGATTGAACCACCAACCTTCTAATTTGTAGACAACATACATGAACCACTGAGCCACTGCCGCCCCAGCAGTGGTTACATATTATCAAATAAAACAAAAATTAATAGAGCACTTAACATTTAACTGTCCCGATGGAATAAATCACTTAATAAGAGCATAATCGTTCAATAAATGTGTTGATGTGACATTTTGTGACATCTATGGTCAAGTGATATACCTTACCGCATCATTCTGTTTACTTCTTTTGCAATCTAAGCAATATTGATTGAGGACAGTTTGATGCTGAAGGTTAATGCTTCTTAAATTGAAAATGGAAAACATGAAGCATTCAATACAAAAATAATATATAAGCACATCCAGATCATTCTAGCTGGGCTGGGAGGTTTCCTGTGACTGATAAAGTGTTCAACAAGAGGCAGGAACAAGAGTTTGAATTAGTACAAACTGGCCAGAATGAAATGGTGGGGAAAAGAGTTTCTCTGATGGGATGGACAGGTAGAGAATGAGTACAAGGGCAGTAGCCATCACTTCTTCCCTTTTAATCAGCCCCACTGTTTGAAAGAAAGAAATGAGCACAGTGTCCCCAAACAGGGTGCAATTCAGTGCCACAGAGATTGGGCTCTTCTGAGGTAAAGACAAACACACAGACAGAAAGAGAAAAAAAGCAATATCAGTGTATACCGGTAATTGTACAAAATCATTGCATTCTGCATAACTTCTTGTAACAAAGGAACGCAGGAAGACCCTCTTACTGTAAAGTATGCCTTGCATCCATTTCTGCTGTGTAAAATCAGCAAAAAATATCTTAAAGATAGCACATCCTGTGTATAGACAGATGTGAAATAGTACTCTGGTTCTAAGAGGCAACCAGTTGCTCAAACAGATAGATTTTAGATCCTAGCTTTTAATAGCAGGACATCTGGCAAATTATGGCAGTTTGCTCCCTGTAGTGAAATTAGCTGAGAAAAATAAATAAAAAATGCATTAGTATACAGAGTACATACCACTAATAAAGCTGAGCTCTGGTGTTGAATGCAGGGCAACAGCTTCACAGCTTAATAAACCAAAATAAATCAGTAAACATCCAAAAATCACACCTCTTAAAATGCCAGAACACATATGAATGCACAAACGACCCGATACGAGGTGTTTGATTGGTACTTTTTAGCAGATTCTTGATTGTAATCAGATTATGCTAACATACCAGGTTTTATACTGCAGTTCTTTTTGTTTACCATCCATCCCATCGCTCTTTCACAGCATATCATTTTAAGCTCACCATATCACTTGCACAGCAAACAGATCTTACGCAGGAACAAGCTGTTGCACTCCCAATCAAGTTTAAAGGCACATTACCTTCAAACTGACATGGAGAGGAACATCTGCTCCACAAGTCTTCAGAGGAGCTGAAGAACGAGAGCAGACTCCCGAATAACACCCCCATGTGGCCCAAGTGACACATCATGCAAATCCAAATGGATATACAACTTTATTGGAGAAAAAAATAATAATAATGTGAATGCTCCACACTTGGAGGTTTCTTGTTCGAAAAAAATACACATGGCACCATATGCTTGTTCGTCAGAGCCAAAGATCTATTTATGAAAAGAAAGAATGGAGATACACATGAGTGTGTTCATTTTTAAAAGAATCAGGATTGAATTGGTGCTAAGAGGAGAAAATAGAGGATGAGGATGATGACTTTATCCTCAGGTGTATTACAAACCCGTGTTATCTGCACTGTTGCAGTTTTTATATGCCTGTTTCTGATCAAATTAAATATCAAAAAACTTTCCGGAAAACTTTCTAATTTTTGGGGGGGAAATCATTGAGTGAGTGCAATATCTATGGGGCGTCATGTATTGGAGCAGCTGTCACAGATGAGTAGTCCCTTGGACCAAATGTTGCAACTTCAAATACCAAAGGTCTAGACACCAGACATTATATTTTATTGCAATAAGTTCTTGCTAAGCTCTGTAAATTTCACTGCTGTATACGACTTCTGTGACTTCATAAAATCATATCAGAGAGCAGGCAACGTCTCAGGGGAGTTCAAAAAAAAGATCCCATCCAAATTGCAGAAATTGTTTTCTTGCGGAAAATGTAACGGTGTTCTTTGGAAGAACTAAGGGAACAGTATCCTTTGGAAGAACCAACAGCCGACTAAGAACAAATGCTTCTACTGTACTTCTGCATAGCTTAAAAACAATGCATAGGAGATATGAACCAACATATTTATTATAAAATGGTAACATGATGTTTTATCTACATCCAAATGCAAGACAATAAAATACATTTACATTAAGCAAAATCATAGTGAACAATTCAAAATTAATTACAAGTAATAAGAGTGCAGACATATCAGCAATTGCACACATTCAACCACCTGCAGGCCTTTTCTACTACTCTTACTTGTAAATAATCTCCTCTTATTGCAACTAATTTCCCTTTTATCCATCTTTAAAAAAGTAAAGTTGCCATATATAAACAAGCAAACTCTTAAAGGTTCAAATGTTGCATGGTTGTGCCAATTGGCTTAAATTCAAGCAACTAACCTTTCGGAAACACTTTCAATAATAACAAAGTTCTATCACATTGGAAAACAATCATTGAAAATGTTGCAACAATTAACTATTTGTTGGTTACATTACAATATTTGTGTTTTAACATTCTGAACAGTCTAGCTCTGGTGGACCAACATATGAGCTTAAATAAGAATAGACTAAATTGGAAATGAGTTGTTGTGGGTCAGGACCGAATTAATAGGATTTATCCTTGTGAAGATAAAATCAATGCAGAATGTACTGTTGAATTAAACTGGACCCTAAAGTCTTTTCACAACAATTTGAGAGAAAAACAGTCTCATATCTGATCTTATTACACAAGTATATTGACACTTCTTTGTAACTCGTGCTGGGATTATGTGATATTTGACCTTTGGTTTGAGTCAACGAGTTTATGGAAGTCTGAACATTATGTGCTGAGAAAACACACCACAAGTTTATTGAATGGATGCCCAGAGAAAGTCAAGTTCTTAAGGTCAAAGTATTATTATAAATGTATATGTTTACATAGTTAAACTAAGTTTCTATAGTTATCTTATCTCACCTATTCACATTAATTGCATTTCCATTCAAGTTTTTTTTTTCAGTTGTTTTTGCTCTTTCTTATTTATTGTTTTCCAGACCATGCATGGGCTTTGAAAGTGATGAGAAGTACCTTGTCTTGCTTACAGAAACGAATGGGTAGCCAATGTAATTGAGAAACCGAAGTAATGTGGGAGGATTTCTTGATATGTGTGAGGACCCGGGCTGCAGAGTTCTGAATATATTGGAGCTTATTTAATATTGTAGTGGGTAAGCCAAAAAAAAGAGAGAAATACAGTAGTCTATAGGCGGGAAGTAATGAAAGCATAAACTAGGGTCTCAGCGTCATTGATATTTAAGAACGGACGTAAACAAGCAATATTCCAGAGGTGGAAAAAGGCAGATTTGGTAAGTGATGAGATATGAGAAAGAGTTTTTTAACAGTGGTGGAAAGTCAAACTAGGACACCAGCAAATGTCAAGAAAGAGACGGGATGTAAATTGAGGAGGATAAGCCAGAAGTATATTTGTTTTTTCAATGTTTAGTTCATCAGTTGTCATTGTTTTTGATTTGCCCTCATTTGTTACACTTGTGTCTTGTTGATTATCTCGTTTAGTCCTTATAGTCATTTCGTCCTTATTATTAGTGTGTCCCTGTGTATTTATACCCTTGTGTTTGTTCGGTCTTTGTCAGATCTCATCATTTAGTAGTGGTTGGTCATTTTTGTGTTTTTGTTTCTCAATATCAAGAAGTGTTATTTTGAGTTTGTTTTTCATTAAAAGTGCTGGTTTTATTATTTCCTTCTATATTCCTTCTACAATACCACTATACTACAATACTTTGATAATAAAATTAAAATAAACAACAAAATGTCCCTTCACTGACGGCAGCCACCCCTCCTTGAACCAGCGAGTATCCGTCCCACATCCATCGCTCCAGCACCACGGCCTCTGTCAACCACTGGCGGTCACTGTAATCCCCCTCACCAGCTGGGGCTCTCCAAAAGATTGCCCCTCCTTCCTCTCGGGTTTTGGAAGGAAGGCGCCGGTGGGCAAACGTTAAACATAACTTTAATAATAAAATAAACAACAAAACGAAAGTAAACAAACTAAAACAAAAACGGTAGCACTTTACTTTACAGTCCTGTATGTAGTCATAGTTATTACAATAACTGGGTAATAATTAGGTAATAATCCTGAACCTACCCCTAAACCTAACATTAAACCATGTAGTTACCTTATATTAACCAGTACTTTCTTAGGTAAGTACCCTGTGCACGTAATTGCACGTACTGTAAAGTAAAGTGTAACCACAAAAAAAACAACATAAATGTTGCAGGCCTGGTTCTCTCTCGTCTTACACTGCCGTCACTCCTCCTTTCATCCTTCCGGAGCTCCACTGTGGGAAGCTCATTAACACTTGCGCCACGGCATCGCTCCGATCACACAGCTCTCAGTTCTCAACAGTTACAAACAAAGAGTACAATTAACATGTATCACTTTTAAGGATTATATGAGCATGTGAACTAATATAACAGAGCAACATTCTGTAAACTTACTAAGCTGTTGCATTTAAATATAAGAATAACAGTATTCTTATAAAACAGTAACAGTAAGTCATAAAGAAAGATATGCAAGAAAGTGATAAAATTTACAGGAAGTGTTCTTTTGCAGGAAAACTTCTTTTACAGAGACTTTACAACCCATAAAATATCAAATGCACCTTAAGCCCTGAGAGGAGGGAGGATTTTGAGAGCTTATGAAATATTGTCACACGAACCTTCAAAACAAAATGCATACAGAAGTTAAACTCTGTCTGTGCCTCATATTAAATCTTTGCACTCTGAAATAATGGTCAGATAAGCATTGCTCCCTGTTGAGAATTTATTTGTTAGAAGACTATTTAAAAGAATAGTTTCGAAAGTTAAGATTAATAAGTTAACATTTAATACACGGCACTAAGTTTAACAGTTCATGTTTCAGATACATATGTGGTTAAAAACATTCTATGTGTAATATGATTTGTGAATTGACTTCATTACCCAAGATGCATTGAGCAATGGTGAAGGTCACGTGATCCACGTGAAGGTTTATGTTGGTGACTTTTGGCAACGGCCATCTTGTGAACGATTTGCTGAACAAGCTCGCTGTATTTGCTTTGTTTCCTTTTTATTAAACGTCTAAATTGAAGCAACGTCTCGCTGCGTTATTCCCAGTTGATAAGACGATAAATGTACAACATGGTGATGCAAAGTGCTCTAAGCACATCTATTCAGGGCCGTAAGCTCACAAAAGAGCAAGCAATAATACACAGGTTTGTTCCAATTTCCTCCTCCTGCAAAGGGAATACAAAATGTCAAGCAGCATTCCATTCAAGCAGCTAAATAATTACAGCAGTAGAGGACACAGCAGGGGTCAGAGGCCTTCAAAATAATGCTACAAGTCTCACCTTCTACTGTCATAGTGAAAATGAGAATCGACTACTCCACAAATGGCTGTCTTTTATCGTGTTCACCTGCCAAATACTTTTTGAAAACATAATAATTGGATTTGGAAAGTGTAATGAATTTCCTCTGACATAAAATTTATTGCTGGAAAACACCAACACAAAGACTTGAAACTTCCAAACTGATTTAAAGGCACTGATGGAGCAATTGTCCCGTAATCGCTGTGGGTAGTATAATCCACAGAACAAGGAAAACGTGTGACGTAGGCAAATAGGTACAAAATAGGTGTGTTCGACATCGGCTGCAGCTGGATGTAACCGATCAGCGAGAGTTGCCGCGTGCAGGCGGGGAGGAGCTGCAAACGGAGACATGAAGTCGGACACTTTCTGGTTCCCGTAGTGACCGCTCACGTGGTGTTTGCATACTTTACCACAGCTGAAGTGAAATAAATACAATATTTGCCAAATACAGCATCTGTTTGAACAAGAATAAAGTGCAAAATAAGCCTATATCAATGAAGTGGAGTCAACGTTTTTTAATCAGTTTTATTTTGATAAACGACACAATATAACATCGCGACTACATGAAAAGACTGTTTACTGTTATAAAAAACTGATTTGTGAGCTTTAGTGGAGCTAAAGGTGTGAGAATAAACACGAAACGCACGTAATCGTTATCATGCGGTGAATCCGGCCAATCGTGGAACAGTTGTGTCGTCATCAGAGCTTGTGCAGCTGCTCTTGAGAAGCTGCGCTGGCTGAGTTCTCCGGCTACTCTCGAAACGCTCTCGCGGTACTTTGATGGCATACGTCACAGTCATGTGGCGTCGGCGCTGTATCAAGTCGGACAAAATTTCTAACCGGCAAGCACTGTTTCAAGTCAGCCACCGATCGGTCTGCGCAGAGCTGCATGAAGTCGAACACACCTAAAGACTTTTAGTCACACTACACATTAAACATTGATGTTGATGACGCCAAACACAGAAGAGAGGGAACTGAGGGCATATATATACAGGGAAAGATAATAAACAGAACAAGGAACAGGTGCAAAACTCAATCAGAAACGATGGTAACAAACAAGCAATGAGAACTCGGGCAAATAAAAACAGGGAAAATTGAACTAAACAGAACATGACAGTGACATTAACCCTCTGGGGTCGGCTATTGTGCCGGCGCGACGAGCTAGATTTTTTTCACATAGCAGAAAAATAGACTTAAAATACTTAAAAATACAAACATGTTCATTAGACATGTGCCGGTATTCACTAATGCGATAAATCGCGGTATTGAATATGCACGATATTGTTATCGCGGGCACTTCAAAATACCGTGAAAAATAATAGATTCGAATTTAAACTTTTAGAATGCGCATTAGCTAATTTTCCATCAACCGCTTAAACACTAAGTATATGCTCCGCAAAACACGGGCGCTCTGATGTAAACAATCCCCACATGTATAAGCACTGTGTGCATGCGGCGAAGTGCGCACTCTAGTCTAATGTAAACAATCCTCACATGGAGTAGAAGCATGGCAGAAGAAGGAACGCTGCCAACGATTTATCCCCCGCAGGGTTGCCAACTCTCACACATTCAGCTTGAGACTCAAGGGCATTTCAGACCGGACGCGGAATACGCGCGCAACGCGTGGGGACGTTTTGTTGCTGCGTCGACCAAAGACTCACGCCGGGGTCAAACTTCAAAATAGTTCAACTTTTTATTTGCAAAATAGCAAATCGCATTGTATCTGAAGGGCAACGTTGAACCCAGCGGCCAGCGCCGCGCATTCCGCGTCCTGTCTGAAATGCGTTTTACACAATTGACACTTTTCACACCCTCTTACGCAGAGAAAAATCACGGAGCAAAGAGGACACTGACACCGACAGACTAGACAGAGCAGGTTACTTTTGATATGAAAAAAAAAATTTGTCCATTGTGACAGATCGCTGCGCCTCAGTTCAAGTAAACCGATCATCTGTTACTTTTTATTTAAAGATACAGTACAACTTACCAAGAGGTATATACCTCATACATAATATCGATCAATCAGTGTTTTCAAATCAGTGATCAAACACGGAAAGAGGTCAATAAAACTGCAGGAGAACAGTTGTCACAGAACGTTACATTTACCTCAGGAAAGCCATTTAATGACCAGCACATTAGTTGACTAGAAAAAAAAGCGAGGAGTATTTTGCTAAACCTGTGCACTACATATTTATAATATGTTTACTTGTCATTACATAATTGTTATTATAATAAAACCGCATTATATTTCATTTCTCTCTGTATGTTTACAGCATAAAGTGAGATATTTTTTTTCTTGAGAAAAATTAACATGCAGACTGTAGCCTACCTAATATTTATCCAAATGAGTCAATATTGAATTAAGTTTGAAATCAAATCCAAGAATTTAATTGAATAATAAAAACAGTAGCCTAATGTACATACATGTTGCTCACATATTATGGTAGCCCCGTTTGTGCTATATAGAGTGAATTTACACCTTTGCCATTAACATGTTTATAAATAACTGAAAAAAGCACAAATGTCAGTGCATGTCAAAACATCCCAAGGGCCCCAAAAACACCTTGGTCCCCAGAGGGTTAAGAGAAAAAAAACTTTTTTTCTTGAGCACGTCTATAAACTGAAAAAAACTCACAACAACTAGCGAATACTATTCACCCAGGCATGAGATAGATATATATATATATATATATATATATATATATATATATATATATATATATATATATATATATATATATATATATATATATATATATATATATATATATATATATATATATATATATCTTTATAATCATTTAAGTGTGTACTTTTAAATGATCTGATTCAAAACGAAAACAAATTTTCTCTGATTAAGTCATTTGTATAAAACCAACAAGTTTTCTCAAATGCTTGCTCATTATTTTTAATTTGACCACACCCACGCACGCAAAAGAGATTGATATGCAAATCTGCACGAAGGAACGCGAACGGGCTCATTACCTAAAAAACAAAGCACCAAACTTCATCAGTCCTCTGCTTTTCGTCGAGTTTGGAAGACACACAGTGAGCTTACATTGGATTTACCTCAGAAGAAGAAGAACGCGATTTGAAGATAAGAAAGATGTAAGGTAAGAAAAGTATTATGAATTATATTAGTTAAGTGTTATTGTTGCATAAACTTAACATTCCAGTTGAACTGTTGCAACACTAAAATTTATGAAATCGACGGAAACATGTTGAAATATGAACTATAGCCTAGACAGGTAGGAAATTTATATACATGTACGACACGAGGATGTTTTTATGTTTGATAATAAAACACATCATGATGTTAGGTTAGTATCAGTGTTTACTCTAATATGGTGAATATTTTAATGTTTAGAACCATGTTTACTGTATACTGTGTTTGTAACGAATGGAAACATTTGAAGTAACATATCCATATATTTTTCTCTAGTGTACTGAATTGTTGCTTTTGTACGATTTATAGGCCACATGCTATAGGCTATTGTTATTATTATTTGGAATTAAAATCGCCCCACATCATCACATACTCTTCACCATACCTAGAGATTAGCATGGGGTACTTTCCATAAAATCATCTCTCAATGCAAATCAAACCAGCTATTAGGCTAACTGAAATAAAACCATGCCTATATGGTAAAGGGTATGTGATGATGTGGGGCTATTTTAATTCTAAAGGCCAAGATAACTTTATCAGGATGCATAGTATCCTGGATCCATGAAATAACTGGCCTTCAAAAATAAAAATCTGCCTGCCTCTATGGGAATTTAACATAGGGGTGTCCAGATGTATGCACCCTGTATTTTAAGGATGAACATTTATTTATTTGCGATACATTATTCATTTACAAAGAAAATGGGTGTCCCTAAAGGTTGGAGTTTTCCTAATTTTTTTAATTAAGGCATTAAGATGATTTTTTTATTCCTCTTTTTAGTCAACTTTAACATGGGTGCGTTCACTTATTCTAAGCACTGTGTGTGCGTGTGTGTGTGTGTGTGTGTGTGTGTGTATGTATGCATACGTATGTATATACACTCACCCAAAGGATTATTAGGAACACCTGTTAAATTTCTCATTAATGCAATATTATCTAATCAACCAATCACATGACAGTTGCTTCAATGTATTTAGGGATGTGGTCCTGGTCAAGACAATCTCCTGAACTCCAAACTGAATGTCAGAATGGGAAAGAAAGGTGATTTAAGCAATTTTGAGCGTGGCATGGTTGTTGGTGCCAGACGGGCCGGTCTGAGTATTTCACAATCTACTCAGTCACTGGGATTTTCACGCACAACCATTTCTAGGGTTTACAAAGAATGGTGTAAAAAGGAAAAAACATCCAGTATGCGGCAGTCCTGTGGGCGAAAATGCCTTGTTGAGGCTAGAGGTCAGAGGAGAATGGGCCGACTGAGTCAAGCTGATAGAAGAGCAACTTTGACTGAAATAACCACTCGTTACAACCGAGGTATGCAGCAAAGCATTTGTGAAGCCACAACACGCACAACCTTGAGGCGGATGGGCTACAACAGCAGAAGACCCCACCGGGTACCACTCATCTCTACTACAAATAGGAAAAAGAGGCTACAATTTGCAAGAGCTCACCAAAATTGAACAGTTGAAGACTGGAAAAATGTTGCCTGGTCTGATGAGTCTCGATTTCTGTTGAGACATTCAGATGGTAGAGTCAGAATTTGGCGTAAACAGAATGAGAACATGGATCCATCATGCCTTGTTACCACTGTGCAGGCTGGTGGTGGTGGTGTAATGGTGTGGGGGATGTTTTCTTGGCACACTTTAGGCCCCTTAGTGCCAATTGGGCATCGTTTAAATGCCACAGCCTACCTGAGCATTGTTTCTGACCATGTCCATCCCTTTATGGCCACCATGTACCCATCCTCTGATGGCTACTTCCAGCAGGATAATGCACCATGTCACAACGCTCGAATCATTTCAAATTGGTTTCTTGAACATGACAATCAGTTGTACTATCAGTGTACTAAAATGGCCCCCACAGGCACCAGATCTCAACCCAATAGAGCATCTTTGGGATGTGGTGGAACGGGAGCTTCATCCCCTGGATGTGCATCCCACAAATCTCCATCAACTGCAAGATGCTATCCTATCAATATAAGCCAACATATCTAAAGAATGAAAAATAAAGCATAAAAAAAATCTCTTCGCATAAAGCTTTCTTACACAAAACACGTCATACAAATTATAAATTACTTTATTGTCTTATCTGAATGAGTAGTCAGGATGATTTTCACATAGTTTTGGAGCAAATATTCTAGGCTATGTGATAGAATTTTCAAAAGTCTTATGAAGAAATAATCAGTGTGGGTTTCATGACCTTATTTCAGTGAAAATTCTTTTTAGTTATTTTTCACAAACCACACATAAACTTCATTATCTCAAAACTACAAACTTTTACCTACATGCTGCTGACATATTATTGTAGCAGAGTTTGTGCTGAATACAGTTTAATCAGACTTTAGCCATGAAAATGTCACAAGTAACAGAAATAAGCACAAATGTCAGAGCATGTCAGAACACCTCCAGGACCCAGAAAACACCTCAGACCCCAGAGGGTTAATATCGGTGAATAAATCTCTCAAAAGATAGTCATGTGATTGTCTTTTTGTACTGTACGCATACCACGAAAGGAGATGTTTAGGATGTTCATGCAATGAGAGAAAATGGTGAGCAGGGGCTGTCAAACTCCAAAAAAATGAAAAAAAGCACCATAATCAAAACTAGGCTATACATTTCTGTACTATATTCCAATTGTTTTAGACTGAAATTGACAATTTGATTAAAATGATTTACATTTTTGAGTGAATTATCTCTAAATTTAGTTCAAATCGATTTATTGTGGTGGCTTTATAATGATTAAACCAGTATCAGTGCCCTGAACTGCAGGAAGGGTTAGTCTGTTTGTTAAGTTGACCACACCACTATGATCAAAAAGCATCACCGTCATGGAGATCAGTTGTTAGTCTGAAACAACCACAGCACTACAAAAGTGACACAGATAAAGCAAATCACTGGGGCTTGAGCCTCCCTCTATCCTATCTTCTCCGGCAGTTCAATCTTGGAATTCCTTTTAAAGTGCATTGTGCAGCACTAATGTCGGTGTAATTTCAGTTCCCTAAAGCCATGAGTTGCCTTGAAAGTGTGGCTTCATTTTCTCTCTATCCTTTCATTGTAGATGCAGAAGGAGAGCGCTGGAGGAGCCGGCCCTGATCCCTGAGCTGCAGACCACACAGATCAAACATTTAATCTCATTTGGGGATATGAGGAAAAAAATATCATAGATAAGAAGTGCCTGGACTGACAGTGAGGAAGACTGATGTGAGTAAGTTGCACATAATGTATGCAATACAGACATGTGTTCAATCATAATGGTAATACATTAATTCAGCATCATTCAGTGTTTTAGGTCTTGATATAAAAGAGGTTTGCTTAATTTGGAGTTAAACAAAATTTTGAATTCAAGAATTAGCTCCCTTTAAATCGGTCTATCCATCCATCCATCATCTACCTACCAACTTACCCATCCATCTATCCATCCATCCACCCATATATCCACCCATCTATCTATCCATCCAACTACCCACCTATCGACCATCTATCCAACTATCTATCTATCTCTTTACCCATCTATCTTCTACCTACCAATCTATCCATCCATCCATCCATCCATCTATCCATCCCTCTACCCATCTACTGTCCCTTTACTCATTAATCTACTTATCTATCTTCTAACCAACCTACCAACCAACATATCCGTCCATCCATCCCTTTACCCATCTATCTTTCTACCATACATCCATTTAAAAAAATTAAAACAAAGTTTGAATTGACAAGATTTTCTTTTTCTTTTTAAAAAAAAGATTAATTCTACATTTATTTTCATTCTACTTAAACTTGATATTCTGCACCCTGCCTCAACCCTGGCTTTATATGACAGTGAAGAATGTGATAGAACAAGTCTTGATTTGTGGTTTGCTTTGAAAAAAGTCTTCAGTTCAAGTAATCAATAAATCCATCCATCCATCTGACCTATAAACTTTCAAACCTCTAGGCTTTTTAAACAACGCGAAGGAACATGTCTCGACTTGTGGTTTGATTTGAAAACCACCCTCAGCTAATATCTAACAGTAGGTTGTGGTCAGTGGGCCTTTGGACCTCTGGAGTTGATCATATGAGTTCAGATTAATCTCCTTGTCCTATACCCTACCACTGCCAAGCATGTCACCACAAGCCTTCCAGCACATCTCCAGACACCCTAAACACAAAGCAACTCACTAATCCCTGACCCCTGTCATCATTGTGCATTTAATGTGCTCACACAGTCTTAAAGCATCTTTCTTAGCTTCATTCTGATTTCAGATGATTTCAGATTATAATCTAGATGTGCTGTGTTTGACAGAAACCTAGCTAAAACCAAACGATTACATTACTTTAAATGAGTCCACCCCACAAGATTACAGTTATAAACATGAACCTCGTCTGAAAGGCAAAGGGGGAGGTGTTGCTGTAATTTATAGTAATATCTTCAAAACCACTAAGACATCTAGTTTTAAATATACTTCTTTTGAAGTATTTGTGCTTAATGTAAAAATATATACTGTAAATGATAAATCACGTTTGAGAATTCTGCTGGCTACTGTATACAGGCCACCAGGGCACCATAAAGATTTTATCAAAGAATTCTATCACAGTTAGTACTGGCAGCAGATAAAGTACTAATTGTTGGTGACTTTAATATACATGTAGATAATGAAAAAGATGCATTGGGATTGGCATTTAAAGACATTGTAAACTCAATAGCTAGACAACACGTGTCAGGTCCTACTCATTGTCGTAATCATACTCTAGATCTAATACTATCAAATTCTGCAGCAGAGCGATGACATCTCAGATCATTATCTAGTCTCATGTAAACTTCACTTAGCCAAAGCAGCAAAGCCGATTCCGTGTTATAAATATGTTAGACCTATAACTTCTGCCACTAAAGATAGCTTTATCAATGGTCTTCCTAATCAGTTTCATCATCTCAGCATCCCGGATAGCTTAGAAGAACTCGATATTGTGACAGAAACTTTTAACTCTCTCTTTTCTAGCACTTTAGATGCAGTTGCTCTGTTGCGCTTAAAGAAGATTAAAGAAAATAGTCCAACGCCGTGGTACAATGAGCACACTCAGGCCCTTAAGAGAGCAGCCAGAAAAACAGAGCGTAGCTGGAAGACAACTAAACTAGAGGTATTTCGGATTTTATGGAAGGAGAGCTCGATTGCATACAGAGAGGCCTTAAAAGCTGCTATGTCTGCTTATTTTTCTACCCTATTATAAGAAAATAAACATAATTCTAGGTATCTTCTTGAAATAGTGGCTAAACTAACGAAAAATAAAGCTTCAAGCCCAGAAGTGTCCAAGCAACACAGCAGTAATGACTTTATGAACATCTTAACTTTTAAGATTGATAATATCAGGGACAAAATTATAATTATGCAACCGTCCACTACAGTATCGCATCAGGGAGTGCATTGTAGTCTCCCTGAGGAAAAAATTGGTTCATTTGCTGCTATAGGAGAAGAAGAATTTTGCAAACTCGTTAAATCATCTAAATCGACAACTTGTATGTTAGACCCTATTCCGACTAAGCTACTGAAAGAGATGCTTCCGGATGTCATAGATCCTCTTCTTAATATCATTAATTCGTCTTTGTCTCTAGGATACGTACAAAAACCTTTAAGCTGGCTATGATAAAACCGCTTGTTAAAAAAACGCAACTTGATCATACAAAATTAGTCAATTACAGGCTGATCTCGAATCTGCCTTTTCTGTCAAAGATACTGGAAAAAGCAGTATCCTCACAACTGTGTTCCTTTCTTGAAAGAAATGATATCTGCGAGGATTTTCTGTCAGGATTTAGACCGTACCATAGTACCGAGACTGCTCTCATCAGAGTCACAAATGATTTGCTCTTATCATCCGATTGTGGTTGTATCTCTCTATTAGCGTTACTCGATCTTAGTGCTGCATTTGACACAATTGACCACAACATTCTTTTAAATGGACTAGAAAACTATGTTGGCATTAGTGGAATTGCATTAGCATGGTTTAAATCATACTTATCTGACCATTATCAGTTTGTAGCAGTAAATGAAGAGATGTCTTATCGATCACAAGTTCAGTATGGCGTACCACAAGGCTCAGTACTAGGACCGCTGCTGTTCACTCTGTACATGCTACCATTAGGAGATATCATTAGGAAACATAGAATTAGCTTTCACTGTTATTCCGCTGATACTCAACTGTATATTTCTTCAAAACCTAACGAAACTTACCAATTCCCCAAATTAACGGAATGCATAGCTGATATAAAATATTGGATGACTAGTAATTTCCTACTACTAAATTCTGAAAAAACAGAGATACTAATTATTGGACAAAAAACTTCCACACGTAATAACCTAGAACACTGTCTAACACTTGATGGCTGCTCTGTTAAGTCTTCGTCGTCGGTTAGGAACCTGGGTGTACTCCTTGATACCAATCTTTCATTTGAAAATCACGTGTCTAATATCTGTAAAACCGCATTTTTCCATCTAAAAAATATATCTAAATTAGATCAACTAAATTAGGCCCCCGACTGAGTCTGGTTTCTCCCAAGGTATTTTCTCCATTGTTGTCACCTGATGGAGTTTTGGTTCCTTACCACTGTTGCCTTGGCTTTTGGCTTGCTTAGTTGGGGACATTTAATATCCAACAATATTATTGATCTGCCTTACTTAAGGTGGACGTTGACGCAATTTTCTGCTAGAAACAAACTTTGTTGTATTATTTTCATGTTATCACTGTGAAGCTGCTTTGATACAATCTGTATTGTAAAAAGCGCTTGTAACGGGGTTCGTTGTTATGGGAAGAAGGAGGCGGGAACCGGCAAACATTCAACGATTTTAATAAATAAATAAACAAATACAAAAATGAAAGTATAAGCCAGCAGCCCCTCACGGACAACTGCTGGCCACAGAAACAAAACATAAAATAAGGCCTGTTCCTCTCTCGATCTTCACTGTCGTTGCTCCTCCTTTATGCTTCCGCTCCTCCGTGAGAGATGCGAGACCGGTGCGTCACACAGGTGTTGCTCATTGCCACTCACGCCACCAGACTCGCACTGCTCTCACGTCACTCGGCCTCGTCCTGCTCGCCACAGCGCTATATAAATAAAGGTGACTTGACCTGACTTGACATTCTCCAATAGAGTTGTCCCTGTTTACTAGCCCGTTCTGATATTTAAAGTAAATTTGCAAAAGAGTCCTGCATGCATTCAGCAGGACCCAAAAATTACCAGCTCATGCCATCCCAGAGTAGTATATAATGTTTAAAACTGGTAATTTCACAGATTTTGTGGCCTCACATTAAATAAAAATCTTCACACAATAATAAATAAAAAGAACTCCAACATGTACCCAGCCAACGGGCGGGCTACTTTTCACACCACACAATTTTTGAAGAGTTTTGAAACAAAATAGGCCTAGCCTACAAACATTATCGTATGCTTATAACGCATCGTGGAGGAACAGTAGTGCGTCCACAGTGGATGGACTGAGGCGTGTTCTCCTCTCTTCAATGGTACGGCCAGACACACTGAATACCCTCTCTCTGCTGCTGCTGCTGGCCGTCACACAGAGCACCTGCGTACCAACTGAGCCAGTTTAAGAGACACGCTGCTGTCGATACACGATGCACGTTGCACGCAGCAGCCAGACTTTTTTTACGCTGAACAGCAGTGATGATTAATAAATGTTTTGTTTAGTTTTTTCACTGAGCGGAAAAGATTAAGCCCGAGGTCCGACCCGACCCGAGACATTTGTACTCCATTTGAACTTATATTTCCCGAACCCGCGGGTCCCGTCGGGTTTGTCGGGCCGACCCGACCCGTTGAGAACTCTACTGGCTAGGCCACTCCAGGACCTTGAGATGCTTCTTACGGAGCCGCTCCTTGGTTGCCCTGGCTGTGTGTTTAGGGTCGTTGTCATGCTGGAAGACCCTGCCACGACCCATCTTCAATGCTCTTACTGAGGGAAGGAGGTTGTTGGCCAAGATCTCACGATACATGGCCCCATCCATCCTCCCCTCAATACGGTGCAGTCATCCTGTCCCCTTTGCAGAAAAGCATCCCCAAAGAATGATGTTTCCACCTCCATGCTTCACGGTTGGGATGGTGTTCTTGGGGTTGTACTCATCCTTCTTTTTCCTCCAAACATGGCGAGTGGAGTTTAGACCAAAAAGCTCTATTTTTGTCTCATCAGACCACATGACCTTCTCCCATTCCTCCTCTGGACCATCCAGATGGTCACTGGCAAACTTCAGACGGCCCTGGACATGCGCTGGCTTGAGCAGGGGGACCTTGCATGCACTGCAGGATTTTAATACGGCGTAATGACGGCGTAGTGTGTTACTAATGGTTTTCTTTGAGACTGTGGTCCCAGCTCTCTTCAGGTCTAGGGCTGGGTATCGTAACAAAATGTTCGATACCGATACCGATACCGATACCTTGATGGATGTGTCGGGAAACAATAGCAAGGAGATATTTTAATTGTTTATTAAACAAGTGTTTACTAATGGTATGTTCACTGTTCACACCGAACGCGAATTTAATTATTTGCGCGAGTAGATTACATACAAAGTCAATGCAAAGACGCGAATAGACGCATCATTCGCGCCGGGCGTCGCGAATGACGCGAATTGGGCGACGCGTTTGAACTCGAGCGGAAGATTCAAGCGTCTAGACGCGATAGACGCGTTCGGTGTGAACACACTCTCAAGTGTATTCTGTGCGCTTTGCCTTATCAGATTTACCGTGTTACCGGTCTTGGCAGCAATTATCTTGTCGAAAATATTGCATCGCCTGCTTCTGGCATCGAGTCTGGCACATAGGTACACTTTGGATCATTTCCACATATTTTCTATCTATCTGGGTTGGGACGTTTACACACACACACACACACACACACACACACACACACACACACACACACACACTACAGCCTCACGTGCGACGAGCCAAGTCTCTGGGCAGCCGCGTAAACTTTTCCGCCACAGCCAATCATGCTGCATGCTTATTGTTTCACCGACGTTGACGAGATTAACCACTTAGGTACCGAAATTTGGTACCGAAAAACAAGACATGTTTCGATACTCGGTAGTATCGAGGCAATTCGGTCGGTACCTAAAAAGTACCGAACTCGGTACCCAGCCCTATTCAGGTCATTGACCAGGTCCTACCGTGTAGTTCTGGGCTGATCCCTCACCTTCCTCATGATCATTGATGCCCTACGAGGTGAGATCTAGCATGGAGCCCCAGACCGAGGTAGATTGACCGTCATCTTGAACTTCTTCCATTTTCTAATAATTGCGCCAACTGTTGTTGCCTTCTCACCAAAATCCTGTAGCCCATCCCAGCCTTGTGCAGGTCTACAATTTTATCCCCGATGTCCTTACACAGCTCTCTGGTCTTGGCCATTTTGGAGAGGTTGGAGTGTTTGATTGAGTGTGTGGACACTGGACAGGTGTCCTTTATACAGGTAACGGGTTCAAACAGGTGCAGTTAATACAGGTAATGAGTGGAGAACAGGAGGGCTTCTTAAAGAGAAACTAACGGAATTCTTACTGGTTGGTAGGTGATCAAATACTTATGTCATGCAATAAAATGCAAATGAATTACTTAAAAATCATACAATGTGAGTTTCTGGATTTTTGTTTTAGATTCAGTCACTCACAGTTGAAGAGTACCTATGATAAAAATTACAGACCTCTACATGCTTTGTAAGTGGGAAAACCTGCAAAATCGGCAGTGTATCAAATAGCCTACTTGTTCTCCCCACTAGATCCGCCCCAATCAATTCCCAATGGACAAAGTCCCGCCCTTCATTTTTTCTTGTCCGAGAAGCCCTTGGACTTGGAAATATGTCACAATAGGGAATTTCATACCGACTTTAAATACAACAGCTATCATGAACAAACAATAAGCAATTTATAAATTTTTGTCAATGTTAAAAACATACAGTTGTTCACTGTTTGTCCATGTTAGTTCACAACACATTAATTAATGTTGGTTTTAAGTAAATGTTGAAGTTAACATGAACTAAAATTAATAAATGCTGATAAATAAGTACTGTTCATTGCTAGTTCATGTTTAGTAATGTAGTTAACTAACGTTAAATTAATCATTACTGCAGAATATATTTAAAACAATACAAAGAGCTGGACCAGACATATCTTCTCTCAGGTCAGCAGGAGCACATTCTCACTATGAGGACATTACTGTAATAAGACTAATTAAAGTATAGACCCCTTTTGCGCCGACGTCACAGCGCTAGCTGGAGGCAAATCAAACGGACAACTGGAGGCGGCTAATACAAACTAGCACAGATTTGGCTACATAATAAGGAGCTTAAATTATTATTATTATTATTAAATGTCATCTTGTTGTGTTGTTGGGTGCAAGAATCAATGAAAAATGAATATGCTGTATCTGGAATTTTTATTTCTAGAAAATATTCACATATTTATTAAAATTGCACCGTAATGTCACCCTTTACATTGTCGTCTTCTTGGCGCTGGCTAGCTAACAAAACTTGCAAATTAACGTTAGTGAAGCGGTCAGAGGGTTCGTTCTGCCTCCACCTAAGCTCTGCCCACAAAAAAACGTCACCATGTTTACCAACTGAAAAGGGGTCTATAGAATGAGGTAGACAGCAAGTGCGCAGTGCCGTATAGACGAGAGACTACCAGCAGCAAAACATGGTAAATAAGATGTGCTGCCTAGAAGGCAAAACTTACTAATTTATAAAATTATGATAATTAAAATTGTAAAAATATTTTTATGGAATGGTGGATAGGTTATGGCAGCAACAACTCTGGCTATGATGCTGTTTTTTAGTATTTAAAAATACAGTTTTGATTGAAAAAACACATAAAACTCAATATTGGTGTTAGAAAAAAAACATTAGCATTTTCTCATACAGGGTATGACTTTCAAACATGGAGCCTCTGTGGAAAGGCAAATGACAGTGGGGTGTTTGTGGCAATGTTGAGACAGGAAAGCTAAACAGCCTCTTTTACCTATAGTGTTCTCTTAACATATGGCACAGCAGGAGAAAAATAGACGTGTTTAGAATATGACAGGTAACATCAATCAGGTAGAAGCCCGTAAGGCAGCACACATTGGGGGGAACAGGCAGCTCCACACCGGGAAATTTCCACCTCTCCGCCCAGTCAAAGCATTTTGTGTGAATACTGACAGACTCCTAGTCAAATAGGAGTAAAACCAAGGTGCACAATCACTGCATGCTATGCTTCCTAAGACAATATTCCATGCCCATCCATTTAAAAGGCTTGGGAATAAATACAATTACCTTTTACAGCTCACTGAACTATATTTTTGAGGCACTGATTTGTTAGAACCATAATCACAAAGCTTTAGAAGACCAAAATATTAAATTGGTCTACAATAAAAAAAAAAAAAACAGTAATAGTAGAAAAACTTTCAGTATCTTAATACCGCACAGCCTGACAGCAGCAGTCTGGCTTTGCAACTGCACTTACAAAAGGCTGAGATGCAGTGCAGGATTAAAGCCTTATATGAACAGTTAGTTAGTCCCAGGGACCAGCTGTTTGAAGCCCCCTGCAACGCATGTTCTAAAGCTCTGACTATGTTCCTGGAGGGCCAATCACCATGTGACAAGAAAGTCAACACACAGTGCTGCTCCGCAGGGAGACATCACTTACTTTCAGATACAGTCCCAGTATGCTGGGACACTGGCGTAAATGAGTAATTGCACTGAAATCATTCAGCTCTCAGTGCATACGTTTCCCCATGTACTGTAATATGATTAGAGAATATAAGGGTTTTATCTGCAATTTAAATCCTTAACCATTGGGATGTAGCCATTTAATGTATAATATAGCAAACTTCCACAAAGAAAAAAACGTTCCTAGCAAGCGTATAGCGCTGACTTAAGTTACCTGGATGAGCCTGTGTTATCAGTTTTTACCAGTTGCAATTGGGTAATAACATGCTAAATGGCGCGATTGACCAATCAGAATCAAGTAATCCACAGAGCCGTGTAATAACAATGAATAATATTACATCTATTAATTAACATCAACCTACACAGTAGATGCAGCCTTAATGCATTATCTATTTTAACTGCATTATCTGTTAATGAATTTAACCTTATTGTAATCCAATACCATTTTCTGTATCTACTGTAGCTGTTTATATACCATTGTAGTTGCTCCATGTTTATTTAACAATGATTTTAAAATATTCAACACAAGAACTAAAGGTTGAACATCCACTTATTTTGTAGTCGCCGTTGGGTTATTTTTCATTGCCGTTGACATTTCACAAGTTACCTCGACCAAACTCCAGAATCAGTCATCTCACATTGGTCTTAATAGTACAGAATAGGCCTAGGTGACAATTAGTTGTCAATTTTAGAAAATGGTACTGCCTCATGTCTCTATCAATGCTTGCTCGTCCTCAGCCTGATCCATAAAATCAGTCATGAGAGAGATTACTATCATATGGCAGATCACTTACATCCATGAAATCTCTCTTCTCTCAAAGATTTTTATTACTTTTTCCCTTTATCTTTATAGAGGACTGGGAGTGTCATGTTAATAAACACATCTGTCATTAAAAGCATCATTAAATATGCCAACATATCTTCCAATAAATAAACATAAATATCGAATGAAATCATAAAACTTGGCAATCATTAAATAAATAAATCATTTCATAAATAAAATGTGGCTATTTTTTTTTTTTTTCAAATAAATAAACAAACCATAACATGTGGCAATTAATGTTATGGACAAATAAATAAAAATAAAAAATGTAAACTATTAAATGACTCAAATATATATTTTTAAAAATGATGACAAAAAATATATATATTATAAGTTATTTATTTAAACATTTCTTGATTTATTTATGTTTTGAATTAAAGAAAAAATTAAAAGAATTTTCATGTATTAAACGCTTGCAATGAAACTTAAAAAACAAGACCATCTCTGACTTCCTGGGTTGTCTATGGAAGCATGTACTGATTTTTATGTGATGGACATTTTAGCCGGGAAAATCAAAAGGATGTGATATTTATGCATGCTCCCAAGCTTCCGTTCTATGATGCTTAGGCCTATACAGTGTCCAGGGTAATGCAGAAAGAGCTATTCTGAACTGAAATGTTAATGTGTCATGCAAAGAAAATGGATTAATTTAAACTATAGTCTCAGATATACTTTATAATCAAACTAGCAGTGTATTTTTAATTATGTCATCTGTCGACATAATGCTGGTGAATTGCAGAGCTGGTGCAAACATATCCACATCCCTATGATCTGATGCTTTCTTAACTGCTGTTTTCTCACTGCTGTCATTTTTGTTGTTTATTTTGTTATTGTAGAGGAAAGCGAGAAGCACATACTGACATATTCATCTAAACTTGGACGGCGGGTGTTCCTTATACATTATATCACTGCAAAGGTATTTTTAACTTCTTTTTACCCCTAAGCGAAGAATGAAAAAGAACTTCGCAGTGAGTATATATTGTGGCATTGAATCACGTTCAGTCTCTTGTATCTTACGTGTGCACGAATGCAAGCACAAGCAATAAGTTGCTGGCTGCAGTTCACTTAACAGCCTCCGGTGTCGCTAATAACAAGGGTTTCTGAATTCTACATAGCTCATCTTTAAAGTCCCAGTAAAGTCAAAATTAAGTTATGTTCTGAGTTTGTCACACCACAGAAAAATGTGTTATTAGCCACCCAGCCAAATTTGAATGATAAAAAAGCCGCCAAGTAAATAAAATAAGCTATCAAAATCTTTTAAAAAAATTAGCAGTATTCTCTGCTCTCAAACGCTGTGTCTGCAGGCTGCACTGAAACCCAGCCCACTCGCGGGAAAGCAGCCGACGGTGATATTAAGTGATGCTGCTTTCGGGACGGGAGAATGAAGGTCGAGGCGGGAGATAGTCGGTTCGGCCCCATTCACCAGTAACAGCGGATTATCAGTGAATCCCAGTTGTCTCCGACAAAAGTTTATAAAACTATCCTGTGTAAAATGATCCCTACAGAGGCGGGTGTTGGTGGTGATTCTCAGCTCTCCATCAAGGTGGCTCTTCACAAAATTAATGCAACTCTTCTTAATATGAGTCGTTTTTCGGAAATTTAAATAAGGACACCGATCTGTTTTGTAAGTGATCTCATCCAGGTAATATACACTACTCTGACAGATCGCGATTGAAAGGCGAACTGATGCGAATGTGCTCTATTGTTAGGGGAGGGGCCAGCCTCAGTGGCTCCAGTGCATCATCGACAGTAGGGGGCTGGAGCCACCCTTTTAGCCCCGCCCAAAAAATCCTGAACACACCAAAAACTGTTTAACGGTCTAACTCCACAATTCAGTACTTCACAGGTCGCAGTCTTTGTAATGTGTTTTAACAATACATTTCTAACATTTATAATGTGTTTAGAATTTTTTTTTTTTTTATTGCCTTTACAGGGACTTTAATGATATTGCACTCCAAATGCCTCTATGTATTTTCACCTGACATACGTACAAACAATGACATTTGTTTGAGTTCAGCTTTTCAATTCCAAAGAACCATCACAACAATAGCAGATATCATATCTGGGCCCTCGTGCCACATCCTTTCCAGGTCACAGAAAGATGTCTTCAGTCTTCAACAAATCAACACTGATACATACTGTAACTGTGTTACAAAACCCTGCAATGCCATATGGGAAATCATTTGTAGCCACAAGGGTAGCTCACACAAAAGAAAAAGGTTTGTGCCTTGCAACTAAAGGCAAACAAGGATGCAAGAGCCAATTCAGGTTATGTATCTACAGGGATACATGAAAGAGGTCCTTGTGTACCCAATTTTACACGGTAGAATTCTAAAAACATTTGTATATCACTGTGAAACAACAGAATTGAATGTGTGGAGGTAGGGTGAAAAAGAGAGACATGAAACAACAACCTTCACAGTCGACCCAGGGAATTTGAATACCCACGACTCACAATCCAGGAGGTACAATCGTAACGAAAGCAATTCAGCAGCAAATGTGGAATATGTAATGCCAAAAGGAGAGTGCTCACTGTTTTACCAAACGGACAAAAGTGATGTGCGAGTAAAACCTGCATTGCATTTCCATAGCATTTAGACAATGTCTCCCTGCTCCCACGATGACCTTCAAGCATTTACTGAATCCAATGGTGGGGCGGAGTAATATATTCTCATGCGTGGTGATGGCAAACACACGTCACATAAGAGTGGCTGTCTTGCAAAAACTTATGCATGCATAACACTTTTGTCAAATGTGATTTTTTTTTTACATTGCAGCGACTGCTTCAGCCTGTTTGCTTTACAGATTAGATGGTAAAACAGCCCTGCTTTATGAAAGAGAGTCTATATGCAGGTGCTGAGTGAGGAGACGTGAAGGACTCTCCATCATCACATTCCTGCCTGAAGGCCTCTGGAGTCTCAACATTGAAACCAGCTGGTTTAAATGTAAATACAAGCACGACCATGTGCTACATGTAAATGCAAAATTCTCATCAGTCTCTGTTCAGCTTGTCCGCAAAAAATCCTCACCTGAATCCTTAACGACTGCTTAATTTTCCAACAAATTAAATGAGCTGAGTTTGTGAGCTACTGTGACCCCACTCCACTTTTCTTGGAAGATGGGTAAAAGTAGGGGTGGGCGAAATGTCAAAAATATCTTATCACGATTTTTTTTTTCAGGAAAATCAAGATTCACGATTTCATCACAATTCTTTTTTGTGTTGGTTTTACTATTTATTTTGCAAGTGACTGAGCATTACAGCCAAACTAATGTCCCTATATTAAAAATAAAGCCTTACAAGGTAACAAAATATAAAATAAAAGCCTACAAATTCTCAGTGCAGTGAGTGATTTCTCTTTGTTTTTTGTTATTTTATTAACATTAAAAGGAATAATTCCCCCCAAAAATAAAATTGTCATCATTTACTCTCTCAAGTTGTTTTAAACCCAAATAAGTTTCTTTCTTCTGTTGAAAATAAAAGTTATTTTGAAGAATGTGGCTAACCAAACAGTTGCTGGACCCCAGTGACTTCCTTATTTTCCTGCTATTGAAGTCAATGGGGATCAAACAAGCGGCAGCAGGTTTACTATTTAGTTACTGTCACTTTAAGACCGGCCGACCTAATATGCATATGACACATACCCGATTTTCTCTCAAATGTTTGCTTTCACTTTAGACACACCGACACGGATACGGACACCGGCATCAGCACGGGCACCAGCACGGTGTACGGTCAGGGACGGATAACAGAACGAACACCAGAACGGACACCGACACGGGCACCAATACTGACACGAACACGGACACCGGCACAGACACTACTTATCTTTCTGTTCTTCTCTTGATGCCAAGGAACCCAAAAGACAATGATCCCCTTGCAAGGGACCCCCTTCCCAAAATATAATGCCAGCTCTATAACTTCAGGAGAAAATTCTAAGCATCATAGTTTAAGTTGTTTCCAAAATAAAATAATTCGCTTTTATATTATACTAAAGACAAAGCTAATAATTTTAATAATATCTGGAGAATATTTACTTTGAATTAAAGGGTTAGTTCACTCAAAAAAGAAAATTAAGTCATTAATTACTCACCCCCATGCTGTACCAACCCCGTAAGGCCTTCGTTCGTCTTCGGAACACAAATGAAGATATTTTTGATTAAATCTGAGAGGTGGATGACTGCTACATAGGCTGCCTAAGGGAATGAAACTTGACGGCCCAGAAAGTCATTAAAGAAAATGTTTAAATATTCCATGTCACAACAGTGGCTCAACTATAAGTTTATCAAGCGACGAGAATACTTTTTGTGCGAAAAAACAAACAAAAATAACGACTTTATTCGACTATTCCTTTTCTTCCTTGTAGGCCTGAAACGAGACTTCAAGAGATTTCCACGACGCGCACGCGCGAGAACTTAACTGAAGTAGTTGAAGGAGATCGCAATTCTCGCACATGCGTCGTGGAAATCTCTTGAAGTCTCGTTTCAGAGACTCGTTTCAATCGCACAAAAAGTATTCTCGTCGCTTGATAAACTTATAGTTGAGCCACTGTTGTGACATGGAATATTTAAACATTTTCTTTAATGACTTTCTGGGCCGTCAAGTTTCATTCCCTTAGGCAGCCTATGTAGCAGTCATCCACCTCTCAGATTTAATCATAAATATCTTCATTTGTGTTCCGAAGACGAACGAAGGCCTTACGGGGTTGGTACAGCATGGGGGTGAGTAATTAATGACTTAATTTTCATTTTTGGGTGAACTAACCCTTTAAGTTGACCGTGAATCTTTTTTCTACACATTACTTGTGTAATATTAGATGTATAAACCTTTAAGAATTTGTTTTTTTTAATTTGTGCTGTTTATAGGTCTTAATATAATTAAAATAATTGTTATCGTTCATGATTTCCAAGCGAAAGCAACATGTATCAATATATAAAAATCAGTAAATGCATTTTAAAAAAATACTGTTTAAAAATAATTCTCTACACAAATTTTCAGACTCCCTCCCACCCCTTACAGCCATTTGAAAACTTCTGCATTAGGTGACAGAGAAATATGTTTCAGCCATCTCAACATTTACATTAACTAACTCTAGAATAGAAAAATGTCAGAATTGACATGGAAGGTGATCGATTTTTATGTATTGTCATTACCCTGGGAAAGTAGTCATATGTCATACAGCAAAACAGTAAACAATCTATGCATGACTTCAGGGAAGACGATCAATGAGGGGTCATTATGCATACATGACACTCTTTTTTAGACCCTTAGGGAGTTGCTTGTTAACATTGTGGGAGGATTTGTCCAGACAGCATTAATATTGATCAGAAAAAATCACTTTGCAGCATTTTTCTTCATTCTCCAGCTATCATTTTCACATCTGTGCATCTGCCATGTACGAACACCCAAACAAACCTGACTGAGTAAACACTGTGGAATGAAAGTGACAAAATGATGTTTAGCAGAGTAAAATTCCCATGCCTCTTTTCGGTTTTTCATTTCGAAAAGCATCTGCTAGGTTGCAACAAACAAGGGAAGATAAATTGTCCATCAACAGCTTTTGTGGGGAAGATCTGCAGATTTCTTTCCTTTCAAAGCAATTTATCTGAGTTCATTCAAGCTTAAGTCAGACAGAGGTTTTATTTCTTCAGTCATGAAAAGAGGGAGTCAGTTCCTGAACGATGATGGCCAATAAATGTGTTTCAGTTGCAGTTCATCTGAAATCCGCAAGCTTTGTAGGCTAACTGTCCCTTAAAGAGTCATTGGCTGCAATCAGTCTAAAAGACCCAATTAAATATTCTTGGGAAATGGGTCACCTGCCATCCTAAAACATGGAGACATTTAATCACATTTGGGCTGCTGTCTCTCTCCATGTCTGCAATTAGTCACCATCAACCTTAAAATAACCCCAATGTTAAAGATACAAAAAGATTAAGCTGTCCTGTAACTGTCTATAAGTCGTGGCTAGGAGATCTTACTCAAAACAGTAACTGATTTTTGCACTATGCCAATAGGGATATCATTCAGGGTTAATATCATGGAACGTTTCCACCACAAAATAAATCAGGCAGACTTAAATTTTTTTCTGGTGTATTATTCATTTTAATTATAAGGTACCTGCTGATAGAAAAAATCTATGATAAAAGATGTTCAAAAGAAGATTATTTTTTCTGAGCAGCGAGAGGAGTACAGGTGCTGAAAAACACCACAAACCAACTGGGGCAAAGCTCATTAACCCTGCATAAGTTCCCCCATGCTAACATCAGTCCATTATTCCTCTTTGTTGTTCTATCTATGTACACCGTTTGGGGTCAGTAAGATTTTTTTTTAAAGAAATTAATAATTTTATTCAGCAAGTTTCAAGTTTCAAGTTTAATGTATATATAAAGCACATTCAAAACAACCTTGGTTGACCAAAGTGCTGTACAAAATATAGCTATTTAAATCCATACAAAAATTAAAAACAACTTTCACAAAACATTGAACGCACAAGAGTACAAGAACGTTTTTAAAAGATTTCTGAACTCAGACACTGTGGGCGCTGTTTTAATATGTAATGGCAATTTGTTCCATAACCTGGGGCCAGCTACCGCAAAGGCTCTATCACCCCTACATTTCAGCTTGGATCTGGGTACTCGTAACAGGTGATTAGACTGTGATCTGAGCAGTCTGATTGGTTTGTTTTCCGTCACCAGCTCCGTAAGGTATTGAGGAGCAAGATTACTTAGTGCTTTATACACGAACAGCAAGACTTTAAAATCAATACGATACTGAACTGGTAACCAGTGCAGTAAACGTAGTGTCGGCGTCATGTGATCCCGTTTGCGAGTGCCTGTGAGCAAGCGGGCAGCTGCGTTTTGGACCAGTTGAAGTCGGTGAATAGATGACGCAGGTGGTCCTAGATATAGCGAGTTACAGTAGTCAAGTCGAGATGAAATAAAGGCATGGATTATAATCTTAAAACTGTTCCTACTTAGGAAAGGTTTAACTTTCGCTAATCTCCGGAGGTGGTAAAAACTGCAACGGACAACTGTATTTATTTGTTTGTTTAAGTTTAGGCCACTATTCAATATAAAACCCAGGTTCTTTGCCGAAAGTGAGCGATATAAAGTGAGCGAACCCAAGTCAACATTGCTCAGGTCACTTTTCTCAGTTGGCCCAAACAGGACTATTTGAGTTTTATCATCGTTCAAGTGGAGAAAGTTCTTATTGAGCCATGTTTTCAATTCTTGAAGGCAATCCGTCAGTTGATTTAACGCAGACTTATCACGTTTAAATGGTATGTATAGCTGTGTGTCATCGACATATTAATGATAAGATACTCCAAATCTTCTAAATATAGAACCTATAGGTAGCATGTATAGAGAGAACAGCAACGGTGCTAACGTTGAACCCTGAGGGACACCACATATAACCTGTGCTACGGTGGAAGAGTGATTCCCTATATTTACGGAGAATTTTCTGTTGGACAAGAAGGACCAGAACCAGTCAAGTACCATGCCTCTTAAACCAATCCATTGCTCCAGACGAGACAGGAGGACACCATGATCAACAAAGTCAAACGCAGAACTAAGATCTAGCATTATTAAAGCTACGATGTTACCAGCGTCAGTGGACATTAAAATATCATTAAAAACTTTCAGAAGAGCAGTCTCTGTACTATGTCAAGTTTTAAAACCAGACTGAAAAATATCTGAAATACCATTTCTATTCAAATAATCTTGAAGCTGCATACATACAATTTTTTCTAGAATTTTTTATATGAACGGCAAGTTGGAAATTAGTCGAAAGTTTGAATAGATTGAAGGATCAGGCGATGGCTTTTTTGGGATCGGTGACACTGAGGGTAATTTTAGAATATCTGGAACTGTCCCTGTCAAGAGACAGTTGTTTATTATTATTACAAGATCAGATCCAATTGTGTCAAAGATTTGTTTTAGAAACCGTGAAGGCAGAACATTCTGAGGTGAAAAGGTAGATTTTAATTTAAGAGTGACATCTTTATAAGTCTGTAAGGAGATCAATTCAAAATCACTCCACTGCGTAGTGAATAATATGCAGTCTGGAATAGAATCTGAGTTTATAGATGGTTGAGCCCGTGCCTTTTTCACTTTATCTGAGAAATAATTAAGAAAGTTTTCACATAATAAAGATGAAACCTCTGGAAATATCTGGGTCGGAGGATTTAAAACAGAGTCTACTGTTGAAAGTAAAACTAGAACAGTAAGAATTTTGTGCTATGATGTCCGATAGATATTTTTCCTTTGCATTCTTGGCAGCCTTTTGGAAAGTGTGTAAAGAGGTCTTCAGCATTTCGTATGATACCTGTAGACCGTCCTTCTTCCACTTTCGTTCACATTTACGGCATTGCTGTCTGAGTTCCCGAATCTCGTTGTTTAGCCATGGTTGGGGTTTACACTTCCGATTATCGAGTTTTCGTGGTGCAATAGCAACTACAATATTCCCACATCTATTATAAAACAGTTGCAATTGATCATCAACACTCAATTGGGGTAATAGCAAGTCCGAGTTGAGAGGTTGATGTTCTTTCAGATACATATTAGAAATGCATTACAAGATTGTGCAGTCAGAGACCAGCATGCTTGAGCTGGTTTGCTACTAGGTAAAGAGGCGAGAATAGTATAGAACAGTACCGGTTTATGGTCAGAAAAGGAAATATCACTCGTGACAACATCAGCAACCGATAAACCATAAGTCAGTATCAGATCTAAAGTATGACCATGGCAGTGAGTCGGGCCATTAACCCATTGTACAAAGTTAAGTGAAGATATTAGGTTTAAAAAATCATATGCTAGAGCATTGGCTGCAGACATGGATATTGAAATCGCCCAAAATTTAAATACTATCCTACTTAGTGAGAATTTCCCCCAAAAAGTCAGCAAACTCTTCAATAAAATTATTGTTCGATGCCGGTGGTCTGTAAATTAAAATAATCAGTACAGAGTTTGATGAGTTCAAATTAATCAACTGGGCCTCAAAGCTAGTAGGACTGGTAGTGGTCAGTAGTCTACATTGCAAGTTATTTTTAAAAACCGTCACAAGCCCACCTTGTATTAGTATTAAAAAATTCAAAGTTGGGAGGCACAAGCTCAGAAAAAGGGCTTGGGTCACCTGATTTTACCCATGACTCAGTCACAAAGAAGAGTTCCAGATCATTTGAAGTGATGAAGTTGTTGAGAATAAAAGTTTTGTTGACCAGGGAGCGAGCATTGACTAGCGCCATCTTGAGCTTCGGAGATTCTCGCTGAACTTGCGACGATCTGCGGAACGGACGCTGATAGCGATGATCAGCCTTCCTTCGCCGAATCCGAGGGGAGTTGTGTTGATGAAGACAGGCAGAGTCCGGTATGTCGGGCAGGATGTACACAGTGAAAGCCCTGGATCGCTGTATAACCCGTAGATCTCGAACCGTGTCGATTGCGTTGTGAGCCAGCACAGAATGGGTGAAACAGCCCGCTGTCCGGGCCAGCTTTATTCTTTTGGCCGGTCCTGCCCGTTTACCGTGCCTTTTTCTGCGTCGTCTGCCAGAGACGTTAAACATTTGCCAGCACCGATAATCCGGGAGACCAGAGGGATCCGGTGGTAAGAAGAAACTAAAACTCAAGTTCAGAGAGGGTCTCATTGAGTCATGTACGGTTTGGGCATATGTTGGTAAATGTCGATCAATTGTTGACGTTCGTAATAATAATAATAATAATAATAATAATTCGTTACATTTATATAGCGCTTTTTCTGGGACCTCAAAGCGCTTCACATATGGAAGGGGGGAATCTCCTCAACCACCACCAATGTGCAGCATCCACCTGGATGATGCGACGGCAGCCGTATTGTGCCAGAACGCCCACCACACACCAGCTTACTGGTGGAGAGGAGACAGAGTGATGAAGCCAATTAGTATATAGGGATGATTAGGAGGCCATGATGGACAGAGGCCAAGGGGCAAATTTGGCCAGGATGCCGGGGTTAAACCCCTACTCTTTTTCGAAGAAAAAAGACAATTCGTAGACAATAAGAGAGTGGCAGAAAGACGACAGGGGAGACAATAAAAACTATATAAACAATAAAAACATGACATGTAACACCGAGAGTAGACGGCCTGCCACACACACCGGCGCCATCTTTTTCTCACAGCGCTTGAGCAAGGACAAGTTCAATTGATCCAAAGTGACAAAAAAATTACACAGTAACAAATTATTTATATTTTAATATAATTGTTTTGTAACTTTCTATTTATCAAAGAATACTGAATAATGTATGGTTTCCACAAAATTTTAAGGAGCACAACTGGTTTAACATTGGTAATAATAAATGTTTCTTAAAAATGGCGTAATTGCTGCTGAAAATTAAGCTTTGCATCACAGGAATAAAGTACATTTTAAAATATGTTAAAATAGATTTTAAACTCAATACTACTGTATTTTTTGATCAAATAAATGCAGCCTTTCATGAGCACAAGAGACTGCTTTCAAAAACACGTAAAAAAAACTACCAACCCCAAACTTAAATGGTGTGCTGTAGAAACCTCCTATTCGTTTTTAAACTTGAATTCCTTCATCCTAATAAGCTTGTCTTTCAGGTTTTTTGTTGTTTGGAATGTCCTAATTTTAAGGGGAATTAATTATCTCTATTAATTATCTAGAAATTGATGTAGCCAGTAGCCAGATATGACGCCAACGTTTGATTTGCAGAACATATCCAAGTCTCCTACACACAGCTTACTCTATCATCTTTTTCCACTTTCATATAGTCCTGGAGATGATGGACAGCAGCAGGATGATCAGTATGTATTTAGAAATGAAGATAAGTTGTTTTCCAATCTACCCAAGGGAAGAAAAGCAACAGATCAGAGTTCAGTTTCCTGAGGTTTGGCAATCAATACGCTGACAAAAAACTGGCGAAAGCAGAGTTGAATACGCCATTCAAATCCTGAAAGATGAATTAATTGTGTTGAGTTTGCTGACCCTAGTGTGTATTGCCTCTCCAGAGGGCAGGGAGTTCACAGTCAAAAACAACAGCATGTGAGCAAGTCCAGCAGTAGAAAATATGGCCAAAATTCAACAGTGAGTAGATGTACATATGGTTTACAAACCATGTGTCTTGGGCTGCCCCATCTGTTGTTCACAAAAATGGCAAGTCCCCCTCCTGTCTTCTAGCAGATCTTGCTAACACATCTGTGTGTGTGTGTGTGTGTGTGTGTGTGTGTGTGTGTGTGTGTGTGTGTGTGTGTGTGTGTGTGTGTGTGTGTGTGTGTGCTTTTGTTTTTGTGATATATGAGGACACAAATGTGTATAATGACATGCATATTACACTGGTATTACAACTTACACGTGATATATGAGGACATTGCAAGAGTCCTCATATTTCAAATAGCTTAAAAAACATAAAAAACAATGTGTTTTTTTTTATGTAAAAATGCAGCATGTTTCCTGTGATGGGTAGGTTTAGGGATAGGGGCAGTGTAGGGGGATAGAATATACGGTTTGTCCAGTATAAAAGTCATTACGCCTATGGAATGTCCTCATATATCACAAAAACACAGCTGTGTGTGCGTGTGTGTGTGTGTGTGTGGTCAGTGAGCAGGGGTTAAGAATGTAAAAGCAGCTTTATTATGTGACCACAATATGCACACACAGACAAAATTCACTAAAGAACGAGACACATGATCACAATAATCATGTGGATTAAGAAGAAGGTTGACTGTGGGCACTCCTATAAACTAACTCACAGTGACAATTCTTAGGTAAATCTTTCAGTCATGTTAGCTAATTAATAATCAGGAGCCAAGCATACATTGGCCTAATGCAATATTAAGCCAGCTTTATGTTTCCTCAGATTTTTTACATTTACTTGTATTAATAATTAATACATAATATAATCTGGAGACCGAGCCTGTAAATCTTAAATGAAGATTTAACTTTAAGACTAGAAATAAAAAAATAAAATGTACATTACCATTCAAATATTTTGGTTTTGTAAGATTTTTTTTTTTTATGTTTTTAGTCTTTTATGCTCACCAAGAAATATTATTACGATTTAAAACTAAATAAGTAAATTCGTAAACAAATTTTGAAGTTGGCTTAAAAAAAAGTCTAGTCTGAAAGTTTTAAATAAATTTGAAAAGTTTAAAGTTTGAATTGAATTGTTGAAATTGAAGTTTGGGACAGCAAGGGAACACGTTTCTAGCATGAATTATCACATAGTTAGCATGTTTTAGCATGTTGTTAACATGGATTTGCATGCTGCAAGCATGATTTAACACACTAGTAACATGAATTAGCATGTTCTTAGCATTAATTATCGTGTTGCTAGAATAAATTACATTGTTGCTACCATGCTTTAACATGTTGTTAAATTGTTTTAACATGTTGATAACATGATTTAACATTTTGTTAACGTGAATTAACATGATGCTATCATGTTTTAACATGTGCTAACATAAATTAACATGTTAACATGTTTTAGCATGCTGCTAGCATGGTTTTGCTAGCATGATTTAACTTGTCACTAGCATTATTTCGCATGTTGCTAGCATGATTTATCTGGGGGGTTTTTTGTATATATTGTAAATGTATATTTGTATATATTTTTCATACAATATATATTTAAACATGTATTCCTGTGATGGCAAAGCTGAATTCTCAGCATCATTATTCCAGTCTTCAGTGTCACATGTGATCCTTCAGAAATCATTCTAATATGTTGATTTGATGCTCAAGAAACATTTCTTATTATCAATGCTGAAAAATGCTGCTTAATATTTTTCTAAGGATTTTCACAGAAATTTTTCTCAGGATTTTTTTGTTAGAAAAAGTTAGAAACAGAAATCTTTCGTAAAATGATAAATGTCTTTACTGACACTTTTGATCAGTTTAATTCTTCCTTGCATTAAAAAGGTATTTCAAAAAGTAATAATTTCTTTAAAACAAAAAAAAATTAAAAACAGCTATTGTACAATATAATTTAAACAAGAACGTCAATATCAATATAATTGTAAACATTTTTGCATAAACGTAAATTGCAATGTGGTATCTTACAAATGTAACATATCAGAAGTGTGCTTTTAATGCGAGCCAACAAGTTACATATTTTAATATCAGCCAAAGGGGATAAAAGTATAGAAGGGTTCCAAACAGAAGGGTTACGTTTAAAATAAACGACACAAGAAATAATCACCTACACGATGTGAAATCAGTTTGGTGCATACATTTAGTCAAGAGTATTAGCTCCAAGCCAAGTTTCAGTAAATCAAAATTCAATATCACCATTCCCAACGGCTTATAGCAACAAGACCTCATTCATTGCATTTGCTTGTGTGCTTGCATAATGACTAAAGGCAAATCTGTATCTAGTCCTCTTCCTCTGAAACTACAGTAGTATCAGCTCTCTATCGACTATATACTGTATGTCGCTATAAACTTCAACCTTATCTGCAAGTGGAGATTTCAGAGCTCTTGCTGTCCATTGTCACCACACTGTAGCGGACCTTATTTAAGTGCTGAGGATATGACTGAGGAAATGTCCGTATAATTTCTATGGCTCTCTAATGTTAGACTCGTTCATTTCAGAAACTAATCTCGATCATCATAAGCCTTTTGAAACGCTTATGGAATCCAGAATTTGTTTTGTGTTCCGGGGCCAAACATGAGCAGTTTTCTATAGATCTACATATTGATTTATTTTAGTGGAGAGTGGGTTAATTAAATGTGAATTGTAAGCCTGAAACAAAATATTGAGCATGCTGGACAGAGGAGAGGAATCTGTCCTTTAGATGTTAAAACACCAATCAATACAGCATAACCTGGGAATATCTGTCAACACACTGCAAACGAACGGTATTGAGAAAGATCTGGAGCAGGATTAAGTAGCTGGCTTCAGACACCGCAGCTCAATCGGAGGCCCTGCATAGCATTTGAAATTAGGTGTGTGTATCGTCTAAACATTCAGGGCTGCAAATCAGATTCCCAATCAGGTGAATGTACAGAACATTTCAGTAACAGAAATAGAACAAACTGTAAAAAGAAGTAGCCTACATTTTCCTTCGCTGAAATGCATTCTTAAGACACATAGAAAGATTTTAGTCACTGAAAATTATGGAAATGGACTTATAATACAGAATTAGATGAGGCTAATTAAAAAAGTAATCAAAATAGAGAAATGAGACTCATAACGAAGGTCACATAAAAATGGTGACATGATGAGTTGAAATTTCTAAGCTTTCCCTGGTAGCATGAACTGGAAACTGAACTAACAAAAATGAATTCGTTTTTTTTTTTTCAAATGCAAAGTACTAAAAAAATGCCTTATTTATACAACACTTATAACAGAGTACATCCTTCATTTATGTGTATAAAACAAACAGTGACACTTTTTCCCTTCATCTATCATCCATGAAGGACATAACGGGGGAAAACAACTCTAATTCAAACTGTGTCACTTTGAAACTTGTGCGCAATTGCACATTTATTTCCAAACCGAACATTGAGCTAGTGGCCTCATGAGGATAGGAAATCCGCAGCGAAGTCACTGAAAAACTACCATGTGAAGTGTAATACAATGTGTGGTACATCAACCAGCCCGAGATGGTGCTGGTGGCAATGGAGAGATGCTCTCACGTCACCTCAAGCTGTATATGGCAAGGCAGATGGAAATCAGGACGTTCCCAGAGATTTAGCTATGGATTTCTGTCAGTACAAGATCCTTTAAGTCTTTCTCTTTAGATGCGAACACTGTCTTATTGTAGCGAGAAATATATGATTCACCAGCAAATTCTTTTGATCCTCACGCAGGTCTGATTTGTGCCTGATATCATTTCCTGCATCAAGAGTCTGTGAAAGAACTCAGGGGTCGCCAGACTGCATTAAAGCAGGAGCATTTTGATTACAAAAGAATAAACCTTTAAGACGGCAGGAATTACATTTTGATGAAAAGAGTGTGGTGCCTTCAGTTCCAGGGAATTGAATGGCGCACCATTTTTTAGACAAACATGCTATTTATTATGTCCAAACAAAGCCAGCACCGTGGGCAGCTGTTGAATATTAAAAGATAGAAAGAAGCTGTGCTGTTTGCTTTGTGGTTGGATCAGGGAAGAAAACATGTTGAGTTGCTTAAAAAAATTGGTAATATGATAATGAATGAATGGAATGAATTATTACCAAAAAATTGGTAATAATTGACCCTTCGCTAAGCCACGCCCGAAAACCGCAACTGGCCAATCGTGTCTTAGCAACCGTAACTAGGCGCAGGGGGTCTGGCAAGCTTTCGAGCGAGGGAAACATGCCGAAGCGTTGTGCGTATGGATTCTGCAAATCTGATACCCGGTATCCTAAAAGTTTGGACGGTGGGGTGGAATTTTTTTCCTTCCCGAAAATCTAAAAGCCGAGGGGAGAAATGGCGGGCGTGGATCAAGCAGTGTGTGAGACCCCATTCACAACTACATGTCCACAGGATTAACAAAAACATCTATTACTTGGAAGTTGGAAATAATGACGGTTCTTTGTTCATAATGCATATATTTTAACGTAAAATAAGACGATTAAAGACAAGATGGAGGCTCACTGACATACTTTAAAATATACTTCAGCATTTTGTTAATCGACGGCCTACTACCCCTGACTGAGTAACGTTAACTTTAACCCAATCCGACCGCGGCTCTCCCGGTGTTATTCCACAAGATTTATTTCCTGTTTGATTCATAATTATTCAATTATTTTCACATCACTTACCCTGCTGTGCACGGACATAGCTGTCCTCAATTTGTGTGTTTCCCATTTGAATGGTCAGCGTATGAGGCCTTGTGCTGGGACTATAGGCTTTAGCTTCAATTTTTATGAAATTATTCTCTAATCGGTGGCATATTATGTCGTGGACATATCCCTCGAATGCATACTGCAGCCCCTTTTGTCTTGCTCTATCAGATATTTCACATGTTCGCCAAAAATGACTAATTATCTCATTGGGAATGTCTGACACCGGTGCATACACATTGTAATAGACGTACCAGGCACGAAAGCTTGACAGGCGTAGCAACAGTAACTAGGGAGGGCGGGGCTTAGCGAAGGGTCAATTGGATGAAAAAGGATAGCATGAAAAAAAAAGTGAATGACTATTTTCCAGAGCACAATATAATTTGATGACAAAAGGATAAAAGGAAAACATGAAGGCACAAATATTATATTTTATTTTTGTTAAAATATATAAATAAATACTAAAACTAAACTCTATTGTTTAGTAACTTTAGACATCACTTTTTTTGTGAAAAAGTGTTAGATTGGGTGAAATGCCATGGCATGCATAATTAAATATACATAATATATTTTGCATGCCTTGTGTTATGTGCATAATGTTCATTGAAGAACAAAAAAAGGAATACAACATAGCATCTCTCTGAAGCTCCAAGAAAAATTTGTCACCTTTGCAGAACATATTTGAACATAAGGCCTTATTATTACCACACGCTGTTAAATTCTCCCTTAAGTGCAGTGAGTGGAGAAGAGAAGAAGAAGAACTGAAGGTCAAGGGTAAATGTGGCAGGGTTCTTTAAGTGCCCAGCTGTCTTCTGATGTCCTATTGATTGAGTTCAGTGGGGCGATTCTTGGAAACAGCTGGACGCAATAAAAGAACAGGACTTCAGTCTTTATCGGAGGATGGCATGGCATTACAAAAATCATTATGTGCCTGACATATATTTTTGTTAAAACATATTTGAACATACACAGATGTGAATTATATTGGATTGCTGCATGCTAAAGAAACTCATATTACACGCAACTTATTACATGAAAATATCTTTCTTTTTTTTTTTACAAAAGAGAGAATTTGCTTTGTAAATAATTGTAACTGAATTTTTATACTGTTGAGTTAATATCAAATTGATCATCCTTGGAAATAAAGAACAGGTGTGACATATTAGGATACTCACAAGATTGTTAAAATATGATATTTCACAAAAAGTAAGGAAAGCAATTACCTGGGGAAAAAAAAGTACACTAAAAATAATCTTGTTTGCATTGCACATAATTGTCAATCAGTCTGAATTGGAGATATTTCTGTCCACTCTGATTCACAGATCTCGTCTACATGTGTGATTTTTGAGAGCTTGTTTGCCTGTACAGAATGTTTAGTTTATAGCAATTTAGTTTCTTTTTGTTGCAAGGTCAACCTGTGATTTTTTTTTAGACTGCCTCTAACGCTCTTGTACAGTGTGGAATTTCTGATTGACTCTTTGATTAAAGTTACAATAAAGGCCAGGGGTTCTTTGGTCAAATAGTTTTTTTGTTGTTGTTGTTAAACATGATGCCACTGTGGCTGTAAGTTTTATCTTTGAACTGAACAACACAGAGGAGCAACTTTTCTAAGCACATTCAAGAATACCTTTACCAACAGCATCTCAACATCTTGCATTTGGTTAGAAGTTTCAAAAGATGCCCTGAGAACCCAAGAACATGTAAATTACACAACATATAAAAAATAAAACTTTTTACGTTATTTTTTGTTATTTTCCTTACTGCTCTTCACTCTTTTATATCTGTAATATCAGAAAATATCAGATATTCAGCACATCAGAGGTGAACATGCACAAAAGGGCAAAAACATGCAGCTAGTTTAAATGCCTTTTTAAATCCCTGTGGACCAAAATTCAAAATGTTCAAAGCAAAACCACAGTCAGAAAAATTCCTCTTCAAGTTTTTATTCATTCATCTATGGCATACCAGAGAGCGAGATCTTACTTGGGCGTTTGCACCCTTCACTTCATGAAAAATTTAAGCCTAAATACACCAGACAATAACTAGTATTTTGTGCACTATCCTATTTTAGTGCAACATCATAGACACATATTATAGAAAAACAATCACTCTATAACATATAGAGACACATAGAGTCACTAAAGCCATTTACATCCAATTCATGTTTTAATCACTGTAGAATAAAAATGACATCAATATATGCAATTACAGTTAAAGACCATAACAGTAGTCCTTACTAATGGCTCTAACTAATTAAATTAACAGTAAAGACATTTATAATGTTACAGAAAAATTATATTTCAAATAAATTAACTTTAAATACACTCACCTAAAGGATTATTAGGAACACCATCCTAATACTGTGTTTGACCCCCTTTCGCCTTCAGAACTGCCTTAATTCTACGTGGCATTGATTCAACAAGGTGCTGAAAGCATTCTTTAGAAATGTTGGCCCATATTGATAGGATAGCATCTTGCAGTTGATGGAGATTTGTGGGATGCACATCCAGGGCACGAAGCTCCCGTTCCACCACATCCCAAAGATGCTCTATTGGGTTGAGATCTGGTGACTCTGGGGGCCATTTTAGTACAGTGAACTCATTGTCATGTTCAAGAAACCAATTTGAAATGATTCGAGCTTTGTGACATGGTGCATTATCCTGCTGGAAGTAGCCATCAGAGGATGGGTACATGGTGGCCATAAAGGGATGGACATGGTCAGAAACAATGCTCAGGTAGGCCGTGGCATTTAAACGATGCCCAATTGGCACTAAGGGGCCTAAAGTGTGCCAAGAAAACATCCCCCACACCATTACACCACCACCACCAGCCTGCACAGTGGTAACAAGACATGATGGATCGATGTTCTCATTCTTTTTACGCCAAATTCTGACTCTACCATCTGAATGTCTCAACAGAAATCGAGACTCATCAGACCAGGCATAGTGTTGTCACGGTACCAAAATATCAGTATTCGGTACCAATACCAGTGAAAATCCACGGTTCTCTGTACCAATTTCAGTACCAATGCTTAATTTAGATTAAATTTACACATATTAAAGTATCACGGTTACAAAGATGGAAACTGTAGTATTAAAAACAATTTACAATAAGATTCTATTTGTTAGATAACATTAAATAAAATTACCTAACAATAAACAACAGTTATATACTGTAGCAATTATTCTCCATGGGGTTAACTTAAAAATGTACTAATATATTTTTAAAATCAAAAGTTTTATCTGCTAACATTATTTAATGCACAATGAATGAAGTGAACAAACATGAACAATCAAGTGTTTGTATTAAATAACATTCACAAACATTAATTAATGTTGTAAAAAATATATTGTTCACTCAATGTGTTGATGTTGCATTAAGTAAGGGTTAATGCCCTCCGAGGTGTCCATTGTCAGGTTTTAATGGACGACGGCGAGGTGTGAACCGGCCGACGCGCAGCGGAGATTCCATTGTCATTAAAACCTGACAATGGACTCCTCGGAGGGCATTAACCCGCTTATACCATGGTCACTTGCCAAATAAAACATTTTTAAAACATTAGTTTATATTTTAATTAGGCTAAATCTAGTTTTTACAAATAATAACTTGCCTGACGGTTTATTTAGCAACCGGAGATATTTATAGTCCGCTCAGCTTGTAGAACCCTTCAGGTTCAAAAATGCATTTTTTTTTAATTGTTAACGGATACTTTGACTGCTTGTTGCTATGGTTACTCACAGCTGTTGTAGGCAGCGCATTTATTTATTAATTTCGAACGGTAAACAGGCAGTTTCACCAGAACTCATTTACTAGGTGTCCTCTATCACTTTTTAACGGACACCCTGCAGCCAATCAGAATCGAGTATTCACCCAGACCATGGTATAAGTAATATTAATGAATGGTGTCTTATTGTAGTGTTACCAAACTTTACAGGAGATAAAACATGTTTTATTTGACTTAACTGTACTTGTATTTAATCCAAAAATGTCACTCTTGCCTGTCTTCAAAGCTTGAGAACCCTGTAGCTGATTTCTAATGCAAGGGCTAGAAATCAATTAATTCTGATACTTCCTCGTCATCATGGAGAGCGCATTGCACCGCTTTCTCCTTTCCACAAGCGCTTGCTTTCCGTGTCTCCGCTATGCAACCATGAACAGCGGTGAGCCTGGAAAGACGAGCTCGCACGTCTCTTCTATTATGAGCGCGCTTGCCGCGCGCCTACATTTGAAATTTGCATGCGCAAAAAAACGCGCTATATAAACGTGTGAACGGCCCTTTATGGCAACGTGACATTAGCCTAATTCAAAATATTTCCATATGTGGCTCTTTCCTCCTTTCTTGTCAACAAGTGGATTCAGAGCCACCGCATTAGCAGCGCCGGTCGCCGTGTCTCAGAGTGTTTTTATGAAGAGTACGCACCTCTGCATCTTTCCGACAGCGCATCAAGAACCGGATTAACCCGGTACTCGGTACCTAGAAAAGCTGGGACCGTAACCGTTTAATTTTTTTAGTACCGACTTGGTACCGAAGTACCGAGTTTTTTGACAACACTAACCAGGCAACATTTTTCCAGTCTTCAACTGTCCAATTTTGGTGAGCTCTTGCAAATTGTAGCCTCTTTTTCCTATTTGTAGTGGAGATGAGTGGTACCCGGTGGGATCTTCTGCTGTTGTAGCCCATCTGCCTCAAGGTTGTGCGTGTTGTGGCTTCACAAATGCTTTGCTGCATACCTCGGTTGTAACGAGTGGTTATTTCAGTCAAAGTTGCTCTTCTATCAGCTTGAATCAGTCGGCCCATTCTCCTCTGACCTCTAGCATCAACAAGGAATTTTCGCCCACAGGACTGCCGCATACTGGATGTTTTTCCCTTTTCACACCATTCTTTGTAAACCCTAGAAATGGTTGTGCGTGAAAATCCCAGTAACTGAGCAGATTGTGAAATACTCAGACCGGCCCGTCTGGCACCAACAACCATGCCACGCTCAAAATTGCTTAAATCACCTTTCTTTCCCATTCTGACATTCAGTTTGGAGTTCAGGAGATTGTCTTGAGCTGGACCACACCCCTAAATGCATTGAAGTCACTGCCATGTGATTGGTTGATTAGATAATTGCATTAATGAGAAATTGAACAGGTGTTCCTAATAATCCATTAGGTAAGTGTACATCAAAGAATCCTGAAAAACAGTATCACGATTTCCACAAAAATACAACCGTTTTCAACTTCAATAATTTTTATAATAATATTAATAATGTTTTTTGAGCATATTAGAAGGATTTCTGAAGGATCATGTGACACTGAAGACTGGCTGCTAAAAATCAGTATTGTCATCCCAGTTTTTTTAAATATATTAAAATAAAACACAGGTATTCAGGGCTCTACAGTGCGACCATTTTGCTCGCATATGGCCCTAAAAATCGATACGTGCGAACCGGAAAAATTATTTACGAGCACAATGTGCGAGCAACTACAACCTACCATAATCGAAAACGAGATGATAACTAAATAAAAACTAGTTTTGAATGACAAAAACTATGATGAAAATCTATTGACATTTTCGTCAACGAATAAAAACTAGACAAAAATGTTAGATAGTGACGATTTGGGAAGCGATCCAGTCAGAACTGATGTCCTGCGTGCGTTTGTGGTAGATGCGCACATGCTGATCTACCTGGCGGCACACGGGTTGACATGCGCTGCATCTCATAAAACGTTAAAAAATTTAAACGTGTGGGAGAATTAGTAGAGCAGATATAGATCTGAATAAGAGTGACGACGCAAAAAAAAGAGGTACGGTTTTCTGTGCGCACACACCCGACCCGAAGCGTGCAGCCATGCAGACACATATAAAGCGCGCAAGGACTGAATTAAGCTCTCTTTCGTGTCTGAATGGACAGATACACAACATTATGTTGAAATGTCCGTTTTGGAGAGCATTCAGGTAAACTATGTTGGTTATGTCTTAAACAGGTTTGAGTGTATCGGATGTGCATCAGTGCAATATTGATCCACATGTCATTCGACAGGATCCGATGTCTTAAAGTGACCGTGGGTAATAAACCTAATGCTGTCTGTGTCATCAAGCAACAAAAGAAATAGAGAATAGCATTCGCTGCTCGTTAATAGCTTTAATAAGGATTCATTATATTTAATTCATACAAATAAATATGTCTGCTTCTTGAAAGAATAAAGAATGATGTATGCAAGTTATACTTTAGGAAAAGTGTTTTATTTAATTTTAAGATATTTTTTAAGTCACAGTAGTTAAATCTGTATCTATATTGCATGTTCAAACTTTAAAATTATTCATATTAACAGGTTAATAGATGTTTTCTCCGGGAGTATATGGGTTTGGAAATTTTAGAGAAATTCAAAATTAATGCATTACAATTGAACTAAACCCATTATATTTTAGTCATCTGAATTGTTTTAGTTTTAGTCGACAAAATACAATAAGATTTTAGTCAACTAAATCTACAGTAGATACTAATACTAGTAAATACTAATACACTAATTTAAACTAGTTTGTCCTCCATGTTGTGGAAAGAGCCTCTGCAGTGGAAAGATGCAGATGTCCACTGCACAGGAGTGCCAATGTGCTCCTAGCCTCCTCCTGAGATCAACACGTTCCCCTTGTTCTGTTTTATAAAGTGATTGTAAAGTGTGGTTTATACTTCTGCATCAAATCGACGGTTTCACACCATAGTTGAACACAAAGAGAAGGAGCACACACGTAGTGTATATATATGTATATGTAAATAATAAATAGTTTGTTAAACTCTGTTACTTGAAAAATTTTCACTGCGCTCAAATTTATTTGTGTGCTCCTAAATTTTTTCATTTAGGAGCACATGTGCTCCTTGTGAAAAACCTTAGCGTAGAACCCTGGTATTACTGTTTTTAATTGCATTTTTTTATTTAAATAAATGCAGCCGTAAAACATTTTAAAAAATCTTACTGACCCCAAACTTTTGACTGTTAATGTATATTAAAATGGTTTATGATTGTTTCACTCAAGAATCCACATACTGCCTATAAAAATCACAAATTCCTTGCCTGGATGGTCGGATTTAGTAGGCCCATACGTTGATTTAATGCAATAAGAAATTCAGAGAAAAAACAAATCAACAAATATTCCAAAGCACAGAGAAAGACATAGGATAACTGTAAGATGGTTGTATTAAACTAAACAAGTCACCGTGCCAAACCAAACACATTTTGCTTATCAGTCTAATTAACCTATCCTGACTGAGCCACCAACTCCAAATCACTTCCCATCTGTCAGCGCTATATGAAAGTGTCATCTTTGCTCCCCCACCTCTGTTTCCACTGACATGCCAGCAATCAGTCTGATTCATGAATGTGTGCGAGTGACTGTCGCTGTTCGCATATTAGCACAACGGCGCTGAAACCAAATATAATTCCTGCGAGTGTGCACAGACATTAGTATGATGCACTTCCTGATCTAGGTCTATTGTTGTCTTGTTTCATCACTCCAAGGAAGGTGAACCACACAGTACTTTACAAGGTCAGAATTGTTAGAGCTGAATTATGAATGTGTTGGAAGCTGAAGAAATTCATCAATGAAAAGAGTCTTCATGAGAATATTGTGGACGAAATGAGATGACCCACAGACGCCCTCTCAGCCCACTGTGGCCAATGATTTGTTTCAAATGAGAGTTGGGTGGACATATCTTTATTTAACAGGAGCCAGAGCCCAGCTGTCCACACATACCTGTCATGCTGGCCAATTCTACATGCTTGAACACACTAACATTGCACTGGGGACGGGGTGATATTATTTTACTTTAATTAATTTGTATTATTTTAAAATTGTTATTATCATTAATAATATTTATTATAGTAATATTTATTATAATAAACTTTTTATTGAAAAGGCATTTATAGAAATCATATTGCAACCATTTTAAATAACGTAATAATTTTTCTAAAAATAAATTTCAATAAAGGCCAGTAAAAAGATAAAGACATGGACATACCATTGATCAGCTCTACCAAACTTGGATGTCTTTTTTTTCCAGTAATAAACAAACATTGTTAAGTTGTTTTGATTGATACTGTGAAGCAGCTTTGATACAATCTGTATTGTGAAAAGCGCTATATAAATATATTTGACTTGACTTGACATTATAGACGAAGAAACCCTTTAAAGCGGGCCCATTAGTCCCATTTTTATCAATTTTATATTAATCCCCAGTCTCTGATGTGTGTGTGTGAAGTTTTAGCTAAAAAATACCCCACAGATAATTTTTTATAGCATGTTAAATTTGCCACTTTAGGGGGGTGAGCAAAAACGCGCCGTTTTTGTGTGTCGCTTTAAATGCAAATGAGCTTTAAATAATAATAAAACATAGTACTCACGGTAAATCAATAAAACAAGATTTAAACAATAAGACTAACTGTTGAGCTATATAACAATGATTTCTGTCGATGAATGTATCCAAACAATTGCTCACCTGTAAGTACACAAGTCAACAAAAACATTGTTCTAAGTGGTTTTTGGATATTTGAATCCAAAAATATTACATACTGTGTCTTTAAAAAAAGGTGGGATTTTTATCATTATAGGGTGGTTGTGTACACACACTGCCAACACACATTTATGTTCAAACAACATCTAAAAGTAAATTTGGCATAATAGGTCCCATTATATGGCCATTTTTCACATTTTAAACACATTTGAAAGATCCTATCCAGAGATCTAGGAAAACCCTGTATTGAAGGGTTGGACGGGAAAAAAAGAGCAGAATGTGACAACAGATGTATATCTTTCAAATCCATCACAAACACAGGGACATACGCTGGCAAATCTTTAAAAAAGCAACACTCTGTCATGCCAGATTTGTTTTCCCCCTGCAGATGGCTCATATATGTTACAACTTGTACCCTTAGTCTTGAGTCCTGCTTACATCCTCATCCATATTCATCATGTACACAAGGAAATAACAAAGCAATTAGACAGAGCTGAACTTCCTTTCCAAGTATATAAAAAATAATATTAAAGCAGAGTTGTAATTCATTATCTTAAAGGTGAATGTCATCCTTGGTTAAATCACTGAGGCTGATGGGTTGTTTTTTTGTTTTTGTTTTTTTTACAAAGACTGGCCTATGTGGCTAATTCTTAGGTTCCAATGATATTGCACAGGGAAACTGGGACACCCTTGTCCTTTCAAGAGAATTTTCAGATCACTGTGGCTAACCAGCTAGGAAAAAGTAGCTAAAGTAAGAGTAAATTAAGCCACGACAACCAAACATACAATGAGATCTCATACTGTCAATGATCTCTCCAAACTTACAAAGTCCTATAAATGAGACTAAGGGCGTTTTCACACCTGAAAGTCCGCACCAAGGTCCGAACCAAAGTTCACGTTTTGATACATTTTATTCTTTCAGAAAGTTTTGGTTTGATTTCACACTGCAATTATGCGAGCGAACTAAAGAACTTTACGTGACATACTTGCGTCCTGTCATCATCATCTATGTGGGCTGCATCTTGACATTGATTTGTTTGTAAATGGACGTGCATCTGACGTCAGCGTGTTGTCAATTCGGCGGGTAACTTTGACAACATGAATGAACAGACGCATATCTCCTGTCCTCATACCCTCTCTCTCTCATCCTCTCCGAAAATATTTGGAAAGTGTCTGCATTTTAATAAGCTTTTTCCAGTTGAATTCTTATGTCATCAGACCATTCTTCAATTAAAAACCTCATCTCCTCCTCTCCCCATGTGCTACCACGGCTCATTTTTCCAGCCACCTTCTGTTTTTTCAGCTATGCAGGAACCACCTGAACTTCCTGTAAAAGGTCTGAAAGTCCGAACCATACAGAAATGCTTTCACACTAGAAACGAACCAAACCTTTGTTCAGTTTGATCTGGAGCGAGACTACCTCTTTTCGTTGGACCAACTTTCATCTGTTTGGTCCGGACCGTGGTCCGGGGTAGGTTTCACACCTGTAATTTTGATTCGGACCAAACTGAAAAGTCAGAAAGTCCGGACCAAACAAAGTAGGTGTGAAAGGGCCCTAAAACAACATTCAGATCCACTTGAAAAGTGCATGTTACAGTGTTACTTCATCCGATCCCTCCAAATTCTATTATGCCATTTTCCAAATAATCTGGGAGGCACCTCAGTGCTCTTTACAAATAAAGCTCTTTTTCTCTAGGACCATCAGAATGTATGACAGATAGATTGAATCAGCACTGTTAGTAAAATACATGACTCAGCTTGTTTCTCATCATGTCTCTCTTGGCAGCTGATGTAAAGTGCATGAAAGTGTTCTCCTTGTTTTCCACCACTGTCCACAGCCACCTAATATCATATCTATATGCGTCTTTTCTACAGTCTCATGTGACAAGCATCACGTGAAAACCTTAGGAGACCAGTATGGCAATAAAGGCATTGGGTCAACTGTATGTTCATGTTGACGCCTAAGGCATCAGGTTGGTTCTCTGAGGACCACTGAATCAAGGTGATAAAGAACAAGGAAAAATCAAAAACAGAGCACCAGTCAATGCAATTAACATACTGTAGGTCTATGCAGATATGAAACTCTGCACAGGGCGTCTCTCTGTTCCTATTGTGCTCATCTCAAAAGAGAGCATAGATCACCACTGCCCCCTATTGGTGCAATGGCAACACAAAAAGACACGAGTGTCGTGTGACACTGTTAAAGGTGTTTATTGCTCTCAAAGTCTTACACAGTGCATTAATAAAGCCAAGTATTGAACAGAGATTTTGATGCTTCTCATGGATTTTTTTTTTTTCAGAATTCTATTATAGGATATAGGAAATCACAACAAAATATCAATAATAACATTACAGTGAAAAAAATATCATGATTACCCTACTGAAATAGCTGTATCTTGATGACTGGCTAGTTTAAGCTCATCTCCCAGCCTGATCCCCTCTAAATCCCCTCTAAAAATAGACCAGTGTGACCAGGCTGGGAAGACTAGCTAACAAACTAAGGCTTATTATTTTACATTATTTTATTTATGTAACTGTATTTTTTTTTTTTTTTGACTATTCATATTTTGAAAAGTTCTTTAGCACACCAACAACACAGACACCCTGCTAACTTACAGTATCCAGTTCACATGCCATCTAGGCACTTTAATTGTTCCACACTAAAGCCATGAAGAAATCGGAACCAGAAAAAAATTCTTTCAGTCAGTTTGTGACTTCTAAAACTGACCCAATCCGAGTTAGAAAACTGACTCAAGGCTTACTTTGCAGTCTTTCTAACAGGCTTATAAATTATGAGTATTCCATCTAAAATACCGTGGAGTTGTACAAGACAGAATGAAATAGGTTGAAGAACGAGAAAAAAAACAGGCTGCCAGATTTATGGTTAAGTGACGTGTCTGAAGTCAATCCATCAATATTTTTGACTTACATGACTCAAAAAATGTTCCAATTAAACTATGATAGTCATTAAAGTGGAAAGGCTATGAAGGTCATTCTGTCATGTTCAATATCACTAATGCAAGCTGGCATACATTACAAGTTGAAACACTGCACTTGTCTAATTTCAGGCCACATAAGAAAGACGTTTAATAAAAATCATTTAAAAAAATCGAATAGTTTGGTTACACTAATGGTTATTTGTTCAGTTTCTATAACATTATTACAGTCTTTGCTTCAGCTTTTTTGAACCTTTCCTGCAGATAGACTATAAAAAAAAACTTAAATAACTATAACTTAAATCATTTTCAAGACAAAATCAGGTAGTTTAGATGTTACCCCAGGAAGAACATGTTTAGGCTATGTGACATTACATTTTCAGTGTAAGACCATACCTGTATCTCTGAGGTGTTAATGAACAGGTTACTGAGTTTTCTCTGGAGACTGTCAGCATTCATATGTGAAGTTCTTTTGAAGTATAAAACATCCACATCAAATCTGGAGTCAGCACAACTCACACACCCTGCCGGCAGAGCAAGAGAGAGGCAAAGTGAAATGCTGCTGTAAACACAAGATCAGAGGCAGGATTTTGTTGCTGCTGCTGTAGGATACATCTCTGCAATCATTTACTGTACAGTTGTTTAGATGTCAGCAGGAATTAAGTGAACATGCCAAACTTTTCTTCAGGAATACTGCCAGAGGTTGTTCAAGAAGAAAAAAACTTCCCAGGTAGCCCCGAATGATGCAATAAGCACAGCTATTTGTCATTTGCATGCATGCAATGTTATTATACAACTTGTTTATGATAAGAGCCAAGACGATGCTCGCTGTCTTCAGGAGACTGCACAATGCAGCAGTCTACAAAAACATTAGGTAGCACAACTGTTTTCAACTTTTATAATAATATAGGCTAATTAAAAGGTTAGTTCACCCAAAAATGAAAATGTTTACTCACCCTCAAACCATCCCAGGTGTATGAGTTTCTTCTTTCTGCTGAACACAACTGGAGTTATATTTTAAAATATCCTGGCTCTTCTAAGCATAATGGTTGTGGGTAACTGAGATTTTGAAGCCCAAAACAGCATATTCATCTATCCATCCATCATAAAAGTATTCCATACGGCTCCAGTGGATTAATAAAGGCCTTCTGAAGCGAAGCAATGCGTTTTTTTACAAAAAAAAATGTCCATACTTATAACTTTATGAACTGTAATCACTACCTTCCAGTAACTGCCGTCCGCGCGTTCACTAGAGTCGAGTTCCGGCGTATTAACATTACGGATCTCTACGTAGGATGTAACGTTAGGTAAGCTTAGGTGAGACAGTGAGTTTAAACCATGGTTTAAACGCCTCTCGTGGTTAAAACAAATAGGGCTAGGCAACAAACTTCATGGAGGGACATTTAAAAAATTTCGTTTTAGACTTCTAATTCGTGACCGGTGTTTTGTTCCATCATCTGGCGCTTCTGTGTTCATCATATTCCAATCCTTGATTCTGATTGGTCAATAGCTGTGTTTTATTCACGATAACCGCTTACACAACACTCTTAGCAACGTAAACATGTTCTCAATCTCATTGATATTGTTAATTGAAACTAAGCTTTAGGGGTCAAAGTGTCTATAAGTTAGAGTAGAGTGTGAGAGATCGAGTAACGAGTTAACTCACTTACATGCATTTACAGACTAGATGTAGCATCTTCCTTCAGGTCCTGGCTATATTCGTTAAAAATCATTTTGAACTTATGTCCGCTGCCATATCTTGTCCTTTTAACGGGGGTTTCCTGTGCCATGACACTAATCATTTTACAGTTGCGCCTTGCTTCTCCGTGTTCATAAGTTCAGTCCTTTCAATATAAAAGCCTTCTCTACGGACTGACTCACTCATAAAGACAGTAGTATTTGCCGCCATATCTAATGGCGAAATAATGTAACTTATTAGCTGTTTACGGTCTATTTTTTTTCCAGCGCAAGGAAGGCTTTTAATGATTTTACTCCATGAAAGTTGCATTGATACATTTTTTGGCTTTACTATTTGTATTGTGTGTGGTAACCGTTTTATAAAAGCAATACGAGAGGTCGTTCACGATACAGCACCGCCTCTCTCGTAAGCTTTCTTTTACTGTCTATGCTCGTAACTTGCTTATAAAGCTTTATTGGGTCAGAGTTCACTCTTCGGCCGTCATGGCTTGAGGGTGAGTAAATTATGGGATAATTTTTATTTTTGGGTGAACTCTTTAAAATAATATATAGGCCTATATATAATATAATAAAAATATAAACTAAGGGAAGTTTCGCTCAAGAACAACATTAGCTTATTTATCAATATTTTCACGTGGTGATCTGCTATGATTTGTTGGGATGACAGGCACAGAGAGAGGTAAACTTTTGAACTCCTCCCTTAATTCCTTTCCTGAAGACCCCAAACACAAAACCTGCGTTCCAGCATGTTTTCCCTTCATAAAGAGTTGTAGCCTTAAGCGTCATTATATATGACATATTAAAGCAATATGCAAAGATTCTTGAACATTTTCTTTGTGGAGTTGAGCAAGAGGACATCTTGTCAAAGCGAAGTTTACTTGAAACTGAAATTCCATCTGTAGCCTACTTACATTGATTCTCAAGATTATTGTTCATTATGTGGAAACTGTTGGCCTGCGTTCTCTTGGCCTCTGAGTTACAGGCGCGTGATCTACGGAAAAGACAGACAATGTGCCCGGATGTGTGCGACCTGTCCCGCTGCTCATTTGCACCCGAGTTTTGTTACTTCGGCGCGGTGAAGGACAGCTGTGGCTGCTGTACGATGTGTGCTGCGGAAGAGGGGGAGTATTGTGGAGAACGCGGACATGGATTTTGCGGTCAGGGGATGACCTGTGAATATCGCACCTCTGAGCGCGGCATGTGCGTTTGCGACTCCCATGAGCCAGTGTGCGGCAGCGATGGGAGAACTTATCCCAGTATCTGTCGACTGAAAGCTGAGAACAGACGGGCGAAGATGAGCGGCATACCTGCTGTCATTTTCATCCAGAGAGGCCCCTGTGAGACCGGTGAGGGGAAACATTTTTTTTGGATGTTCATACCTGACTTGATAGATATTAATGACAGTGTAAACTGTGTTGTTGATTTTCCCCCTCATAAAATAACTTGCGGTGCACGCAACTATTTGCATTGAAAGTAATGTAGCAGATCTAATTTGACGAATGACAGAAAAAATAAATAGTCTAATTAAAAAAAATATATAACCCATACTGAAGTTTTTGTCGCAACTAAACTAACAAAATGAAATCTTTTTTTATGTAGCTCGACAAAACGCTTACTTTTACTGTAAAATGTTGTTAAAATATGTAGGCTATGCTTATTTACAAGTAGAACTACAAATCATTTTAGGATTAATGGGGAAATGGGGTAATCCCAGAATTCCCTGCGTAACTTAAATTTGTTTAGATTTTATTTATAATAAGATAGTTTCTTCTTTTTTTGTTTCATTTTAAGTTTGTTTATTGAATTTCAATGTTGTGTGTGTGTAGGCATACAGAGTTACTTTTCAAAACTGAGAAGGTGAAAAATCAAAAAGTCATTCAAGGGGCATATATCAGATATGAGTGAGTAAGTTACAGCTCGACTTTACAGCTTCATGCAAAATTCAACCAAATCCCCTCATAAAAAGTAAGAAGAGGCATTTATGTGATAATAGATTTATGACTTCAGCCACAAACCTCTGCAGTAAAAGAGGTGCAGCATTTCAATTCTATTTCAATGTCAAAGGAGCTTTGATAGCATTCGTTTCAGCACATTTCAGTGCTGGCATTCAGCTGTTTTACGTATTGCAGAAGCAGTGGTTGACTGATGTTAGCTCTTTCTTTCTTTCTTTGACACTTGTTGTTACAAGCCAAATCATGAAACAACTTTTAAACATCAGTATTATGTTATTGTTGATTTTATAAATAAACTGAAAATTTGTAATGATATTGCTACTACTACCAAAACATGTACCATACAGTATTAGTAGGCTACAGAGATTATTGACATTTTTAAATGCCTTCATTTTCATCATGTCATGACTTTGGGGTGATTTCCACCACCCTCTAAATTTGTAACAATAATGCAAGTTATCATATTGTGTTCTTCTCTCATGCTCACAGCTTTGAGATATGATTTGACAGACAAATGTTTGTGTCAGAGATGTTCCCCTTACATTGTTAGTACACTGAGAAACCATTTTCTATCAATTAAATGTGGTGCAGGCAGTGATGAACATTGTCAATGTGTGAGTTATCAATCCCACTGACAACAAAATCATTCCAGCTGATGAGAACAGTGTGGGATTTTCTTTTACTTTCAGAGAAGACAAGAAGCTTATTATTGCTTCAGGATTATAAGGAATTGTGTTAATTAAATGGCTGGTATATAGTAAATAAGTCTACTTTTTTTAAATGGATTGTTCACCCCAAAATAAAAATTCTGCTATCAATATCATTGACTCGCCCTCATGTCATTCAAGCCCATATGACATTCATTCTTCCATGGAGAGCCGTTCTCTTCTATACAGTAAAAGTAGATTGCGGCCAGAGGCTGTCAAGCTTCATAAATGTGGATATGACTCATGCATTATATTCAAATTCTTCTGAAGTCATATGATAGCTGTGAAAGAAGAATCTTAAATTTAAGTTATTCACAGAAAAACATACATTGAATCTCTTGCTTGGCAGCCATGGTTTGGTTACTTTTCATTTTCATTGTATGTAAAAGAGCAAATTTGACTTTAAATGACTCCTTTTATTTTCCATGGAAGAAATAAAGTAAGATGGGTTTTCAAAAGACAATTATTTTATTTATTTATTTATTTAAAAATGAAATAATATATTATGCAACTCTAAACTATTGTTTGAAACCGATCTGGAGAAATATGTTCAAAAGTTTTAGGGGGAAAATAAATATAACTTTTTAAATGTTCAAATAATAATATATATACTAAAATATATACTAAAAACGGACTCATTTTGAAAAGATATTCTCAGGTAAGGTTTATGTTTCAGGTGAACTCTTTGATTTTATGCATACAAATGTTCTGTGGCTTCTGGCCAAGAGGTTCACATTTATTTTGTTATGACAGATGCCTTGGGATATATGATCCATCTATGAAAACCATGTGGCATGTTCTGTCAGCTATGCCTTGCCTAATTCAGGGTTCCCAAAGGGCTGAAAAAACAGTGTCACAAGCAATTCAGCTCCGAAAGTCGACTCGGTATGCAGAAATGGTCAAGGGAACATGAATTTTCGTCTAGTGGTAACATGTTATGTGGATTACATAACCTTCATCTTGTGCTTTGTATCTTTTGTATGCGACGCGTTTAGCTGTTGTGGTTCACCTCAGGGAAACCTGATGTCTGGACCGAGACATCAGGTCAGCTCCTCTCAGAGGAGCAAGGCTGCTGTCAGCTGCCACAGACTTGGAGATAAGCATGTATCATCAAATTTATGCAGAGACTTTGTGACAAGTTCTCCCACCAGTGCCATCAGGTAGCAGGGTGAAGAAAAGAGCTCCACATGGCTGTTTGCTTCACTTCAGCTTGTGCCCACATGTTACTATTGTTGATGTGTGACAAAACAAGAGCTACATTGTGACATTTGTAATGCATTTTATATTTTAGTCTTGGGTTGTCAAACTCTTTTTTGGATGTTTTGGCTTGGTCTCAATTTTTTTAAAGAAAATGTTTTCTTATTAAGCTGGCAAGTTTTCCATCCCAGGTAATATATTTTCTAATGTAATTTGTGTCATTTTTGTCTATTCTCTTTGCTCTGATAGGCTCTCGAAATCCAAGCAGCATGCGCTACAAATTTAACTTCATAGCAGATGTGGTGGATAAGATTGCCCCTGCAGTGGTCCATCTAGAACTGTTTAGTCGGTAAGGAGGACAGATGGTGGTAGTTGTTTAGATGCTGAGCAGAGTGTCACATTCTAGTTATAATGCTTGGTATTCTTAGCTGGCTCAGAATAAACTCTTCATATGTGATTAAATTATGAGAATATAATTGTTTTTGCTAGCTTGTTTAGACAGAGGTTCAAAAATGAGAGTAGATTAACTATGTAAACACTGCTGTTTAGATCAGATTTGTTGTATGTAAAGAAATTTCATTTTGAATAAGTAAACATTCGTATATAATTATGTGAGAAAATATGAACAGTTTCACCACCACCAAACATTTGAACAGTTGGTGTTACATTTCACAACTGTCACGGTTGTGGTATAGATGAAGACAGGTTGAGGCAAAAAGCTCCAATTCAAAGATTTACTCAAAAGCAACAACAAACAGGTACAGGCAGGCAGAGGGTACACTCACAAAACACTATAACATTACAAGAACCGACCAAGACTAACTGAACAGAAGGAGACTAAATACAGATACAAAAGAACACTAACGAGGTGAGGACAGGTGACACAGATGATGAGGACGATGAACAGGTGGGTAATTGAGGGAGTGAGTTCAGGTGTGGAGACAAGAAGGATTCTGGGTAGTGTAGTGAAGACTAATGCTGCGTCCCAATTCGCCTACTTATACTACGCCCTAAAAGTATGTACTCTTTTTGTGAAGAAAAAGTACATACTTTTGAGTGTGTAGCAAAAGAGTAGGCAAGCTTTGGGACATACTACTTCGTCATCTTTAACGGACAGCTCTGTCGCGTGCATCCTGTCACCGTAAACTGCCGCCCTGTCAATCATCTCGTCACAGTTAAAATCCTCCATTCAATCTAATATAACTTCTTACCATTTCGGAGAGAATTGTTGTCGCACGTTCATCTGCCAGTCATGGGGCTTTCATGCCGAGACTCTCCTCATGTGTTTGGAATTTGAATATAATAATGCATTTAAAAGTTAATGGCTAAACGTATCTTTGCAAAAGTTCACAATGCTGCAGATGCAATATAATCTGGACAACATTGAATAAATACGTTTTCGTGAGGTTAGATACTGATAATTAATCACTCAACCCCCTTTTTCTAAATCTCTACATAACCGCCGGACTCGCGCGTCCTCCATGTCTGTAGTTTTTGAACACTTTTCAGTCGTGTTTGTAGTTCTAACCGAATCCTCGTCCAGCGCGCGATGGGTTGTGGGCAATATCAGCCGTTAGAGTGCGCATCGATTTGCACTTCGGATTCTGACCGGATATAGTAGACCATCCGGGTCTCTTTGGGACACTCATTTCAACATACAACGATTTGGGACGTACTAATTCTATTTTCGAATACTATTTAGGACGGATAGTATGCGAATTGGGACGCTCGCTCCGTAGAACATCAATGGGGTGGGGGGGTGGGCGCCCTGGAGGCTGACAAGGGGGTGGCCGATCTGGAGCAGGAAGCCTCCAGGGCGGAGCAGGACGTGGGCGTGCCCAGGGCGGAGCAGGACGTGGGCATGGCCAGGGCGGAGCAGACGAACCCTCGGGCGTCCAAGTCGGAGCTGTTGGACCCTCGGGCGTCCAGGGCGGAGCAGGCTGTGGGCGTGACCACGGTGGAGCAGTAGGACCTTCGGGCAACCACGGCAGTGAGGACCCTTGGGGCGGAGAGGACCCTTCGGGCGGTGAAGACCCTTCGGGCGGCCACGGCGGTGAAGACCCTTCGGGCGGCCACGGCAGTGAAGACCCTTCGGGCGGCCGGGACGAAGACCTATGGCACCCCCCCCAAAATACTTGGGGTGAGTGCCCGGATTAGGGACAGGCTGGGTAGTGTAGTGAAGACTAAGACAGACAGGTGCAGACGAAGACTGTGACAACAACACAGTTTATAACACACTGCCTTTCTAAGGTTTGGGGTCACTAAGATTTTTAAAATGTTTTTGAAAGAAGTGTCTTATGCACACATAGGCTCCATTTATTTGAACAAAAATACAGTACAAAATAGTAATATTATGAAATACATTGTTATTATAATGTCATAATATATCTATATATTTTTAGAAATGTAATTTATTTTAGTAATTGCAATATACAGGTGTGCTGCTTAAAAAACATTTAATTATCAATGTTGAAAACAGTGGTGCTTTTCAATATTTTTGTGGAAACCGTGGTACATTTTTAGAATTCTTTGATGCATAGAAAGTTCAGAACGACAGCATTTATTTGAAATAGAAATCTTTTGTAACTTTATCAACTTTACTGTCGTTGCTGTCACTGCTGATCAATTTAATGCATCCTTGTTGAATAAAAGCATTCATTTCTTTAAAAAAAAAACAACTTTTAAATGCTTTTCAATAATATAGTATTTTGAAAATATTTGGTGGTGTCTTAAACAGACAAGATGAAATTGTTGTGATTCAAAACTTAGAAATCTCTCTATAAACTATAAACTCTGTAAATAATAGGCAACCTAAGTTTTTCATGAACTCATACACCAAGGGATTCATTATTTCCCTCCAGACTACCATTGTCCCACCAAGATGTTCCTGTATCCAGTGGCTCAGGGTTTATAGTGTCAGAGGATGGGTGGATCGTCACCAATGCACATGTACTGTCCAATAACCAACGTATCAAAGTGGAGATGAAAAATGGCATGCTGTATGATGCCACAATCAAAGATGTGGATCAAAAATTAGACATTGCTCTAATTAAGATCGACTCAGAGGTAAGTAGGCCAATGACAAAAACTAAACTCCAGAGGTCTTAAAGGGCCCCTATTATGGATTTTTGAAAAGGATCTTTCATGTAGTGTGTAACATAGTTCTAAGTGAATGAAAACATCCTGCAAAGTTTTAAATCTGAAAGTACACCGTATATTAAGGTATTGTCTTTCAAAAGTAAGAGTCGACTCCGAGTCAATTAAATTCATAAGCCATTTCGTTGTGACGTCAAGACGAAACATTAGTATGTTGCCTGCCCATGTATTGCACGCGCAGACAGACACCGGGGAAAACTTAAACACTCAAACCGGCAGCTGATTCCTGTGGATACTGGATAACATCATGTCGAGAAGACGGCGCTGTGCTCTATAATGTGAAGGTAAAGCCAGTTTATTTTCACTGCCCAAGGACGAGCATGTGAAGAATCAGTGATTAAAATTCATCTTTACCACGATATCACAGCAGTATAATCCTAAACTTTTGCTGTGTTCCCTTTATTTTACTGACGACTGCTTCTCAAATCTCGGAGTTAAAGCAATACCAAGCAACTTTTCCTCTGCGGTCACCCTACAGGTTGGGAGCAGAATTGTCCATTACTGCTGTCGTAAATAATTTAGCCTACCGCATCCTACTGTCGCATGCGCACGCACATGCTCTCTGTTTATCCAGCACCGGCTTTGGAATCAACAATGGCCACAGACAAGGTAGAGGATGATGCATGATTTTATGAAAGTGTAGTTGTAGTCTACTGTCGAGTACGCTCCACCTATTGGCAATTGTAACGCTTGCCGTAAAGCAAGTCAAATTTGTTGTTTTCTTTGGTCTCATTCGCACTACAGAAACGCGACCCGATCTGGCAATCTTACATAGCGTGGATATATCAGATAAAGGACCGCAAAGCGGTGGCATAAGTGCATTTCACCATGTCACGACTTGATGAACCACTGAAACGATTTTGAAAACATTATTTTAAGGTAAAAATTCTTACTTAGTGTTGCTTTAAATGCAGGATTCGCAAACCGCTTGCTCTTGAAAGATGGTGTTCAAAAAACTTAGTTTTGAGTTGTATATTGTGTAGGTCTCCTGCTAACTAACTCACATTATTAATGTATTACCGGAATACTTCTGCTGATCAGCTGTGGGCCACTATTACCTAAAACTGTGTCTATTAATGCAGATTGTCTGTCGTTCTCACTTCTTTGAGGAAATATTTGTTTATGTTACATCAGATCATTAATTCTAGACCTCGGCTAATGTACATTGCATAACTTACATGCACTGTTATTGATACAGTTTCCATGTATTCACCGCAATATACAAAAAAAATACTCTGTAAATAAATGAGTAACTTACAAGTAAAATAAACGGGTTGTTGATGGACATGCACTTGTTAATGCTAATGGTGAGGAATTACAGTTGCAACATCTTATAATGGACCTCAAACGGAGTACCGGTAGTGTATCACTGTGAAACGTCGTGCTCAAGTCGTCCTTGCGATGGAGGTTCGGGTTGAACAACTAGCTCTTCGAGTGTTTAATCATCGGACTCGCGCTCGCATTGATATGGTCAAATCGACGTCAGTGTTCGTTACTTTGTTTAGTTTACAGTGTAAGAAGCCTCAGGACAGGCAGAGCAATGGGCGTTTTTGATTTCAACGCGCTGTACACTGTAGGCCAATCACAACAGACTGAGCTGTCTGGCCAATCAGAACAGAGTAGCTCGCGGAAAGGAGGGATTGATTCATTTGACGAGTCGTTTGTGAATCATTGAAAATGTGATGATGTGCAAATGTATATTATGAGGAAATTAAACAGGTTTTTTTACCTTTGATGCATGTAAACATGTTGTAGGTGACTCCACAACAACATTAGGAAACTTTAAAATAGCATAATAGGGGCCCTTTAAGTGGAAAAAATCTCTTTGGTTGCTTGGTAAAAATGTTGTCTTTGCATGTTATGGCTCAGGTCCTCTGGTTTATCATCAGCGAGTAGCTTCACAGCTGCTGGAAGTAAATTAATCTTGGGAAGGCAGTCCAGCAGATGTTTCTGGAGTCAGCAAGGGCTTGTGCCACCAAAAATTAGATTTTCCTTCTTGACATGGTTAATTTGTTTTCTGATTTTCTCAGGAGAAAATTGGTCAAATTCCAACTTTCTGCCTATTTTCGGTGTGCGCTTGTGACCATGCACGATAACATGTCTGTTTGGCACTGACCGCATTTGTAAACAGGACCAGCACACAGCCCTGGAAATATCTCCTGACCAAAAAAAAGACACAGCCCAGCCAGTAAAAATGGCATTTCTATGGAAGCTTGTCTCCATCACAGAATAAAAATGGTAATTGCGACTTTTTATAAGGAGTGTAACAGTACATCGATATGGATCGATCAAACGTCTAACGATACGATGCATCGATGCCATAACTAAAATAACGATATGAGGTACCTTTATTTTGACACTTTCCACGTCCTCACGTAACTTCCATCTATGCAATTCCACCAAAGCGCACCATACTGTCTGCCGGTGTGTCTGTAACGTTAATCTCCTCAGCTGAAATAAACGCCTGACAAGATTGACTGAACCCTAAATACGTTTTGTCACAAAAGCCAGTATTGTCCACTGTCAAGGCATCGCAAGTTCATGTTTTACAGCAGAAACCGACAAGCACCCTTGTTGTTTGTGAACACAACCCAATAAGTCCGTTTTAGCAAATCAACGCGCAGTATTCAGGTCAGGTGACAAGGCTGCTAGCTAGTCTTATTCAAACCTGCGCACATATTCAAATGCGCATACCTATAGACTAAACGCGTGGTGTTTTGCTGCTTTGAAACAATCTATATTGTTAAAAGCACTATATAAATTAAGGTGACTTGACTTGACTAGTCACTTCGAAAAGACTTGCTACCTGAGAGGAGTTTCGTCAAAGCTGACTGAAAGTGATCGAGGATGAATCATTTACTCGATGAACGACTGTTGGAGTTACGTATCTGCTTTTGCTAAATAACAAACTTTTAATGTATAAAAAATACTTTCAATGAACTTTAGTTTTGTTAGTTACCTGTATTTTGTTTTTTGAGTTGTTATTATTACTTGAAACAACCCAGCTCCAGTTTGATTGATATTACTTGGAATGCACAATAAAAAAAAAACATGATTTAATGAAAATGAACAAGAACAGAGTGATCTGTTTTTGCAAATGAACTCTTCTGTAGTAACTGTCCCAATAGAGGGTGTGCAATTTTCAAAGAGTTTTTAAAAAACTTTTAAAGCAATTTTTAAAAAAGTTCATGTTATATATTTTGGTTGCATTTGTGAGTTAATAAAAATGTAACTGGTTGTGCAAACTTGGCACATACCGTCTAAATATCGATTAATCAATCGATATAGCCCTAAACTAATCCTAATCGTATCGCAGAATTTTTTGAGGTATTGGCAAATATCGTATCGCTGGCTATTGTCAGAATTGTGAGATATAAACTTGCAATTGCGTGTTAAAAAGAGTCTTTGATCAGCGGCATAGAGCATCTTCTGCCAACACCAATAACGTCTCGCCATAACCCAGACCATAGCAACAGCGTGTAGCACAATGATTGGTAATCACTTTAATTCAGTCCCAGACTGTGTACGGCTGCCTGTGGTTTCAGAAAGGAGTAGAAAAGTGCAGGGGAGGCAGATGGCAATCTGTTATTTTGCAGCGCTCAGGCCCCCAGCAGTAGCCTGCGGAGTCAAGGTTGAGACAGAGTGTAAAGCCGTCCTGCTCTAGAAGCACTGGTAATCAAGCCTGGTGCATCAGCCTGAAGTCATAAAAATGCCCCCTACAGAGCACAGGCAGGCAGGGACAGGCTCAGGCCCAGACTGGCTTCTGGCTTCAAACATTTCACCAAAAGCTATTAGACTTTTCTAAAAGAGTGACAGCACAGAAGATAGTAACCATCCTTTCTTTTTTTTCCTCCTGAACAAGACATGTGACTGGCTAGTTATCTCAAATTTGACGCACTGTATCATGAGTTGGTCCGGAAGTAGCAATTAGCCGTTTGTATTTTTGTTTTTTTTATTACCGTTTTCAAATTATGTATACAGGGCTTCAGACTGCGACCAAAATTTAAGAGAGTGCGACTGAATTTTACATCCAGTCGCACATGTGCGACCAGTAAATTTGTCCCTTTTTTTTTTTTTTTTACACGTTAAACGTGGAAGGGGCTTATCAATGAATCCGGAATGTGTGGCAGGCCAATGAGTGTGAGAAGAATAGGGAATGGCCACTGTAAGTGGCTAATGTGTGGGGGGAGGGTCCTAGAGATAATCGAGCGCGCATTTAAACGTCTGTGGGAAGGACGAGACAACCTGCTGTGCGTCTGAGCAATGAACAAGCAAACTTTTGACTCGTTCTTCCAACCTGCGGCTAGTGTGCCAGTTAAATTCACTTGCTGGCTTCCAAAATAATACATTATAACAGCGATAATCAAAAAAACGTGAACAAAACGATTACTCTTTGTAAACACTGTTCAGTTTGAGTGCCAAATCTCGAACATTACCTGTCATTTACGCCGTCATCACCCGGGAGTTGATAGCGCACGAGCGCAGACGAGACCTGAACTGCAGACGTTACCATCGGTGTTTAAACTAAACTCATTTAAGTTTTGCCAATGTAAACATTCAAGAGCAAGACGCGAAAGACAACTCGCGTCTAGAAGATTTGTGCACGCGTGTCTGTGCGCGCACACGTGTGTGTGTATGTGTAGACTACTCATCTCAGGCGCGCAAATATTGAGTTCTCTTTCAAGTCTTGAACTTGAATGGACAAATTCACACAAAAAGTATGTCAAAATGTCCGTCTTGATGAGTATCCTAGCAGATATAGTCTGTTATGCCTTAAGTGAACTTATATGGTCAAGAAAGACACTCACAGTATCGTGTAGGCCTACTGAATCAGCTCTGAATTGAATTGCTTTTCTAACTTTAATAAGGATTAATCTTCAATTTATATATGCAATGTTATTTTACATTTGATTATTTTATTCAATTTCTGTACCTGAAAACTAATGTTGGACCTACCTGAAAAGCATTGTTTATTTTATTAGTATATTTGCTCTATTGTATTTATTTGTGCTTTTGCTTGTGGTTAGATTATTTGTTCATATTTTCTTTCTTTTATTTGACAGGAGTCTTTTTTTCCCTGAACATAGCACATACCGAATCATACCGAAACCTTGAACCTAAAACCCTGATACAAACTGAACCGTGAGCTATTTGAAACGTTGCAGCCATTGTACAGTGTCACAGTCGGAAGATGATTCAGAGTGAGAGGTTTTTGTGTCGAAAAAGGCCAAACCCACCATTTTCGTGAAGACTGGCTGTGAGAATTCAGCTGGTTAAGGTAGTACTGTAAGGAGACGAATTCAGCTGGTTAAGGTAGTACTGGAAGGAGACGAATTCAGCTGGTTAAGGTAGTACTGTAAGGAGACGAATTCAGCTGGTTAAGGTAGTACTGTAAGGAGACGAATTCAGCTGGTTAAGGTAGTACTGTAAGGAGATGAATTCAGCTGGTTAAGGTAGTACTGTAAGGAGACGAATTCAGCTGGTTAAGGTAGTACTGGAAGGAGACGAATTCCATGACCTGCGAATGTTGCAGTCGCTACCCCATAACTGCGGTGAACACGAAGTTTGCCGACAGTGCAGGCACTTCAGTTTAAACACAATACGCTACACAATCTTAGCCTCAAGCATAGAGTATGCGGTGACAAGAAGACACGAGGTTGTAAGCGCAACGGCATTGTAATTTCTGCATCTATTATCAAAGTATTTATTAGTAAAACACTGGAAATTAGTAGAAATGTGAATATTTGGTTAGTATGCTGATTTACGGTGTGTGCTCCTAATTTTTCTGGTTGTGCCCCTAATATTTTCAGTTGGGGGCCACTGTGCTCCTTGTGAAAAAAGTTAGTCTGGAGCCCTGGTATATGTTATGGGTCTGATTTCTTACAACGATGAATCAGCCTACAGAAAGGAGCTACAAAACTTGGTAAACTGGTGCTCAGAGAACGTCCTGGTTGCGTATGTAACCCACCGTTCCCTGAAGGAGGGAACGGAGGACATAGTCGGCGTCGACTGAAGTGGGATCACGCTAGGGAGCCAATCGTCTTCGAGTATCTTTAGAACGAGCCAATGCTTATTGGCGTGCGAGATCTGCATCTCACACTCCGCCCCGCGGCGTGGGTATAAATACGGAAGTAGATGCACGCACCATTCGCTTTTCGCTGACGAGCTGAGCAGAGCCCGGAGTCAGCGGTGGTCCAGCAATAGTGGCGAAGGGACTAACTTAGTTTAGCTTAGGGACTAACTTAGTTTAGCTTAGTGACTAAGGGACGCAACTAGGACGTTCCCTTTCAGTCGAGAACGTCAGACGTAGTCCTGCCCGTAACTTGTAACGTTAGAATACACATATGAGGCGAATTGCATAACAAATGGAATGTCACTGGGGTGGCTCCAGCCTAAACGGGGGGGAGACAACACCGTACAGCGACGGCAAAAAGAACTCTGCCAAGGGAAGACACGGGCTCGCCGTAGGGAGCCGTACCATGGAAGAATACACGGGGATCACCGTAGGGATGGCAACATATGGACCCTAACACAGGTTCCACACTGCTTACGAGTGGTAGGCCTAACACTGGACGCTCCACCATGTCCAATGCCGAAGGGGTGCGGAGGAACTCAACAGGGTTTGGTTAAGGGGAACTCAACTGGAGCAGAAATGGTGCGCGTATCCAGTTCATAGGAGGGGAATGGCGCAGCAAGCCGACACTTCGAGCAGGCTCGAGCAACTGGCTCGACACGTAGGCTATAGAATCTAGCGAACGTATTAGGTGTCGCCTAGCCCGCAGCTCTACAGACATCTGTCAGCGAGGCACCCTGCACCAATCCCCAGGAAGCAGCTACACTCCTTGTGGAGTGAGCTCGCAGTCCGAGGGTACAGGGTTCACCTTGGGATTCATACGCCAAGATGATGCCATCCACTATCCAGTGGGCCAATCTCTGCTTGGAGACAGCCTTACCATTCTGCTGACCTCCGTAACAGATGAAGAACTGATCTGAGGTCCTGAGACTTTGCGCTCTTTCCACGTACAGGCGCAGAGCGTGGACGGGACAGAGAAAAGTCAGAGCTGGGTCGGCCTCCTCCGGGGGCAGTGCTTGCAGGTTCACCACCTGGTCCCGAAAGGGAGTGTTAGGAACCTTGGGGACATAACCAGGCCGGGGTCTCAGGATAACGTGAGAGTAGTGTTGCTTTCGTCAACGAAAATTATGACTAAATATCGTCGTCAACGAACCTTTATCACGTGACGAAAACGAGACGAGACGCAACGTAAATGCTGGTCATGTGACGATGACTATAATTAAATGTATAATGCAATATTGTTGACGAATAAAAACGAGACTAAATGTGGTTTACAAAATAAAAACTATGCTAAAATGTCTCTTCATTTTCGTTGACCAAAACGAGACGAGACGAAATGTTATTTAACGTAATTTTGTCTCGTTTACTTGCATTATTATTATTATGCAGCATTTCTGTTTGCTGTGTCACTTCAGGGGCTGCATCAGATCGCACTGCGCAGACGCAGGCGCCTTCACATCCTCAAGCCCCACTCGCGGCATTATTTAGAAGATCCAGCTGTGTGAGTTACGGCTGTTTCACACATACTTCGTGTGTAGTGCGTATGTGGTGCGTGTTGCGGTGTGTATGTAGTAGCAGCACGCGCTATTGTGCTTTCACATGTGCTGCGCTTGCAGTGCGCAACTGATCTACGGCTGTACCACAATCACAACATTTATTCTCTATTTTTAATTTCAAATCAATATTTTTTATGCACGCACGCTCCTGGAGCGCATTGCCGGACCGCATCCGCGTGCGGTGTGAGCGCTCTAACCATAGGCTCTAACCTATTAACATGGGTGCGGGGTAAAATACGCAGTGCAAGTATGTGTGAAACAGGCGTCAGCATAAACGACAACAAACAAAGTTAAGTCTGACACAGAGAAAGGGATTTCTCTTTCGGGGAAAAAGAAGAAATGACATTTGGAAAAACTTTAATTTCATCATGTGTGTAGGCTACTTCTAACATGTTTGGTTGGTAAAATAAATATGTTGTGAATTCAAAACAGCGTCTTCCGTGTCTGGAATGGATGTATTCTTGAGTCTATAAGGTAGCAATAATATTTATAAGATGACTATAAGAAGAAAAGATTGTTTGAAATGGGTTTGGCTAAAAGAAAATATTGGTTTCGTCTTTACTACTAGGTACGTATACTATTGACTGGGTTAAATAGAATTGCATTACTAAAAAGAGACTAAAATACAATTTTCATTGACTAAAACTAGACTATGTCTTTCGTCGACTAAAACTAGACTAAAATGTCATCAGTTTTCGTCGACTAAAACTAGACTAGACTAAAAAGAGTATGAATGTGACAAAAACTAATAAAAACTAAAATGACAGCTTGACACAAAGACTAGACTAAAACTAAAATTAAAACAGGCCGCCAAAAACAACACTACGTGAGAGTTGGCCGGCCCAAATACCAGGCACGATTCGTCGACCGAAAATGTGTGCAGGTCCCCTACCCTCTTGATGGAGGCCAAAGCAAGCAGGAGAATGGACAGAACAGAACAGAATGGAGCTACAAAACTTGGTAAACTGGTGCTCAGAGAACGTCCTGGTTGCGTATTTAACCCACCGTTCCCTGAAGGAGGGAACGGAGGACGTAGTCGGCGTCGAGTGAAATGGGATCACACTAGGAACCGGACGATCAGATAGTGCCTTCCAAAGGATTTTCCATCCACTGCATCGTGATGTGAGGCAATAGAGGCAACATACACTTTGAGGGTGGAGGGAGACAGCCCTCGCTCCAACCCATCTTGCAAGAAAGAAAGCACAGAACTGATTGAACGTCTTTGGGGGTCTTCTCGGCGAGAAGAACACCACTCAACGAACAGGTTCCACTTCAGGCTCCACCTCTAGCTCTCCATGCACTTCGAGAAAGAAGGGTACTGGGGTGGCGGGCTGAGAACCAGCACGGCCAGCTCCGAGATACCAATCATCCAACTGAGACTGAGCAGGACACGGTGGAAGGTTCCACTCGACCCCGACAGCCTCGGCGGCCCGTTTCAGCATAGATGACAATTCTGGATCCGGCTTGGGCAACATTATGCTCCCAGAGGAAGACAACGCAGTCGAGTCATCTGATCTCGCAGATGCAGATCTCCCACACCAATGTGCATTGGTTCGTTCTAAAGATACTCGAAGACGATTGGCTCCCTAGCGTGATCCCATTTCAGTCGACGTCGACTACGTCTGGCGTTCTCTACTGAAAGGGAACAACCTGACCCTCAACAGAAAACAACAAGGAGCTAATTATCTACTTTGGGAGATCGCAGAAGCTTTAATATGCTTCAGTCTTTATCAATGGAGACAAAGTGGAGAGAGTGTCCAGTTTTAAGTTTCTGGGCACATACATATCAGAAGACATCACATGGTCCATAAACACTACTGCATTGATTAAGAAAGCACAGCAACAACTGTTTTTTTGTTGTTGTTTTTTTTTTTGCTGGTTTGCCCTAGCAAATGCTGATCACCTTCTTTTGGTGTGCTTTAGAGAGCATTTTAACATGCTGCATGCTTTGTGTGGTTTCTGTACAGCCAGTGATAGGAAAGCACTCCAGAGGGTTGTCCTGCGAGCACAGAAGATAAAAGGAGTTGAACTTCTAGCACTAGAGGACATCTATAGATCACACTGTCTGACTAAAGCTATACCACACACACACACCTATGCCATCACATGTTTAAACTACTCCCGTCTTAGGTGTTACAAGGCATTTTAAGCCCGTACCTCAAAACTGAGGAATAGATTTATTCCCATAGCTATATATGCTCAGTCTGAATCAAGGCAATAAGCATTCTTTGACTTTTCAACTGTCTGTAACCTTTTATTTGTTCGGTAAAGTAATGGAATGCATAGAGAATGGTGTGTAATTGCTATAATTGTTACAGGGGTATTTGTCTGAACAATTAATATTGTTGACATTGTTTTTATACTTTTTACGGTGGTTTATAGGTGTACCGCTGTTAGCTATTGTCACTGTCTTTTCCACATTGGACTGATTATTTATTTTTATTTAATCTATTTTTATGCTATTTGTATTTTTATTTTATTACTGCATCTAGGGAAGTTTCGAGTGTAATTCCGTTGGACAGATGCAATGAGAGTAAATAGCAGACAATGACAATAAAGAAATTCAATTCAAATGTAATTATGTAATTCAAATGATAAATGTCATTTTGATGCTCTTTAGTATGGTGTGACAGATCGCTGTTATTGACTTTACTTTGATTTTTTATTTATATGTAACATTTTAAAGTAAAATTTTTTAGTAATTTTTGTATTTTAACTTAAACTTTTTTATTTCAGTTAGTTGTCAAGGCAACATTTCTAATTCTATTTTATTGCAGCTTCATTTCAATATGCGAAATTTTAACAAATATTTTTAACAGATTTGGTTAACAGTAATAACACTAGCTGGAATAAATCTAATTCGGTCAAAAAAGTCAGAAAATTGTTTGTAATCTTCAGCCCTTTTCTCAAAAGTTTTATTTTACAACAGCCACTTAAAGATATAATTTGTGCTCAAAACTGTGTTTCGGGGTCAAAACAACTCAAGATGATGGAGTAGACAAGCTGCAAAAATGAGCAAGCTGGCAAAATATGTTTTAGAGGAATGAATGAAATACAGTATGTCTATGTCTCTCTTTTATACAGACTCCCCTGCCTGTGCTTTTACTTGGTCATTCATCAGACTTGAGGCCAGGAGAGTTCGTAGTGGCCGTAGGAAGCCCGTTTTCCCTTCAAAACACAGTGACCACCGGTATCATCAGCACTACCCACCGAGGAGGTCATGAACTTGGCCTACAGAACTCTGATATGGAGTATATTCAAACAGATGCCATTATAAATGTAACCATTATACACATAGACATTATCGTCAGTATAGACTGTTTTATGTCCATGTAAATGAATGGAATCTAATTTTTTTGGGGGGGGGGTTCACAGTATGGCAACTCAGGAGGCCCGCTTGTCAACTTGGTAAGAAGCATTTATTCTCCTGTCTTTTTTTGGCATTAAATATATTTTGAAAATAATTCTCTCTCAGCTGCTACAGCTCTTGTGGATCTTTATTTGTTTCAGTAAAACTTCCCCCAAGGTTATAACTCTTGTTTTTATTTGTTCATCATTCAGTGATGGTATTCATGGTTCATTACTGTGCAGAATCTACTATTTCAATGTCTTCTTCCATCTGGAAATTTAGTATACCCTGGGCAAATTACCTGCGGTGGTTTATATTATTCTATTGATCTGTGTAAAGGAAAACACAACATGTGTCCTTGAAGAAGCCTCAGGCTCAAGCATGCATCTGGATCTGCAGTAAAAAAAAAAAAAATCCATTTATAGTGCACAATAGGAGCTTGAAAACATGTAAAAAAAATGCACAGATGCACCATAAAACTGGAATCAAACAATGGCTTTTTTCATATATATATATATATATATATATATATATATATATATATATATATATATATATATATATATAATTTATACTGTATGTGTATATATATATATATATATATATATATATATATATATATATATATATATATATATATATATATTTATACTGTATGTGTATATATTAGTGCTGGGCCGTTATCGGCGTTAACGTGCTGCGTTAACGTGAGACTCTTATCGGGCGATAAAAAAAATATCGCCGTTAATCAAAGTTGTTTTGGGATCATAAATAGCTTTTTCGAATATCGTTATATTTTCGCGCAATTCTAATGTGTAGTAGGCTATGACGCCGCGCCTACTGTCACAGATCGCGCAGTAGGGTATTTTCCTGTCAGGGACACAAGGTGTACTTTTACTTTGTTACGTTGGGCGACGTTCCTCTCGTTACTTTATTTTAATGCAATACGTTGTTAAATGAGTTTATTCCAAGCGCGCTGTGTCCTTTGTATGGGCATGAGCGATGCTCATTTACAAATGAATCACTCTTTTGAGTCGATTCTGTTCACAGACTTCATCAAACAAGTTGTCAGATGATCTGTCTAAATCGGTTCGCGAATCAGTTGATCTGTTCAGTTCCTCGCGCACTGAATCGTCTGAAGCGCTTTCAATTCACACTCGGAGTCGAAACAGGAAGATTTAAGAGCATCACGAGCGTTGGATGAAGTGGCCGATCTACAGTCTAGTCTAGTGAATGCAAATCTGCAAATGCATCATGTTTTTGCCAGCGATGAAGATCTTTATTAGTTGAACATCTTCGTAAGCTGTCTGTGAATGAATGATTCCACAGGACGATACATTCGATTTCATTTCATTCAGGTAATACATTGTGTGTGTATTGCGCGTGTATTGCGCAGTGGCATAATCACACGAATAGTTTACATTGATTGAAACTAATTTGTTTAAAAAATGAGGCTATTGCAGTAACAAGGCAGGTTCACATAAAATTCTTATGACATATGATGACATTATTTTTTGATCTAACGAGCATTGGCGATGCAAAAACGGACTGTGGTGCGTATTGTTTTTTTCTTCTTCCAATTAGCCTACTATGTTTAAAAAAAAGGACGAAAACATGTTACTTGTTCAATTAATAAACAGTTTGTTTGATGACAAATCGCTAAGATGAAATTGGCCTCCCTTTCTGTCATTGCGGTTTTTTGTTTTTGTTTTTGTTTTTTACGATATTCGGCTTTTGCTCCTCGATTGTCGAATGGCATTTTTGGCAGAAATGCACATCCCTACGCGAGGCAAACTATTCTCAAAGACTTACTTTTAGTCATTATTTGGGTAGCACACATATTCTGAATGCCTTCGGGAGAATTCAAATGAGCCATTTTAATCTAGATTAATTTCAATATTAATCTAGATTAATCTAGATTAAAAAAATTAATCTATGCCCACCTCTAGTATATATATATATATATATATATATATATATATATATATATAATATTTGTTTATTTTTATTTTTCATTCTTCATAAAAGCATCTTTCATTTCAGTATTTCCTATTACTGTTCAATTAAATAATTAAAACCATTGACCACTGTCCCTTGTGTGTCTCAAGGTAGCTGTTCATTCATTACAGTGCATTTCAATAATATGCTCCCTGTTTGCGGTTTCAAGGATGGGGATGTAATTGGCATAAACACTTTGAAGGTTACGCCTGGAATATCATTTGCCATTCCCTCACACCGCATACGGCAGTTCCTTGCAGACTCCTATGACAGACAAATAAAAGGTTTGCAAACAACTTCTGTTTAGCTGTTTGATTGTATTTATCTTGTTTAAATTAAGTAGCTGTTTTCTTACACTTCAGGAAGAATGCTGACTAAAAAGAAATATATGGGAGTGCGAATGCTTCAACTTTCAGCTGCGTAAGTTTGATTTATTTTTTTTTTTTTTTCAAACATGCTTTAATGAAGATATAAAGTGATCTTGAAAGCGTTTTTGACATTATTGAATCAGTTTGATTAGGGAGCTTAAGGAGAAGGACAGCAAGTTCCCAGATGTGAGCTCAGGAGTGTATGTGTATGAGGTTATTCCAGGGACAGCTGCCTTCAGGTAAAGGGATTTGCCTACACCACCTCATCTTACTCATTAACTCTAAACACAGCCCTTTCTTCACTCATCTAGGCCCAGAGGCCTGTTTCATACCATCATAACCTTCAGGCAGATAAAGATTTATATCCTCATCACATACCACAGGGGCTTTTACATATTTACCCTATGAATACATTTTTTTCCTGAAGCACCCCTGTCCCATGATGAAATTTCCCCCTGTGGTATTTTGATTTCATATGATAAGTGTCCGACATTAGAAACTTAAAAGGATAATCCATCCAAAAATGAAAATTCTCTCATCATTTATGTCATTCCAAACCTGTATGACTTACTTTCTTCTGTGAAACCTAATAAAAGATATTTTGAAGAATGTTGGTAAAACAAATCTTTCAGTTCCCATTTACTTTTGTTGTATTTTTTTCTGTTCTTATTGACTTCCATTGTGTGGACAAAAATACAGTGGAAGTCAATGGGAACCAAAACATTTTGAGTACCATCATTTTTCAAAATATCTTCTATTATGTTCCACAGAAGAAAGGAAGTAGTACAGGTTTGAAATGAAATGGGGGTGAGTAAAAAACAGAATTTCATTTCATGCATGAAGATATTTTAAATAATGTTGTTAATCAAACAATTGACAGAAGCCATTGACTTCCATAGTACTGTAGAAAAAAATACTATGGAAGTCAATGGCTACCGTCAACTTTCTGGTTACCAACACTCTACAAAATATATATTTTTTGTGTGTGTTCAACAGAAGAAAGAAATTACAGGTTTGTAACAACTTGAGTGCGAGTAAGTGATGACATTATTTTAATTTTTGGGTGAACTATCCCTTTTCAGTGGATACAGCTATTGTATTGAGCTATGTCCTCTTCTGCTGCATTGTCCACTTGAACAAACAACAAATCATAAAAAAAAAAAAACCTGGATTCTCTATAGCTAATTAAATGGGACGGTTTAAATCCAAAGCCTGGTCAGTTCGCAGTTGCAATTAACATTTATATATGTGCTGTTCTGTAGTACAATAATGAACACATTTGGTAAAAACGTTTCACATATTGTGATTTGTTTGTAGTGCTGGCTTGGTCAACCAAGATGTGATCATCAGCATTAACGGACATCCAGTGCATTCTTCAGAGGACGTGAGTCAGGCCGTGCAGTCGGACGAAATCCTTTCTTTGGTGGTGCGACGTGCTAATGAAGAAATCACACTAACAGTGGTTCCTGGCGAAGTGGACTGAGAAAGATTTCTGTTGCTAGTTTTCATCTGAACAATGCATTATCCACAAACATGCTTTATTTGAAAAGGACATTATAATGATAACATAGATTAGCCTATCATGATGAAGTGTTAAGAGCCAGTGATGCATTTTGATACAAATACATAAGTATTTTAGCTGTAGAGTGATGTATTATAATGTTCTTCTGTATATATTCTCCTGACTGGGTTTAATGTCACGGTCTGGTATTTTTATATTTTTGAAAGTCACTTATGCTCACAAAGGCCACATTTATTTGACCAAATTACAGTAAAAACAGAAAAACTGAGAAATATTATTACTATTTAAATGAACTGTAAAGCTGAATTTTCAGCATCATTACTTCAGTCTTTAGTGTCACATGGTCCTTCAGAGATCAATCTAATATTTGGTGGCAATATTTCATATTTTTGTGGAAACCTTGATACATTTTTTGGATTCTTTGATTAGAAAGTTCAAAAGAAGACTTTTGTAACATTTTCTTTACTAAATCTTACTGACCTAAAATGTTGTAATATTGTTGAAAGCAATTAATAAATAACAGCTTGTACTCTCGCAGTGTTTTAAATTAGAGACTTATAGTGCATGAAATATTAAGGTTGATGATCTGTTAGGCTGAATTCAATCATGGTCAACAAACACACCACATGTACTTACTACCTGCTCAAGTGTTGTCAAGCAAGAAATCATTTCCACTGCCACACACCAGTCAAACAAGTCTTTTTATCCATATAATTTTAACAAAAATTGTGAGAGCATGTTGTTTTAATGCAGTGATCTTGGATGTGTTTCATGCATCATATCCCAAAGTGCCCCAACTGTTCAGCAGGAAATAAATCTCATACATAATGAACAAGGAACACGCAAACTGCAAAACATGAACGAGGAAATGAAAAGGAAAGTTTTTCACCCAATAGTTTTTTGAAAAGTGTGTGATAAAAGCCATGGGACTTTTGCCAAGGGATGCATGTTTAATAGACTCTATTGTTGTATGTATTTTTAATTGCAAGCTGTTTCATAACATCTGTCCGTTGACAGCTCTATAGGTATTCGGTCTAAAGTAAGGTCTGTAACATTTCTGCTGCTGTTTTGGCACAGTCAGCAATAAACTTAGTGATTTTAAACATCATTTGTTCAGACAGATCGTACAACAAAAAAGAAACAGAAAATCCCAAACTAATTTCCAAGAAAACTTTGTTGTTTGTTTAATAAAGATCATCATACATAATATATTGATATGTAAACTAGAAATGGTAAATGGACTGCATTTATATAGCACTTTCACAGACCCAATGGCCACCAAAGCGCTTTACATATTACCTCACATTCACCCATTCACTCACTCATTCATTCATACACCGACGGCGGTGTCAGCCGTGCAAGGCCCCATCCAGCTCTTCGGGAGCAGCTGGGGTTAGGTGTCTTGCTCATGGACAACTCGACACTTAGTCGGATTGAACCACCAACTTTCCGGTTTGTAGACAACCTACATGAACCACTGCCGCCCCATATAATGTAAGAGTTGTACTTAGATGTCATTTATTTACATCACTGCTTCACATAAACACTTTACAAAAGAAATAAGAGAAACAGTATTTTACAAATAATAATGGCAAATTAAGACCCATGTAAGCCCACATGCATTCAGTGTATGTAATATAACTTGCGAGTACAAGAAAGGTGAAAAGCTGCAGTCACTTTATGTCAGTAGAAAGTGCACCAGTTGCTGCTGTCGCTGGGAGTCAGTCCCCCTGTTATCAGGAGAATGAGGTCTACAAACCACCAGATGCCAAGGCCACCCAGGGTAAGCAGCTTTCCCACTGCAGTCCCAGTGTGCCCGAGACAGAACCGATCGACACCAAAACATCCCAGGAAAAATGAGTAGAGTAGGGTGGTGATGAAGTAGTGTCCCGTGTATCTTTAAATATCAAAGAGGAAAAACAATCCATCAATGTCAATGCATTAATAGACTATAACTTAAAAAATAAAAAAACTGCGCAAACACATGTAAGCTACGCATGCACTGAACACACTGTCGACAGTTAAAGTTCATAATGAGAATAGTTCATGTTTAGTGTAAAGCTTGTGGATTGATACAACTATTTACTGATGGCCAGATACATTATGCATGTATAGACTTCTTAGTGAAAGGAATCTACAGTACCTGACTGCCCTCTTGTGGTAAAGAAATGAAAAATTATGCAATGCTCTCTTGTGAAGCAGACGTCAAACAACAGGAAACACTTTGTGCAACTGTAACTGGTTGTCATCTCATATTAGTGTTATTTTCTTAAAATAATAAATATGTGAAACGAATGATCAGTATATGCTATAATCAGGGTTCAAACGTTTTTTACTAATTTCTTTTCCATTACCTTTCTAGTCATTTGTGATTACTGGATAACGATTTTAAAAAATCATTATTATTCAGAACAGTTTGCTAATGAATCATTCAGACATTTTGTGAACCATTTTTGTGATTCATTCAAATGAACCGACTCAAAAGAACACTTTGCTTACAAAACAAACATTTATATGGCTAGCAAGCAAGTTTTACTCTACAAAAGAGCAATAACTAGCTGATATTTTACAGCTAAATGAAGTATAGATATTTCCTTTTTTAAAGTTTATAATCTATCATTTCTATGATTTTATGATATTGTTACGTCCCAGGACTTGTTGGTTCTTTTGTTTATTATATTTGGGGATGTGATTAAGGTTATTGCTATGCGTATTGCTGTTTTTGGTGTATGTCTCCTCTTTTCCCCCTTATTCCGCCATGTTTTCAGCTAACAGGTATTTACGACTGCCACTTGATCCCAATTACCTTGCTGGTTTCCCTACCGGTTGTGATTGGCAGATGACTGGAAGGAAGTGGTATAAAGCTTCAGTGCTCATTAAGAAGAGGCGTTTTATGTGGGTCCCATCTCACGTTGAAATAGAGGGTAATGAAGAAGCTGATCGTTTGGCTAAAAAAACTCTTAAGTCAGACATACAATGGACAGTTCCATTGAGTAAAATGGAAATTAAATGTATCATTAAAACAAGAATCAATGGGTTATGGCAAGAGCAATGGGAAAAGGAGATAAAAGGTCGTTTTTTATATAAAATACAGAAACAAGTGAAAACAAGGAGGCAGGGTGGTTGGAAGCGAAGGGAGGAATCTGTAATCACAAGGCTAAGAATTGGACACACAGGTCTTAATCATAATCTCAGTCATTTAGGGAAACACGCAACAGGATTATGTATTAATTGTGACAGGAGAGAAACGGTAGAGCATATATTAATAGAATGTGAAGCATACAGAACAGAACGAATCATACTGTTAGAACAAGTAAAAAAATTTGGTTACACACATTTATCAGTAGAGGGTTTACTACTTTTTTACTTTGTGCTGTGCCTGTGTGCCACCCAACATTGAATTGTAAGAAATTTAATCTATTGAACCAAATTACTTATTTTTGTGTAGGGAGGCCACCTTTTGTTTAATAGTTTTCTCCTGATTTTGGTTTAGTTAGGGAGGTAGGGAAGTTCCCTGTTTAATTTCTATTTTTTTCTTTGTTGAGCAGGTAAGTTAGTTTTTCTTTAACCATAGAGTCTCAGAAGGGGTTTAAGACAAAACAACAAACAAAATCCAATTCTTTCTATGACTACCGTATTTGTGTTTGTTTGTTATTTCTTACTAAAATAAGACTAAATTTCATTTTACCAGAGTAAGTGTCCTGGTTGCAGTGCTGGGGTTGGACACGGGAAAACCTCCTTGTCTTTCTCAAATTACTTAACATTGTTTGTCATTCCTAATACTCCTTGACCGGGGAGCGATGTAACAATATGAAATATTGACATTTACACTAAGTCCAAATAGCGCATTTTGTTGGCAAAAGCTATTGACAATAACCATTTAAGGTTGATGACAAGTAAAAGGACCTAATAAGGCAGCATCCAATTAATGATTTTTTTAAATATATTAAATAGACTAAATATGTTGTTGTTATTATGGCATACTGTTTTGTAATGTACTACAAAATATTCATGCATTATTCATGCACTTATTACATCAAGGCTGGACTATTGTAATTCTTTATACCATGGTCTTCCTCAATCTTCATTGGCACATTTATAGACGGTTCAGAACGCAGCAGCTAGACTGTTAACTAGTGCAAAAAAGTGAGCGTATCTCTCCAATTTTAGCTTCTCTTCACTGGCTTTCTGAGAATTTAATTTAAAATGTTGCTGATTATTTTTAAAGCTCTAAACCGAAATGCACCATCTTATATTTCTGAACTTATTTATTTAAATTCAGCTCCTAAGTCCCTCAGGTCTGCCAACAAAGCTCTTCTACATGTCCCACGGTCAAGTCTTAAATCGAAAGGTGACAGAGCCTTTGCAGTTTGCTGCTCCCCGGTTATGGAATCAGTTTGCCACCTGACATTAAGAGTGTTCCTTTTATTTCTATTTTTAAATCTAGACTCAAGACACAACTCTTTTACTCTTTTAAATTATGGATTAGCAACTGTTATCTTTGATTTTATGAAAATATTGTATTCTATGTTTGTTTTGTACAGCACTTTGATCAGTGTAAGCTGAATTTAAATGTGCCCATATAAATAACATTTACTTACTAACAATGCAGACACTGAGATGCAAATACTGTAGTGCCACTATTTGCACTAAAGTATGAATAGCATGTTAGGATATACTTTTTATACTTCGTGCAAAAAAAAAAGTTGTTATTTCCACTTTCCAGATTTCCAGAATGCCCACGACATGGAACCCTGCTATTTTCGATTTCACTTACTTGATGCATGGCTCATTGCCTCTGAGAAACTCCCGTGGTCCAGCACACTCTATGCCATCCAGTGCAGAGCATAACACCTGGGTATGGTTCACATCTTTGTACACTTGACCGCCAAACTACAAGAAAAAGTAAATTGTATGTTTTTAGCTTTGCGACACATATAAACATCAGCTGGAAGGGATTTTTTTTTTATTATTATTAAAAAGCAAGAGTTCTTCAAGGCTCTGAACTGCAGATTATGGGTGCAACATATCTTTCCAATAAAAATGTAGGTAACACTTTATTTTACAGTGTCCTTGTTACACTCACATGCAGTTACTATAGTTACAACTATAAATTATGCATAATAAAATGCAACTAACTCTACAACAGACCTAATCCTAACCATAACCCTTTATATTAAGATACACATGGGCATGGTTTCACAGACAGGTCTTAGATAAAGCCAGGGTTAGGGCTTAGGACATTAAAGTAGCTTTTATAAACATACATCTTGAAACAAAACAATGGCACTGACATATTTAAAGATATATCAGTACAAGTTGCTTTCAGTTAAAACAGCTCAAACATGCATTTTAGTCTGGGACTAGACTTAAGACTTGTCTGTGAAACCGGGGGATATAGGCTACTACTCAGTATTTAAATGCATAATTGCACTGTAACAATAACACCTTAAAATAAAGTGTAACCCAACTGAACTTGCCTTTACACATCCATAGCCCATCTCCTGAAAGGCAGAGACATTTCCTCCGTGATCGACTGGATCTTGGCAGAATATGAATTCCTCTGGTCTAAATAAGATAATAGCACATGTTCATAAACTATAACAGCGCCCACTGAACTGTAAGTCGTTCCCCCGTGCTTCAGAAAGATTAAGTGAACTTACAGGTATCGACAGAGGACGACAGGTGATGGAGGGTTGTACTCGTACTGCTCCGTGTGATTTGATGTTTCAGTAGGTAACGTTATAACACTCTCCGTCACAAGTGTTTCTCCCGGTTGTTCGCTGAACAGAACTGCTTTGCTGGTCGTTACTCTGTTTCCGGGTGGGTCGGTTGAGTTTTCCGAGTGAATCCCGTCCAGACACTGTAAAAGTAGCACTGTAAAGAGCAATAAGAACTGGCCGCATAACAAAATGTAGTTGACTGAAATCTGCGCCATGGTTTCTGAACGGCTAGCTGATCTTTCAGCTAACGTAATGAACAAGACAGCAGCTACCTAGCGGTGATTTTGCCAGTCGCACCTGTAAATGCCAGTCGACATATTACTGGCGGTATTATTTAATATTATGCGACTTGTGTACCATATTGCGACTCAATATGAACCATATTACACTGCTACTAGTGAACACAAGCTAAATTGAACTGTACATTAGTCAAAATAGGCGGCGCATTGTGATGACGTTGCTTGTGTAGCGTTACGTCATTTCACATTCATCTGAAATGTTGTCGAGAGTAGGCGGCTGCAGTGAGGGGAGGAGTGAAAAAAGATTTTATGGAGGAATAGTACTGTTTGTGAATAGTACGTTGTGCTCATTAGGGCAGAATCCACTGTGTGACTATTTTATTTAGAAAGAATAATATATTTAGAAATGTAATAAATCTTAATATGTATCACTGAAGTTGTTTTTAGCCCAGTAGATCTTGCACCATCAATTTTTTTTTATTTTTTTTTGCTCTCATGAATACTAAAGGTGTGAGGTTGTATGTAAATTATCTTAAACTATAAATAAGATTTATTTATTTATTTACATATTATTTAAATTGTATGGTCATCCCCACAATCTTAAATAAACAATTATATTGCTAAGACTGTGATATATTTCATATAGTAAAAATATGCTTAAGTGAGATGTACAGTATAGATTAGCCATATGGTTACTATCAATTACAGACTGTTGTTGAAAATTAATTAAAAAAAATATTAAAAGAATTCTTAAAATAGAAGTTTAAAACATCTATAGTATAGGCTGGATATAGAGCAGTTTAAATAATAATAAATTATTATAATAATAATAATAGAAGTAAAGAAAATAAATGGGAAAACAGAGAAATTGGTATGAAATTTATTTAATGGTTGCTCTGCAACTTCATGTTTTTTTATGCATTTTCACACATTTACACAGCAGATAAAGACTAAAGAATAAATAGTATATATTATTTTTAATCCCGACCTTCAGTTGATACATTCCATAGACTTCTAATGCACATAATTACAGCTTACTAAATTTGTTGTTCCTGTACAGACATCTCTAGAGATCCCGACACATTGTGTTTTGATCCTCATTAGGTTTTGATCTAAACTCAGTTGATCCAGGAGTTGTAATACCAGCATGCTCATTTGTATCAGTTTCACCATATGGTATAAATACTGAGGTTTGTGGCATTTTTCGGCCATGCACCCACACTGGTACAGGGTAGGGTCTGTATCGGGATCGGTAGCTAACGTTGAGAAAAGGGGTACGTTGAACCTGGTATGGTGGTACCGCAGAACAGCTGGCAGCAGATGTAGTCATGTAACTCTGTGGATAAGGTAAGACACTTCCATGCGTCGAAACGAGCACATTCTGTAAAAATTAGATCAAATATACTGTATATTTATATTTTTTGTTATAATTTATATGCAAGTTAAAGGCTATAAAACAACACAACATATTTCATTTAGAATGTTTCGTGTCTTTTTATACTTTATTATATATGTATTATTATTTTAAAAATCAATCATTTAATTTAAAATTATTTTTATTTTTAGAGATATATTAGGCTTACATCATGAATTATGGACCTACCTGAGAGGTCGTTCTGTGCTGCTGAAAGTTAGGTGGTAAATCTGGCATGCCAGTAAGTCTTTGTTGTGAGGTTGAGACTAAAGTGGTGTGACTTTGACCCTCTCCTTCATTTGACCTTCGAGATAACCAAGGACCAGTTGCTTCAGATGCCAAAAGTGGAAGTGTTCCAACATAATGAAACTGACATAAGTTTGACAAGACTTGTGCCGGCACACGCAGCGAATTAATTAGGCCTGGATGGGGGATGTAATAGGGCCGAGCGAGCAAACCCTTCTGAGAAACATCAGTCACATCAACTGCAAACTTGGATTGTTCTGCATGTTTTTTATCAAAGGGCAAATGTTCAGTAGCCTCCTCCTCACCAAGCTTTTCCTTTCTGTTGACTTCTATGTTCCAATCTCCTTGTATCTTCTCTTCTGAATTGTCCCTGGACTCTTGCACTGTTGTAGAGATTACTCTGGAATTTTGCTCATCTTGAGAAACCGACTGATTCTCATCTTCATTACTTTCCTTCTCATCTACATATCCATCAATGTCGCTCTCATTTGTATCTGTAGAATAAATATAATAAAAATATCTCATAAATGTGTTAGGAATACCAATATTATTAATCGCCTATAAAATAGATGATAAAAAGCATATATATATATATAGTATAAATTAAATTCCAATTGAAACCTGTTGAAGTTGATGTAACGACATTAGTTTCTTGAATTAAATAATTTGATGAACTTTGGTCAAAAGATGGGTCGTCTGTGAACGCTTTTTTCGCTTCCACATCGCACCTCTGATGCAACATCTGTTTCCTAAGTATTGAAAAATAATCATGTCAGTGGATATTAAAAGATTCTTTTCAGACCGTGCATGCTGTTCATAAGTCCACATTGAACATCTGAGATTCAAAATGGAAATAAATAGAAAGTTTGTGAGAAATGAAAAACAAAGACATGACAAAAATAAGAAAGATTGTCACTGATCGAATATGTGAACTCCATTGTTAAAGGTTAATGATCCTTTGTGAATCAATCTCGCATGCTGGAAAACATAATCATCAGGTTTTACACAAAGTTGTGTTCATACAGCTCAAGTGCTGCTGTAAAAAAAGGGCAGACCAAGCCTATGTTCCGAAATGATCCTATGGATAGTTCAACTTTTCAGTAGGCTAAAGACTGATCATTTAATTTATCCTGAAAATAAATGAAAATGCAAAATAAAATCATTAAGTGGAATTTTAAACAGGATATTTATAGGCATATTTATGAAATCTGAAAGAAAAAAACCTGACCTTTTCTCTCGTCTCCCATTTCCGGTATCGCGGAATCCTTTTGCAAATGGATTATTATCGATTTTCAGCTGAGTTATCTGTAACGGTAGGCTAAGGTTAACGTGTTAATGAAGATATCACATTTTTTAAGTGTTGTAAAATTGTTTAAAACTTTATTAGGATAATATGTGGTTTCATGGATGAAACATTTGAATCCTTCCTGTCACCTTTTCGTTTTGGTATGCCGTAACAGCGATAAATTCAGTCTCAGGAAACACGTATGTTTTGAATGTGCTGTAAGGAAGTTTGAGGATGTCGTTGGCTCGAACGATATGAAACCTCGGCTGATATTTGTGCATGGAGTTTAAAATTGTCTGCAAAACAAAATCATATCCTTTTTCATAATTGCACACGAATTATTTGTTAACAATAATTTTAAAACATTTCTGTTCGGATTCCACCATTTTTAAAATGTTTTAACACAGAGCTGTTTGATGGTTGTTTGAGCTGAGCTGTTTGAGCTGTTGGCTACGCAACTTGTTGAATTTTCATAGAGCAGTTCGCCTTTTGGTGACAGAGAAAATTAGTTTAAGGTGAAATTTACAATAAATGTCGTTCATAATTATGATTCATATATTAAATAGCCTATAGGCCTACTCACAAATCCATGTTTGTCAGATATATTGTTCGTCAGTTTGAGTTTATGAAAGGTGACAGCTTTGGACATCCATTGCTCCCCGATGGCAGGACTGTCTGGGTGGATGTACATTCGTTTGGGCATTTCTGGATCGGCCTTTCCAGCCACCATCCAACGGGAGTTGTGAAACTTGTATCTGAAGTCGTCAGCCGCCACTATATCCATCAGCAGGATGTACCTCGCCTTCCTGTCAAAGCCGCTGCAGCGCACTTTAAACGCTGGAAACATGCGCCTCAAAGAAGCAAAATACATCTTTCACTTGTCGTTTACACTCAAATAACAAAAATATTTTCTAAGAATGTTTTGTTACCAAATGGTCAAATATGGAAACGTTATTTCTTATTCTGAATATTCTTTAAAATTTAAAAATTAGGCTACCAGCTTTAAAAAAAATCTTGGTTAAAGCGACCGTTAAAGAAACAATTTTGCAAACATTAGGCTATGGGACACTTTTGATTCTTCTTTGAACATTCTGTAACGAGTAGCCTAACATTTAAAATATGTTAACGTCCAACTAAAACGTTCAGGGGAAGAAAAACTGTTAAAGGCCTGGTAGGCTAACGTTTTAAGAGCATTATTGAAGGCCAGATAACCTCGAACGAGCATTCTATTAAAGTTACTGTAAAAAATGCTCGTTCTTAACTTTGAGAGAACTTTGCCAGAACGTCAGTCAAAGTTCTAAGAACCTTATGTGCAAGGGTCCAATTCAGAATTACATGGCTATAGTGACACTGACATAAAATAAATAAATTGCTTTATGAATAACTGAGATCATCACGCTGAATTTTTAAGACACTCACGTCGTTGTAAAGATTTTTCTTACCTTCCAGACTTTGTTATGACCATCTCCGTGCCGCTTTTGTGAAACTGCCCCCACAGTTCCCTGGCTTCCAGGTGAACCACGGGGTCATCCTCAGGTGTCAGCCCGAGGTCTCTCGTCTGCTCAGAGAGGTGCGCGGGAGAACCGGCTTCTTTGAGTGCCAGGCGAATAGAGTTATGGAGAACGTTCGTAAACTGCTGTTTCCCGTATCCAACAGGAAAAAACTGTGACTGCTGTCCAAGCATCGAACTAATCGTGAAGTCATTGGAACTGGCCGGTATAAAGTGATACGCCATTCTCTCAACTTATATTCACTCCATCCCCACAACTCCTCCCTGAAAGCTTCAGCATTCACTCCTTATGTGGAATCATGCTAGTTTCAGTGTGTCAGAAGTTGTAGCCTACTGTTTGTCAAAATGAGTCTTGCGTTTTTGAATGAATCATCCATTCATGCTTTCGTGTCTTTGTCCTGTTGAGAGAAAACCCCAACTGCAGAGACAGTAAAGGTTGTTTTATGGGGTCTCGTGCGCACAGATGAACCCTGGGGACCTTATGCCGGATCTCCAGACAGCATGGTGGTTTCTGGTCGGGACGGGTCAGTCTCTCGTTCTGATTGGCTTCGCGGACACATACAAACCAATTGTGCTTCATAAGGGCGTGGTAAATCGATTTTTATAAAGAATCAACTGCAACAAAGTGATTTGATACAAATGGAACATCAGTTGTCCAGAGTTTAGTGCTGCTCATGTTTGTGAAGTAAGTGAAGAAAGAATGTAGGGCATTTAAGGGAGATCGGGGTTAGTTGTCACAGAGGTTGTGTCAAAATTACTTAGATCAGATGCATGTTTTCTCTGCCAGTGATTTTGCATATTCTAAACCCTTTTATGACACATGAACAAAAATTCCATATTATTTAGAATGGCAGAAGAACACAAAATCACACTGAAATACTGTACATTCAATCTAGAAAGTCATAGGCCTATCTTATATATCGACATTGATACATTATTGATATATATGTATGTATATGTATAGGTATATGCAATATTTGTCATTGTTTAGGCCTTTTTGTTTCATAATTAATAATAAGATTTTTCTTTTTGGCACACACGGCTAGTCAATATTTTACATTTACAATTAATTTGATGTTTTTGTATTTGCACCATTTTTGAGGATGATCCTAAAACAGATTGTTAAAGGTTCCATTGTGACAACTTAACCCAAGCTATATGCAGAAATTGACATTTGGAAATAGACCTTGAGAGATATTCTCTGTCCTTATTCTGACATTACTTGATTAAAAGTAGGCCTGTTATAATGGCAGTACTGTCTGCAGAATAAACAGCAGTAGCCTATATGTACAAATATTGCCCTATAACTGATTTTTAGGACTGTCACATTAATTACCCACCCACTCACCTCCCACAAGACCACCCATAATCAATATATCCCTGTAATCTGTGCAAAAGCACCTAATAGCACAACCACAAACTATAGTCCAACATGAGAAAGCTGTTTAATCTTTACCTCACACATATGTGACATATTTCTCATAGTGAAGCACAACCATCTTTTAATAACACATTTTAAGGGGGTGCCATTAATTATATGTCCCGTGACTCCCGTCTTTTCTTGCTCCCAGACTCTGTCCCATAAGATCATGCAGTGATATGAGTGGGAAGTGACTGAGGATTCAACTGATGTATGCTTTTGATTGTCCTGGCTGGATTAGGAAGTGTATTCAGTTACACTTTTTTATTGCAGAAGAGTTTTGGCTACACATTCCATAAAGGCTCAAAAACTACAGTGGACTGAGTGAGACCAGCAGAACACAAGCATCTTGAAACCAGTTGTGTAACTTTGTGTTCAACACAACCCATTTTCTTCTTTGTTATGTTCAGAGGTGGGTAGTAACGAAGTACATTTACTTCGTTACATTTACTTGAGTATTTTTTTTTGGAAATGTTTTACTTTTAAGAGTAGATTTAATTGTACTTTAACTCGAGTACATTTCTAATGAAAAAACTGTACTTTTACTTCGTTACGTTGGGCGACGTTCCTCTCGTTACTTTATTTTAATGCAATATGTTGTTAAAAGCGTAGTTTATTCTAAGCGCGTGCTCTCTCTCTTTTCTGGGCATGAGCGATGCTCAATTCACAAATGAATCACTCTTTTGAGTCGATTCTGTTCAGAGACTTCATCAAACAAGTTGGGCAGATATGTCTAAATCGGTTCGCGAATCAGTTTGAATGATCTGTTCAGTGTCCTGCACGCACTGAATCGTCTCGGAGTCGTAACAGGAAGATTTAAGAACATCAAGAGCGCAGTGGCGCCTCCAGAAATTTTTCATAGAGGTGGCCAGATGGGGCCACTTAAAATCTTGGGGTGGCACACCAAAACTATAAACCATAATTTCAGAATTGTATTCTACTGTTGTAGTAAACCGGCCTGTAGAAAACTATCAGAAAGACTTAAGGAAACTCCTACTGATATACTTTGGTTTATTGTGTTATATTTAATGTTACTAATGATATTAGTAGGGCCCTACTAATATATATTATATTATATATAATGATATATATTATATAGATATGATATATATAAGGGCCCTCGCCCCGCGGCAAATTTCCAGATACTTACATAATTGTGATGAATTTAATCCTTTTTAAGTTATTATTTTGCAGTGTAAGATTACAGTTAACACTTTTAAATATTACATAAATGTATTATGAATTTTTAAAAAACTCAATGAGTGTATAAATCAGCAGCAAAAAGCAATTCTTGAAAAAATCTGCACAGTAATTTTATCAAATCTAAATATGTTAATAAAAACAAATTACTATTAGTTCTCTTATAAAATTCAATCAGGCAATCATACATTTCACAATTTTATATTTATATATGAATCTCAAGAATTCAAAAGTGCATATATAGCCTACACTACAAAGAAATAATATGCAATTAAATTATGCTTATTTTAAATGTATTGAGCAGGCTAGGTATAACAAAATATATTGGCTTTTATTTCAGTGCGTAAACCCATGAAAACATGAAAAACAGAGCGCACACAGCGTGTATGCGCATCGCGGGTGCAGAATGATGTGCTCAAAGCAACATGGAGTCACAGTGTGCAGCGCTGCGCTGCATAAGTGCGCATTTAAAAGTTCACGTAAGCGAAGAAATGTCGAGCGCACAAATCCTAGTGCGATTTGTTCCTTTGTTTCTCAGTTTTGAATTCCAGTTATTGTGCGTTTGATGCCGATTCATAGTCCTTGTGATGTGTGTGATCTAGCAAGCACACGATAGTGAGTCGTTTAAAAACAGCAACAAACTCCAACAAAATAAAGTAATTTTATGCAAATCTACAGCCTTTTATCTACAGGTAATGCATTATAATGTGAATATATCATATTGGAGAGAGTTTTACCGTGCATCCAAGAGGCGCGCGCGCTGTTTGAATATGAATGGAGAATGATTGACAGCCGCAGAGGAGGGAAAACGAGTTTCCGTATACTTTAATGATGTAAATAGACTTCTGTCCCTCACATTAAGCTATGGAATGACTTCAGATGACTTTGTCACCCAAACTGAAGTGAAAAGATCGGGAGGCGCCGAAAACCGCGCTGTCTGCATCCCTGCTTGTCAAAACGTGGCAAAGACACATAAAAAAGCTGCTGAAACAGTATACTGTAACCGTTTGGCACTTAAAAAGCACGTCACGACACATAATTCCCCGTCTTCTTTTACTAAAGAATATTTTTGACTTATTTATGAAATGCATAACTGATGCTACTAAAATTTGTACTGGCCATTGGGGTGGCCAGTGGGGTGGCCAGGAGTCGGCCAGGGGTGGCCCCCTGGTGGCGCCGTTGCAAGAGCGTTGTATGAAGTGGCGGTCCACAGTCTACAGTACAGTCTAGAAAGTAAATCTGCAAATGCATCATATCTTTTGCCAGTGATGAAGATCTTTATTAGTTGAACATCTTCGTATGTTAGCCTACTTCGTAAGCTGTGAATGAATTATTCCACACGACGATACATTCGATTTCATTTCATTCAGGTAATACATTTTACAACCAAACAGATTATTACGCCATATAGCACTACTACAAAGTATGACATTACCCTTTTTTTTTTGGAGATATACATTAGGCTACTTTTTACATTAAATAAGCTATCATCGTCCAGTTTATGAATGTGTGTACACACACAATACGTGTATTGCGCTGTGGCGTGCGAACTCGACTTGAAAACGAATGCCTTTGCCTGCCTTATTAGACACAGTTAACCAGTTTAAAGATGCTTTCATAAATATAGCCTACATTTAAATACATTTTGGAGAACAGACAGAAGAAGATCCTTGCATTTGATCGTTGTTTAATTGTGTTAGGCATGACATGACTGCGAGCACATGCAGAGTTTTAACACTTTCTAATCTGTGTCAATGGTTCCCATCCCTTTACATGTGAATGCAAAACTCCATAGAGTCACTTTATTCCGACATGATCTAATAATCCAAATGTAGTTGTATAAGTTATTATACTATTATACAAACCAAACGACAGGCAATGGTTTTCGGGCTACAGATATAATATACAGATATACAGAAATAATGTTTGTCTCTTCTGTTTTTGTTGCAAAGATAGCTTATCTAATTATGATAATTTTAGTCATTTAAATGGAAAAATATTCTAAATAATATCATGTTATATATATATATATATATATATATATATATATATATATATATATATATATATAGAGAGAGACCTATGTGATCCAAAGTAACTAGTAACTAACTACTTGAGTAGTTTTTTCATTGGATACTTTTTTACTCTTACTCAAGTAACTTTTAAGATTATTACTTTTACTTTGAGTAAATATTTCTATAAGTACTTGTACTTTTACTTGAGTACAGTTTTTGGATACTCTACCCACCTCTGGTTATGTTACCAATCACATATTCTAAACCACTCATAGTCATTTGGATATCAAGGTTTGATGTTTTTGAAGGCTGGGGCCAAACTATCATGTTGACAATTTGATAGTTCATATAATGGGGAAGTCCCATCAGACGCTCTTGCTGGTTTTTTAATGAGGATCTATTTCTGTTTTTGCATCCTCAAGGCATCAGCACTTTAGCAGTTTTTTCTCAGGGGGAGCCACTAAGAATACATTTCACTAACTGGTGTAACTTTTGTGTTGTTTTTGCATTAGTGTATAGTACAGTCAGTGTAAAATACCTGACGGCACATTGCTTTAGTATCAGGACAGTGTTGAGTTTTATGTCATAAACATTAAATGCATGCGTCTCTGGTGCCATTTTCCCTATATCTCAGAGAAAATGAGGTATTTTTGTTATCCATTGTAATTTTTTATTTATTACTGTTTTTTTAATGATTTTTATTTCCCTAAATGTATTATAAACAAAACCAAAAAATAGATACTGCCATTCAAAAGTTTTAAAAGTTAATAATTTTCGGTAAGATTTTAAAAAAGAAAAAAAAGATGTCTCTCTCCATGGGCTGCATTTATTAAAACATTCATATTGTTATTACAATTTAAAATAACTGTTTTCTATATTGTGTGTGTGTGTGTGTGTTTATGATAAAAAAACAGCTGTTGTATTGACTAAGGGTGGTGAAATCTCCCTTCACAGAGATACAGCTTTATTTTGAACATTGCCTTCATTCTGAAGCATTTAAATTATTTCACGCCCTGCTTCTGTAATGGGTAAATCTGCAAATTTATGACAACGCTCTGCTATGACAGCTTTATGTCCTGTGTTCAGCTGCGCTGCCATGGTGGCTGCAAGTACAGAGAAAGATCCAAACACCGGATTATGAGAGAAATGCCATCTGCGGCCATCCACTACTGGTGACCCAATCTTTATTAGCCAAGGAGCAACCCTGCTGTCAATCATCCCTACTTCAAAGCAGGCAGAGATCTGTGGAAGGGAGAGAGGAGAGAGCTGATGCCAGTCGAATATTTGTGAGAACACTAACAGGCATTGTGGGTAACTTAACACCAAGGATAAATAGTTGCTTTAATCTGTACCACCAATGAGTAATGACCATTGAGATGTGGCTGGTTAGGAAGCTGCAAAGTTCTATAGAGGAACACTTTTATTAGCAGCATAACAATCAGCTCACGATTCACGAATGTTACTAAAGAGACAACCTTGGGTAGAGGGTCCTCAATAAGCATTACAACAGTGAAAGTATAAAAGTGATTCATTTTTCAGACGTGCACATGAAGGGATTGGTTTTGAGAATATATCCATGAGGAAAAATAAAGGATAACACAATCACTGAAAGTTAGTAATTTAAGTTACTTTCCTCCAGCAATGTGGCCATCTCTCAAACATCTCAGCTGTTTATTTAGAGGGGCTGTGATGAATAGTCAGCCGCTAACAGACTGGTGTGACTGGACATGTTTGGACTGTGGAGGTGGGAGGAATGTAGTTAAACAGTGGCACTGAGAAGGTGTGAGGAGAGAGAGAGAGAGAGAGAGAGAGAGAGAGAGAGAGAGAGAGAGAGAGAGAGGTTGCAACAGAGCAGAGGTTCAGATGTCATACTGTCAAATTGATGGTGCTGCTTAGAAACAAAAACAGGACAGGCAGGATTTTTTTCCCCACCTAATTTTTTAATTACCACATTCAAGATTAAGTAAACAGCAGAAATCAGCACATCTCTTCAGACAGGCTTTCTGGGAGCAGGTCCAGCAGCAGATGAATGAGCACTGAGGGAAATGAAAGTAAATGACTGATTGTCCAGTGAGTCTGCAGTGTAGTCATCAGTCTGATTCAGTTTACATCAATTTACATTTCATGAAGAACATCACTTCCTGAAATATTGTTTATCAATAGATAAATACACTGTCGTTCAAAAATATGGGGTCAGTAAGATTTTTTTAAAAGAAATGAATACTCTTATACAGTATGGAAGCATTAGATTCATTAAAAGTGATGGCGGTAAATGCATTTATTATATTACAAATGTTTTCTGTTTCAACTTTCTATTTGAACTTTCTATTCATCAAAGAATCCGGGAAAAAAGCATCGTACTTTAACATCTGACACTTGCCTATACACCATATGTGATAATTGACATTATAAGCAGTGTTGGGGAAAGTTACTTTGAAAAGTAATGCATTACAATATTGCGTTACTCCCTTAGTTACTTTTTTTAGAAAAGTAATGTGTTACACTACTTTTGCATTACTTTTTTCCACCTGGGCTGGGCTTGTTTTTTTTTATAACAAATAAGTTCTATTTTTGGGCACATGTAAAGACCCATTCACACCAAAAGTGAAATAATAAGCCTCAGGCTGAAGGAAATGCACATTTACTCCTGTACAGTAGAGGGCGCCGCTCAAACAAACCTTTCAGTTGCTGTTCTGGATAACAGAAGAGAAAAGAAAAAAATCTATAGTCATTTCTGGTTGTGGTTTAACTGAATCATCAAAGGTCAGAAGCAACATTGGTCAATAAAGTGAGATAAAATGCAAACAAAAATGATATTTAATTTAACATATTTAGTTATTGGAGGTTTGCTTAGTATTCTGATTCTGCATTTCACTGATTTTATTCATTTTGAGGAATATTGAATCTTTTTTCTGAGATGAGTAAATGCACGCCCACATTTAGTCTAGAACTACAATAACCATCATGTTCACACACACACACACACACACACACACACACACACACACAACACCTCTGCACTTCCATTTGTCTCAACATGGGGATGAGAGAGCTGTCAGTCAATAAATGGAAAAACAAAGTAACTTGCGTTACTTATTTGCAAAAGTAACTCAGATATTTTGTTGTAAATTTTAAAAGTAATGCGTTACTTTACTAGTTACTTGAAAAAAGTAATATTTCACAACATTATGTTTTTATTGTATTTTTTATCAAATAAATGCAGCGTTGGTGAGCATAAGAGACTTTCTTACCAACATCAAACTTTAGAATGATGTAGGTAAAAACATTACATGAAATATTGTAAAATATTATGATATGTCGGTATGAGAGTTTGTATATACTGTATCACTCTCAGTACATTTCAAGTTCATTGCTAATCTTGTTAAATGATATCTGCATTTAAAAAAGCTAAATGTTTGTCCTTCTACTTTTTTGTAGATTCTTATAAAATTGGATATATATTATTGTCACACCGATCTTTGATGGTTCAAGTTTATTCCCACATTTTAAAGAATAAAGAAATCAGTTTGAAAATAAATGAGACCTGAGCCTCCTTTCAGCGGAGCACAGGTGAAAGCTTTTTTATTTCATTATTATTTTGTGATCTTTTTTTTTTTTTCAAACAACAAAAAAGACAAAAATCCCAAAATCCGTTCTGAAGGTTCTGTGAATTTTCTGAGAAATGCTTCATAGCACATTGTCCAAGGCAATGAGAAAAACATCTTATGTGATTGTACTTGATAAAGAAAGAACTCAATTTCATTGCACATCTGCACTTCGAGAATCAAATACAACTTTCTTGCACAGATATTGATCGATGTCAGAAGGTCAATGATAACTGGGTTGAATATATGCTTTGATTCAGATGAAGGTCAGTCCTCAAGAACCATTGAAACTATTCAAATACTGGCTTCGTTCATACTGGGTGGCAACCACAATCTGCCTCATATTTTGCACAAATATATCATCACTATAGTTCTGCTGAAATCTTCTGTCTGTATTTTTGTCCAAATCCACTTTTGCTAGTTTAACGACTGGGAAAATGGTCGGCGCGCCCGGCGCATGGTCTAATAGGGGCTGTCCCTCTCTTAATGAGTAATGGGTGTGTTTTGGGCATAACGTGCAATAACCCAACCAGAGTCTCATCTCCCATTCCCTTTAAATGCCAGTTGCGCTCGCGCCATGACAGATTTGCTATATTTGATAGTGGAATGACCTAACTTGTAAGAGCGCAAGCCATCTAAGGGACAAGCAGGATTCCACCATTTTATTTTATTTAATTTTTATGTACACAATAATAATCTTTTACATTGTAATCCTTTTTATTTTATTTTATATTTGCCATGTTCTTGTGCTGCTGCGCGTCCCTGTGTTTAATAAGCAGTGTACGCGCATCGCATTGCACCGGGTATCAAAATCAAAAAGATTTAATGGGAGTGACTCTGTAGAACTAATCTGGGATCATTGTCGAAGTATTTTTTTTTAAATGTAAATGTTTTGAAATTCTTCAGGGAAAACTGGCCCCGAATCTGCTCTTTGAGGGCCATTGTGAGGCTCAGGGGATACGGCTCATTGGAACGCAACTAATGTCATGAACAACACCCACACCAAAAAGACTGTATTGATGTTTTTGAGCAGTGAAAACCTACTCTGGTAGATTAGGAAAGGTCTGCCAGGCTCAGTAAACCTGTGATTAAAAGCTGTAGTAGTCCTTAGAGTATTAAACATGAATCTGGGTAATGAACACAGAGGGAAGGGGTAAATAAGGGAAGCTTTTCAGTAAATGAAATTATATGGAAACATCATTGTTTACTTTGGAGGTCTTACATTCAGCATCTGATATTTGGGTTTTTGAATGTAGGCCTATGTTTATTTAGAATTGAAAGGAATTTCAAGACTTTTGTTTTTAATTCAATTCTTTTTTTTTTTTACTGAAAATATTCTGTAAATCAAATATCTTAATCTAAATATCTTAATAAATATAAATATCTTAATATTTATCTTAAATATCTTAAAAAGTATGTACTGTGTCCAGAAGTTTTTTTTTTTTTTTTTACAGTAAACATGGGGGTAAAGTTACGTCAGCAAAGGTTTTTACTTTGTGATTTTACTAGTTCTGGGATGGACAAAACCACTGGTTGTGACTGGTATGCAATGTAAGGCAGTGAAGGGTCCATCTGTTGTATCCTTCATTTCCCACGAAACGGAGGGCACATTTCGAGGCCGCATTTGAAGGAGCCTTCAAAATGGGACAGCCTTCATTGCGCCATAGTGACACAATCAGCCTTTAAATGTGCCCTTCGATTTAAGGATGCAGCCACTGAATTTGGACGCAGCATACAGCTCTGGACAGGGCCGTCACTAGTGGGGTGAAAGGTGGTGACAATAATAGGGGCCCCCACTGCCCAGGGGGCCTCACAAAATCCAGGAGTTATACTATATAGGCCCCAATTGTATGAATAATTATAATATGTATATTAGTTGTATATTAGTTGTATGCCTGAGATTTAAATGAAATACAAATATCTGCTTCTCTTACCTCAAAATGGTTTAGTCCGATCTAAAGTATTTAGGCTATTAATTATTCAGTCAGTGACAAACATCAGATGGACCCAATCAAATTGTAATGGTGCGTTCACATGCTATGGAAAATATGATATTTTCCACTTGTGAACCGGTATTTACCAGTGTGTTGCGTTCACATGCTTTTGTTGTCGTAATGTGGTACAAAGATGGAGATCCAGACCTGTTATTTAGCTAAAACTATTTTAGATTAATTGCTTAAGTCATCTGCTACAGCAAGAAAATGATTTATCAAAACTCAAACGGTAAATAATATGCTGTATATTTTCTAGATCATGAATAGTACATATTTTTACCATTCATGACTCTCGCGTTGCTCTCCGCCATTTTGAAAAGGGCAAAGGTTATCTCATCTCGGCAACTCGTGCATCAAAATATTCTACGAGTTGCCCAGTGGAAAATACCACATGAGGGGGTGTTCATGTGCATTTTCCACGTCGGCTTTTGGTATTTACCATAATTACCATAGCACGTGAACGCACCACAAGTCCCACCCCAGCTGGTGAACAGAACCAATCAGAGTTGAGGTGGCAGAGCCTGAAGTTAACAATGAACTTGGTGGAAGAAGAGCTGGAGACTGACTGACTGAAAAATATCGAGGAAAAGAAAACATAAATCAGGGTACCAGAAACGCCATGAAAAGAAGGAGAGGGAGGCCAGGAGAGTTGTTGTATCCCAGTCGATAAAGACGTTCTTAAAGACAGGTTGCAGGCCTATAGTTATTTCGCTGGGAATAAGAAAACGACCCTCAGCAGCCTGCCGTGTAGGCTACTGTCACTTTTCGTTATCGGTGTGCACCACAACGAATGATTACATGGTCAAAATCCCTGTTTTTTTACACTATTGTAAATAGAGTTAAAAAAAGATGACACGAGTCACGACGCATTGCATTATGCACCTGACTGCCGGCTGATTTTATTACATCGAGAAAACACGAATAGCCTACAACGCACTGTACTTGGATGAATACATTTATTAGCTTTATTTAGCTAATAATATATTACCAGTTCCATATTACCTTTATTAAAAAATAAGACAATAAATGATTTTATTTTTTACATTTGACTGCATTCTTGTCAGTTTCTAAATGTTTACTTTTTGATTTATGAATTATAGAGTGATGGGGGGGGGGGGGGGGGGGGGGACATTATTTTGCTGTTACTTTTTTCAAAATTGGTTTTATTGTTATTTAACAATTTCTTGCTTTTTGTTCATTTTTATTTGTTGTAATTTTTATATAAACATTTAACTTTTAAAATAAAGGCTTCACAACAACATCACCATCTTCTGTTATATGTGGACCTCCATGCTCATCTATTGTACAGTATATGATATTGGTGGAGGGTGGTGGGGGCCCACATCAATATTTCTTCAAGGGGCCCCTAATCCTCTAGCTGTGGCCCTGGCTCTGGATAGCCTTACAGAACGCACTGATGACGTGCAATTTCTGCGTGAGCATGGTACACATAAGTAAGGAAATGCATATGTTGACAGGTTTTCTGGTTGATTTTTTGTCCTGAAACTTCCAGAGAAGATATAGGACTATGTAGCCTACATTTTTTTACATTTAGACCACTTCTATTATTGATTGCTCTCAGGATGTGAAGAGAGTTTCAAGCAGTTTAACGAAAAGTGTTTCTAAAAAACATTGCCTCCTACCTTTAAATCTCTTTGTAAAAGCTCTTTTGTCAGGTATACTATGGTAAATATATCAACATTATATACCTGGCAAGGAAATTCCTTTAATTCCAACAAATGTGCATGTGAGATGAATGTTTTTAAAAATAAATATTTTTAGATATATTTTATATAAATATTTTAAATTGCAGATTTTATTAAATGCAATAATAGTTGATTGTAATTTTAGGATTTAATGCATATATGAATAGAAGATTGTATGCAGTCTAAAAGTTTCTTCAGAGTGGAGCCCTTGAAGCTTTCTTTGATTTCCATATGTCATCCACTTCTTAATAAGATAATAGTTCTAATGTGTGAAAATTGATTTCCTTCCCTTTGCCTCTTGAATTGTTTTTCTATTTCTGTTTGCTTCAGACAAGTGATTTACTCTCTTTATATTAAAATGCCTGGATTGATTTTGCAATGCAATAAAGCCAATAAAACTATGTTTATTTAAGCTTTGCGTTGGTGTGTTTATTTGCCAAAGTGAATGGGTCAGGACAAAGTACATCGTGAAAGAAGAATAAAAAATCAGAAAGGGATAAGCTAAACTATCATATATAGGCCTATTTCAGTACAGTGCATATGTTGTATTGTAAATATATGTGCATCGTATGTTTTTTAACCTTTTCTGGCACATTTTGTCTCCTGACACTAAATTTCTTATACCAAAACAACATATTGGCAAATATATATTTTTCAACATCAAACAACTCAACTTTTACTACTACGTAATAAAATACGTTAGCCATTAAATACTGTACGATAGATAGATATAGATAGATAGATGGATAGATAGATAGATAGATAGATAGATAGATAGATAGATAGATAGATAGATAGATAGATAGATAGATAGATAGATAGATAGATAGATAGATAGATACATGCACAAAGGTTCTCTGGTCTAAGTTTGACCACAGTATGGATCTAAGAGCTTGAGAAATGTTTGGAATTTATCATGTCTGCCTGTGAATCTGTCACAAACCTACAATTGTTTCCCAGCATCCAGTTTACTCTAGTTTCAGTCCCTGTGGAGCAGAGACTTTTCATCCACTGCACCCATTGTTGACTCTGAGAGTGTCTCTTTGAATGTCTCTCCAGTGTGTGTGTGTGTTTGGGGGGGGGGTGTGTGGGGGGGTGGGGGCGGGGGGGGGGGGGGGTGGCTCTACAATGAATTGAAAAAGCTTTGAAAAGATCGTTCGTGATAAGTTTTGTGCCTTTTTTTGGAAATGTGCAAGGTAATCCAGTCAGATGAATAAAAGATGATTTCACAGATGAATTTTAATATGTAACAAAATGATAACAAAATCTTATAAAAAGAAATAACTTGAAGATTATATTTGTCAAATGAAACGATTCATTTTAAGAACAATAATAAAATCAAAATATATAACTCAAATGAGTAAAGTATAACTAAATGTTGTTATCGATGAGATTGTATAAGTAATACAAACTGAAGTCTAGAGAAGAACGACTAAATAGCAGGGCCCCGAGATCTTAAGAATGCCAGAAGCTATTTGCTCCTAAAACCCCAGTGAAAAAGTTGCACTATTTATACTGAGGAGGAGTCCCTTTGGGGCCTATTCTGCATATGTTAGCACTTTTCAGTATGTGTATCACCTGTCATACCCTAAAAGTCATGATGACCTCGTAATTTGCAGCAGTTAGGAGCAGAAAAGCCATTGTGGTTTTGACACCTTTAAGAGAATATTGAAGTTTGTCCATTATCGTATGTCTGCAGAGAACACTATTACATAAACATGTAACTTTTCCTGCAAATGTGTACCATGTAGCCAATTCTAAGAAAACACAGCCGATAAACACCCGTCCTGACAACACAGGATAATACAACAGTACAATATCAGCTTAATAGAATAAAACATACATAAAAGAATGATTACCCAACATGATGAATAATAATGATTAAAGAGTATTAAAAAGGAATATGACAACCATATGATGAATAAATGAACACATAACTACATATGAGTAAAATAATACATTCATAAAGAAAATAGATTAATACAATTCTTAAAAGTAATAAGAGACAAAGAATTAATAATCAAAACGAATTATTGACCAAAACCAAGTATGAACAAATTTAAAGACAAATATGCATATTTATATATGCACTACTGTTCAAAATTTGATGTCAGTAAGATTAGTACTTTTATTCAGATGGGATGCATTAACTGATCAAAAGTAACAATAAAAACAATTTTATGCTATAATGTTTCTATTTCATATAAATGGTGTTCTTTTGAAAATTCTATTCAGGATCATGTGACACTGAAGACTGGAGTACTGGCTGTTGAAAATTCAGCTTTGCCATCACATGAATAAATTACAATTGAATTTTTTTTTTTTAAACGGTAGTGATATTTCACAATAGCTTTCACTGGATTTTTTTATTAAATGAATGCAACTTTTGTGAGCATTCCTTTCAAAAACATTAAAAGGAATCTTATCTTAAACAAGTTTCTTCCTTGAAAAAAGTCAGTGAGCCAGATATAGTCAGCACAAAATTCCGGTATAATGGAATAAATAAATAAATAAAATGAGCAGACGACAGCCTAGCTTTAATGTTAATGAGGCATATTGATCAAAGTCGACAGTAAAAATCGGCAGAGAGATAATGGGTGAGTGGAGGCTTCCTCTGGGAGAAGACGTCAGACCTGGAGTGAATAAAGGCCTTCTTCAGTGGAGGAAGATAGTTTGGAAAATAACTGTTAACCAAAGTGACTAATATTATACTAATATTCTTCAGCTGAACAGCAGGTTAACAAATAACCAAACAGAGTTTTATATATTTTTTTCTATTATTTATAAATAATATATAAATAATATAAATCAATATATTTGCAAAGAAATATTTTATTAGAACAAAATGTTATTTAAAAATATTTATATCTAATAAAAACGAGGAATAACAAATGATTTATTTGTAGACTGTTAAAATGGCAAAAAATAAATAAATAAAAACATGCACTTTCACTGTCAAACTGACACTTAAGGAATCACTATTGGTGTGAATTATTGATTGAGACAGGCATTCTGATGAGGATGGCTTTGGAGCAGCGCTATTTAATTAAGGAAATGTATTCTTTCTCTTCCGCTCCCTTTTGTCAGCACAAACCCCTCAATGGAAGAAGAGGCACGCTGAGGACACCTCGGCACAAAGAGGCCCATCATTCCTCATGCAGATGCCACTTCCTGCCTGTAATTACGGCCTCGGATTCAAACAGCATCAAAATCTATGTCTGAAGGTGTTCTTAATGTCTGCGCTGAGATATACAAACTGCAAATTATTTATTCACAGGTGGACCATTTCTCAGTGTAGCCTACTTTAGACAAAATATATTAAAAAATACTTACCGGGTCTGCAATGTAGACATCCTTGTTAGCTTTAAAATACTAAATATATGACTCCACTTCGTTGTAACGTGCTCAACGAATCGAGTGCTGAATGAACAGGTGCAGCCTGATGTGAAATGATCTGTGTCAAATCCAGCATTACGGACCCTGAGTGATTGGTGATGGAATATAAAAACAGCAGGTGATATTGACCTCACAAAAATGGATTACACTGAATGAAGGCCAGTGAAGCAGCTGCAGGCAATGGTCTATACTGTAAGACAACAAAGAGTTTTAAGGGTTAAAACTTTAGTGTGAACATTTATTTACTAGCTAAAGTAAGTCATTCAAACCTGTTTTACTCGACTCGTCTGCATTAAAAAACAACACATACATGTGGAAAAATCAATGTAATGTAGAAAAAAGAAGAAGGAAGAAACAAGTTTTGGCTAAACTGACTGGATTTGCTGTGTCTCTGCAGCAGATATCTGTCTTATACTCTGAATTGGAATATCTTTGCTCAGAAACTGCTCATTATGACTTTGGGGAATTTGTTTGGTCCCATACATAATCCTTGACTAGCTTTACACCTCTTTATCTTGTGTCTGGTTGAATGAAAAGTGCTGGCAAAGACAATACATGTTAATCATGGTGTGGCTAACATAGAAAGAGAGACGCAAAGATCAAAAAGCAAACAAAGATTCATGATCCAAGATTCAAAAGAAAAGTGCAAGGCAAACCTTTGAAAGATGAGTTCTGTTTGATGCGCTTAATATTCTTGGGAGATCCTCAAGAACAGCATATTCCACTTTTGTTTTTACATCTCTCTGTGATGTAATTACAGAAGATCTGTAAATATTGAAATGAAATCTAGCTTTGTTGCACGGCATCCTTCGTATCATTGATTTTAGAATTAGCCACCCCTCATAAAAAGAAAAAAACAAACCTGTGGTCATTTTACGTGTTGGAACCTTCCTGACTCGATTTAAAGTATTCAAAGTTCCTACAGTTTGGTTGTTGTTTTGTTTTTAATAATGTAATGGCAATTGTTAAGGAATAAAAGCAATCGAGCTGAGAAATACAAGCAGAACGTTCTAATATAATGTCGAAATTGTCAATTTAGACATCATATTATTTTTTACAAATTCTAAATGTCTTTGTTGTAAAGTAAAATAAATAAAAACGTACACTCCTTTAAATAATTCTCTGTTTATTCATATAATTTCTTAGTTTGGATTTATATTTAATGTTTATTATTATTTTATTTTTACTGACTGCATTTGATCTCTAATTTAAGTTCTTCAGTGCCAAATTTTCCCAAGACCAATTTACTTGTGTAACTGGATATCCAACGGATATCCCTCATTAAAGTGCTGGTAATCAAGCCTTCATAAACTTGATAGAGGAAAACAGTGTGTGGGAAACGCAGAGGAGGCGACTCAGTGAAGTAAGCTGAGCTGTATAAATGGTATATTAGGGGAGAGCGGGGTTGGTTGACACACTTTTCACTCTCTGTCATATTTCTCAGTCATGCTATATGTTAAAATAGTCTAATCAGTAACAACTGAAAGGTTAAGATCTCAGCTACTCAACAGATACATTTAATGTTCACAAATGATTCCTACATTTTTTTTATTCATCATTAAAGTGATGATGTGCACTTGTGCCAACCAGCCCCAGTATGGGGGTTAGTTGGCACATGCAATGGGGTTGGTTGGCACAGATGCTATAGTTACAAAGAATGAGGTGACAAATATAAAAAGAACTTGACCATTTAATTCAAACCAGATGCAGAATAACATTCAACAGAATTTCTGCCCATTTTTAACCAAACCAAAAACAAATACAGTTTGTATAGTATACAGGTGCTGGTCATATAATTAGAATATCATCAAAAAGTTGATTTATTTCAGTAATTCCATTCAAAAAGTGAAATTTGAATATTATATTCATTCATTACACACAGACTGATATATTTTAAGTGTTCATTCCTTTTAATTTTGATGATTATAACTGACAACTAATGAAAACCCCCAAATCAGTATCTCAGAAAATTTGAATATTGTGAAACGGTTCAATACTGAAGACACCTGGTGCCACACTCTAATCAGCTAATTAACTCAAAACACCTGCAAAGGCCTTTAAATGGTCTCTCAGTCTAGTTCTGTAGGCTACACCAGACCCAACAATGCAGAAGAGCTGAAGGCCACTATCAGAGGAACCCGGGCTCTCATAACACCTGAGCAGTGCCACAGACTGATTGACTCCATGCCACGCCGCATTGCTGCAGTAATTCAGGCAAAAGGAGCCCCAACTAAGTACTGAGTGCTGTACATGCTCATATTTTTCATAGGCTATTCATACATTTCAGTTGGCCAACATTTCTAAAAATCCTTTTTTTGTATTGGTCTCAAATAATATTCTAATTTTCAGAGATATTGAATTTGGGATTTTCATTAGTTGTCAGTTTTAATCATCACAATTAAATGAAATAAACATTTGAAATCAGTCTGTGTGTAATGAATGAATATAATATCCAAGTTTCTCTTTTTGAATGTAATTACTGAAATAAATCAAATTTTGATGATATTCTAATTATATGACCAAGAAACATGATTCACACGTGCGTAGACAATTTCACATGCGTGAAACCTAATTCACGTACACACAAAAAAAATTCACGTGCGTGAAAAAAAATTATATTCACAAAAAGCAATTCACATGCGCAAAATAAAATTACATATTCATAAAAACATTTCACAAATGCAAAACACAATTCCTCAACATGACATCATGACTTTAGCGTAAACAGACACGCCACTTTCAAGTCAAGTTGCGTGTTATCTATACGCATTTTGAGATATCCGCGTGTATACGCCATTAATGTCCAAGTGATTCCGCGTATATGTACACGCCATTAAATTTCCGAGCGAAACGAAGCAAAATGTAGATCTACATCTGGGGAGCGATATTTTTTTTCCCTAGGATGGTAGGGGAAGACTCATAAATGCTATTAACCCCAGTGACGGGTAGGTTTAGGGACGGGGTGGAGGTAGGTCATATATTTATATATACAGTAATAACGTTAAGTCAACTGCGTTCATAAACACGCTGAAAAGCGATTGTGCGTGTTGATAGCACGCCAAAAATGGAAATACGAATTGGCGTGTCATACACACGCAGTTTTATGAGATCAGTCTGAATTCCTAGATATACAACAGTGCACAAAAACCTTTGAATGTTTAAAATGTACGAGAGTGTCCTTGAATTTGAATGTGCAAATCGTCATTCACGTACGAATCGCCATGGATGTGTGTGTGTCTATTTTTGAGACTTTCCTGGCAGCGCTTACTCGTAAAACAGAGCAGTCTTACCTGTCTATGAGTCTCAGAGCAGTCGTACTCTTTAGCCAATCAGATTTAAGCTTATCAATCGACCAATCAGTATCACGTGAGGGCGGGCCTGTCTGGATGTCACGTCATCAGCTTTCGACTAGTTCATGGCTGAGCAGAGGTGCAGTTACTCGTTCATTTCTGTGTTAACTGAAGTTAAAGAAGCTTGAGATCAGTTGATGCAATAGTTTATTAACTGCGGTTTAATCCACATGTGAACATAAACATTTAATTTTAGTATTGATGGATTTTCATGTCCTGTCCACAGTCCACCACACATTCAACTGATGATAATGTATATAATGACGTGCATATATAGGAGACATGTTTTGTTTTAAGCATCATATATTATGTAGTTTTATTGTTTCAGATTTCCGAGACAGATGATGTATGAAGTTGCAGACAACCAGTACTGTGATCTTAACATTCCTACTGTAAATCTTTGAAAACAGTCATGTTGCAAGCCATCCATTTTGACAGTTGTTTCAACAAGAGGTTGAAAGTGATGCATTGTTACTGTATTCATTTGTCTCCTGCAGACTATATACACTGTGTACTATGAACACTGCAGTCGTTAACGCCAGACAGAAGGGGTCACACCACCATATGGAAAGAAGCGTAAATGGGTGAAGCATAGTTTACTGTAAAGCTACGTCTTAGTGTTGCTTATCTTGGCGAAAGCCGAGTACAAATCAGCATGAAGTTTTAACATCTACTCTCGTGTAATGGAAATCAAATTATGTACACGCTCTAGGAATACAGGCCCGCTATGCATGCTTTATTAAATGTTCTTGTCAGAATTAAAAGATGGTAAATGGACTGCATTTATATAGCGCTTTCACAGACCCAATGGCCACCAAAGCGCTTTACAATTTGCCTCACATTCACCCATTCACTCACTCACACACCGACGGCAGTGTCAGCCGTGCAAGGCGCCATCCAGCTCGTCGGGAGCAGCTGGGGTTAGGTGTCTTGCTCATGGACACCTCGACACTTGGTCAGGTGGAACCAGGGATTGAACCACCAACCTTTCGGTTTGTAGACAACCTACATGAACTACTGAGCCACTTTGAAAAGATTCAAAGACATGGTTCAATTTGATGTACACGTTTTATTAATTTGAAAGTTTCCGAAATCCTTTGGGAATAAAATATATATAAAATGACATGATTAATGTTCCTGGCTGTTACATATGAAGATCATGAACTGACAGTCTTAAGTATGAAACACAACATTCAGTACAGAGAAATATACGTCTCTTCCAGAGTTGTGAGATTCAGTCAGAGTCTACTTTGCTTTTAAAGTATGTATATTTAAGTGTAATACATCAAGTGAAAAGTGAACAAATGAAATGTGTTCAGTTTAGGACATCAGATTTTCTCGTGATATTTAAAATAGTAAAAACCTATAGTACAAGAGGTGCAGAGTGCAGGCAGAGGACGTGGGAAATTAAGTGATGGTATTTGAATAGAGTTTACTGAGTAATCTTAGTCGCATAATCTTAATAGCCTCTCTATGATAAATAACTTTGTCTTATCAGCATAAAATCAGATTTGCCTATTTTATTAGGCTAAGTAAAATTAATGCTTCACAATATTGTCCTGTGAGACCTTAAGATGACAATAAAAAACCTGAGATGACAATACAGCACAAAACCATGTTGAATATATTGGTAACACTATACAATATGGTAATATAACTAAGTTAACATTAGTTAATGTATTAACTAACCATGAGCAATACATTTGTTGTGGTGTTTGTTAATCTTTGTTAACATTAGTTAAAAATACAGCTGTTTATTGTTAGTTTACAGTGCATTAACTAATGTTAACAAGATTTTAATTAAGTATTAGTAAATGTTCAAAATTAACATTTACAAAAAATAATAAAGGCTGTTTAGGTGCAGTTCATTATTAAATTCGTTATTGTAAAGTGTTACCAATTAAGATATTAATACCAAAAAAAAGTATAAAAGAGAATAAAGAAATAACATAGATTAAGATGTTTGACTGCTATCCAGATGTCACACCAAAGGGGAATAATCCTGAAAAACACAGGGAAACAAGTGTTAATAATTTAACAACATACACAAATGGCAAATAAACAGTGGGTGCTCATTAAAATAGGTCTATTCACCATTTAAAGAACAATCTCGATGAGGCCAGTGCTGAGAGGGCTAGGGTGGGTATTGCCCACAGATGATTGTTTTGCACTCATTAGCGTGATGATTGTAGCTGTGAGAGCTGTCTGTACAGCTAAAATACAACAAAACAAGCATCATTCATCTTCATTTTTGACACGATATGGGACATCTGATTTACAACAGCACTTGCTTACATCAGTTATAGTTCATAAACTATTGCTTCAACTGATCTCAAGCTTCTTTAACTTCAGTTAACACAGAAATGAACGAGTAACTGCACTTACCTCTGCTCAGCCATGCTCAGCCACTAGTCGAAAGCTGAAGACGTGACATGCAGATAGATAGGCCCGCCCTCACGTGAACCTGATTGGTCGATTGATAAGCTTAAATCTGATTGGCTAAAGAGTACGACTGCTCTGTTTTACGAGTAAGCGCTGCCAGGAAAGTCTCAAAAATACACACACACACACACACATCTATGGCGATTTGTATGTGAATGACGATTTGCACATTCAAATTCAAGGACATTCTCGTACATTTTAAACATTCAAGGGTTTTTGTGCACAGTTGTATATCTACGAATTGTGTTTTGCATTTGTGAAATGTTTTTATGAATATGTAATTTTATTTTGCGCATGTGAATTGCTTTTTGTGAATATAATTTTTTTTCACACACGAGAATTTTTTTGTGTGTACGTGAATTAGGTTTCACGCATGTGAAATTGTCTACGCACGTGTGAATCATGTTTCTTGCGTGAATTATAATTGAGACTATTCTGCTTCCATAGTGATCCACTTAAAGCAGTGAGGATTTGTGTGCAGAGAGTATAGGCCAACTAAAAACTCAAGGGTGAACTAAAGATAATAATAATCTGTAACTCAAAATACAAGAGGTGAGAATTAGGCCTATTCCAGTCCTCGGGTGACTTCTAGCGGTGAGTAATTTAAACTGCTGCCAGTATGAAATGTCAAACACCTCTACAAAATGGATTGTATTCATTGCAACAACACATTTTATAACAATAGGAAAACATTATTTGTGACTAACTGTAAAAGTGAGTGTGCTATTTTACTTAGAGCCTGTTTAATCAATTGCCTATTGATTTTTCTGGCATTTAAAGTTATAATTTTTAGTAGCCTAACTGAAATAAAAAGCACAGCCCTCTTAAATTGTTATAATATCATCACAGTTGTATAATATCTGTAAACAAATCAACACGATCAAACCAAACTGGCAGCTAGATATGCCAGTGTGGAGCATTTTTAAAGTAGGCCCACTTAAAAATGTCAGCTTATTTGAATGACAAATATTTGCTTAGGCATAAATGTACTAAAACAACTGACCAAGAATGACAAGGCATATGGGGCATGATGATTTGCATAATAGTTTAGATAGCCTATGTAAATTAAATGTAAATATTTTTAAGTAAGATTTAGATTATTATTTTAACATTTAAAATAGTTTTTTAGGCTCAATTTTTTTTCTGAGCATAATCTTATTTTATTGGCACACATACTCACCAAACGCAACGCAGGGAAAACGGTGATTGGTCAAAAATATGATTGGCAATACTGTAAACCAACCATTGCAGTGCACGAATGAAAATAGACCAATAGCGACAAGGGGCGGAGATTTTGAAGTAAATGAGGAAAAATGGCGACCACAGTGATGAAGTTGAACGGGACTATTTACACAACTGTAATGAATTTGCCGTACAGTCTGGCAAACAAAATTAGAGTATCTGTGTTATTAGTTTTAATACTCACTTTTGCGAGTAGTAGTTCTGGAGAAAACACACATGAAGATAATGCTTATGAATTTCTCAAGCGAGAGTATTCGCTGACTAAGCCGTACCAAGGTAAGCGTCTATTCCTATTCGCTCAGTTACGTTAAACAGATCCCCTGCCAAAAGTGGCACCTGTTTCAGCAAAGTCAACTAGTTGAGAAAAAAAATAGTTCAGTGAGACCACAAGTTTATTGTTAGGACGATAAGATAACTGTCTCCTTTTTTTTCTTTTGTTATTTTTGGTTGTCCTTTTCTTGCTCTCGTAAGAGTGGCTGTTTTATTTCGCAACTGCAGTGATTTCTCACGTCGTCCATAGGGCGGAAGTTCAGGACAAGTGTAGATATTCCGGTTCATATGCTTTATTAAACAACGTGAACGTGAATTTATTGTAACTTTTACCTTGAACTATCCCTTGCATTTACTCATACAGCTTGAGGGAGATAAGGTCATGGTTATCTAGAAACAAAAATAAAAAATGCTAAATAAATAAAATGACAAAAATATTATGCTAATGTTAAGATGCTAAACATATATATATATATTTGTTCGAGTGTCCGTGCGTGCATGCCTTTACATTTACTTTAAAATGTTGATGTATGCTCACAGGACTGGGCTCCTCCAGCTCCTCACACTGGGAGTTCATGGGCAACACCATGATCATGCCTGAACACATACGGCTGACACCAGACTTGCAGAGCAGACAAGGAGCTGTGTGGAGTCGCATTGTGAGTTTGAATGACAAGAAAACCTGAAACGCCACCTTGGGTTGAATCTAGAGCTATTTGGCAGCTCAACCAAAGAGGTTCTTGAGATAATGTGTAATAGTCAGGCTTGTTAATCAGTGTGTTTGTGTATGTAGCCCTGTTACCTTAGGGACTGGGAGCTACGAGTGCAATTTAAGATCCATGGAGAGGGTAAGAAGAACCTGAATGGGGATGGCCTTGCAATATGGCTGACTAAAGAGAGAATGCAAATTGGTAAGAAATCATCATTATTTCAAATTTTCAAAATATAGATTTTTTCCATGATATGACTATTATGGCTTTTTCGTTCTTTGTGTTTTCCTCTAGGACAAGTGTTTGGAAACGCAAATCTTTTTACTGGTCTGGGTGTTTTTGTAGACACTTATCCGAATGATGTCAAGCAGATTGAGGTATACCGCCACTAAACATTAGCCAAAAAAACTGAATTACCATAGTATACATGTCATGTCCTTATCATAATATGTCATGTCAGCTTTAAAAGTAATAAGAAACCATTTATTAACCAACAAGTGAAATTTTTAAAATAACATAACCCCTGGCCTGAAAGTAAGAAATAATCTAACCTGTTTAATTTCTGTCTCTTTTTCAGAGAACGTTTCCTTTTATCTCTGCAATGGTCGGGAATGGTAGTGTAGAATATGAACATGAACGAGACGGACGGTCTACTGATCTTGGTGGCTGCACTGCTCACGTTCGCAACGTTGAATATGACACGTTCCTCTTGATCAGATACATGAAGAACAGACTTACAGTAAGAGACATCTTTACATTCTGTGTTTCTTTATTCAGCCAAAGAGTAATACAATACTGGTGCAGTGCCGCACCAGTTCCGTCTCTTATACTGCCATAATGATACTCAAGACATGGGAAAGGTTACATTTTCTTGATCTCGTGGTGATGCGGATAATGGAAGTATTGTTTAGACAGATGTTGGAAAGCAGCCTTCAGTTCCATTTGCACCTTCATTTGCTGTTCTGTCTTTCAGGTGATGATGGATACTGATGGGAAGCAAGAGTGGAAGGACTGTCTGGACATCCCTGGAGTGAGGCTGCCACAAGGGTACCACTTCGGGGTCTCGTCAGCCACTGGAGATTTATCAGGTAAGGACCATCCTTTCACTCCCTTTTAGTCCAGCAGATATTCAAATCTTATCTGAACCAACCTATATTCACCCAAAAATGAGTTAGTTCACCCCAAAAATATATAATAATATCCAATAATTTACTCACCTTCATGCCAAGGTGTATATGATTTTCTTCTTTCAGCCAAACACAATTGGAGTTATATTAAAAATATATCCTTGCTCTTCCAAGCTTTATAATGGGAGTGAAAAGAGCCTGTTTTTGAAGCCAAAAAAGTGCATCCATCCATCATAAAAGTAATCCATACGGCTCCAGGGGTTTAATAAAGGCCTTCTGAAGCAAAGCGATGCGTTTGTGTAAGAACAAATTCCATTTTTAAAACATTATAAACTCAAACATATAGCTTCCAACAGATGGCTATACGCATCGATTTACAGAGAAAGAGTAACCCCTGACCTGACGCATGATGTATTGATGAACGTGGAAGTGCAGAGGATAGAGTAAAGAAAACACCAGTCACGAATTATAAGTCTAAAATGAGAATTTAAAAAAAAAATTGTCGGAGGAGCTTGAGCTTGTTGCCCAGCCCTATTTGTTTGAACCGCAAGCGGTGCCTACTCTCATCGAAGTTTATGCTACTCCTACATCCTACAGCATATGCCTCCGATGCGACCGTTCTAATGACAGACAAAACACAAATCTCAGACATTCGCTGGTGAAAAAACGCGTAACTCCATTTGAGCTTGATTTCGGAAAAATGTTAATAGTATAACGACACAAGTCCATGGTTGATTGGCTGGTTAATGTTAATGTTATTAACCAGTTAATTGTAATTTCAAACAAGCGTTTCTGTTCAGAATGTTGAAACATGATTTCGTTTTTGTTTATGTTCCTGTTAAATTTGGTTTGTTTCTGGGGGGGTTTTTTCGTGGGGTTTTTTCACACTTTTAGCACATTAATAACCAAAAGAATCATTCGAATATTTTTAAATAATTTTTAAAAATGATTTTTGTTTTTCCATTTTTATTTTATTTATTTATTTGCATGTGTTTTTTTCTAGATAACCATGACCTGATCTCCCTCAAGCTGTATGAGCTTACAGTGGAACGGAGTCCTGAAGAGGAAGAGGAACAGCAGGAGATCACGTTGCCTAGTGTAGACTACCGACCGGACCCTAATGGTAATACAGTTACAAAAAGATTATACCTTCATTATATGTCAAGATATTTGGCGGAGGAGTACAATTAGCTGCATCTTACAAATGTTTTCTTTACACAGTTTATGTGGAGGATGAAGGAAGGAGCATCATCACCGTCTTCTTTCTCTTCATTGTTTCCGTCGTTGCACTGGTTGTAGTGATTGTGGTAACTATCTTTCTATATAATCGCTATAAAGAAAACCGCCGCAAGCGCTTCTACTGAGCAGACTAAAGAGAGTGTCACAGGTAGGAAATGGGACGAAAGATCCAACGTGAGTGTGACTGGCATTTTTGCAAAGGACCACTTCTGGTCCTCACCTCTGCCACCAACAGGAAGGACCTAAAGGCCAACAATGAACTAAGAAACCATACCTGACCTCTCCAAGTGGAAACTGACCACCTCAATCATTATCATCTCAAAAAACTGTTCAAAATTATTTGAAAGTGTGTGTGTCTGTTTTTGAAGGTCTCTCCAGACTTTTGTGTATGTTTGCTGTATTTTTGTACCAGTTACACTGACCTTGGCCTTTCACCCTGAGGCACCACAGAGAACAATGTGTGACAGCATTTACAGAGTTAAACAAACTGTTGTAATCTCAGGTTGTCTATTGCAATGCCACTGCAGAAATCCCCAGAGCCCCTGTGTTTTTCTTTAAATTAGACAGAAATTGATCAAACGAAAATATGAATGTGACTTCGACTTTGAAATGTCACAATCTTGGTTACCAGTCTTCAGTAAATAGCAGTGCCAGAAAACCCCCCCATCTGTTATCATAATCACTTAGTTGTCTGCAGTCATGTTTAACTTACATCAAAGTCATTTGCTTATCATCCTTCTATAAGTTATATTGGCCAGCTGTACTGTTATAAACAGACAGTAACAACCATCAATGTGAATGTGAAGAATATTTTTCCCAAACTTCTTTTTGTAATGAATATAGGTAAATATTGGTGCTTTGATGTATTTTGTTATATGTGGTCCCTTTTTATGTATCCAAAACTGCACTGAAATGCTTGGCCACATGGAGCTTATCCAAAGTTTCTTTGTGAAACATAATTTAACTACTGTAGCTTTCAACTTGTAATAAACCTGTTATTTACATGATAAACTTTTATTTTACATGTCTCCATGGCCTTATTTGAACACCATGTTTAATAATCTTGATATAAGAAGTTGATGGCATGTTGTGAATTCCTAAATCTTAATATCTTCCATAAAGAAGCAGAGATGCACTGCAAACATTTTTGTCCATGTTTCAGTCTTCGCTGCTGTACAGCTAAGCAACATTTGTCCATTGTTTTATACTGGCCTGAGATTGCATTGCTGTTCTCATGAGCTCAGTGATTGAGCAAGCTGCTGTATCAAACTCCTGTTTTATGTTTTCATGGTTCTCACAAACATGTTGAATGATATAAATTCTAAATTAAACAAGATAAAACAAAATTAAGTTTGTCTTATAAATGGATGTTTGGTAACTCAAGATTTATTTAGATTTTCATACACTCTAAAAACATGTTTTGGCTCAAAGAATGCAACCGTTTACATCAGTCTTTTAATTGAGTTTGAGGGACTTAATTGTGTTTGATAACTCAAAAGTTATTCTAACTAATTTTAACATATAGAATGGTGGTTGTGGGACCAATTCTAAATCAATCTTTTATCTATTCCAGTTCAAATAGAAAACAGCTAGTATAACATGCTAAATATACAGGACCTCATTTAGCATTCACTGGATATGTAAGCCATTAGTTGTCACTGATATTATCACATATGTTGCTTATATGTATTAAACATAGGCTACCTTCATGTAGCAACCCACAAGCATTAGGCCTACTCTTCAGCACTGTGTGCTAACCACAAAAATATCAACATAACAGAATAGGCTTGTTTGAGATGAGCAAAATCTGCGCAGAACCGATCACCGGTGATCAGCGCGAGATGCATGCCGGTTAGAAATGTGTCCGAGTGCGGTCCGCCTGGCTCTGATGTCATGCTGGCGTAGCCTATGTCAAAAACCTCTTGCTAGAGCAAGACGGCCGTGTTGGATTCTGCAGTATAGTATGGAAGGCCAAAAGGGCCAAAACGTGTGAAACTGTCCTGTAAACACGTAATTACGTCATAACACGCAATTTACACATTAATATGTAATTACGTGTTATGTATGGAAGGCCAAAACGTGTGAAACTATGGAAGGCCAAAAGGGCCAAAACGTGTGAAACTGTTGTGTAAACGCGTAATTACATCTTAACACGCAATTTACACGTTAAGAAGTCATTTACACGTTAATACGAAACTACTATGACAACTCACCGTGGTCGCTGTTTGATCAGCTGTGCTAGCGTTCAGTCGTGATTCTGACGCAATTGTCGCACCCATGCATTTTATACTGACCGTGATCCTGCCAGTATTTGCATGCTTCGCAACAATTGGCCAGCTGGCATTAGCCCATAAGATTTCAGCAAAAGTGGAAAAGGGAGGAGTTCCCATATACGTCACAGCTTGTTTGAGATGAGCAAAATCTGCGCAGAACCGATCACCGGTGATCAACGCGAGATGCATGCTGGTTAGAAATGTGTCTGAGTGCGGTCAGCCTTGCTCTGATGTCATGCTGACGTGTGTCAAAAAACTCTCGCGACTGCAAGGCGGACGTGTCGGATTCTGCTGACGCGCACAGTTGCTCTCCACCGACTGCACTGATAAAAAGCATGATGGGAAACGACTTGCTGACGACACAGCTTAATGCTCATTGGTTATTGTTCTCTTTTAAAATGTTAGGTTTTAAAACTCTGAAATCATGTTTTATGTGTATACGTATGTTATGTGTAAATAAACTCTCTGACATTGCGATATGGGTTATGTGATGTCATTTTTATTAAAACAATATATATATATATATATATAAACATGTCTGTATTAAAGAAAAAAATATTGATAAACACATTTAGAATGTAATTAAATAACAAGTACTTTGGGTGTCTTGTTCATTTTATTTATTTTCATATAAAAGAAACAGAACTTAAATTACATCCAGTTTATTAGCAACACCGTGCACGGGCATGAATCCCGTGAATCCCGCGATATCAGTTTTTGATCTCACAGGTGTCAGATCCACTGCGAGAAGAGAGATCTGTCCGTCTTGCCCGCAATTTGTTTTACTCCTTCTCTCACTGCAGCCGCCTACTCTCGCATACATTTCAGGTGAGGCAAGGCGCATCTCAAACAAGCCTTCTCTGTAGGGAAGGGCGTCGTTAGCCGGTACCCTCTTACGTCACAGGGCACCACAACTTCCAATAGGAAAATTCAACTGCAGTAGCCACCGTTCAACCTGAAGAGGGCAGCACTCAGACATTTTTACACCATATATTGTAGAATTAAAACACTTTATACCCAAATGTCAAATAATTACTTGAATCAATGAACAGCATTAATAAAGCCCCAGTCTTGCAGATCATTAACTAAAAAAAGTTGTTTTAGGGTTTAGTTACCCTTTAAAATAAATTAAATTCTAGAGAGAGAGAGAGAGAGAGAGAGAGAGAGAGAGAGAGAGAGAGAGAGAGAGAGAGAGAGAGAGAGAGAGAGAGAGAAATTGAGAAATTCGGCCTTGAGACGAAAAATGTTTGCATTTCATTGAAAGCTGTTTTTTTCCCCGTCAGGACTGAATCTGTTCAATTTCCCCTTTTCTGTGCATTGGTTACCAGTAAAAGAGGAGAAGAGTATAAGGTCTGAACATGCAAATTACTCAAAAAATTTTGACACATGATGATATAATAATGAGGCAATATGAATCTAAAAAAAAATTAGTTTTTGTCTTCTCGTCAGTGTTTTTGATAAAGACTCTTCAGTTTACAGAGATATATAGGTGACTGGAAAAACATTTTTAACTAAATGATAATAGGGGTTTAAATTTGACTGTAACACATAGACTCAAACAGTTTTCAAAAATGTGTAAACACATGTGCTGGTCCATTGTTTACTATCTACTTTATTATTTGATATCCATTAATACCCAAATATTTAGAAATGTTTCAAAAAAGACAAAAGTTCATGTCATGCTTATTTGTATGTGTGTCTTTTTTATTAGTGTGGTTTCAGCATGAAGCATTGCACGAAAATAGAACAGGTTAGGTTTTTTCTCATGCTTCTCTGAAACAGATATATTTTTGGGTACATGCATGTAAGGCATGTGGTATAGTGACCGTGAATCATGAATTTTCATAGGACCTCTTTCTTTCTCTGTAGCATTAGTTTTCTTCAACACCCCTGCACTGTTAGACACTGCGTCATTGAGAGAGGAAGTAAGACTTGCTGTTCTCCTGCTGCCAGTAACAGACTTTAAAAACAACAGTCGCAAAGGGTACAACTGTGCAACTTAATTTAGGATTATTCTTTGGAGCATCCTTACGGAGTAAATTAAGGGTAAGAATATTAAATCTATTATATTTTCTTGAAATTTATTTTCATTCTATATTGTGTAAGTAGTAGCCTACACACATTGTTGCTTTTGTGTCTTTTTAATAATGTCTTTAACATAAATAGGTTTTTATTAAACATCCAGCTCATGTTTCAAGAAATTTATTTTGGTTCATTTTATATGTCTGAATATATTGAGTAGTGAATATATGAATTCTTGTTTACCTGACAATCGTTTAAAAATTGGATTTGAAAGAAGAATAGTTTTTTCAGGTAATATTTTTCTGTCCCGTCCGTGTTCATCTACATTTGTTTATCGGTTTTTATACTGATGAAAATAATTGAACTACAGTTGGTTTGGTGGAGGAAGTTACACAGGAAATGCATCACAGATAGTCAAATTATATATGGGCCTCCATTTAGTAGTTTCATGTGTTAGATATTTTTTCCACTATGTCAGCCCCACCCTCAGTTTCAGCACAGGAAATTCATTTTCTGACTTTACTGAGTCAGTGAACGTTGTGGATGCAAGCGGTTCGGGAGAGAACGCAAGGACTTCATGTGAGATAACAGTTTAACCTCAGGTCCGGTGTGTTTGATAACCTTGCAGAACTGAGCGACGCAGTGGAAGATGTCGTGCCTGAAGTGCCTGAAGTACACCATGTGTCTGGTTAACTTCATCTTTTTTGTACGTATCCATTTTCAGACTGTCACATCATGATATATCTAATTGCTTTTAGCACAAAATAGTTAATCTCGAGCCATTCAAAACCCTGGGTTAACAAGTTCCAGGGTCAGGCCATTTTTTCTTGCCTCAAACCTTAGCATACATTAAAAGATATTTATATACACAATAAAAAAAATGTCCTGTTGTTTATACAGAATAAAATCACTGGCAGCTGTGGTTGCTAGAATAATTGTCTAAAAATACAATAAAAATGTAAACATATTCATAGAACAACCTGAAAATTTCAAGATTTAAAACATCAATTTACAAAATATTTGTAAACAAATACATGTAACCGGTAAATTCAACAGCCCTTTTTTTATAGGCGTACTGAATTAGCAAGACCAATGTACTACTAAAATCTGTGTTATACCTTTGACACATACTGACAACCATCATAATAATAATGTGGTAAAGAGAAAACCACATGGCGAAGTGAAGTTTACCAGTTGCTTTTTCACAAGGTAAATACATGGTCAAGCACACCATCATGGGGGAATAAAACAGACAAAGAAGAAACAAGTAATTGCAAGTAATTCAGAGGGGCTTTTTTCAGCTGCTTCAATGATTTAAGTAAAATTTCAAAATAATTTTTAAATCTACAAATTTAACAAATCTACATTTGTGTAGCATAATTAGATGCATTCACAGCAAGCAACATGTTGAAATAATGATCTCGAGCACATCATTGGGCTTTTGGATAGCATCAATTACAGCCAGACGTTGTTGACGTTGACAGCAGCGCGAATTGATAGAAATGGAAAGAAAATAGTGCCGATTAAAACTGAGGTATGAATTTTGTCAGGCGTGTTTTTTGTGTGGTAAATTAATCAAGCTTTGAAACGCAAATCATTTTTTCACGTAAAAACGCACAGTTTTGAGGCCCCGGAAACTAACCGGGAGTACTTTCTTGAAAAACTTCCAGCGGCCAGAACTCTGACCAGGGAGGTGACTACAGAGTGGGTCAAGTGTGTATGCACTATAGTGCGGGTGAGGATTGCATACAACTTCATGTCTTAAATGGGCGAACTAACCCTTTAATGTACAAGATAAAAATGGAATGTTAAAAAAATGTTTTGATACACTAAGACCTTTTCACTCTACTTTTCAGATAGTGAAAATGGATTTGAATGTGTGTGAAGTTTCAGACAATTGGTCAAAAATAATTTGCCCTAATAGGCCAAAGTCAGTTATAAATGATGGCGCCCTTAAAAAAAAAGGTCAAAGGTCAGGTGTAGAAAACTAAATATCTGAAATGATTTTAGTCTTAAATCTATGTAAAATATAAAGTTTTTTTAATTCGTCCCATAGAGGGTTAACATTATCATTACAGATCTGTGGAGCTGCGGTCTTTGGAATAGGCATCTACTTGATGACATCCTCCAGGTTCTCTTCCATACTTCCCAGCCTTGAGGCTATGAACATAGCTAACAGTCTTTTCATCATTGGGATCATTATCACCTGCGTCTCCTTCCTGGGCTTTCTTGGAGCCCTAAAAGAAAATCGCTGTCTGCTAATATCTGTGAGTCTCATCGATCACTTACACTTACTCTCTGATGTTCATATAGTTTTACTTTTTACGTTCTTTTAATAAAACTCAACATCTCACTTGTTTTGTTTAGTTCTTCATACTGTTGTTCATTCTAATGTTGGCCGAACTGGCCACTGCCTGCATTCTGCTCATGTACGAGACACGGGTAAGAAAAAGATTTGTAGCTATATGGAAGCAGAGCATATGTGAGGAAAAGATGTATCAGATCCTGCTTTTTTACTTGCAGATCGTGGAATTCATTGATAAGGATCTTATGAGTGGTTTACAAAAATCCATAGAAAAAAGAAAAAACGTCACAGTTGTAGTTAAAGATGACTGGGACACAGTGCAAAAAACAGTAAGTGCCCGTTTACTGCAGATTACTTTGGAAATGTAATAGATTACAGATTACAAGTTACCCTATTTAAAATGTAATACGTAGTGTAACTATTTCAATTACTTTAATAAAGTGTTTGTAATAGTTATAACATTTACAAGTAGCTGTAATTTAATTACACATTTTTTCTCAGTAACTGTAACTGATTAGTTACATCTATTTTGTAATTAAACTACGTGACGCTGTTACATGTTACAACTAGTTACACCCCGACACTGATGAGGACTAAAGACTAAACCAAGCATCAGCATTACTACTGCTCAGTGTTGGACATGAACTGGACTATAACTAAAACCAGAAAAAAGATTTCCATTACTTGAAATAAAATCATTAATCTCAGCTAGATGCCAAAGCACCATTTCTCATTTTTATTTAGTTTAACTTGGTGTACTAAAGTAACTAAAACTTGAAAAAGTATATACGAATACAACTATATAGGCACATTTAAATAATCATAATAATGAGGACAACAAAATTACTAAAACTTTCAAATTAAAATGGAAACACAAAAATAAGAACTAATTTAAAATATATGAAACTATAATAGTATCTAAATCATACTGAAATACTGTTTCATATCAAATGGGCATAAAAAAACCATAGACTTACATTAATGGGTTGAATGTTGGTGGGGGACTGTCAGTTTGTTCCAGGCAAACCCCACACATTTCCTTCCGTTTTAAATGACTGTTTTTCCTCTAATAACAGTTTCAGTGCTGTGGAATCAATAACTCTACGGATTGGTTGAACAATGTACCAGAGTCATGCAACATACCTGGAAATAAAACACACAACTGGCCTCAAGTAATACAGCACTCATATCAGCTATATGTCAAAACAATATTAACGGAACATGGAGAAGCACATCAAAAACGTACACATCTCATTCAGTCTTATAGCATCATATGTATTGTCTTGTTGCGTTTAGGGTTGTTTCAGCAAGCTGAAGGCGACGTTTGACAACAACCTCTTGAACGCGGGGATTAGCGTCATTGTTGTCTGCATTATTGAGGTATGGGTTTGTCTTGTCCTCAGTGTGGGGAATACTAAAGGTTGATCTTCATTTCAAATGTTGTTTAGCAGCTATTGTATTGAAGTTTCACTCTTTTGTATTCATGACTATACATATTAATCTCTTTTTGTAGGTCTTGGCTATGTGTTTCTCCATGACCCTGTTTTGCCACATAAGTCGATCCGGGTTAGGATACAAATGATCAAAAACATTTCCATAGGAGATCTTCCACAGTTTGTGTTCTTAATAATCACTGTCCTACAAATGCCCCAAGACAGCCGGGACAGCCGCAGTTTAAGCTTGGCTTTATAGAAAGTGAACCATAACTGGTTCTTTTTTTCTTTTTTTTAAACTTTCAGCAGTATTATTTTTACTTTGACCATCACAACTTAAATGGAAACTTCCTAGGAGTTTTTAAACACTGAATTCCCCCACTTGCATTTGAATGTCAACTCATGATGATGGTGTAAGGGAGCTTTTCCATAATGAATCATCTTTACAGAGATATACACTCTATACAAGTTCTGTCTCTCTTTCATATCATAAAACATTAATGTTGAGTTTGACCTATATGTTCTTGTAACTAACTTGTTACATAGACTATAATTGTTTTTGTGTACTGAACAATGCAAAGCATTTATTTCTGATCACTTCTTTTTCTGACTTGGCAATGACTAAACCATTTGATTTCCCAGAATATACACGGTGGAAACCACACATGCCCTCTTGTTATTTAACAATTATACCAGTTGTAATGCGGATCTACAGCATAATTTTGTTTCTTCACTTTTCTTGTCTTTAGACCAATGTAAATTAAAATAAAACAATCAAAATGCTTTCTCTCCTTCTTGAAAAAGACAAACTAGCACTATGGTTGTGGTTGAAAGAGGAAGTACCACCAGTAGCAAAATCAACACTTCCGCAGAACACATTTGCACATTTACAAGTGCAAGGCTGCTTAGTTGGAAATATGCTTTCGGTCACTAAATTGCCTATAAGGTTCATGAAATATGAAATGTGTGTTTTCAACGGCAGTTGAAAAAAACTACATAAAACAAAAGATCAGAATTCAATGGTTTTATTTTTAGAACAAAATCCTCTCCACAATATTTAAAACCCAAAAAACAAAACAAAAAAAAGACTAAGATTTCCTTTACATGTTTTAAAATAATTTTGTTCTTTTTGAACCATCACACAAAAAAATAGAAACAAATACAATTTAATCTTTTTCTTAAAAAAAAAAAAAAAAAAGTAACTGTACACGGCAGAATACACCATTTTTCGCAAACACCCCATAGACCTCTTCAACTATACACGCATTATTGCAGTTCACCTAAAATATGCAAAACTAGTTTCTTTAAACAAAAAGTGATCTTTCATTATATTTTGTGTTCTGAAAAATGGTGGCTTGTATGTTGATCTAAAGTTTCACTCTTTTGCATTCATGTGCAAAAGCAGATACTGGATCTCATACTGATTATCTTCTTTTGGGCTTGATGGAAATTATAAAAGTGTGCTTTGAACAATTGAGGTGCTTAGAAAGATATGGGGAGGGGGGAGGGTGTATTTGTCCCACATGTATCTAGAGGGACGTTAAAGCCATTAAGGCAATGGTAGAAGTTACAGTTCTAATGAACGAGTAAGGCTGAAATTTGGAGGGAGTCTAATTCTATTGAGGTTTCCAGGCTGTAGTTTTAAAGCCATATAATTTGTTTATAGCTTTGAGGCCTGGTTCCACAGACAGGGCTTAGATTAAGCCAGGATTAGGCCTTTGTTCAATTAGGACATTTAAGTAGCTTTTATAAACATGCCTTAGAAAAATAAAAATAAAAACACCACTGGTGTAAATCTTATAACAAAACAATGGCACTGAAGTATTTTAAAATATGTCAGTGCAAGTTGCTTTCAGTTAAAACTGCTCAGACATGCATTTTAGTCTGGAACTAGACTTAAGCCTTGTCTGTGAAACCGGAGGTAAATGTATTACAAACTGCAATAGAACTAGCTGTACATCCATATATCTGTACAAATATAAACCGATAGTCTTGTTTTCTCAACCGTTATGAATAGAGAAAAGCATATAGTGCCATCTACAAATGCTTGATAACTCAATTACCTTCTTTAGTACAGAACAATATTATTACCACTGGTTTCTTAGGAAAATTCTACACTCAGAGAGTACCACATCATCATTCTACAAGAGGCCAGAAACACTTTACACACAACACACCCTGTAATATATATATATATATATATATATATGTATATGTATATGTGTGTGTGTGTGTTTGTGTGTGTGTATGTATATATATATATATATAGCCAGGTTTGTCCGAAACTACAACATATTAATTTCCCCTTTCCAATAGTCATTGAGGGGATGTGAAACTATCTTTCATGAACAAAAGGTATAGAATCGCCCAATGAATCTTCCATAGGCATCATATTTGGAATGAGTACAGCACAATGGGGAACCCAGCCCCATTCGAATATTGCAAGATAAAAACCAAAGCTCTGCCTTTAGTACAAGTGTCAGTTATGAAACAATAAGTTACATATATTAAGACTCCATTAAAAGGGCAGATGGAAAATGTAGATCACATAAGGCCCCACCATTGTAGGTTTCAGTCAGTCCTATTGAAACCAGCTGAATGGGAGGAAAATGAACTTTAATATTGCTATTAAACAGCACGACTGTTTCAAAAAGACATGCTTTTGAGTTTAGTGAATAAAGGAACCAATGAACCAAAAGAATACAGCATCCAGAAGCAATCCCTCACCCCATGCTGCCACAAATTCGATTTGAAAGAAATGCTTTTGCTCTTACTAGAGCCCTTAGAGAGCGGGCCCTGTGGAAACGAAAGAGCATCTTAAGTTTGATCATCTCACTCAACACTGAAACTGATCAGATTCAGAGTCGATTAACCAGAGGTCAGCAGCGGGCATCAAGTTCGCAGCCTAATTTAAGAAATTTAAATTTTTTGTTTCAAAAACTGCTCGAGGACATCAACCGTAAGCTGCTGAGCGACTGCAAAATTAAAACTGTGTTCACACAGGAACGCAGAAACCCAGAGAAAGTGACTGTATACAAACATCCAACACCACAAGCAACAAAGGCATTCGGTTAACAACACCATGTGTGAGGTCAGACTGGGAAGAAGTGTCAAGTGCTAGTTTACCAGTCCTGCTTATGGTCATCATGTGCCATTTTAGTTTAGTTTGTGAACGGTTACTCAGTTTTAAGAAGCAATATTTTAAAACAAACAATCATTCATTTATAAGTCAAAAAGCATATGTTCTCATTTCAAAGCAAAAAAAAAAAAAAAATCGTCTATTTTTCCTTCCCCGTCACTTCAGGAAGTGAACTGCTTTGAGCATACCAACAGGATTTGTTCCTTTTTCTTGAAATGTGATTATGCTACAAAATTTAAAGCTGACCAACATACAGAAGCAGCCCAAATGTAAAGCCAAATAAAATAATTTTTTTTTTTAAATATCATAAATGCACAGCACAATTGTTAAGGTCACAAGTCACATGTACATCCAACCTAATCTGACACCAGATAAGAGTTTAAGCAATATTTCCCATAAAATAAAATAAAAAAATAAAATAAAATGTCCCATCTGAAAAATAACGGAATCAAAAGACGGCAAAAAATTACAATTGGTTTATGACCATGATCTCACAAGATTGTTATGAACTAAAAGCAACTGCCTGCAAACCGATGTGTGAGCAGAGTCTCTGACTGATGTAGATGAAACATCACAATGTGCTATCGCTGGGCAATGAAGTTCAAGCTAGGAGAACAGGTAAAGAGAGAAAAAAAAGAGACAATCTCCCTGCTGGTTTGCTTGTTCTGCAGAAGAAGAAAAAAATAAAACCCTACTTTCATCTAAAAGTAAAAAAGGTAATGTGTAAGCCACCATAACACATTTTGAAATATACCTCAAAAAAGGAGGTTATATTAAGATTGTGCCGATACATTGACGATATGATGTGTGGATTTTAAAATCCAGTAAGTGTAGTAAGAGAGCACGTTTATTTCCTCCTTCAGTTTTAGAAAGCAGCTGGTCCAGATAGAATGTGACATTCTCTACAGGCAGCTTTACGGAGGAGCAACCGGAACCAAAAAAGATGAGAACAGGAGCATGAATAAGTTGATAAACGTGATGTGTGTGTTTTACTATATGTAGGTCCAATTAAATAATTAGGGTGCTCTCAGGAATGTGTGGAAAAATGGGAGGAACTCAGGATTCCATGCTGGGAATGATGCTGAGAAGAGCGAATCATCTCTGAGAGTCTAACAGAGGCAGGAAGCCTCGCGTGGTGTGAAGGAAAAGCGGGTTCAGGTCCTCGGCGTGTACAGCACGGTGTAGAGAGGGCTCAGAGGCACTCCGCTCGATTTTTGGCAACAGATCCTGGACCTGCTCGATCCCTACCAAGATCTGAAGAACAGCAGGAATGAAACATGAGAGGCTGTTGCTTTATCTGACATAACAGTGCTGGGAGTATTCCATCCACAGTGTGACAGAGATAAGAGCTCTGGTTTATTCTCACCTGTGGGAAAAGAGGCCGCTCATCCCGTTTAAATTTCAGACAGTCGATGATGAGCCTCTTCATTGATTTAGGGCAGTTACTCGACAATTTACTGAGGTCTGGAGACAAGTACCCACGACCCACCATGAAAATAATCTACAGGAAGAGAATAACCGAAAATCAAACACTGCATTTCATAGTTTAAAAATCACAAAAACAACTTCCACGGAAGAAAGCCATACAGTCAACATAAGAGTGAGTAAATGATGACAATTGTCATTTTGGGCTAAACAATTTCCAGTAGCCATGTTTCCATCCACCTGTTTTTATGCAAATTTTAGGATATTGCATAAAACAAAACCAAAAACAACGGTGGATGGAAATGTCAAGCTGTACATGAATTCTCAAAAAATGTGCATAAAAAAACCTGACTTCCAGCAACTTCCATTTTTATTAGATATTTTGCACCGATTTCCCAGGAAGTGATTATCTTGTTCTCTTAAACACATGGAAACAGCGCTTTATTTGCAAAAAACATATGCGATATTCCTATTTTGCACATAAATTCATAACTTTGGATGGAAACATTGCTATTTTCAGTCTGAACGGAAGGTTTCTGGGCTGTAAATTCAACCTAAAAAAAACAATCCATTAACCTCTAATTCTGAAACTATACACAAATTCCTGCTACATAACTGCAAGTTGGCAAAGTGATGGTGTCATATGTCTGACCTGATCGCGGTTGTTGATATTTGAATAAGGCAAAGTCCCAGACATCAGTTCATAGAGCACCACTCCATATCCATATACATCTGACTGGAAGGTGTATGGGTTAGTGTCTTGCATTCTGATCACCTCAGGGGCCTAAAAAAACAACAGTTTCACAGCAGGCGGTACATTTTACTTCACAACAACATAATATAGGATTAAACTACTTCAGATAAACTGTACACTACCAGGTATTAAGATTAATTTAGGATTCTGGATGACACAATTTCTTACCATCCACAGGATGGAGCCACTGGGCTGTTCGACCTGCTGAGAGCCACTCCAGCGAGACTTTACCGTGGCCAGCCCGAAGTCACCGATCTTTACAGTCCAGCCTTCGTGCAGGAAGATGTCTGACACATGAGCTCAGGCGTATTATGCAGTACACAGAACGAGAGTAAATACTACAGTTATTAGAACAACATCACTAGGGAGAATGTATCAGCATTATTATTCCAGTAAATCATCAATCTTAGCCTGTATAGAGTAGTTTTGTTTGGCTATCTTTGCATTATTAAGTACCCAGAAGCCCTATATTAATATGAGCAGAAATGTTAAAACATCCATGAGTAGATATCGAATGTATTGTAACAGTGAGTGTAAACTCTTATGCCTAAAATAATTTTGGTAAATGAGACAATTCTTTCTTTACAAGTATTTTATGACAGACAGCAGCTTGGCAATCTACTAGGAGATGACAGGATGCAACAGTGATGCCATCTACTGGCAGAAAATGGGCTGAATCTGATCCATCCTGCAACAGATCTCTCTCACAAACAATACAGGCAAGAACCCACTGCTAATACATTATAGAAAGGATACTATTAGATTTCAAGTCCCGATGAATGATATTCTTGGCGTGAAGATAACTGTCAAGGAAAGAAAAGTAAAGTACCAAATTATGTACAAAAAAATTATTAAGTTTCCAGTACAATCATATATCACTCGTGGATTTAAGTGGACATTTGCGCTGTTTTCCAGTACGAGTCTGTCCTGTGACTCAGAGCAGAACAAAGAGTGCACCAAGTGTGTTATCTTTTAGTGTGAGAACCTCAAGTTGTTTTTATGAAGGTGCAGGTGTTCTTTGTTAATCAAAAGTCCTAATTAAAAACAATATATCACTATTGGTTATACAGGGTGCATGTAGTGATCATGCTTAACCACACTAGATGGTATTATAATAATGATATATTAATGGTTAGTCTGAGAGTGTAGAGGACATACAATTCAATGTCTGTTTTAACATTGATGATAATATTTTTGTGGAATCAGGATTCTTGGTTGAAAGGAACAAGATTTCCATTTAAAATAAATGCTATGTCACATTATAAATATAAATTGAATGCATCCTTGCTGAATAAAAGTATTTTCTTATTATAAAAAAACTCTACTGACCACAAACTTTTAAACAGTAGTGTACATTAACATTTTATAAAGTCTTGTTATATAAACACCATATAATTGGCACATCGAATACACTACATATAGGATAGGGGCTAACATGTCAATCTAAAAAAATGTAAAAATAATTCTTACTCCATGCCCTGTGCAGTCTGGCGAGCAACATCGATACGGCGCATGGTGTCAAACTTGGTCTCAGTAACATGCAGGTGGCGGTACAGGCTGCTGCCTTCACACCACTGTGTGATAATGGCAAAATTTGGCCTCGTCATGAAGCCCATGAACAGCAGAATGTTGACGTGGCGTGTTTTTCTGTGGAGCAAGAAAGTCAAATTTGTCATATCTAACAGAAATAAGATGTCTGATTATTTGAACTTAAGATAAATGTGTTAGTGAAGCAGAAAATTACAGTACAGTAGCATCACAGCTGATTATTAAAGATCATTGACAGGCTTTGATGCCCTTCATATATGATCATACAGATGACTCACCGTAAAACCTGCATCTCATTTTTAAAGGCCTGGAGCTGCTCCGGCGTGGGCTCTGTCACTCTAAGAATCTTGATAGCCACGTCTCCATGCCACTTGCCTTTATAGACGGTCCCAAAAGAACCTGCTCCAATCCTCTTTAACATGGACACCTCCCGTGAGTGCACCTCCCAGTAGTAACTGGAGTCTCTGTAACCTCCCCGGTGCTAAAAACCACCAACAAAACAAAAATACAAATTGTAATGAATCTGAATCATTTGGGCTTCCCATCAAATAAAACACACTCACCACTTTCTTTTTATCATCAGATGAGGATTGCTTTCGCTCCTTGGGCTCAGAAGGGGATTTGTGGGGTCTTCTTCCTGGTGACCCTAGGTGGGGTGGGCTAGTGGAAGGCTTAGGAGAGGACTCTTGCCCTGTGGACAACACTAGAATATGAGGGCCAGTATATAAATACACAAAGAGGTGTAGTTAGATGTGTCATTCAAATCAGTGATGGACAAGAAACAAAAAAGTGAGTGTGTGAAGAAAAAGAAATGTGCTCATGTGAGTGATGGGCAGTAAAACTGAAAAAACTATGAGAAAAAAAAAAACTACTCACCCATTGTGCTGATTTTGAATGACTCCTGAATGAGAGTGGGGGGAAAAATGAATAAATACATGCAATGGAGGAGAGATGATCAAGGAGGCATGCAGAGCCTCCATAGACATATTTTCTGAAGTAATATTTCTTAATATTTGATATCTAGCCAAGTTAATACTCTAGTACAGGGGCAGTTCACCCAAAATGCATTTACTCACACTCTTGAAATTTCAAGCCTGCATGACTAACCTTTCTTCCATACAACACACAAGGAGAAGCGTAGCAGCATGTGTAGCAGCTTGTACTTATATAAACTATTTTAATGTTTTTTTTTGTTTTTTTTTTTGCCATTGTTGTACTTTTGGGCCTTGACAGCCATTTTCAAAGCATGAAAAAGAGCAGCGTGAACATTTGGGTTCAACGGAAGAAAGAACATTTTAGAGTGATGAGGGTGACTTCATTTGTGGGTGAACTGTTCCTTTAGAACAAAAAATTAGGCAACATAAGGAGATGTATGTGGACTTGATGAGCCTTCAGTCCGCTCTCTAACCTCCAAGAGGCTAGCAGCGCCAGGCTCCAGGGTGCTAACCATGTGGACGTTGGGGGTTGAGGTGGAGCGATGCCTCTGAAGAGACTGACCGTCCTCTCCACACATGATCAAATGGAAGCTTGACCCTGACGACAGCAAATCCCTTCTAAAAAGGGTCAAACATAATGAGGATATGTCAGTGCTACATTTCCATTGGGGATGAAGGGATACGTGTATTTAGAGGTGAAGTTCAAAGGTACCCATGAGAATCTGAAGTTAAAGGTAAGTCGCTCTGTGATATGGAATTGGTGGCCGGATATATCAATATCGATGGGCATTCTTCTGTATTAGGAACACACCTGACAGTCACAGAACACCAGATGAGTGACAGAAATGATGACAAGCGCATATAACAATGAAAGAAAATTTAATGTGGAACATACCGTTTTGTCATGGTGTCCATGTCCACACATACTGTAGGGACTTTACTGCTACAGTGCTGGTGAAATTTATACCCACATGTCTGACACCTGAAGCCGTTGAACAAGAACTTGTGGCAGAAGTCACAGTATGCTAACTTAAAGAATGTTTTGCGTACCTGTGAAAAAAAGATTTATGGGTGATGCTGACTGACAGTTTAATGTTCATTTATACACTACCGTTTATAAGTTTTGGGTCAGTACTGATCAGTACTATTTTTTTTAATGAATACTTTTCTTCAGTTAGAGTTCATTAAATTGATCAGAAGTGACATTTACATTGTTACCAAAAATTATTTGTTGTTTTTTTAACTTCCTATTTAAACAATCCTGAAAAAACATGCATCACAGTTTTTACACTTCCATTATGTAGCATAACCGTTTTCAACTGATAATAAGAAATGTTTCTTGAGCAACAAATCAGAATATTAGAATGATTTCTGAAGGATCATGTGACACTGAAGACTTTATCATAAAATAATGCTAATGTAAAATGTGAAATTAATTATTAAAAGTAATTTTATAGAATTTACAATGTCAGAGCTGTGGTGCAAAATAAAATGTATAAATCAAGAAATAAAAATTAGTGTCCAATTTAATCCGAGCTTTAGTAGTTTTAAACTTAATTAAATTTAAACCAATCAGAATTGCAGCACAGAACTGTGCTCAAGTAATCATCATCATAATTATCCAACATACTCTTACCACAGAGATTATTTTTTGCACCAATCTCAATTATTTTCTAGAACATGCACAGTACCAAAACAAACTTTTAAGGGCCTAAAAATGAGAACCTAGCCTTGCTGACTTTGAGTTTGTTGCGCAAGTACACTTACAAAGTTGTGCATGGTAAGGGGAACATCATCCAGCACTTCTACCAGAAGCTCTTCCCCTACAAGGGGTGTGATGTCAGTGTCCCATTCTGTAAGTCTCTTCCGGCTGACAAAAGAAGAACAACAATTGAATATAAAGTTCACCCAGGAGAGACATTGTTTCATTTTAAGGCCAATTTCTTAGAGACACCTACCCTTCAAGAAGGCGAAAGACAGCACAACAATCCTGGCTTAGGCCTCTGACTTTCAGGGCTTTATCTAGACTATCATAGACAGTTTGCCCAGGCCGAACATTTACCTGAACACATGACCACATTGTGCCATCAACGTATCATCACAAACACACAACCTTTAATTACCAATATATACACATGACATGTATACATATGCAGGTTATGTTAGCTATTTAGAATCTTTATGAAGATCAATAAATGACATTTTAAACAAAACAGACTGCAGTGAATGAATCCTCACCACTGTCCGCTGCTTGTTGGGGAGGTAGACACGGATGGTGCCCCCACCTCGGGGCGTGTCATCCGGGCTGGTTTCCCCAGAGGAGGAACAGGAGGAGGTGTTGGACATGGTGTCTCCAAAGGGGCAGTGAGGGACTGGCAGCACTGACACAAGATTTACACAACAGGGCAAAGCAGGAGAAAGCCCTCATCTGGAGCCTGGGATGGATAACAGTGTGTTAGTGTCAAAATCCATTAAACAGTTATAGTTATATGAATGATGACGAGAAAATGTATTATTGAAAGTCTTAGCGCAGACAGCTGGAAAAATCATTTCTGCTATTTTTTGCACAGTTGCTTTAAAAAAAAGTTCTTTATGGGTCCAGAACACTGAAGCACATATCATACAAACACACAAATGGATAGTGAGGGTATGAGTGTGATTGTTGTTAAATATTTGGTATATTCAAATTAACGTAACACAAATCAGATGTTATTCAAATGTTTGAAATGCATGGTTTTGCCAACATCTAACTCTGTATCAATTCTTTGAATAAAATAAATAAATAAATAAAATAAAAAAAAATAAAAAATGACAAAATTATCTGGAATTTACAATGATTTTATTATTGATGTCCCAAAATTCCAGCAACCGGAAAAATTCTACGGAAAAAGCAAAAAAAAAAAAAAAAAAAAAAAAAAAAGGTTTGGAGGCCGAGTCTCTGTGTCAGAATATGCCACATGCCTACTTCCACGCTATACAGTAGGCAAACAACAGTATGTGAGCCGAGTAGCATGTCCGACTTCCGACTTCATAGTATTCATAAAATAATAGGCAAAAAGTACCACGATGACCTACTACTTCGGGAGAGATTCTAAAGTACGCATCTAAAGGACACTTCACTATCCCATGACTGAGACCACGGGAGAGAATCTGGGAATGACAGTGAAGTGACGCAACTGATGCCGTAGGTCACATGACAATGACAACATGGCGAATGTAGTACGTCAGTATTACATTGAAGGAACACTTCACCCATTTCAACATTAATCTTTATTGAAAGTGGGTCATATATGTAGTCAAAATGTAAAAGAATTTTTGAATTTGGTGCCCTCTTGACCGAGAAAAGACAGAAAATAACTTTAGGGCGCATTTGTATGTAAGACAACAACTCCCACAATGCACCACATTGCACAGCTCCGCAAGCCACTCCCACTAATCCAGAACAGCGCAAACATCAGAGAAATCGCTCTTTCGTCTACAAGGCTAACGTTAGCTGCCACCAGAGTTAGAAATTCATTTCACGCAAAATTTCTAGTTAGTTGGCTGTGGCGAGCAGTACGAGGGCGAGGGACGTGAGAGGACGGAAAGGGGAAAATAAGGGAATAAACTATGACCATTCAAAAATATGACTGGGTTTCTAAAGATACAAAGCTTAATGCAAATGGGTGAAGTGTCCCTTTAAAGGGCACCTATTATGGAATTTTGAAAATGACCTTTCATGTAGTGTGTAACATAGATCTAAGTGAACGCAAACATCCTGCAAAGTTTTAAATATGAAAGTTCGCCGTATACAAAGTTATTGTCTCTCAAAAGTAAGAGTCGACTGAGTCGCCGATATGAATTGATAGACGAACGATGCTTTTTCTCTATCTAGATGACGTCAACTTGACAAGTTATTTGAATAAGATACGCCCACTCATTGCGCGCACAGACACCAGGGTAAACTTGAAAACATCATGTCGACAACAAGACGCTGTGTTCTGAAGTGCAAATCAAAAGCGAGCTTTTTTTACTGCCCAGGGAGGAGAATTTGAAGACTAAGTGGCTACAGTTCATATATACAACTATACCACACAAGTATAGGCCGAACCTTGTGCTGTTCAGGTCATTTTAATGACGATTGCTTTACAAACATAAATGCTTTCAAGTGTGGATTCGCGAGCCGGTTGATAATGAAGGAAGGTTCAGTACCAATTTTATTTGGATCAGCTTCCTCCTCCGAATCACAACCTGTAAGTATTATTAATAATTGTTGCTTTTATGTGTTTTGTAGCATGCTCAATAAGTGTGTGTGTGTGTTGTGTAAGTTACGCTCAGCGCAGCTTCTAGGTCTCCAATGTCAATTTTTTTAAATATGTTAAATGTATGTCGTTGTTATTGGAGTTGTCATAAAGAATAGAGCAATAAATTGTAGTACTGCAGTGCTTTATCCATATGTTTATGCGTTGGGCTAACGCAAACAATAACTGATTGGGTCATCTGACCAATCACCGCAGATTAGCGTCACGCAAAGGAGGTGTTTGGAAAAATGAGTCGTGAGTCGGTGAGCAAATCCGGTAAAAATAAATGCATATTATAAGACAACAAAAGTTTTTTTTTTTGTCATTGCATGCATGTAAAACTGTTGTTGGGGACTCCCAAAACAATATTAGGAAGATTTTAAATGACATAATAGGTGCCCTTTAATACTACACACATTCAGACTATATAGAACATACTTTTTTAACGGTGGCGTAGTAAATTTCAAACCAAATGTAGTACCTACTATATTTTACGCAATTTCAGATGCTGATGATGTGTTTTGCACATTTCACAGTGACGAAAAATTATGCTAAAGTAGCAATGTGTCAAATTTGTCATTGCTGGTGCCTTCATAAAAAGTAAATGCAAGCTGAATGCCATGAACATTAAATCCAAACAATTAGTATGCTTCTGAAACTACTTAAAGGGATAGTTCACTCAAAAATGAAAATTCTGTCATTAATTACCCTCATGTTGTTCCAAATCTGTAAGACTTTTCTTCATCTTTGAAATGAAGATCTTTTTGATTAAATCTGAGAGATTTCTGTTTCAAAATATCACTTGTTTAAAAAAGTACATAAAGAGATCTTAAAGGGGTGGTATAATGCCCCTTTTTACAAGATGTAAAATAAGTCTCTGATGTCCCCAGTATGTGAAGTTTTAGCTCAAACTACCACACAGATAATTTTTTACAGCATGTTAAAGTTGTCTCTTTTTGATGGTAAGCAAAAACGTGTCGTTTTGTGTGTAGCTTTAAATGCAAATGAGCTGCTGCTCCCGGCACAGAGGGCAGAGCTTCAACAGCTTGTGTGTTAGAAGGCAGCTTCCCGACACGCACTAAAATGTCAGAAACTGTTCTGCCTTTTATGTTCAAACCGGAGTCGGACAATGACGGAGAGACTCAAGAAAAAGTGACAACAGGACATTTCTGAATGGTAAGTTGATTAATTTATGTTGATGATGTGGAGTTAACTATCTTCAAGTCATAAGCATTTTCTTTCATGATAATTTATAAATTGCTAGGTGAGAACTGTTGTAAGATGCCTACAGAGTGACATGCTATTGCATTTGTGTTACGTACTGTTTTGCAATAAATGTGAAAAAGACAGATGCGACAGCTTGAGCAGACTTCCAAATGTGCTGTACTACAACTCTTAATCTTCTCAACACTGCCTCACCCCCTTTGTTGCTTGCGTGTTCCCGGGGGCGGGGTTTATATAAAGTTTAGGGTTTGTGATGTCACTAACCCGGGAGGAAGCCTGTGTAGTCCCTACCAGCCGATTTCTGTAAAAGAAAATATCTCCCTTTGCTTTGAACTTTGAGCGTCGTAACTTTGCAGATGTTGTTTGTGCTCAAACAGCAACATTACACACTAACTAAAGTTAGAAAAGTTAAATCATAATCAACCACCCCTTTAAATCTAATCCATATGAACGGTGTTGTCCAAATTTTCTGAAGAGACACAATCGCTTTATATGATGAACAGATTGAATTTAGACTTTTATTCACACTTTTGATCATCACACATCATTTGAGGTAAACAGAAGCTCAAACATGTTAGCTTGACGTGCAGGACCCCATGAAGTTCATTCTCGAGTGTTACGCAGCACGTTTGAGTTTTCGCAAGAACCAATAAGGTTTATTTTCTGCATTAAGCAGGTTTGGTTGAGCTTCTGTTTATATTCACTGATCAATATTTATATGTGAATAAAAGCCTAAATTTAATATTTTCACCATATAAAGCGATCATGTCTCTACAGAAAATTTGGACTAAACCGCTCAATTCATATCAGTTTTACAATCTCTTTATGAACTTTTGGAAGCGTCAAAGTGGTAGTTCAATGGAAGGGCCGAAATCTGTAAAAAGATCTTCATTTGTGTTCTGAAGATGAACAAAAGTGGAACAAAATGAGGGTGTTGTTATTAATGACAGAATTTACATTTTTGAGTGAACTAACCTAACTAACTTCACCCAAAAATGAAAATTAAGTCATTAATTACTCACCCCCATGCTGTACCAACCTCGTAAGACCTTCGTTCGTCTTCGGAACACAAATGAAGATATTTTTGATTAAATGTGACAGCTGGATCACTCCTTCATAGGCTCCCTAAGGGATTGAAACCTGACGGCCCAGAAAGTCAATGAAGAAAATGTTTAAATATTCCATGTCACAACAGTGCCTCAACTATAAGTTTATCAAGCGACGAGAATACTTTTTGTGCGAAAAAACAAACAAAAATAACTACTTTATTCGACTATTCCTTTTCTTCCTTGTAGGCCTGAAACGAGACTTCAAGAGATTTCCACGGCGCATGCGCGAGAATTGCGATCTCCTTCAACTACTTCAGTTAAGTTCTCGCGCGTGCGCGTCGTAGAAATCTCTTGAAGTCTCGTTTATCCACTTTATCCACTACAGTAAAAGACCTGGGTGTTATACTAGACCGCAAATTGTCTTTCGAAAATCATATTTCATATGTTACAAGAACAGCCTTTTTCCACCTTAGAAACATTGCTAAGCTACGTAACTTGCTATCTGTTTCTGATGCAGAAAAGTTAGTTCATGCATTCATGACCTCGAGACTAGATTACTGTAATGCTTTATTAGCTGGTTGTCCTGCATCATCAATAAACAAGCTACAGTTAGCGCAAAATGTAGCTGCTAGAGTTCTTACTAGGTCAAGAAAATATGATCATATAACACCAATTTTATCATCTCTACACTGGTTACCTATTAAGTTCCGTATCAATTACAAAGTATTACTACTGACCTATAAAGCCCTAAATGGTCTAGCTCCTGTGTATTTAATGGACCTTCTATCGCCCTACAATCCATCGCGTTCTTTAAGATCACTAAATTCGAGGCTTCTGGTCATTCCTAGGATATCTAAGTCCACTAAAGGAGGGAGGGCGTTCTCACATTTAGCTCCTAAACTCTGGAATAGCCTTCCTGATATTGTTCGAGGCTCAGACTCGCTGTCCCAGTTTAAAACTAGACTAAAGACGCATCTCTTTAGCCAAGCATTCACATAATGCTTACCTTTTATAATACTGTTGAATCAGATCGAATGCATTAATATTATGAACAGCAGCTATGCTAATTATTTCCCATCTGCTTTTCTGCTGTTATCTCGGGACACTAGTCCCGAGGTAAATAGCTTTTGTCAGCTCCAGTTTGTATCCAGCCTCTCACGGAGACTTCAGATGCCCCAACACCTGCGATGAGATGAGATGACTAAACGCCTGTGAAGAGACGACTCAACTCCGGCAATATGTTATGCCCTAAATTAATACATGATTAACTAACTGTATTTTTTCTATGTACATTTCTGAAATGCACTTTCTGTAAAGCTGCTTTGAAACAATATGTATTGTGAAAAGCGCTATACAAATAAATTTGAATTGAATTTTAACCCTGGTCTTTGAGTATTATAAAAACCAATCTGAAACAGATATAGAAGGAAATACACCAAATAAAGGAATCCAATGTCTAACTGCTTTTAACATTTTGGTCTATAATTAAAGACTATCATTTAAGTCTTAAGGCTATCAAACTCTGAAATGAAGCCATTTAATCCAGACATGTAAAAACAAGTAGGCCTACTTCAGATTTAACGTTTTATGTTAATTTATGCAGTCGTCTTCACAGCCTTAAACCACAAGTATTGTGTAGCCTATAATGGAAAAATACTACTGCAGTTGTTTAAAACTTGACAAAATAAAGCAAGCAGACGAGCATGTACTACATTTCCAAATGCATATCTTACATCCCCCACTGATTCCAGTTCGAATGCGGTTTATACCAGCCAGAAAGCAGATGGCACACACATAACTATATATTGTTTCATTAATATCCACAACCTTGAGGACGCATTAAATAATTCATACCACTATCTAAACAATTAAAAGGGCAAAGTAACACCCCAACAGTTCATGCTGCAGTCTGCCGTATAAAGGCAAGAGGTTATAGAGAATGATTAAGATGTTTTACACAAACACTCCTGACAGTGTAACCACAGAAATGTGCAACAGCCTGCAGTAAAGATGAGCTGGCTGGGTTTAGTTAAGAGTGATGTGCCTAATCATTTGCTCTGCTCTCTTACTATAACAGGCCATGCACTCTTAGCTTGCTCAATTTATCAAGATATTCGTCAATAGTATGACTTACGTACATAAGTATTTTGGCCAAATATAAACCCTTAAGTCTAGTCAGGTGCCTTTTTTTACTGGCGAAAGAGGGAATGCTGTTTTCATGAGGCGAAAAGGGATTAACTTTAGACGACTAGCTGCTAGCTAGCTATTGTGGCTAATGCTGTTTCAAAGTTTAAAAACTAGTCTTAATTTTACATTTTCAGCCACGGCGCTGTGAAATACAGCGACTTACACCTGCGAGTAATACTTCTGCAAACGATGCAGCCCGTTAGCGAGATTCTCTTTGCATTTTTGCTTCAGAGTAAATACTCACCTGAGACAGCCATCTTGAATTATCTCAGTCTCAAGTCGGATCAGCAAAGAATTTCAGGGAAAGCGGAACAGCGAAATCTCGCACTCTGATTGGTCTAGAGCTGTGAAACGCGGCGCTGATTGGTCGTCTATTGTGGTACTTTGTAGCAAGGGAATGAAAAAGGGGCGTGTGTTGCGGGTAACGAATGTAAAGTTTTTCCAAGCATTAAAGAATCCTACACAAATGTTAAATACGTTGTCAGTATACTATTCAAAACGTTTATATGTTTGTTAAAACCAAACCAAACCGTTTCAAGTAAATACTCATTTTAAAATACTCAATATAAACCACTTAAAGATTAGGAATGAAAGCAAAATGCAAAGCCTACAAATGTAAAGAACGTTTTTTTTTATGTCCAGGTGACTTCTGTACAAAATGTTTAATTTGAAGAAGGGTCAATAAGCAAACATTATTGACATAAGCTTTCAACATAATATTGAAAGCAATTGCTCTATCCTTTAAATGTCACAATTAAATGAAAAAAAAAAGATCACTATGTAGGTGGTATTAAAATGAAAAGGTCCATGGTGACAGAACAAGGCAGGTTTCTGAAGAGCTATTCCACACTCAAGAATTTCCTCTTTTTGGCAGTGCGCATGTAAGGATGGTGTCGCCATTCAACATCTGCAGTATTCTCGTTCTCCAGTGTGCCGAGCTTGATCATGTACACTGAAAAGATGAAGTACAAGATATGAATGATGAGCAGAGTGCAACATAAGTGCTCATTCTGCATTAATATCAATTAATCTAAAACCAAAAAACAGAGTTACTTACATTTCATTTCAAATCTAGGTCCAACCTCTGACAACTCAACGTTCTTATGGTCGGTTTTCTTGTAGGTGTGGTGTCTGCAATATACAAAGTAATTTCTAAGTAAGTAAAACTAAACTTTTTAATCCTAATTTTGCTACAGCAGTTAACACCACCACTCACCTGAAAGAGATGAAATCATCTGTATTTGCAAACGTAATAACACGCCTACTATCCTCTTTGGGTACAGGAAAAAGATACTTCAGGATGTTGGACACCTACAGAGATTTTTTTTTCATTATTTAGATCAGTCAGAGATTATATGGAGTTTTTATGATGTTGCATTGAGATTTTAAATAATCCTCAGTAAAGCATAGTCTCTTTCTCTCTTATATGACAAGACAATGATGTTTATTTATTTATACAGGAACTTGAGTATCAAATACTATACACTACCGTTCAAAAGTTTGAGATCGGTACGATTTTTTATGTTTTTGAAAGAAGTCTCTTAATATAGTCACCAAGACTGCTTTTAGTTGATCGCAAACACAGCAAAAACAGTAACATTGTGAAATATTATTACTATTTAAAATTCTATTTTAAAGGGGTCCTATTATGCTTTTTTACATTTTCAACTTTCTTTAGATGTAATGTTGATGTTTAAGCATGAAAAAGGTATGCAAAGTTACAAAGCACACTCCAAAGGGAGTTACTCCATCTCTATATGAGCAAGCACTGTTACTGAACTCCCCAAAACGAAGCGAGTTTTCTTCCGGGAACGTAAATAATTCCCTCCCAAGGCATAAGCAAAATAGGGAGCGAGGCCTGGTTAAGTTGTGTAAGTACTGTGTTGAAACTCGTGATTATGGTGAGGGGCGTGACATTTCTGAAACGCGCTCGCAACACCTGACCAAATACAACACACTGGTACAGCTAACCAATCAGAGCAGATTGCGCTTTAAGAAAGGAGAGGTTTCATAGAGCCTGGAACTAAACAGGGGTGCGTTTCCCAAAAGCATAGTTAGCCAACTATGGTCGCAAGTTCCGTCATTATCAGCATAGATCAACGAGTCAGTGTTTCCCGAAACCACTGTTAAAATGTAATTTATTTGTGTGCTGCAAATCTGAATTTTAAGCAGCCATTACTCCAGTCTTCAGTGTCACATGATCCTTCAGAAATCATTCTAATATGCTGATTTGCTGCTCAAGAATGATTTCTTATTATAAATATTGAAAACAGTTTTTCTGCTTAATGTTTTTTGTGTAAAGCGTAATATTTTTTTTAGGATAGACAGTTTAAAAGAACAGCATTTTTTTTTTAAATAGAAATCTTTTAAAAACTGTCTTTACTGTCATTTCTATCAATTTTATACATCTTTGCAGAATCAAAAGTGTTTTTTTTTTTTTTTTTTTTTTTAAGTACTGACCCCAAACATTTGAATGATAGTGTAGGTGAGAAACTGAATTTATTGTTTCTATGGACATTATTTCCTTTATAACTCACCCTTCGGCCAAGACGTGACGTGAAGTTGTGGAAGATGAGGTGAGGGTAGGCCTCGGACATGGTGCCAATGTCTGGAACATCATGTCTCATTACCACATTATACAATGTGAAGTAGGCTGTTGGCCCAAAAGGAAGGTGGCATACCACCAAACCATCTAAAGAAGAAAGAGACATAAATTGAAATGGAAAGTACCTAGAGTGAAAATTGCACTTTAAACTGGATATGAAAGTACAGCTTTTGGCATTCACAATACACCAAATGCTGATACACTTTGCACACACACTCAAATAAGCATATCCAAAATGGACACACATGAAAACTATAAAAGTCCATACCTGGCTGGCCTCTGGTCTCATGGACAATGACAAGGTCATTGACATTATTAGCTTTGCACGCATGTACTAATGTTTTAACTTCATGGTTTCCTCTGTTCATACGCTGGGCGCCTGGAAACATCAGCTTCATTTCCTGCAAAAAAAAAAAAAAAATCCATCTAAATAAACCACAACTAGATGGTTTCCCTTACGTCACAATGGTAAAATGAACATACAAAACATCACATTAGAGTAGACGAAGTAAAACTTCTGCATGGCTACTAGCATTCATAATGTCAGATGTGAATAAAAAGATTTAACAAACTTTGGCAAACATCTTGAGTCTGGAGCTGGGGTCTCTGGAAGTTGTGACCATAACTTTGGGGTCTTCCACTCCTGCCCACTTGTACTCATCATCCATATGAGAGCTAACACCTATATAATATCAAAAATTACGTTTATATATGGCAGCAGACAAAACAGAATTCTGATATATGTGACAGAAAAAGATCACCTTCTCCACCCTCATCATCAAACTCCAACAGTTTCTGTAATTCTAAAGCCTCTTTCCGAACCTCAGTGGGTAAAATATGATTTTCTGCAAAAGATAAGAACAACATAAAACATGACAACATCCAAATATATCATAAAAGGTGATTGAGTTGGTTATCTAGCAGGAGTCTCACCATCTAAAGCAGATTTGAGCTTGTGTTTTTTCTCTTCAATAGTCCGCAGTCTGTCCTCCTGGGCTTTCCTGTACAGGTATTCCTTTCTCAGTCTCACTTCTCGCCGCAGCTACATCACAAAATATAGTTCAGAAACAATTTGAATTGTTAGAAATACACTGTTGAAAACTTTGGGGTTGGTAAGAGTTATGTTTTTAAAAGAAGTCTCATATGTTCACCAAACTGCATCAACTTGATCAAAAATACAGTAAAACAGTAATATTGTAAAATATCATTATAAATTAAAATAACTGTTTTCTATTTTAATATATTTTAAAATGTTATTCATTCATGTGATGACCAAGCTGAATTTTCAGCACCATTACTCCAGTCTTCAGTGTCACATGATCCTTCAGAATCATCCTAATATGCTGATTAGCTGCTCAAGAAACATTATTATCAGTGTTGAAAACAGTTGTGGTGCTTAATATTTTGTGGAAACTGAGATACAATTTTACAGGACGTTACATTGCTTACAAGTTGTAAGCAATGTAACGTTAATTAAGACATGGCAAGTGGTGCCCACATTCTCATGGACGAACCAACCTGAAAGTCGAAATCAAAGACTGCGTAAAGCAATTATTTTAAGACACTCATTCATCATCAAACCTGTAGACACTCAATTCACAAAACATTCGGAGAAACTGCTCAAAATATCAACAAACAATTGTACAGTTCTGCAAGTGATTTTTCTATTTTCAGAGTGGATGGGATGGGGGATCACACTGTTAATGTGTGTTCATCCATCCATCCCACTTCATTATGGAGCTTGTCTTGATCACACTACAACACACACAGGAAAACAACGACTAGTTCGATAAACTACTGATCTATGTACCGCGTTAAAAGATTTACAAGCTAACGTCAGATACGTTGAACAAATTTGAGAATATTATATGTATAAATATGTTGTAACTTACTTACCATTTTGAACAACTACACGTGACAATTCAGCCTTACAGTCTACTATCACGACTTCCTGTTGGACAACGCGCTCATCCAATCATTGACAACGAACAGGAGTGACGCGATCTTTCAAAATAAAAGTTCACAACTGTGGTGGTCGGGTGTCTGTCATGTCAAAACATTTTACAGTCTATGGTCAAATCGCGTCCTCCCTTGAAATCAGTTCTCCCCAAACTATCAGTTAATGATTATTATCCTAAGTATATACGAATTATATTATTTTAAAATACGCATAGCTTATTATGTAATACGTCCGAAAACACAGTAGTGCATAATAAAACCAATTTAACTTCACTACTAAACTGGTAATTAATAAATAATAATAGCCTATTAAGTGGATAATTTAGCATAATTCATTTGTTTTATTAATAACTGAAATATTTAGAGATTTAACACTTAATTTAAAACATAATTACATTAAAGATAGGCTAATTGAGAATATAGGGTAAGTGCAATTGTGTGTATACTATAAACTAAGCTATCAGTATGCTATTGCTATGCTAGTATATAAGCTAACAAATACAGACATAAGTGGTCATTATAACATAGTTGAAACAGCATCATAACATGATTTTATAGGAATTGTAAGCAGGCGCTAGAGATAGTAACGTTAAGAATGCAGCACAACAAACACGAGGTCTGTAATAAAGTAATTGCTAGTAGTACATTTTTATTTAAAAATCATTACAGAGCATACAATACTGTTACAATTTTGTAGTCAGTAGGGCCTACGATTTAAAAAAAGAAGAAATTTATACTTTTATTCAGCAAGGAGATATTAAATTGATCAAAAGTGACAATAATTAATAATGATGTTACAAAAGATTTCTATTTCAAATAAATGCTATTCTTTTGAACTTTCTATTCATTAAATAATCCTGATTTATATATATATATATATATATATATATATATATAAATATACATATATATATATATATATATATATATATATATATATATATATATATATATATATATATATATATATATATATATATATATATATATATAATGTTTCCACAAAAATATTAGGCAGCACAACTGCTTTCAAAACTGATAATAAGAAATGTAGCAGTGTAACATGTATGTTCTGTTTTGGTTTAGTTTTTTTGTGTTTGGTGTTTTTTTAGCACTGAGTTTCCTCAGTTAATCTCTCCTGCAATCTCCTCAGTTTTCCATTGTGGATTTTGTTACATCACGTTTAGACAATTGTAACTCTCTTATATTGGTGTGTCTCTCAGTCTTCCCTCTCCTATCTACAGCTAGTGCAGAACGCAGCTGCTAGACTCCTCACTGGGACCCGCAAGTATGAGTCGATCACCTCTATTTTATCCACACTGCTCTGGCTACCTGTCAAATTTAGAATTGATTTTAAAATTGTATTATTTGTTTATAAAGCATTCAAAAAATTGGCCCCTCGGTACCTGACCGATCTACTTCGCTCTAGAAGTCTGAGATCTAGCGATCACTGTCTACACATCGTGCCTAGTTCTAGACTTAAAAAAACGAGGTGATAGCCGTCTGGTAATCGCGCTTTTGCAACTGCGGGCCCTAAACTTTGGAACAGTCTACCTCTCCACATTAGATTAGCCCCGTCTGTGTTTCCTCCTTCAAATCTTCTTTAAAGACATATTTATTTTCCTTTAACACTGCTTAATTTAGGTAATTATTGTTTATCTATTGTTGTGTTTCCCTTTATTGGTTGTTTTATTATTATTACTTAATTTTTTATTCTGCCCTGTACGGCACTTTGATCAGCCTTGGTTGTTTTTAAATGTGCCTTATAAATAAATATTGTATTGTAGGCCTAATGTATTGTATTTAATAAAACTGTTTGTGCTCTACTCCTTTAGTCGTGCGCATTAAAGCCACTTCGTGACAAGCAGCATATTATTATTTCATGTGACACTGAAGACTGCTGAAAATGTAGTTTTGCTATTACATTTTAACACATTAAAATAGAAAACAGTTTCAATTGCAATATATTTCACAATATTACTGTTATTACTGCATTTTTGGTCAAATAAATGTAGCCGTGGTGAGCATTTGAAGCATGAGATATGTGTGTAAACAAATGTTACCAACCCCAAACTTTTAAACATAGTGTAAAATAAATGAAAGTGGGTAGAAACAATTAAAAAGAAACAACAAATAAAGAAACAATTGAAGAGTTTCATATAATGGATAAATAGTGCAATATGCAATGTGCAAAAGAGCGCAAGTTTACAATAGAATGTGAAACAGTTTATGAAATTGTTCATGAAATGATTCACTGATGACCAGCCTGATCTCTGCTGATATCTGTGTTAAGAGAAGTAAAAGACATGTTCCTAAATGCGTTTGTGGCGAGTTATTTCCTGTATGTGTTTCCTCTTCTACAACATTTAAGACCAGTAGCCAACATCCTTACAGACTCAAAGCACTGTCTGTTTGTTTTCAGCCATGATGAATCTAATAACAGCATTTCTGCTAATGATCCTAATAGGTAAGGTGAATACACACATACAGACTAACATAAACACAATCCAGATTTTATACCTGACAACCTCGACTACCATCTCACAGAGGAGAGGACAAACATACATCTTTCTCCACAGGACACAGCACATCTGACCATACACTCGTCTGCCCCTATGAGAATAGGAATATATCTCAGAACAGAAGGGTGTGGTGCAAAAGAGATGTCCAGGATGAAAGCTGCTGTACCGGCTTCTCATTCCGGCCAGGCACCAGTAGTTTGGAGAACGGCATAGAAGTGCAAGATGATGGAAAGTCTTTTACCATCTCCATACAGACACTCACACAAGGAGATGGAGTCTACTGGTGTGGTTTCATGACTGCAGACAAGATCATTGTTAAACTGGCCGAGGATTACTTTCCCACTGGTAAGATGAAATGCTACTTCTCTATTTCCCTTTAGATAGTTTCCTCAGTGATAGACAGCACTATATGTTAACAATACTTTCAGCATATTTAACATTTCTTTATTTTAACTTTAAATTCCTAATATCTAATACTAAAAATCATATGCAATGATAGTTTATTCATCTATGTTACAGCTCCAGTTAACTTTGTTTGGTCCATTCTCCGTTGGATTTTATTTCTTTTGCTTCCTTTGATGACCATCTCATTTCACATTTATTCAAACAGTGAGTGCTCACACAAACCACCTTAGTTTATCATCACGTTGTACTGAAAAAATGTCTTTAACCTCTGTACATTTTTTATTTTTATTTGTTTACATATTCTGTTTTTCTGACCATAGGGAAACATGGAGATGCAAAGGTAAGAGCACGCTGTAAAAACTTAAATTCAGCTGCTGCCTTAGATTTTTAACTATAATCAAATTGGCTGTACAAGTCATTTCAAAGTAAATTATATTAAACTGACTGAATCTCTAACTTAGAAAATGATGAGTTAATGCAAAAAAATAAATGTTGCCATGACTTATTGATCAATTCAATAAAATATGTTTTTAACTGAAACCTTACATTTTGCAGACAACATAAAAACAATGAAGTCTGATGCCTAAGAAAGGAGGTGTAAGGACGAGGCAGTCACATTTACTGAAGAATAAAGAAAATATGGTCGAACATCAGCTAAGCCATCGGCTGTAAATGTACAATGTCTATTGTTGTTATTCTTTCTAAAAAAGTGTTTTGTTTTTTTTACAGAAAAGTTCACAATGGCAGCATGACTATATTCAACCCCAATATTTAAAATGAAAATAGGTAATAATTGTGTTCCGTTTATGTAAATTAATATAATAAATATATATATAATAACATCTGCTATTGCATTTATCATTCATTTAAAAGCTATGGTTGTTTTGTTGTAGTTATGGTTGTTGTTTACAACGGTTTTGTTTTAGGAAAAAAAAAACTTTTTTTAAAAAATGTGGATGTTTTCCTCCTTTTAATAATATTCTAGAGTTTATAAATCATATTTCTTAATATACTGTATAAAAAACAAAAGTCATTGCCACATTGTGTAATGTAACATATAAAGCATCAATGAACAATGTATAACACAATAATAAACATTATAACAATATAATAAACATTGTCTGTATCAGTGTCTCTGTGAGTTGACCAAAGTGCCGTCTTTACTAACTTACTTTGATTATTAGTACAAGAAAACAACTTAAAAACAAGTGAAATTTACAATACAGCCACGCTGAAAATACGAGAAAAAAAAACTGACCCAGTAACATTGCAAAAATATTAGAGTATTTTTGTATTGGATTCATTTTCAAGCAAAAGCACAGTTTCAACCAATCATGATTTAATTGAAAATTAGGGAAAAAATTAAGAAGAAAAAAACAATGTCAGATGACATATACATCACAGTTCTTTCTTGCAATTTACCATCATAAAACGATAAGGAAGACAAAAACAATGGAGTGCAAACATTCAAAGTGATACAATTATAGGAAAAAAAAAAGAAAAAGAAAAAAGAAATAAAAGTAAAACACAAGTTCTCATAATGACACAGTAGATAGATCTCATTGCCTTATCCAAGCACACTCATTATTGGTCTATTTGAGTTCTTTAAAGTCAGTTGTTGCATTTCATCATGGTCTCCTTTAAGGCATTTCCTGATTTAAAGAGTGTGATGTCTGATAGAATAGTTGTGTCTGATGTCGTAACTACTCCGTATCATAAGAGTGATCATTTATTGACCAAAATCCTTTACATTCCTAAAATATTTTTTCTTTATATATTTTGGGTAAACAAATAATCCTACCATGAAGTACAGTATATTGATTTCAAACACTAAACACACAGCAAAACTACACAAAGCCAAGCTCTCAGAACATCTATTGAGCATAAATACCAATTCATCCACAAATACAAGGCAACTACTAAAGCAATCAAATCAATGAAAAACATAAGTTGGTTCACATATGTGATGATGGAAATATTGCAACCATATAAAAGCAAAGCATGTAAACATTCAGAAAGCACAATGTTATGAGTGAGTGAAAACGGTCCATTTCAATCTGAAAAACAAAGTACAAAGGTCAAATTGCATGCAAGTTGTAGCAATTTTGCATGGCTTCTCCACTTATTGCAGTTTGAGCCCAAAGAGTGTGAACTCCGCCAGCCCTTCCAACCTCTCGAGGCATGGAAGGTGGATTGGGAAGTGTTTGTGGCAAGTGGAAAACCAGTCTTAAGCGTTTCTTAACCTGTCAGTCAGTCATGTGTTGGGCTGCTAAAGAAAGCTTTTTGTTTTTGTGGTTTTTGATGAGAACTCTTTCAAGCTTGTGATACCAATGCACTAACATTGCTTCAGCAGAGAGAGCGTGTCACAGCTCCTCATAGTCGCCCTCTTCTCTTTTTGCTAAGCTTTCTGCTCCGGCCAGAAAAGCTTCAAGATCATCAGGTTTCTTGCTTCGTGACTTCCTCTTTTTCTTCTCTTTTTCATCTGCGGTCCCAGCTGCCTCATCTCTTTCCTTTTTCTTGTGCTTGTGTTTCTTCTTGCTACTTTTGTCATCATCCTACGTGAAATATGAAATAGTTATACAACAACAGTAATATAATTTAATTCATGAAATGTTGAAATTGAATATAATTAACCTCTTTACTCCTTTTTTTCTTTTTCTTCTTATCCTTGGAATGTTTGCTTTCTTTTTCTAAGAGAATAAAAATCCAAAAACTAATTTTAGTCATATTCACAAATATGCACTTGTATGTACGTATGCATGTATATATATACGGTATATTTACAGACAAACCAAAAACATAGATTGACGGATACATGTCTATCGCTATTATACTTTATACATATACATATGTCTATGGCTATTATATTTTATACATAAAGTTTGTTTCCGATTACAAAATTATTCCGGTGACTTGCCATCTTGCTCATCGCTACTGTCTTTGCTTATGATCGACTTCTCCTCGATTCCTAGGCCAAAGAGGTCACCGTCATTCTTGCTTTTGAAGGAAAGTACAGTAGGTTTCATGGGCTCAGGGATTTTAGCTGTGTTAATGTCATCATCAGATATATCAGGAATATCATCTCTAACTGGGAAAGAGTCCTAGAACAAGCAAGACAACAAAAGTCTTTTCTAGTTATTCAAACCTTAAATTTGTAAATTATCCAGACAAGTCATCAAAACAATGGCCATTATCATCATCATCATCATCATCATCATCATCATCATTTTAGTACCTTAACCACTTTCTGTATGACTTCTTCCTCGCTCTCAAAGTCAGGGTCATCCATGACAAATGAAAGCATCTGTTTGGCCACAGGCACGTCTGGGTCTGTGTCAGAGGACTCTGCCTGAGCCGATCTCTCTTTATGTTTAATGACCCGTGCTTGAGGATCAGCCAGGACTGCTGCGTCTGACGCTGTCTGCAGCTGTTGAGTAGTGTGTACTGGAGTGGGACTGAGAATGGAAGTCTCTATGTTCTGACTGCTAACAGTCTCCTGGGTCTGGATCACTGGCTCTTTGTGGATAGGCTTTGGTTTGTCCTCTAGTGTTAATGCATCCATAGCCACCCTAAATAACCATATTATTGTTAATATTATTAACAATTAACAGTCTTTGATTCAGGTAACAAACTTATTGCCCACAACACAAACACAATTCTTAGCTTATTTCAGCTATTATTTACTAGTTCATCAACATATCACTTATCAACGTATCTTGAATCTAGTCAATCATTAAAGACCTGTTCACATCAGTGATGACTATAAACTCTAAAAAGAACTATATTAGCAACCACACCAATGTACAATAATTTTCTGTTAATTATGAGCATGCGTTGCAGTTATGTCGTCTGCAGCTCTTGAGCTCTTTAAAGCAGGGTGGATTCTGATTGGCTGTTTTTATCATTCACCAGCTGGAAAAAATCATCCTGAAAGTGATTCCAATGATATAGATAATGTTTTAATTGTGGTGTGGACTTCCCTATTCTCATAGAAACGATTATTAAAACTGTATAGTTACTGTTATAGTTATCAGCCTCTGTGTGAACATGTCTTAATGAAAGGAAGGAATTCAAGCTTACAGGTGAGGTTCAGAGTCCAGATCTTCATCCTGAGTTACAGCAGGTTTTGGACCCTCCTCATCACTGGAGAGAGAGATATTCAAGCCTTTACTGACAATAGAAGCTCTGGGTTCAAGTTCTGCATCATCAAGGTCCAAATCATCCTGGAACCCAGCAACCATGGGGTTCCCTTCTCTTCCTTCCCCATCACTAAAATAAACATGTTACAAGAATGTATGCAAATTCAACTTATTTTGTACTGAAAATCAGCTACAATGTCTCACAGATTTTTGAACAGATGAAACCACTAGCTCAGTTCATTTACAAGTAAAAGTACACTTCCATGCAAAAGTTTGGGGTCAGTACGATTTTTTTTAAAGAAATTAATAATTGTATTCAGCAAGGATGAATTAAATTGATCAAAAGTGACAGTAAAGACATTTAAGAATAGATTTCAAATAAATGCAGTTCCTTTGAATCATATAATCAATGTTTTTAAAATTGATAAAAAAAATAAAAAATAAATCTTGAGCACCAAATCAGCATATTATACTGATTTCTGAAGGATCATGTGACAGTGAAGACTGGATTTATCACAGATAAATAAATTAAATTTTAAAATACATTAAAATAGAAACCAGTTATTTTAAATTGTAATAATATTTTACAATATAACTTTTTTATCAAATGAATGCAGCCTTTGTGAGCATAATAGACTTCTTTCAAAAACATTTTAAAAATCTTACCGATACCAAACATTTGAACAGTAGTGTACACTGATTACAATACATTTTCAAATGACAAACAAAATAACATATCACATAGTTTAAAAAAAAAGGCTTCTGTTATCTGCCCTTAGTGTACCTGTCACTATCTGCAGTACCCGCAGCAGAGGGCTGGGTGTTCATAGCCGGTCTTGTGTTAGGAGGCAGACTGTCTTCCAAGAAGCTTTTGTCTAGTCCCTCGTCTGGCACAAAATCATCCACGCTCCGAACCGTAGGCAGAGTCGCTGCAGATACTGGATCTGGCTCTGTGGAAATCCAAGAAGCGTGAGGTCACATGATCTGGGGCAAAAACATCTTACATTAAAAATATATAAACAGCAACCATTACAATGAGTTCCAAACAAGAAGAATGGTGAATGACAAAAAAAATTGGGATATATTGATATGCGTTTTACTAAATAACTACTGCTTGATACCCAAGCTCCTTTAGGTGGGGTGCAAGAGCTACTAAACCCTCTCCATAGCACAAGAATGCACAAAGTCTTGTGATTTTCTATTGATCCACAAAACATCCTTATGATCTGCACGAGTCCTAATCCTCCCCATTTTTCACGGCTTTGTGGGTCTCGCTCGAGGAAACTCTCTCTGAGAGAGGATGTGTGTGTGTGTGTGTGTGTGAATGAATTCCTCTCAGCCTTCAAATCCCTTTTTTAGTTCATAGCATTAGGGCAGTTCTTTAACAATGAGTCACTGAGACACTAATTATTTGAAAAGAAAAGAAATAAAAGCTGTTTTTAGTGCCATTAAAAGCTTAGTGTTTCTAACATGTGTGTTTTCTAATACAATAAGCACACCCAGCTAGAAGCACCATGCTCAAACTCACCCTGGGCGACTGCTAGAGGTTCCTGGGCAGGAGAGGAACCAAAGAGCCTGGAGATGAAGCTCCGTTTCTGGGTTTGAGGAGCAGAGGTAGAAGCCTTAGCTGGAGCAGAGACCGTCGGGCCAGGGTGAGCAGCAGAAGGGGAGGGAGGTGGAGAGGTCACAGGCGCAGGGGTTGAGGAGAGATGGGGAGGAGGAGGGGACGGAGAGGGAGATGGAGACTTCAGGATCTGGGAAGGAATGGGAGGCTGCTGGGGGCTACAGGGGCTGGAGCTGCTAGTGGAGCATCCGCTCTGAGGAACGACGGGAGACTGCGTGCCTGAGGAAGGGCTCTGTCCGTTAGCAGGACCGGGAGAGTTGTAGCCTTTACTACGAGAGTCTTTCATTTCCAGGAAACTGAAAGTTATAACAGACACCTACTGTATCATAATAGTCAGATACCACTCACTGCAGTTCACAAACCTATTTTTTACAAATGTTTTTGAAGTCTATTATATTTAGCAAGGCTGCATATATTTGATTAAAAATACAATAGTCATATTTTGAAATATTTTTACAATTTAAAATAACTGTTTTCTATTTTAAAATATTTAAAAATTGTATTTATTCCTGTGATGCAAAGCTGAAAGAATTTTCTGCAGCCATTACTGCAGTCTTCAGTGTCACATGATCCTTCAGAAACCATTCTAACATACTGATTTGCGGTTTAAGGAACATTTCTTATTATTAATGTTAAAAACATTTAAAGGATTCTTTTGAATAGTAGTGTAGTTGCTGATATTTGAATTGGAACCATGTTTTGACAGTCCAGGAGGTGAAATTAAACTACAGGAAGTTTGTGTGGCATTTTTAGTTCTTACATGTCATAGTTCTGGTCTTCTGTCTCCTGCTGAACTGTTAGCTCCTCTAGCGTGGCATCGATGTCCAGCTGATTGGTCTCTAGCTGCCGTAACAGGGTCTCTCTCTGTGAAAGTTAAAACAAAAAGATACCTTTACTACTTCATTTAAAGCTGTAACAACTAGTGTAATGAGAAAAGTAACTGCGATACAGGCAAACATGCAAAGAAAGATTTCTGCCAGGCACATGACACAGCTCATTGAGCTTAATATTAACAATTACAAATGACCACTAACTTCTAACTCTGGTTGAGTTTTTTATTTGATTAAACCTTTAGCCTTGAAGCAATTATATAGCCCAAAACATTAACCTGCTTACCTGAAGCTGCAAAAATGGAATGTTGAAAAATCTGTGCAAATATTTCAAACCAAAACCATTCTTCATGGAAGATTCTGCATAATGGATGTAAGAGGAGCCACGAGGTCTACAAAATCATAAAGACAGCAAACATCAATAAAGCTCACAGAGAATAAGTTTTTAAACATTAAAAAAGGTTATTAAAAATCCTAAATTTTACATTAACCCACAAACAATCTGCAGAGAACTGATTATCTCCAGACATTTTAATTTAAACTGATCAATTGTTTGTCATAAGACCAAGAATGTATGTTTAGTCAGTAAAAAGTGTCAATGAACATGTTTATGTTGACTGTAATGATCTAACCTGTTAAGCCCAGCGATGAAGTCACGTATGTCATCAGGCAAGATGACTCTGTGTTCTCCCATGTCCCGGTAATTTCCCAAAACGCACACTGGCACATGAGTGGGTACCTTGGGCAACTCCCGCATAATGTAATTATAAGTCCTATCGGTGCAAACAAAGCACACATTTTGTATAACAAAGAAGAGCTGTAAGTTCTGCATGATGGAGAAGCAGTCTCTGGAGATGCTGATGGTCTTTGTTCACCTACCACTGTTTGGTGATGTCAAACATCAAGACCACACCATTGCAGTTTTTATACACGTCCAAAAACTCAGCATCCAAGGCCAGTTCACTCTCCGTCTGCTAACAGCACATAGACATTTCCAGCAAAACATTCAAATTCTCCACTATTAGTCAATGAAGGGGATTTTTAACTGTCATTACACCAGATTTTGATAGATTATTACTATAAATTTACCTCTTGAGGTTCATTTTCCAACTTCAAGTTTTCACCTCTCTTTTTCCCCTTTCCTGTAGAATGTCAGTGGCAGAATATTTTAACACTGCTATTCAAACGTTTGGGGTCAGTAAGTTTTGTTTTTTGAAAGAAAGTAATACTTTTTTTCAGCAAGGTGCATTAAATTGATCAAAAGTGACAGTAAAGACATTTATAATGTTACAAAGGATTGCTATTTCAATAAATGCTATTCTTATGAACTCTAAAAAGGCATCATGGTTTCCCCCAAAAATATTAAGCAGCACAACTGTTTTCAATACTGATTTAAAAAAAAATTTTCTTGAGCACCAAAATCAGCACATTCGAATCATTTCTGGAGGATCACGTGACAGTGAAGGCCAGAGTAATGATGCTGAAAATTCAGCTCCATCACAGGACTAAATTTCATTAAAAATAGAAAACAGTTATTTTAAATTTGTAATAATATTTCACAATATAACCAGTTTTTACTGTATTTTTTTATCAAATGCAGCCTTGGTGAGCATATGAGACTTCTTTCAAAAACATAAAAAAATCTTACCGACCTCAAAGCTTTGAACAATAGTGTAGATCAAAATGGATGTATGGATGTATGTTTGTATGCCAAATTAGTTGAAAACAACTTCCATTAACTTTAAGAGCATCTAAAAAAGATAACAAAATGCGGCTTTTTCCTTTCTCACAAAGGAAGTGACAGTGGCAAGAGTTGGTTTTCTGCGGTATCTAGTTGTCACCCTGCACATCATTATGGTCTGTTTTTTACACTTCTTGTCTAGAAGTGCATGTTAGACTAGATACAGTTATAGTTCTGCCACAATGCAGTCAGTGAAAAGTCAGTCAAAACAAAATGTTTGGACTCGGTTAACAGAACAAACAGATCAAGCACAGGCAAGTCACAGCCTAATGTCTACAATCCATTGAGTTTCTCACCTACACCTTCCGGAAGAGGGATTTTTTGGCCTGGTTGGACAGCAAGTAAGAAAAATACCATTAATATAAATGACTGGGGAAGTGGGGATGAAGGAGGGCTGGGTGAAATGGCTTCATGTATGACCATCAGAATGAGATGGAGGATGTGAATTAAACAATGACAAACAGAACCTGTACACTAAACTTTAAAAGGCATAATAAATTGCATAATGGTTGGAATACACTACATGATTTTAAATCTCAACAGATTTCCCAAAACAGACTTAGCAAATGGTTACAGAGAAAAACTGGGCATCATACACTAAACAGAGGGTCACACTATAAAGTCACTCTAAACACAACAAACTCACACAGAAACACGTGCCTCGTTGCTAAGAGACAAATGAATAAAATGAAAACAGTGTGTTCTAAAACTGGCTCAAACATGCTTGAAGTTGATATCTGTCATGATGTGGGTTTTTGTGTCTTGTCTTTTCGTGTTCAGTGGTTCCCTGTCCTGTCTTTTAGTTCTCCCAGGTGTTTCTCGTTATTCCCGACGCCCCCTTGTTATCTTGTTAGCTCGTTTGTCCATGATTATTTAAGCCCTGTGTTTCTGCCCTGTCTTTGTTTTTTATTTTATTTTTTTATTTAACCTTTATTTATCCAGGTAAACTGTTTGAGAACCACTTCTCATTTACAAACATGACCTGGCCAAGAGGCTACAGGAATAAATAAGAACATACTGTACAGCTGTACATAGTCAAACACATAACACATAGAACAAGTAACTAAATTAAAAAAAGATAGACAACAAAGGGGAAAAAGAAAAGGAATAAAGTGCTTAAATATGTGTGTATAAATATGGTTCATGATTGTCAGCAGGAACAAGAGTCAACTATGTAATTTTCAAGGTTTTGCTTAAAGGTGGAGATTGGGATCAGAGATGTAAGTTTCAGGGTATTTTGTAGTATGTTCCAGTCATGTACTGATGCAAAGCGGAAGGCATTACGTCCAAAGGTAGTAGAAGTAGGGGGGGTACTAAATTTAATCAAATTACTTGATCTTGTGTGATAGGTGTTATGAGCGGCATGAAGTAGGGATGATGACAAATAGAGAGGTGCCTTGCCCAGAATTGTCTTGTATATGAAGAGAAACCAATGATGGAGCCGCCGGGTATAAAGGGAGGGCCAACCCACCAGTTTATACTCTATTTGTGAGTTGTTGAATGTATGTTAGATGTTAACGTTGGTTATTTCTGAATCCTTGAATCCTGTTTCTAAGTCCTTGTATCCTGTTCCTGTCTAAGTTTGTAGTTTGTTAATAAAGACACACTGCGTCTGGATCCAGCCTCATCGCTATTTCTACCGCAGTACGTTACAATATCCTTCAAATGAATGGAATTATATATAGATTCTGCGTCCATCCCACTATGAGATTTTCTGATGAACTTTGACAGCACAATATCTGATTAATCAGGGCCAAACTATAAACTACACTGTAGTGTATTCCAGCCTTAAGATAAATATGACAGTAATGTCTACAAAGTCACCTGATCAGAATGCTAAGAGAAGTGACTTAAAAACAGGCTGGTGGCAACTCACCTTTATCCACCACATCCCAAACCTCCACCTTCACCACATCATCAGTAGCTGAGAAGAAATGACAAAAACATTTGAGCGGTTCTGGAAAACTGAGGTCCCTTCTTTGCATTTATTTCAATACATTTATTTTGCATTGATTCTAAGTTACAGAAGTCAAAATACAAATTTCACAGAACATCACAGAACATCTCATAGAAAGAACAGGGAATAGAAAGTAAGCTTTTGGCAATGAGCACGGCACTTCAAGTAAAATGTTGAATACAAGTAGAGCAATGTCCGCTATCAAATGAAGGAGACTACTCACTGTAAATTACCACTAACAGGTTCCACCACGTAATGTGGAGCTGAAAGTTTTTGAAAGAGGATGTACTTAAATAGGGAAAACAAACTCTAGAAATCACTAGATAACATCTAATGTTCGAGTCAGGCCATTTAAAGCCATCAATCTATTCTACATATCCACTAGCTGATAGACAGCATATTTACCTTGATGTAAATCTATTTTTCATAATTAAGATGCACAAATGGAAAGAAATAAAAATCATTAGATAATTAGTTCACATCTTTTAAACAAAAGTGCAAAAGCAACTTCCTACACACTCTTAAAAATTAAGTTTTTTTTTTTTTTTGCAGTGATGCCATAGAAGAGCCATTTTTGGTTCTCCACAAAACTTTTAGTGAACAGTTCTTAAAAGAACCATTTTTTCTTAGAATCTAAATAACCTGTTTTCACTATAAATAAACTCTTTTGCGCAGTGGTTCCAGGGATGTTAAAGGTTCTTCATGGAACCATCAATCCCAATAATAATTTTTAAGAGTGCAAGTAGAAAGATTTCAATAACACTAAGATAACAGAAGCTTTGATTTCCATCAAAAACATCAAGCTTACTTTTATAACTCCAGTGGATACTAGTGACCTGGATCTCTTGAGTGGGAATGTACTCTTCCTGGAACTTCCTACCCTGCAGCCGGTGCCACAGGGTGCTTTTTCCTGTGTTTCTATCTCCTCGAATGACTATCTTCACTGAAAGACCACACATAACATGTTAGAGCTTGTGATAACAACATTATCCCAAGCACACAGCGCCCAGGGGCTCCAGCAACACAGACTTGATTTGTTGTGACATGCTGTGTGTTACAATTTAGTCAAATGGTATACGGATGCATCGAAAATCCCTTAAATTTAAACCCGGAAAGAATTTGAAGCAAAGTAAAGAAACAACAAAACAATCAATCTCAAATTGTAATGAATTATCATTAATTATACATTTTAGCAGGCATTTGACTTACTGTTGTACTGAACCCCTTTAGCAAATTTTCTCTGCAGACTCTGGTTCATGGACTGCAGGCCAGCAGGGATGTTCTTGTCCTTCACCTGACCAGCCGGCTCAGAGCCGACAAGCTTCTTCAGAGCGGAGAACATCTTGACCAAACTATGCCTCTAGATGGGTATTATAAATATTAAATATTCTTGTCTCAAACTGGCCTCTATGACACCCCCAAATTGTCTGTCTGTGGGTGGACAGTTTTCTTGCAATGCTCATAAAGCATTTCTACATTCGTTTGAGAGGTGAATGAGTCCTGCTTTGGCACAGCATAACATCTCCGAATAAATTCAGATCTTCATCTCTGGATCCTTTTCCACAGAATGACAGTTATTGCAGTCCAGCATCACAAGATTCTCATTCAAGTGTTGAATCTGCTTCTGCTACAATATAAAGAAAAAAATAAATATAGAACGAGATTAGTTGAATGAGGTTGCAATGCCTTATATCAAGACCTGGAGCTGCAGACATTTAAAAAGCATCTTTCATGGATTAATGTTGCAATGCACTGCAGTAACTCTAATTTGCAGGGATGCCTGAATTTGTGTCTCAAAACCTAGTAAGCTGCCTGCATAGACAATCCGTTGGGACACCATAAGTGTGTGGAATATGATGTCCAGAAATGCTGTCTAGGTAGGCAGCTCGCTAAGATTTAATACACAACCTGACACTGCGATTTCTACTACAAACGACCGTGATATTTATGTAATAGAAAAGAGTGAAGCACTCAAAAAAAAAAACACAAATTGCATAGGAACTAACGTACTATTGTGGATAGCTGTTATGCCAGATATTTGACAGCTGCCTGTATATACTAGCCTGCTAACGCGGAACTAACTGTATATTTAACAGATTTGTATCAGATTTGTGATGCTCTTGTACTTACAGTGGTATTGTCGTCTATCGAGCAACTGAATGATTAGATCCAACATTCAACATCTTACATTTATGACCCACTGTGTAGTGTGATCATCGTATAACCTGTGCAGCTTATGAATAATGAAATCATTGAAATGCTGCTCTGTATATTTGTGAAGTACGCTGCCGTAGGTAGGGTTAGCTACGGTCACAGTAAATACATTTCAAAATAAAAGTCTCATCACTAGTTAGTTAGCTAAGAATTTTGCTAAAAACCTAGAGACATCTATGGCATGGCAAAAGACATAATTTTACCCATTACTGTAGTGTGATTTAAAAAAAATAAAATATATATTATTTCAATTATAAATTATTCATTATAGCAGTATTTTTGCTGCTCTGCCTTGAATGTTTGTGTTAAAAAATGTGTATTATATTAATCAGGGTGGAGGCCATGAAACAGTGTTTTCATTCATTAAATTCAATCTGTGAAGTAAATATTGTATTACACAACAATTTTAAAGTTACAAAGTAACATATGGCTTATCAACTACATGCAACCATGTGCTACAATGAACATTTCATCTCGAGTGTGAGATACAGTCTTCTCAACATCTTAATGAAGCCACACATTTTAAAAAAATATTTGTAATATAATATTTATTTTATATTTGTTCATCTAAAATGGTAGCAGCTGCAGTTTCATATACAAAGATATGTTCGATTTCAAAAGATATATGCATATTAAATCTCTAAGTAAAAAAAACAAACTACATTGATATGTTCTGATTCTTATTATCAAGAACCTTTAAACAACAATCAAATCAAAGGCAACAATCAAACAGAAATCAGTTTATAACAAGAAAACCAAATCAAAGAAAATTATAACAACAGAATTTATAAACGTATTATGGTTTCAGCCCATTAATCTCTTGCATCCAGCGGTGGACTCAGTACCCAGTGTTCTTAATGGTGATGCTTTGAGCTGAGTCAATCTTATAGTCATTGATACCTGAGGAGAAAAGCACAGCATTGCAGATAAAAGTCATTATACAAGAGAGATTGAAACTACAAAACAGTCAGAGACATCATGCATGTGCATTGTTACGCCTAGTTTTGTTTAAAATGCACCTATTTGTTTCTCACCTTGTGTCAGAGAGGTGCCATCTGAGGAGACCTGCCAGTATCTACGATCAGTCTGACGTGCTTGTTCTTCATTGACCACACTGAGGAAGGGTCCCCACAAGCTGTTCTCTGTGCTAAAGCTGTGATGCAGAGAGCAAAAGGGTTGATCGCAAACAAAACCCATTAAAATGTGTTGTAATTAATACAGTAAAAAGCACACAAACTGTGCAAACACATAACCTATATTGTTTTGACAATATATTTCAAATAAAGCATCTCACGTGAAACCAGTTTTTTTGTCTTGGAGAAGGTTGAGGGCTTCAAATAGCGAGGAGCCACTGGGCACATTGATGGAAAATACTGATGACGCACCATTTGATTTAAAAACCTCCACCTGTAGAGACACTTGCCCGTGACTTGGAAGAACTTCCGAAGCGGAATCCGCATCAATAGTAAGAGTGTCTAAATCAGGAACATTGAACCAGGAGAAAATACACACGGAAAATAAAGAGGAGAGAAAAAAAACACAAGTTAAATTAAAATTCTGTACTAAAACTCAGTTAATATTAAACTGCTAAATATTAAATACAAATGTAGTATACAATATATAACATTGAAATACTCTTATATAATTGAATATGAGATATAAACATGATTAATTTTGTGATAAAAAATAACATATTTTTGGATATAACTTTAAACTTTATTTTTCCTTTTTTCCAAAAATATGTTTTTTTATTTTAATAAAAAAAAAAAAAAAAAAAAAAAAAAAAAAAAAAAAGTATATATATATATATATATATATATATATATATATATATATATATATATATATATATATATATATATATATATATATATATATATATAAGAAGTATTACATAAAAAATACTTAATTGAGCTTGCATGTCTGATGTACGTACCATCCTCATTCCGGCATTCTTTGCTCTTCAGATAAAGATAGGATTGTTGGTGCAGGGCAGGCAGGACTTGAGATCCTGCCATAGGGTTATGGTATGTTCCTTTCTTAACATCTGCCCTTAAAGCCTCCAAAGCAGAGGCACATTCCTCCATCTGACTGCCCATAGCCAACAAGGCCTGTGAGACGGAGAACCATGAGAACCTGCCACTCAAATAAGGCTTTTTCATCAAGGCAAATATTTAATATCATTATTCTTACCTGTACTGCCAATCCCGTGCTGAACTCGTTGCCCATGTGACCATCAGCTCTCTTAGAGTCAAGAAGCCTCTGCTTAATGGAGGCAAGAGCCTTGTCCAGCTCTGCAGTATCTTTAACAGCGGTTTCCTCGTTTTTCAGACACTGCAAAGCCATGCCTGCCATCGCATGCGTGTCTGAAGGGTGATTTGAATGGTTAGAGACCTCAGCACATGAGAATATATTTCCTTAAATCTAACCAAAAGGAAAATAAATAACAGTGTCCAATATATTACGCATGACGTTCTAAAATTAGACGACTTTCTTCTGTGGAACACAAAAGAAATATTCTGACTGTTTGGGAATATTTCTGTCAGGGATACTTTCATGGTATCTTGCATCCTTTCTGAAGTGTGAAGGCTTCAGTTCCTATTCATTGAAATTGCATGAATAAGAGTGACCAGCACAGTCTTCAGAATGTCTTCTTTTGTATAACACAGAAGAAAGAAAGGCATACAGGTTTGGATTGACATGAGAGCGGGTAAATAATGACAGAATTTTTCTTTTTGGGCGAATTATCCCGATAAATGTACTTTGTCAATGACTACTTGGCCAAAAAAAAGAGTCGATTTAAACTCACCGACACATAAGGACTCTTCATGTTTTATCTGTCTGTGTTCCACAGCATGGATGAGCTTGTGGCTGACATGTGTGCTGACTCTAACTCCGCTCACACATAGAGCCAGAATGCCCAGAGAGTACTGGTAGTAGTTGGTCTTTGGACGGTGACTAACTGCACAAAATAATTCATAATAAAATTAGAATTACAGTACAACAAAATTACATATACACTGCTGTTCAAAAGTTTGGGGTCAGTAAGATTTTTTTTTAAAGAAATAATATATTTTTTCAGCAAGGATGCATAGAATTGCCAGTAAAGATATTAAGATATTATATTTTAAATAAATGCAGTTCTTTTTAACTTTTTATCCATCAAAAAATAGTGCAAAAAGTATCATGGTTTTCACAAAAATATTAAACAGCACAACTGTTTTCAACTTTAACAATAAGAAGAAATGTTTTTGGAGCCGCAAATCAGCATATTAAAATGATTTCTGAAGGATCATGTGACACTGAAGACTGGAGTAATGGCTGCTGAAAATTCAGCTTTGCCATCACAGGACTAAAATACATTTTAAAATATATTCAAATAGAAAAAATATATTTAAAATTTTAATAATAAATTGTTTTCACTGTATTTTAGATCAAATAAATACAGCCTTGGTAGAGACTTCTTTCAAAAACATTAAAAAAAGAGAGAAAGGTCTGTCTGCGTCCCACATTACTACAAACCATGTCCCTACAAATTATGCCTCCCACAAAGAAACAAGCGTGAATGTCATTGACTGAAACAATACATTTACTTTATGTTTTATGTATGAAATAATGGTAAGGCTAACTTATATTGCTTTCAAATCTTATGAAGTATGAAATGACAGCTATTAGTAAAACATAAAATAAATTATACATTTAGACCTATGGAAATTATAGCTAAAAGCCTATCCAACCCTAAACCTTACCCTAATAAAATAAACATTTACTGTAGTTTCATAATTAAAATACTTTAAAAACTGAGGAACAACAAACAAACAGGATGACTTATGGAGTCTGCTGATTTATGTATGCCTTATCACTATGTGGTGATAGTGACACTTAACAAAAATAGGAAAGTGAAATAGAAGAAGAGTGGTACTAGAGATGACATCAGTGATCCTAGAGGGAGGGGCTCTGAAGGCAACCCCCTAATTGGCTGTTTTAGGGTGTGGTTTGGAGTACTGCGGGATGCAGTCAAACACAGTCTTGGTGAACCCAAACTTTTGAACGGTAGTGTATTACAAAATAAATGCTCTTACATGCAATGTTCTGTTTCTCTTCCTCCATTTCTTTCTTAAGGTGAGTGAGGAGGGGCTCCTTCATCTCATTATGACTGAGATGTAGGCTCTGCAGATCATGACAGGAAGACCTCAAAGCCAAGATGTACAGGGCAAGGCGGCCAACCACCAACTCACCATTTCTGAGAGATCTACAGGCAGATATTTAGAATAGTAATGAAACAATTAGAACAAAAATATATTGAAATGGAACAATAGAGAAGAGTAGAATGGAATTTATTTCCACTACTCTCACACGACACTGACAATCCTTCCTGAAGCGACTTTATATTATTTAAGATAATTCACACATGGAAAATTACAAGTAATCAAAAATGGTAAGTCCCAATAAGCAAATCATTTACTGTAGCTTTAAAGTTTAATATAAAAAAGAGATGTGAAAATATGCTCCATACTTCTCAATATCATCGTGAAACTCTTTCTTGAGGTGGTTGAGATGTTGGCTCTCTTTAGCTAGGTTATGGTGTGTTGAGAGCCGCAGGGCGATGTGCACACTGGGATTGGGTAGGCTATCTGGTGTATCCACAGAGCGCAGCAGCTGCTGATTGAGGGACTGGAGAAGAGCCTTGTGATCAGATGCTGAAACAGAGAACATACAGAATAAAAAAATGAATACCGTCATATGCACTGATATCAATGTTCTATAATTATAAAATAACAGACTCTGATAAACTTTGACTGAATCACTGTCCTCCTGACTCCTGTTGCTCATTTAAAGTGCCACTGTGTACAGAAACGCTTTGTCTCAGAATGGTCACAGTTACAAAAGATAGGGCAAATAACAGAGTGAGATGATTCCAGGTATTCTGAGCAGAACTTCTGCTGACAGGACAAAAAAAAAAGTACTCAATAAGAATAAGCTGAATGTTACGAATATGATAGTGCAGTACAGTACATTATAGGCTATTGGAGGACAGTAAAGGTTATGTTATTATGGTTATTGGATAGACAATATTTAAAATCTTTGCAACGGGATGGAGAATTATAAAAGCTAATTAATACATTTTACAAAAACATCAAAATCATTACATATACGATACAGCAATTTTATAGCATTCTTTAAAATACCTGATTAGTATATGAATATTGTAATGATTTAGTATCTTAGTAAACTGTATATTAAATGACCTGGTAATTACCATCTATGGCCATCATTTGTGCTGTTTTACTGATACAGTTTTCTTTGGTAAAGTTATTAGGGGGAGACCGGGGAGTGTTGTAACATGGGGTCAGTTGTAAGTAACACTGTCAGTTTGCCAAGTCAGAAAAAGCTATGGTAATGTCATCAATACACACTCACATCACCGTTTTGAGCTCATGGGAGATGTGGCATTTTACTGTGAGCAACATTGTGCATTTTATGACCAAAAAACTGATTTTTAAGGAAAGTAATTTTTTTAATCAAGATTTTTTGAAGAGCAATCATTGAATTGTAGATACAGTTATTTGACGTGCATAATCTAAAGTAGCCATTTCTCTTGCATTCATGCTAACTTCAAACCCACATGCCAAAACAGTTAGCTACGTTATGGCTGTTAAAGATGGGGATAGTTGTAAAAGTATAGTATAATTAAATACTAGACACTATTAGAATAAGTACTAGTATCTAATAAGTAAGAACTAGTATCAAATGAATAAGTACTAGTACCGAATTAATAGATACTGCCGCCTAGTATCTAAAAAATAACTACCAGTAGCAAGAAAATAATGTTTTAAGGATTAACTTAAGTGTTAAAACGGCTTGCCATATGGTGTTTAAATTGTTCTGCCTTAACATGAGAAAGCCCCTAAAACCCCGAAGAAGAAGACCTTCGGCCTAACAGGAAATATAAGGAATGAAAAAGTAAATCATTATTCGTAGTCTTACCACACGGTTTTCCAGCAGCCAGTGCAAGCAGCCCACTCGCAATAATAAGAGTAATCTGAGATTGAAACAGTACAGACAACCGGTGAAATTTGTTAAATTAAAACGAATTACCAAGCATAAGCATGACATAAGACTGACAATAATCACAAAATGCGATGATAATCGAAAGCATATTAAAGTTTTAATTTGTTAGCAGTAGACTCACTGATTTTTAACATTTGTTGAGTTTTGTGGTTAAGAAGTCCATCATATAAAAGAAGTTTCAATTTGTTTAGTTCAGGTGGTTCTTACCATTTTAGGCCAAGTTAGGTATCCTGCTGAATCCAGTTAAAATGATCAACTGACTCTTTTACTAAAATAGTATGAGGCTAGTAGAGGAGGAGGAGTTACTCCAGTTACTCATCTACAGAGTTGGTAGTTTTGCAACAATTTTTCGACGTGTGTTCTAAATGATCTATCTCAATTTTCTGTATTGAATAGTTCTAATTTCTTTTCTGTTTTTAATGTGTATCAGCAAGAAAAAATTATCCTCCCTCTTCCTAAACGTGAGTTTGTTTACTGTTATTTAAGTTCACTTCCGGTTTAAAGAACTACAAAACCAATGGACTACAAGTTCCATGTACCCTCGCTTACACACTGATCCAGAAAAGCGTCGTAAATCTAGGCTTTCGCAACTTCTCATGCAAACTGTCTTTAGACATTTTTTTTTTCATATTCCAAACAAAACTTATTTTCCGCTTTTGTGAGTCCGTAAAAGGTACGTGTTTGTGTTCCTAATGAAAGAGCTGACGAGGTGTTGTTGTGTATGTTGTGGGGCGTATGTCTAGGATGTTTCTAGCTGCAGTCAGCGAGCAATTCAAGTTATTCTTACCCAGAATGCCACCAAAATTTCATAGTGAATTATTTGAGATAATTACAGATAAAACTGAAATAAATATTTATTACTAATACAGAGCATAAAAGACTCCCATTTCAATGTTATGGCCTACGGTGTGAAGGAAGACCAAATCTACTAAGTTAGTAACCAGTTAGCTCACTAACTGTAAATGTGTTTTCCCCTAATTCAAACAATGGGCATTAATTATTCAACTTGGTCAGCAGTGCACTTTCCATATAAATATGTATGTATATGTGTTGTGTATAAAATGTTTTTTAAAGGTAAAAGCTTTGAGTTTGCCTTCTTTACCCATAGTATAACTCATACCATGTATAAAACCTGCACCATCTGCAGAACCAGTCATTCATTTTTCTGTTTTCCAGATTCTTCATCTTCTATCCACACTGCTTGACTGCAGTTGTCATTTAATTCTAATGTCTTCAGCTTGTTCTCACCTGGAGACCGATGCAGAGCACCAGGTCAGGAAGCAGCCAGCTGGAGTTCATAATGTTTCCCCCCCATGCACACTTCAGTAACCCTGATTTGGTCAAAATTAGCGGGCCAACCAGAGGCTCGCATCATCTGACTGGTGGATCAATGCCAAATACGTAAGTATTAAGTGTCTTGTTGTCCTGTTATGCAGTTCTTGTTTATGCAATCAAATGAAGACAGATCCTGATATTATTTGTCTGCATGTTTAAACTTAGAAGCTGGGAAAGAAGATGCATGAGGAAACAGAGGAGAAGGACAGATGATGAGTGAGTACTTTTTTTTTTTTTACACATGAAACTTGCTAATATGCGGTGGTGGACTTTTCATGATCTTTTTCCTCTACAGAAGCTGCAGCCCCAAACGGCGAAAACTGATGGGTGCAGGTGAGTATCCAAGTCCTAAAGCAAGCCACAGGTGGTCTGCAGACTCTACCACCTCTTCCTCTTCATCTGAGACCAGCCTGGTTCAACTGCAGACTGGACCCAGGACAAATGAGATGGGTCTGTCCCTCACAGTCGCTCCCTCTCCCTCTCCACTATCCAGAGTACCCACAGAGGGCTCAGGCATGGAGGTAGAAGCCGCTCAGAGGAGACTGCAGGAGATAGAAGAGAGGTGAGACCAAAATAAAGAGGTCATGTTTACAGAGTCATTGACCAGAAATTAGATCTATGAAGGTTCAAAATACTCCTTTTAAAGATTGTAGATTTTTATAGGCGGTCTTGCTGATATATTGTACAGGATAACTTTGGAAGATGATAGCGATGAAGAAGAGCTGGACGTAGAACCGGCTCAGCGCAGGCCAGTGCTGGTGATGTCCGACAGCTTAAGGGAAGGGCTGCAGCGTGGGATTGATGACATTCTACCCCATATGGTAGCACAGTCAGTGTGGGTATTATTTTTTTTTTTTAGTTTTCCATGGCTGGTTTCCCCCCCTGCTTTTTTTATTCATACAGTAGATTTCAAGCATCCAAGCACAATCCTTTACATAATTAAAACATATATATATATATATATATATATAGTTCAAAAGTTTGGGGTCATTTAGATTAAAAAAAAAAAAAGAAGAAGAAACTTTTATTTAGTAAGGATGCATTAAGTTGATCAAAAGTGACCGTAAAAACATTTATAATGTTACAAAAATCTATTTCAAATAAATGCTGTTTTTTGAACGTTATGTCAATCAAAGATTTCTGAAAAATGTATCAGTTTCTACAAAAGTATTTTTGCTGTTTTCAACATTGATAATAATAACAAATGTTTCTTGAGCACCAACTTAGCATGTTAAAGAATGATTTCTGAAGGATCATGTGATACTAACACTAAAATGTCTGTTTTGCCATCACATGAATAAATTCTATTTTAAAATATATTAAAATACAAAAACAGGTCTTCTTTTAAAAACAAAATCTTACGACCCCAAACGTTTAAACTAGTGTAAATTCAAATATATATAAAAAAATCTAATGTATAAAAAAGGATACATTTTTGGTCTACTGAACACTTCTGACAAATATATTTTAACCCAGCAAGCAATAGCCATCATTTCACCGTCTCGTTTAACTATAGACCTGATATAGTCCGGCTGTGAGTAACCCACGCCACTACTAGCCAAAATAACCTTGAATTTGGTTACGTCGTTTTTGCCAAAATACCTTGCAAGATGTATGATATTACAACATGCAAGCAAAGTCAACAGTGATTACAAGGTGTTTGGTTTTATTTCTTTTATGACTAGTCTATTCTTGGGCTATGATTAGACGTCTATTAAATTTTCATTGACAGCCCAAATTTAGCCTTTTTTTAGCCTAGGCATCAGGGCTATGTTTGGATGGCTATTTCTATTAGAAATGTTTTCAAACCAGCAGTAGAACATCAGTTTCTACCAACAGAGCTGAGCTCATTGTACAGGAATCCAGCACTTAGCACACTCTTCTTCACTCACCTCTGCAGGGGTCGCTCTTGTATGGAACTGGTGCTGTGGCGCCCCCCAGAGGACCCTCTCACCCAGAGGCTGAAGGACTCTTTACAAAGACAGCAGCGCAAGCAGCTGGCAGTGAGCAGACAGTCTCCCAGCCCTGTGCCATCTACCAGCAACCCCCCATCCCAGCCCCAGTTCACAGCAACCAATGAGCAGACTTTCAGCCCCCTGTTCAGCAGCCCTGCGCTCCTCAACTCTGGAGAAGAAGACATGGAGTTATAGAGGGAAATCCATGACTTTATGTGTGATTATAAGCTTTGACCTTCATCAGTGCAAATGAGCAATTAGCATAAGTGGCGGAGAGAGCAAGCAATTCACAATGCTCACATGTTATGTTTCTTGTACCATGTACTTTTTTGTTTGTTTCAACCTGCACTTTTTTGTAGGTGGGACCATATTTGCACTAGATGAAATGAGAAGTATCCTATGTGAACGTGGTCAGTGATACATTTTTTTCTTCTGCAGTACAGTTGCAAATTAATATGGAATATTGTTTGCTGTCAATAGCTTTACTGGTTAACAATGCAAGAATATTTTAGTTTTGTCTTTATGCAGTTAGTATTATTGCAGTGTACTAGTATTCTATGCCACATTTATTATTTTATTTTTAAGCAGACATCCAACTGGTCAAAACTGGTAAAAGACTCATTTGAATTGGTTCTTCATGGTGTCCATATTGTTTTTTCAAGATGCTGTTATGGAAAGTAATGATTGATTAATTTCATGTATGGAATGTGAGAGAGGAAGGATCACCATGTGCTCTTGAACTGGATATACCGAGACAGTAGCCGGTTTAACCTTCTACACAGACATAAAATGATTCTTGGAAGAGATGAATGGGTATACATATTTAAATCAATCTATTGATTTCAGTCGATTATATTACCTGGCTCAGTTTATCTAGGTAAAGAACAAATAGCACTAGCAATAGTCTGGCTGTAATACTTAAACAACAGTGAAATAAGCTGTAAATCCCTTTTGCATTTAATTTAAACATTGGCCTAAATTATTGTTTAAATGTTCAATTTGACCTTTTTGAGATTTATACATTTTGGCAGATGTCAAAATGTAAAATTCGTAAATATTGACCATATTACACTATGACAAAGGCAAACTTGTTTTTCAATAAAATCAGTTTGGCATTATAATTCTCTGCTTGTGACATTTTATTTATGCAGAAAAAACATTCGAACAACATCATGAATTGTCACTGATTTCAGGTATGTTGATCAATTACAATAATTGGTTCTATTAAAATAAATCACATAAAAAAATTCCCATCCTGCAAAGTATACAATACACAAGTGTAAAAGTTATTTGAACTGTTATGGCCAGTTGTAAAATCTGTAAGCTACATACTAAATGTATTCATTATTTCGTAATAAACTCAAGCAGAATTCTAAGTCTGAGAATTCTGTTAATTTCATATCAAAGTTCATCCTTTGATCTTTAACACGCTTAAATTAAACATTCACCTACAATAAAGTGCCAAGTTCTGTCCATGCAGACCATGTTAATCACTTATGAGCTCCACAGAGGTGGTACTAAGTTATTTTCTTATACATGGTTTCCCTATAAAATCACCTATTTAATGGACAAATTCTAGGAAAAGAGTTAAATGTAAATGTTAACTGGAAATGGTCTTTGCTGGTAAGTGATCCTCTGTCTTATGGCTTTCCTGGGCTGGAGCAATCTGGCAAGATAATGAGAAGCTTTGAAACATGTTTTCACATTATTGAAAATGTATTGCACGTAATAATATAAAATTTTACTTTATACACAGTACTAAACAGTGAACTAAAAAGTAGCATCAAAACACCGTTATTGTCGTTATTGATAACTACAATGAAAAACAACTAATAAAAAAAAAGACAAATGAACATAAAATGACAAAAAATTTGAATTGGTTCGTTCAAAATATAAATAGAAAATATAATAGTATATGGATAATACTAAAATACGACTGGAAAATACTTGAAACTAGGATAATAATTTGAAATTAGTTGATGTACCGTGTCCAAATAAGAGCCGCCCAAGTCCCTGGACTCCCTGTCCCACTTCACTGGGCTGGGGCAGTGGGTCTGTCTCTCTGCTTGAATCTGGCGGATGCGACTCTGGAGGTGCTGCAGCAGTTTATATGAGGTCAGGTCTTGGGTGACTCTGGAGTTTTGGAAGTCTGTGCCACCCTGAAGAGCAGTGGGGGCCAACTGGGATTCGTTGAAATCTCGGCATTGCTGCAGAGACAGAGAATCAGAGAGATGTACTTACTGTGAGTTCTACTACAATCATAGGGAGTGAACATGCAAATGTCGCTCCAAGTATGATTTTGGTTTATATTTAATCAATATAACACAAATGAGCTGTTGTTCCAGATATGAGTAATCGTGCTGATATTCATACCGGCAGCATGACAGCAACATTGCTTTTAAATTAGTAACTATAAATAGAAATGATTAAAAATAGCTTTTGATAATTGTAAGAAAATGAAAATTAGAAATGTTGCATTGGCAACTAACTAAAATAAGTTGAAGAATGAAAATGACTAAAACTTATATAAAAATAAATGACAGCTAAACTAATAAAAAGGTGAATTCAAAATATTAATAAATACTATAATAGTATATAAATAATACTAAAACAATACTGGCATTTACCCCAGTTAGATGTCTCATCTCATTCTCCAGTCTCTCCAGTCTCTTCTGCTGCTCTGCTCTGGGCTTTGGAACTCTCCTGTTTTATACAGTAAAGGTTATGGAGGATAATCCAACAGGTTGTGAATGTTATTTTTGTACAAGTCATGGTAGCCAACCTACAGTGGTGTCTTTAATTTATTCATTGAGCGGTTCTAGCAATAGGTGCAATGAGACATTGAGACAGTTTAGTTCACCCAAAAATGAAAATTCCTTCATCATTTAGCTACTTCCCTTCATGTCGTTCCAAACCCGTAAGACTTTCATTCATCTTCGGAACACACTTTGACGCTTCCAAAAGTTTATAAAGAGATTGTAAAACTAATCCATATGAGTTGAGCGGTTTAGTCCCAATTTTCTGAAGAAACACGATCGCTTTATATGATGAACAGATTGAATTTAGGCTTTTATTCACATATAAACATTAATCAACTCACACATCACTTGTGGTAAACTGAAGCTCAAGCATGTTCACTTGACGTGCATGAAACAATGAGGTTCATTCTCGTGTTACGCAGCATGGTTGAGCTTCCGTAAGAACCAATGAGGTTCGTTCTTGTATGTCAAGCAGGTTCGGTTTAGCTTCTGTTTATGTTTGCGGATTAATGTTTATATGTGAATAAAAGCCTTAATTCAAAGTGTAAAGTAACACTGCGTGCCTATAGATTGAACAGGTAATACGCATGCGCATGACGTCAACCAATTCACAAATTCTCGTTTTTGTAGTTTACAAGGAGATGATAATGGTATCGTTTTCTAAATCTTTCCAAACTTTCAAAAAACCTGTTTTAATGTTTAGGCCCCCAAAATGCTGTTGTCGTGTAAATGAACGTCCAAACTGCATACAACTTTTTCAGTTTTTAGTTGAAAACAGTGTGGTGTAAATGGGCCCCAAGACAAAAACATTCAGATCCACTTGACTCATATGACGCACCTGCCCTGCTCCGCGTTAAGCTCCAGCTCAAATTTGTGTGTGAGTCTTGTAGTGGTTTTGTCTTTCCACTGTGCCATGTTGTTCTGCGCCTGTGTGAGCTCATCATCTTTACCCAGCAGCTGCCTGCGCATACGGACACACAGTCTGTCTGTATCATCCTTGTTCATGCGCAGCTGGGCTCGAGATAGGCTGCTCATTTCCTCAATGTGCTCCTTAAGTTTACCCATCAATGAACAAAACGAGACATAAAGCAAGATTTGAATACATTAATAGCAATTTTGCTCAGTGTTAGTTTTACATTTAGATGCTTTTGAAGCTTTTTTTTATAAATCGTACATGTGCGTGTGTCAGTATACCTGTACGAGTTTCTCTTTTATAGCAGCCAGTGCTCGTTCCCTTTCCTCCATCAGTTGCTCTTTCTGCAGATTTAGCTCTTGCTCCTGAAACACATAAGCAGCGTCTGTTCATAGCCGATGAGTTGCTGTGAGTTTTGTTTGTAACTTTTCTTGTACCTTTACTCGGCTGAGTTGCAGTGCAGCACGTCTCTGTGAGTTGAGCTCCATTTTTAGATCATTAATAAGCTGTTGAAGGGCCTTTGTGAGCGACTGCAGGGTCTGAAGAGTTTCACTCACTGTAGGACTGAACCGGAAAAAATATACACGTTTATAAAATACAATACAGTGTCACTAACAGTATAAACTTAAAGGACTGGTCTGCATATTTGAAATACTATAAATACTATTTTTTATTACTATAAATATATTTATGTTTGCATTCTTATTACTATGATTATATTTTATTGCTATTATTTATATGTATGTGGATGTATTTTATTTTTAAATATATAAATGTATATACTCTATACTGGAATCAGGATATGGCATAAGCTGGATTTGAAATTGCATTTCCCACATCAGGACCAATACACAATGTGCAACATATAATTGTGTGTGTATGAGCACCACAGGGTACTGTATATACTACAAGTGAGCGCACCTCTCTGACGAGTGCTTGTTTTCAACAGTCAACCCATTGTGTTCAAGAAACTCCCGCAGGCAAACACACTCAGCATGTATGTCCTGCGCCCAGCGTCTACTCTGCTGCTCGTGTCTGGCTGTTCTTCTCTGGTGTTTTTGGTCTTTCTCTGTGATTGCTGTCCTCAGCTCCAGAAGCTCCTTTTCAGAGCGCTGCAAAGTTTTCTTCAGACGTACTGCCTCCTTCTCTGCCTCCTGTAACAAGAAACCAGCAGAAAGAAAATGGCTGAGGACAGCTTTGATACATTTGCACAAGTAACATGTAACTCTAGAATGAAAAGAAACTTGAAATTATATTTTGCATAAATAAAAAAATGCAACAATTTGCATTGGGAAATTACTTTTTACATTTTTTTTTTTAAATTCATTTAAATCATCATGATTTAATGGCAAAACATCAAATTATCAAATACTACGATGATGTACATATGCAAATACAACTACATATACACTGTATATATTGAGAGTATATATAAATATATATATATATATAATATAGAGAGAGATGCTATCTCTATCCCAAAGTAATTCTGTGGGATTCACCCATTTATTATTATATTTATCCATACTATTATATTATTATCCATTTATTTTTATATATTTATCCATATTATTATTATTATATATTTATCCATATGAATCTATAACAATTTTGCATCTGTTTTAATTAAACGTTTAAATGATTTTTTTTTTTTATAAAATGACGACTTCTGATTCCACTCACTTTCTGAAGCTCAATCACTTTACTCTGTAAGGCCAGTGCGTTCCTTCTCTCTTTCTCCACTTCTGCTCTCCATCTCTCCGCTGCCTCCTCTATTTGCTGCTCCAGAGTCCCACGCTGCTCTCTCAGAGCCTTCTCTCGCTGTTCATCCCACTTCCTTTCCTCTCGCTTCACAGCCTTTTGAATCTGTTAGTTCAGATGACAAGAGATGCACTGGTTCTTTTGAGGGAACAAGACTTTTAACAGCGGAGAACCACATTAAAGTTCATTTCCTTGATAAATCTGTCATCAGCACTTCAGAGTCATTGTAAAACAGGATAACAGGGAGGAAACCTTTTCCTGAGTTTGTCTTCTGAGTTCCTCTGCTTGCCTAGTCATCTTCTCCTCATGCTGCTCTAGAGCCTCTTTTAGCCTCTTTACCTCCTTATCTTTCATCTGAAACAGAGAGAGAGAGTTGAATGTGTACGTAAGATTGAGACTGTGACTGTGTTGTGAGATACGAAGGGCACACGCTATGACAGCTGACCTGGATACAGTTGTGTAAGGAGTCCAAGCTCTGTTTGTTGGTCTGAGCTTGTTCACTGAGAGCAGCTGATCTCAACTCATCCGCCTGCTGATGCACCTGGATTTGCACATTCCAAACAAACAGATTCAGGCCTTCACACTATGTCTGAATAATCTGAGATAAGTCTCACAGTGAATAAATCATCTTACCTTTTGAAGCTCCTCTTTGTGGCTTTTGGTTAACTGTAATGTCAGTTGCTCAATCTCTTGCTCCTGAGAAGGAATTGATTATCATATGTAATCAAAGGATAATAATATACCCTACTGAAAAGACAAGCATATATTGTTCAAACTGGTTTATGCTGACTAGTGATAGGTTAATATTCATGCTTTCATTAACATAGTCTTTATATTTGATGTTGCCACACTGATGTTAGATCATTCAATTCAAACATGATGTGGACGGCTAATATACACTGACATTCAAAAGTTGGTAAGCTTTTTAAAGCTTTTAAAGTAAAAAAAAAAAAAAAAACAGTAAAATACTATTAGAAATTTAAAACAACTTTTCTATTTTATTATATTTTAAAATGTAATTTATTCCTGTGATGTCAAGGCTGAATTTTCAGCAGCCATTACTCCAGTCTTTACATGATCCTTCAGAAATCATAATTATTATCAATGTAGAAAACAGTTGTGCTGCTTTAATCTTTTTGTGGAAATCATTAATCACATTTCGAGTATTTTCTGATGAATAGAAAGTTAAAAAGAACAACATTTATTTGAAATAGAAACCTATTGTAACAATGTGAAAGCCTTAACTGTCACTTTTGATCAATATAATGCATCTTACTGACCCCAAACTTTTGAATGGTAATGGTAATGTTTAAAAATATATGACTATATCTTTCCTACCTACCATATCCTTTTTTGTCCTGTTCTGTATTTCTCTCAGCTTTAAACTGTGCTCCTCTCTCAATGAACAGAGCTCCAGAAGAAGGGCTTTCTTCGCTTCTCCGGCTCCCTGCAAAAGCAGCTCCTTCTGGGCAACAATTCGCTCCAGCGCTGCAAAACGCTTCACTTGCTGCTCTAGATCTTCCTGTATGGACTGCACACATATTCTATAGTTATTGAAATTGATAGTGTTTGCAATCTGTCTCTATATCAAAAACTGAAAACATGGTTATTGTAGATTAAGAAGAAGAAACACGAGTGAGAACCTCTTTTATTTGTTCTTTTTCTCTGATCATATCAGCCAGCTGCTTCTCCAGCTCATTGCATTTCTGTTGGAGAGTCCTGTAGTCCTCTTCCCTCTGCTCCAGCTCCTGGTTCACCTCATCCAGCCTCTGAGGGAGACAATGACAGGAAGATTAATTGAAGGCTGTGTGAATATTCACTATACATATTTTGAGTATTTTGCTGACAATACATAATTTAGCAACACATTAATGAATTTTTTATTTGGTCATTAAGTTTCCCAAAGATTATGCCCACTTATTGTACCCTTACTTGCGAGCATAAGCGTGTTAAAACAGAGATGTGATCTACAGTACCTCCTGCATAGAGTCTAGTGTGTGTCTAAAACGCCTCTGATCTGAGAACAGGTCAGATTTAGCATTATCTAGTAGTCTGTCCATCTCCTCCCTTTCCAGAACAGACACACTGCGGCTTGTTACACACTGACAGGGACAGACATCAAATCACACTGAATGTCAAGTAGCATATCTATAATATAAAAATTCAGCAAACTGACTGATTTGGAAAATAGTCCAGATGTTATCTGGTTACATTCTGCGTGGACATACATGTATTCATTTAATTACATATTAATTTAAAGTTACATTTAATCAGAAAAGAACCATGCGGATGTTTAATGAAATTCTAACTGAGCTAATGTGATTTTTTTGTTTCTTAACTAGAGTGACCTGTTGCTCCTGCAGAACCCTGACCTCCTCCAAACATAAGTCCCTCTGGGCCTGCAGTCTGTGTAGCTCATACCTTTAAGACACACATACAGTGCTAGTAAAAAATAGTTGTTACATATAAATACTATATGGAATTTAAGAACAAAAGTGTCAATAAAAGCAAATGGGATTAAGGTGCGAGTAGACCATACGTGATGTTTTGGGCCTGTGCTCTGCTGTCCCTCACACTGAGCTGTAGTGAAAGCTGCTCTCTCTTAGCTTCATCCATTTCCTCTCTCAGATTCTCCAGAATATGAAGTGTAGCCTGTGGAAAAACATCACTTTGGTTGATAAATAAAGCTTATTAACATTTTGAGAATTACAGAATGATCATATAGTATTCATACTGTTTTTTGTTGTAGAAGCTCAGTAAGTGACATCCTCAGCTCTTTAAGTTGATTTCCATCTACTCTGCTCTTGTCCCAAGCCCTTTCTGTGCTCTAAAAACAAAAAATACTACAAGCCTGAGAAGAGTATCAACAAATTGTCTCCTTCATAGCTATTTGCTAAATTTAAAAACATAATTGGACAATTAACTCTACTGATTATTGCAGTAATTGTTCAGAGAATGCACTGAGGTCTCTCACAATGTGGGAGTCATTCCTTCTGCTCCGGCACAAACTCCTCCTCTTCCCCTTCTTGCCAGATGAATGTCTCCTGCTTCTGTAGTACAGCTTAGACACAGCACCTTCACTGCTCGTCTCCTCAACAGTTCTCTCATCATCAGAGCTACAACACACAGAGTAATAGTGAAGAATTGTCATTTTTATTAAATATATAAATAGCATAGTTTTACTCACAGCAGGTCACTAAAAGTTGCATTTCTGAGTGTCATATCATAAATTAAACACCACCACAAAACACATTATCCAAAAAGCTCTTCCTAAGATCGTCTAATTGAACTGCGGTTGTTAAAACGTTGAGAAGTACCTGAAGGACTGAATATTGTTTTGGATGGTTTGTCCTGTACAGGATCCATTTTCTTTACTCAGATGTAAGGCTATAGTCACACGCATACAAACAGACAAATCCAGTTATGTTAATATGTTATGGACCAATTACTTTTCAAATTTCTAAATAACTTCAAATTTACATTTTTAAAATATATAATAGATTTATTGATATATTTCATCACTGCACATCAAAACAATGCGGTTTCACTGTGTGAAATATGGATAAGAGTGAATTCAAATACAAACACCAGGGTGTAGCTTACAAGGAATGTAAAGTAAGATAACATACCATATTTTGGATTATATTCCTGGTCAGAGTTTACTCTGTTAGCATATTTTGCAAAGTGTGTGACTGGGATTCAAAATGAAAAAGCATTATAGCACAAATACACGAAAATAACACATGACTTTTGACACACATAAGTTAATATGGTACCTGTACCTGTCCTGTTGCTGAGTGTAGACTTCAGGTGCTGTCCAACCGGTTCTGAGCACACTGTGTCCAGATCAGTGTCTATGGTGACTGAATCAAAACTCTGCAATGGCATTCCTGTCAGTGGAAAAAAACAACTTATTATTTAAATGCAGATCACAAGGAAGATTCACAAAAAATCTTGAAAGAAACCGCACACCACAGCTGTACCTGCCAGGTGTCTTATTGGTGTTCTGGATGGATGCTGTGGTTGATTTTTCGATCGTTCCTCAGTGAGTTCTGCAGTGTCACTGCTGTTAGTGGGAGCTTCTGGGGCTGGAGAAGAAATTAATACTTATATTCAGCAAATACACATTAAATTCATCAAATGTGACAGTAAAGACATTTTGCAAAAGATTTCTATTTCAAATAAATCTTTTGAACTTTTCATTCACCAAAGAATCCTGACCTAGGAAAATTGGTTTCTTTGCACTTGATTTAAACTTGAATTATTAAATATTTTGTATGCACTTTGTGAAGTTGTGCCTGGAGTGTAAAACTAATGTCTGTGTCCACATTTCAATTGTATCATTTGTAATGACACAATGAAACATACCGAATTGTGCGTTTTTGGCCAAGTGGTCATACCAAGCTTGCCCTCATTATTCCCAGACCCAGCCTACAATTCAATAAGCTATATTATTAGATGTTATTTTGTGGGTGTTAGTGAAAATGGCCAGATGGAAAGAGCTGTCCCCTGCAACCAAGGAGGAACCTCCAAATTATATATATATATATATATATATATATATATATATATATATATATATATATATATATATATAATATATATATATATATATATAATATATATATATATATATATATATATATATATATATATATATATATATTATAGTTGAAGTTATAATTATCAGTGCTGTTACATCATTTCCATTTTGAGTGTTTACATCTTCTTGCTCAGTTTGTGTACCTGAGGCTGGCAGGACCAGCATTTCCTCTCTGAAGCGTGTTGAGAAGTCCTCAGTGCAGACACTGTCCATAGTGAATTCATCCTCCTCGTTTCCTATCCCTGCAGCCTCAGCACTTCTCCCAAGAAGCCTCTCCAGCCTCCAACGACACTGCTCTTCCCTGGACACTGAGCTCAAGCTGCCATCGCCCTCAGGACACCACACATCTGGAACTGAGGCTCCAACCTTTATAATCTCAATTGTCTGGTGTTCTATTTGGTCATATTTTTAACAGGAAATTATAATGATGGATTTTAACAAGACTTTTTACTGCTCTCTTTTTTCATATTGATATTTGTTTGTCTTATCATAAGCAGGCATAAAAAATTTGTCACTACAGCATTTGTTTTCAGAACTAAAATTTCAAAGATATAGTAGTATATTGCAGTCATAATGTTCCTGATTGTGCTGCTTTGGACAATGATTTGGGTATGATTTTATTATAAATTTAAGTCTATGTGGAAAAAAATGTAGTTGGCTACCTGATGGAGTCCAGTCAGGGCTGGGTGATGTTTTATCATTGGTTGGAACAGTGCTTCCCAAGCCTGTGTCTTTACTAACAGACTGACTCCGATCAAGATAGCCTGAAATTTAGAGAGCATTGGGAAAATAACTGCACATAAAAATAATACATAAACAAGATTATATATATATATATATATTACTATTATTATTATTATTATTATTTTGGACAAAAATGATTTACCTGAGAAAGGAAATTCATATCTTTTGGACTTTCCTCCATGCATTTGGCTTTGGCTGTGCATCTGTTGGTGGAACACAAAATCAAGCCTGAATTTTACCATTACTATGTCAAAATGAATACACAATGGTTATCAATATTCCATCAAACTATAAGTGCTTGACCTGTAGATGACTCAGCTGTGCATCTATGGCGTCCAGTAGTACATCGCAGTGGTCATGGGACAATGCCACAGGTATGAGCCCATAAACATCAACCTCCTCGTCCACATCTGAGAAGAAAAGAGATATACAGCATTTTCTACTACAGTATAGCCTACCGTGTAAAAGCGTGAATAGTAATGTCAATTGTTCTGACCTGCAGAGAGCAGTTCATCAGTGTTTTCTCCAGATCCATCATTTTCCATGGTCTTCTAAAAAAGACAGAAAAATTACTTATCCATAAGATGTAAAACTAACATCTCTTTGGAATCCAGCGCATTTGAGCTACAATGGAGGCAGACAGTTTAAAGTGGGGAGTTGTTAGTTATGTGGTTGCCTAAGAAACGCAACAGAAAGGGTCCCCAACAAAACACTAGGGCCTCTTACACACAAAGAACCTCATAAAGTCTAATAAGAACCAAAATTCACATATTTCACACTAGGATCATGCAAAGCTGCGTATCCCATATGTGTTTATGTACTTATGCTGATAAATAGCTAGGTTGATTCATGAGTCATGACAGTTGTATTTTAACAGAAAAATGCACAATAACTTTTGCTGTCCGGGAAGAATACTGCAACATGCACATTTATTCATAGCTCTCACTGGATTAATTATTAGTAATTAAAGCAGATTTTGCTTTCTTTCAGAACTCCCATAAATATATTTACCTATGCATTGTTTGCTTTAAAAAAAAAAAAAAAGTTTTTACACTTACGTCGACGTATTTCCACTCCTAGTTTTCTCTAGAAACTGGCTCGTACAGCAGAAATTGGTTGACATGAACACATCCATGTGCCTCAGTGTCATGGCAACCACACACACCCACTAACTGCCTATCGGACTAGAAACATGAGAGATTTATTTTATGTTTGTTTGCAATGCATAGCATTTTTTATTAGATGTATACATGTATTGCTATGTTTTTAAATAAATGAAAACATGTATATAATTACCAGACAAATACATCGAATTCGTACATCTTAGTTAACATTCATAAAATGAAACAGCGTGGGGATTTTTTAACCACAATCTGGCAACTCCCGTCATCTCGTAAATATCGCGAGAGTTGTTATCCGCGCTGACAGTGCAGGGAGAGTGAAACAAGTTTCCATTCCTGATGATTACAAAACAGTAGGTCGAATTTAATTTATTATATTTTTTACACTTTTCAAACGAATAATGTTATTACATACTTTTTGAGATTCAGTGATGTTTGATAAATTATATTTACTTTATTATTATGCTAACCAGCTAGCAGAGTATTATTGTTATAACGTTACAGTTGTCAGCAGCTTCAGCTTGTGTCTTTAGAAACACTTGGATCTCTGAAAAAATGAAATCCAAGCAGTACTTTATGTCCACATAATCTGATGTCTCTGTGTCTGTCAGTCTGAAGAAGAGAGGGAGAGAGAGAGAGGCTATCTTACAATTTACCATGGTTGTTCTCGCATAGTAAACAGTTTAAATGTAGTAAATATAATAAGATCATCGTAAAATAATTCTCATTACCAGAGATGGGTAACATTGCTTTTTAAAAATATTCAAATATGTTGTAAGACTAGTTATATATATTCTCCTCTGTCCAGTTCCTGGGCTACTGCTACTGGAACTAACGTTAGCAACCTCACTGTAAGCTTCTGAACATCCTGAACCTTTAGGTAAGCACCGACCCACCGGTAAATGTCATTCAAATGGTCTGTGCTCATCAGGTGAAGCAGAAAATGGCCTCGTATTTTGATGAGCATGACTGTGAGCCCACGAACCCAGAAGAACAGTACCGACAAAACGCCCTACTGGAGCTGGCGAGGTAACTAACACGACAGTGCCACCTGGAGGAGCTAAAAACATCAAAAATATGGTTAGCTAACACGTTATAACCGTTTAGCCCTAACCGGCTCGCCAATATTCACAGTTTATTGTCAGTGTATATAGATGTATATACATTAGGTTCAAAAGTTTGCAGTCAGTAAGATAAAAACAAAAAAACAAAATATTTTTTTTATTTAGCAACAATTCATTAAATTGATCAAAAGTGACAGTAAATACATGTATAATGTTACAAAAGATTTCAAATAAATGCTGTTCTTTTGAATTGTCTATTCATCAAAGGACCCTGAAACAAATACATTTCAATTTCCACAAAATTTTTAAGCTGCAACTGTTTTCAACTTTGAAATGTTTCTTGAGCAGCAAATCAGCATATTAGAATGATTTCTGAAGGATCATAATACTGAAGACTGGAGTAATGATGCTGAAAATTCAGCTTTGCCATCACAGAACTAAATTACATTTTAAAATATATTAAATTAGAAAACAGCTATTTTAAGTTTTAATAATTTCACAATAAATGCAGTCTTGGTGTGTAAATAGACTTTCTAAAACATTAATAAACTTACTGACCCCAAACTTTGAACGGTACCATAGGTAGGTACATAATTGTGTAGCATTAGCATTAATAGTAGTTAGCATTAAACTATTAGCATTAAACCAACCTTTATAGTTTTTGTCAGCTATGTGGATGAGAATGTAATGATAGAGCTAACCATTTCAAAATCTTTGCGGCTATAGGTCCCTGATGCAGGGTCTTGACATAGACTCAGGTTCATTTGATTTGTCAGATTGGGACCAGCGTCTCCCCCCTCCTGCAGCAAAAGCTGTGGTTCAAAGTCTCCCTGTGATCATAATATCCCCTGAACAAGCAGGTAAAAGACTACTCATTCATAATCATGTACAAACTTCACATTAATACATTATTGCACAAAGGAACATTAGTAGCTGGAAATAACTGTAGATAGATGTTTCCTTGTGTTGTGGCTATTGATTAAATTCAAGGGTCTTAAAGGTGCAATGTGTAAAAATTTTGAGAATATATTAACAGAAATGCAATATAACATCCATAACTATGTTTTCAGTGGTGTATAAAGAACTTACTTAATAAACCGTAATGTTTTTATTACCTTAGAATGAGACATTTATATCTACATAACCGCGGGCACCCCCTTCTATGAAGGTCGACATATTGTGACGTCATGTTTCTAGCGTAGCCGACAGCGAACAAACAGCGTTACAGAGCGCGTTTCGTCACTACCTTGCAAGAGAAGCAGCAGAAAGCTAGAAGCTAGCCATAGACACCGTGACGCGAGTAGTGACTTTCCCCTTGTCAGTGGTGTAAAATATGTAGTTGGATTGTTTCATGTAACTTAGTTCTTCTCCCTCGCTGTGTTATGGCTTTGCGGGGATAAATGTGCTGGTTACGTTCGTGAGACAGCTGATTAGTACTCTTGTCATTGACCGTAAAACAGTAACGTTATGTTACAGGAATCACCAAGCCATCGATCGCGGTCGACAAGTCGATCTTGGAAGCATTTTAAGTCGATCACGAAGAGTTTTCAAAGTCAGAGAAAAAAAAAGCCTATTGTGTGTAGTTAATGGTGTCTAGGGGATGCGGAGGCGCACGCGGCAAAAATGACATGATTGTAACAGCGCACGCGCCTCCGCATCCCCTAGACACCATTTTCTACACCTTTGGGCTCATGCGGACGCGTTGAGTTTAAACAAGGCTTTATGCTTTAACCAGCTCAGCTACAATAACAGCTCATATTAGCCAGCTAAACTTTTACTACCCTGTTAGAAAAAATATATAGTTGCATAGTTTCATGTGGTTCTTCTCCCTCGCTGTATTATGGGTTTGCTATGTGGGGAGAAATGTGCTGGTTACGTTTGTGGGACAATCAGCTGATTCCTATTATTATATTATATATTAAGACCCTTGATCCTCACCTGACTATGGCTTTGTAAACTTTATCCATGATGTGGTTTATAATGGACTGTGGTACAGAAACAGTGACAATGTTACACACCCTTGGCTTACTATTCTCTGCTGTCTCAGACGACGATATGTTTGTCCCGTTTTAGCCACCGTAGCTTCTTCGAAAGGGAGGGGTGAGCAGTGGGCTGAGCCCTTAGTGCAACTCGCAACCGAACCGCTAGATGTCGCTAAAAATCACACACTGCACCTTTAAATCCATGGTGTCATTCTTCTTGAACTTTCCTCAAGCTCTTTCTTCATTTGACAGATAAAGGACTGAAGTGTCCGGTGTGTTTATTGGAGTTCGAGGAGGAAGAGACTGTGAGAGAGATGCCCTGTAAACATCTATTCCACACAGGATGCATCCTGCCTTGGCTCAGTAAGGTAAGTCATAAAAGTAACTTTTACGTTGTTACAAAAAAATAAACGTATTTTAAATAAATGCTGTAAATTATTTGAAATCTATATTATTTTAAAACTTTCTATATTAATCAAATAATCCTAAAGTTTCCACAAAAATTTTAAGCAGCACAGCTGTTTTCAACATTTACAATGCCAAGAAATCCACATATTAGGATTATTTCCGAAGGATCATGTGACACTGAATACTAGAGTAATGGCTGCTGAAAATTCAGCTTAGCTTTGAATTACATTTTAAAACAGAAAACTGTTCTTTTAATTGTAACAATATTTCACAATATTACAGTTTTTACTGTAGTTTTGATCAAATAAATGCAGAGACTTTTTTAAAAAGCATGAAAAATATTACCGACCCCAAACTTTTGAACTGTACATTGCTAATATTTAATGTTTCCACATAACATTACAGACCAATTCATGTCCCTTGTGTCGACTTGAACTACCCACTGACAATCCAGACTATGAAGAATTCAAAAAAGATAAGGTAAGACTGTGCCATATTTACTGACGTAACCTCGGTTTCCTGGCTGAGACGTTGCATTCATGCCGTGTTACTTATGCTCAGGTTTTTTTTGTGACTGGCTTATTCAGTCGAAAGATTGTGAGGAAATGATGTTCAGTGTGTGTTATAGGGGATGTTGCCCACTAGATTTGCATGCTTGAACTCCATTGGCTATTGCAACGTCACGTTCCCTCATTTCAGGAAACCGAGGTTATGGCAGTAACCCGTGACATTTTCTGTTCAAAGTCATGCACAGTTATTGTTGGTGTTTCTTTACAATGAATGAACACTTTAAGAATATACCCAAGCATTTAGTGGGTTTTTGTTTTTACAGGAACGGAGAAGACAAAGAGAACACAGATTAGAGGATCTACATGGAGCCATGTACACATGACCTCAACATCTCAAAAACTTGATACAACTACAAATATATGAGTTCAACTTTCAGTTTGTTTGGAAGCGAGTTTACTGCGCAGGGACCAGGCTTTGAAATGATTTTGTTTGCTTGTACTTGAAAAAACTATTTTATTGTTATCCCTTTTAAGGTTGATTTTGTATGGCTATGCACTGAAAACTGTTTGAAACTCTAATGTAGCCTTATAAACATTTCTGATTTTATTAAATGTTTTAAAGCAATTTTTTTTATTGTAATTTGAAATTTTTTTTTTTTTGCTTCATGAGCTCATATTCATTTATTTTGCTTACTGAAGAGATTTCTTTCTGAATAAAATGCTGAATACATTTTTATTGTGCTGATAATAAGCAATGAATGCCGTAGTTAATGACAATGGTCACTGTATCCACAACTTGATCAGTGGAGTTTATATTGTCCTCTTTCCAATCAGTAAATTAACCCTTCTTATGTAATACGGTAGAACTCTACCTCATGGAAAATTTAAATTTTAGCTGTGTTTATGTACAATTATGGTAATGACTCAACCTTGCTGAGACAGACTTGTAACGGCTACTGTAAGTTATTAATGTTGGGGCAGAAACATTCATATAAAGTCAAATAGTCTTTTCCATATTTTTAAAATAAAAAGTGAGCTACACATTGTGTGTATTATTAGTTTAAGTGTGTAGAAGAATTTATCTTCGAATGATCATAGGCACAGACAGAAGTACAGATACACTTGTTTATTTTCCATCAGATGTTTTGGTAATTATTCAATATAAATCTCTTGTCAAAGAAAATCATTGAAATTATACATAAATCTTACTTATTTACATAAGTAATTTATAAAATAAAAATAATCTTTGCATTATTTTTATTTCGATTTTGGAGTGTGATCCTCAAGTCTTTGTTCCGTTCTCCACAGATGCATTGTGTTGCTAAAAAATACTTTGATTACATTGTTTAAAGGCATCAGAAAAATAACTTCTATCTAGAGAACAGCTGCAATTCATGAAATATCCAAGAAATAAACATCATCAACCAAGAACACATATTTCCATCATTTTCATGTGAGGAGATTCACATAGTCCTCAGTTTTTAAAGTGTGGGATCCTCAATCCTATATATAGGCTCTTACAAACATTGTCTCACGATCACAGATACATCGCAAAAGTTGGCAACAAAATTCAATGAAAATATCCAACAATTTTCCCATGTGATGTTTAAGTATTTGACCAAGTCTAAGAAACAAGAAACGATTCTTACACAACCCTTTGCTCGTAGGTGACCTATAAATGACTAACCTATTATTCAGATAATATAATATGCACTATATGCATTGACAAGTATTGCATGTAATTTATACCAAATGATATGGCAAAAAAGGAAATGAGAAATGACATCAACATTGACTTAAGGTTTATAAGCTCATTTAAACATGCTTTATATTCCCCAAGATTTTATTCCCTTTTGTTTTTGTTTAAATTACATTTGACCCGTTATGTAACTGCAGTTTGGTTTGAGTTGTGTAATGACCAAATAATAAATTGTGGAGATGGCAATGAAAAAAAAAAAAACCTTTCAAAATGATATTTAATAGATAGTTTCAGTTGTACAGTGCAGCCCTGTGAATCTTCCCTTGCATGCGAAGAGCGAGAAACAATATTTCAAATAGCTCTCCAATAATAGAGGAGTCAACAGAGATAAACATGTATGACACCTAGAGACCACCTCTAAATTTACAGTCTAATCATTGGCATGAAACTTGTCTGTCCCATTGAAGGGCAGCAAACAAACAGAAACAGTAACTGGAACATTTCTGTGTGAAATTTAAACATTAATGCACAATAAATCTGGAGTATTTAAAAACAATACAGACCATTTGATTGACAGTCTGAATTGGAAACATCAAACAAATACGACAGTAATGTTAAGGCCACCATAACCACTCAACCCTCAGAAAGTTCAAACACGGTTTCCTAGGTTCCAGCCTGGAGACCAGCCAATGTCATTCATATAATCGCTTCAAAATGTGATAATATTGCAGTACTGTCATTTTCTCAGTGGCTATGTGTCCTAATACACAAAAATAACAAAAAAACAATGAAAGTTAAATTAATCAAAGGCATATGGTACATATTTAGCTAAATATAAAATGAATCCTTTGGCAACGAAGAAAAACAAAAACTGATGTACGGATAACGTAAAATATCACTTTCCACTTTTCGTCAGTGTGGATCACAAAACTACGCAAAACAATCAGCAAAGATATGTAAGCAAAATCACAATGTAAAACGCTGAATGGATGTGGCATTTTTGGAGTGGTTTTCATGACCCTTGAGACAGAGCAAAAATATATAAAGAAATATTATTTTAAAAATATATATACTGTATATATAAACCGTACAGTCAATGCGAATATACTTATCCTACAACTTCTCAACTGATCAGGAAGGCAAGGTTAGAGCTGGTGACACCTTACATTACTTACTCCTGCTCGAAATGAAAAACAAAAACCCATCTCCTAAGAGAATAAACAGGACAAAAGCAACCCAGTACGACAAAACATTTATCCTACCCACTGCATCATTAAAAAGGCCACAATTACAAAAATGGGTGAATATGACTTAATTTAGCAAATTCGATTAGAATTTAAATGTATTTTTCTACTAATTCCAAAATAATAGGTACTCAAATGGCTATAGTTTGATCCATACCTTAGACATTCACGATTTCAAAAATGATAACAATACTCGGTTCCTGATAGTCTGCAATCCCAAATAAAAGTGAAAAGAACTTAAAACTACAAGTTCATTCGTTGTGTTACGTGCAAATCATCCATTTACAACAGTAAGGGTGGGCAAACAGAAGCAAGCTCTAAAAGAGATAACCCTGAAACATTTGTGCAGTAAAAATTGACCCCATCACCCAGTGGAACAGTTCAAGCGACAGCAAAGTAACATGACAAACCATTGGATCTGTGCTTACAATAACCTTAAACCTTAGCTAAAATCCCCCTTCTGTCTTTATCTTTAGAAAAATGCTCATTCCGTCCTTCTCATCCACAAACAACCCAACAGAAGCTTCTCGCAAGGCAAAAACAGGATGACAAAACTCAAATCTGAAATGGTAATAAACAACAGTCACCCATGTAAACCCGATCAACTCTTAACCTGCCTCGACTCAGACCGGACGGTTCCTCTAAATCGCTTTAATCTCGGCCCAAGCGTGGTCTTTAATGTAGAGAGCACCGTCGTGAGGCATCCCATCTTCCAGTATGTGACTGCGTGTGTTCAGATGCGTTTAAAGCATTGCGATGTTCTCATGAGTGCAGTTCAGATGAGTGGAGGTGCTGCTTCCTCCTGGGGATTTCAAACCCTTGCTGCTTCCCAGGGTGCCTGTTTGGATGTCGTCTCCGATCATGACACCAGGCCCGTGCGAGAGGTTCCGCTGGAGGCCGGCCAACATGGTCTCGGTTGTGACCGTGCCGAACTCGTAGGTGAAAGTCCCGTAGAACACGAGGATGATTACAGTGAAGACCCACTCACAGATGGCCGCTGCATGTTGTAAAACAAAGCTCTCGTGGATGAAGAATATTCCACCTGAGAGGGACCATCAAGGATTCAAACTGTTTCAAAAATGGAAGCTTATATTTGTGTGAGCTGAAGGCACAGCTGGTCTCGATGGCGTTAACTTTAGTGTGGAAAGCCATGGATTATTTATGGAGACGCTGGTTAATTAGCTGCTCTCAGTTACATTACCCAACAACCCTTTAGCCCCCCCTTTTTCCTCCGGTTGGGGAAAAAACTATTCATAAATCATTGACGAACAGAGTAGCAATAAAGCAGGAAGGCCGGGAGACTCCAGCTGGGATTATCCGTCTCCATGCCGACATTTACACTGAAGCAATTAGATTACACCTCCACTATAATATGAGTCAGGGGCTTCGTGATCGTGAGCAGAACCTCAGCAGGAGGACAAATAGATAAAAGCACAGCTCTCCTTGCCCTGATTGCGGCGCGAATTATTTAAAACGACTGATGCTAAATGCTATAGTTCAAAAATGGCATTTCTGTCATCATTTACTCCCCCTCATGTTGTTGATACACTCATCTGTTCCTCAAGTTCAACTCACTGACTCACAGAGGTAAATAGCTCTCTAGAGGAAAATATTGTCAGTACATAACTTCATATATGTCTGTTCTTCACACAAAGCAGTTGTATGACTTTAGAATACTTGGATCATATTGCACAAATCATATAGAGCACTTTTATGATAACTTTATGATGCCTTTGTATCCTTTTTGAAGTTTAAAGGGATAGTTCGCCCAAAAATGAAAATTCTGTCATGTACTCACCAAACCTTTCCTGCTTTCTTCTACAGGACATAAAAGATGTTTTGAAGAATGTTGGTACCCAAACCCAAATATCTTCTTTTATGTTCCACAGAAGAAAGTAAGTCATAGAGATAAAGAACGACATGAGGGTGAATAAATGACAGAATTGACATTTTTGGTGAACTATGCCTTTAAAAGCCAACTATCCCCAATATGCACTCATTGCACGGAATAGAGCAACCAGTACAATTCCTCAGAAGCATGTCAGTCATTCAGGTTTGGAATGACATGAGAATGAAGAAATGACAACAGCTCTCAAATTAAACAAGTAATACGGTCTAAATAAACAAGACAAACTAGTTAAAGATATCTATCTCAAGACAAATTATGAACACACACTTATTCATCATTTTCCAGTCACACTCAACCAGGAAGGATACTTAGAACCAGTGTGATGAGAGCACCAGTAGCCAGTGCTACACGCACGTGAGCCATCCAGTAGTCCAGAGAGGTGACAGCCACCCGGTAAGTCAGCAAACATTGCAAACACACAAACAGAATGCCTGCTGGGAAGGCGGCACCTGCACCTACATAGTGAAGTGTTTTTGCATGGTCCACCTAGTAGAAAAGCAGTGCAGTGTTATTCAAAAAATAATAAAATCAAAGCATTGGAAATGAAAGACCAGGGGCCTCATTTATAAACGTTGCGTACGCACAAAAGAAGGCGTACGCCGCTCTCTAAGCAATAATTGGTATTTATAAAAAGCAAACCTGACGGGAAAATGTGCGGTCCTTCACGCAAGCTCTGACCCAGGCGTACGCACAAAAACGGGTGAAATGAGAAATGGCGACACCGCCGGCAGAAGGAAGGAACATGTGAAAGTGTGTGAAACTGTAGACCGTTGTGTAAAAGAAATGGCAATACTGGCTCTCATAAATAACATGAAGACTTCACAAAGCAAGTCTTACAATTAACAGCCTACATCAGGGGTGCCCAATCCTGCTCCTGGCGATCGACTGTCCTGCACAGTTCAAACCCTCATCTCAAACCCTAATCAAACACACCTGAAGCAACCAATTAAGGTCTTTAGGATCACCTGAAAATTATTTTCAGGTGTGTTTGATTAGGGTTGGAGATGAACTGTGCAGGACAGTCGATCGCCAGGAGCAGGATTGGGCACCCCTGGCCTACATGAACACTCGTTTGATCGATCTGCAGTGTAAAACAAACAAGATCAAACGAAGATAACAACAGAAATGCAAATTAACACATATTTGCAAAAATAAAAGTGAAATATGTTCTGCAATAATAATTATTGCATGTTATGCAATTCATCCTCATAACACATCTGTAGCTTGTCAGATGCAATCAAATGGATGGTAATAAAATGCCATGATGCCAACACAATGAATGCGTAATGACGTAATGCGTGATGCAACTTTTTGCCACTCAAGTGCCTTTTGGCATTAATGCCCACACTGTGCCCTCCAAACAACATTTTACTCCTCTTTTCCACCTCGCCAATGATAATTTCTACTTCACATTGAGTGAAGTTACGTTTCTTGATTTTCCTCTCTGTGTTTGCCATGATTCGCAATCGATGAATATTAACTTATGGGCGTTTCACGGACTATTTATGGGCAACTATGGGCGTGACATGAAGCCGCAAAAGCTGCGCTACATTTAGACTTGATTGTGATTTATTAAAGGTCCCGTTATTCGTGATCCCATGTTTTAAACTTTAGTTAGTGTGTAATGTTGTTGTTAGAGTATAAATAATATCTGTAAAATTATAAAGCTCAAAGTTCAATGCCAAGCGAGATATTTTATTTAACAGAAGTAGCCTACATCGAACAGCCCGTTTGGACTACATCCCTCTACTTCCTTCTTTAATGACGTCAACAGAACAGTTTTTTGACTAACGTCCGCCCACAGGAATGCTCCCTCAACTCGCGCACTTATAACTTAGTGTTTACGCAGCTCTTACAGTGATTTTCTGAAGTAAAACTGACGCTTCATCTTTTGTGTGATGTAAAATAAACTTTATTAAACTCATCAGTATATGTTTGATTATCATTCGGACCTGGTCCGATACAGCAGACTTGTAGGATATTAATAAATAATGGATACATACAAGCAGATGACAAATACGTTATAATAACCGTAATTAAACTACTAAACTATACCTGTTCCATCTCTATACAGTACTCTGACTCTGTAGGCATTATTGTCCGACTCGAAATGAACACCGTTACTGAGAGTTTCTGATATTATCATCATTCCGTGAGATGAAATTGTCCTGAGAGACTGAGCGCGAGCTCATGTAGCTCCGCCCCCTGTGCCAGCAGCAGTAGCTTATTTGCATTTAAAGGGCACACACTAAAACAGCTCGTTTTTCTGAGCCCCAAAAATTACAATTTAAACATGCTGTAAAAAATGATCTGTTGGGTACATTGAGCGGAAACTTCACATACACATTCTGGGGACATCAGAGACTTATTTTACATCTTGTGAAAAGGGGCATAATACGGGACCTTTAAGGGAAAACTGCGTAGGATTTGCGTTCGCACAGTTTTTTAAATCTGAATATTTCTGTGCGTACGCACATCCTATGTTTCATCCGTACGCCACTTCTGACGCAAATCCTACGCAAAGTTTTATAAATGAGGCCCCAGGACATTTGTGGCCCACAGGCCAACAGACACACTTGTGTGACATCTAACTTAACTTGGTGGACAGAAAAAACATTGACATATATGTCTTTCTGCAACAAGAAACTCGCCTATTGCACACTCAGCATATAGATGGAAGTGCTGTTAAAGATGAGGGACTGAAATGCCCTCTAAAATCCATTTTGAAGAATGCGACTGGTGCATGCATGGATCAATACTAATCACTTTGAGAACATAAGCCTCTCTGAAACACTCTGATGCTGATCAATGCATCAGTCTGATGCAGTGAATGTACGGCCCACAAAGAGACTATGGGTGAAGAGTCAGCCCTTAATATCTTCACATAAAGCACTAACAGAACAAAAAAATCACCATACCATTTTTGGTATGTGAATGGTGACTGGGGCATGACAATAAAGTCATGGTTTAATAATGTTCTACTATCAGTCTGCTATGAGATAAATGTGTCAGACAATCAGACAATGATCCTATACCGAAGAGTGTTTAGGCAGAATTGTGTGACTGACCTGGAAGTTGCCCACCATGACTAGTCCTACAGCATTAGTACATCCAGACACAAGTCCGCTGGTGTTGAGCCAGCAATGGTTCCGGTGCTCGATGATCTGAGCGTACCGCAGCAAACACACCAACACCACTTCAATAAAAAGAAAATAGAAATACTCAGATCACTTCACATTTGTTTATATTTCTTCCATAGTGTAGAGCATAGTTTTCTTTTCTTTGCTCTGCCAATATTTTCAGTATATATTTTTTATACTACTAGGATATTAAAAACCTCATTGCATTAGAAATATCAAATCAAGTAGTAGCAACTACGAACAAATGATGCTAGAACTTAACTGATAGTCCACTACTTTTATTCAGCAGTGATACATTACATTGATCTAAAGAAGCCGTATTTATAATGTTACAAAAGATTTCTATTTAAAATAAATGCTGTTCTTTTGAGCTCTATTCATCAAAAAATATCCTGAAATTATTATTTCATTATTATTAAATTATCAAATTATGGTTTCCACAGAAATTAAGCAGCACAGCTGTTTTCAACATTGATAATAATAAGAAATGTTTCTTAAACACCAAACCAACATATAAGAATGATTTCTGAAGGATCACGTTTTGACTGTAGAAAAGACATGTGTTGAACACCAAAACAGAAAACAGTTATTTTAAATCATAATAATTTAGTTTTTCTGGAATTTTTGATCAAATAAACACAGCATTGTAGAGACGTCCTTCACAAAACGTCAAAAATCTTCCTAACCCCAAACTTTAAAATGGTAGTGTATGTTAGAAACCTGAAGTGTGTGCTATAAATTTAAAATTAACGTTACTTGATTTGATATTTTGTTATATAATACTAAAGCCATTTATACATTTAAGTATCCAAATACTTTTTGGGAACCACTTAATTTCTATTTTAAATGAGTTTTTAGCTGTACTTGCCCACACAATTCTTATGGTTTTTAACTTCTATTTAGAAAGGTCTTGATATCTTACGTGTTATGGTGTGTTGTGTAAAAGTGTGTAATAACACACCTCTGATTTCATATCACAACAACACAAATAGAAGTAGATGACAGCCAACCTTCAACAAGATAAGGACAATCAAACCCCTAATCATATCAACATAAACCACATAATGAAACGGCACAGGAAAACATTCATTAGTTATGATGCAATAAGTAGCGTGTCCTCTCATGCAGGTATCCGTCTTTGCGGCACCTCTGCCACTGGGACTCAAAGAAAATTAAATGCAAGGGTGCTGAATGCTTCCATTCATGCTTTGTTCTCTTTTATTCGATATGTCACTGCTGGAGTAGAATGTGTGAAATTATAAGAACAAGCAGTCTTACCCATAAAAGCTCCCACATTACCAATGAGACTGAACAGACAGCTCTCGGGAGGGTAAGATCCACATTTACTGAATCAAAGTGAAGACAAAGACATTGTCAGATCACACTGGAAATAAATGCAGACTCGAAATAAAGAGGAAGAGCTCAAAATAAAGGCTACCTGATGAGGGGGATGTCTTGAATGGTGCAGCATGTTTTCTGGAAGCCCGGCTTGGCTGTTTCCTCTGTGCATGTCACATTGTACGACCTTTAAAATAATAGCATTGACGATCAAATGACATAAACATCAAATACTCTAAATAAACTGACCGAAATAAGCCCAACTTACCAGTTTTCGACAGGGCAAACATGGTGGTTCATTACAGCCATAGCATATCTGAGGACAGAGCAAAACATCACTATATTATTGTATATGCTTGCTCTGATGTCAACTTTTAGAAACTATTTGATGCGACAAACACTAACGAACAGCTTTTAAGGGTGACATCATATTAAACTCACACTATCCAAATCCCAGTGATAGAGAAGGCAGCCAGGCTGACAGGCAGTATGATCCAGGCAGTCATTGGTCTGACGGTGAGGCCAGTCTGTCCCAAGCATGAGGGGGAGGAACACAGTGGACTGGAGGGGTGAGACAAGGGGGGGATGACAAGGGGGCACTGACATGCAAGGACACACAGGGAGGGGACATGAGAGGAGGAGAGGGATGCCACGCTTGCCCCTTCTTTCCGGCTGCCAAATCCAGGCCTAAAGCAGTGTTTTTGGAAACAAAGCAGGTAAATATAGGAGAGAGACTTAGATCAAATGATCAATTCTTTCATTAAAATAAACACCTTAACAGACAACTTGACAGAAGCCGTGACAGAATTCGCAATTCGTTTCACTTCTATAACGTCACATTTTGCAGAGCGAGACTATAGGTTGACATCAGCTGTAAAGCAAATAACTTTCAGGGTGGAGCAAGTTATTACAATTTGATTAGGCTAGATATTACTAAAACAATGGAATAACGTGTAGCATTAAATCATTAACAATAAGACCAGGAATGCGCATTAAAATGGTGATGAAATAAAGTAGCCACAGATCTTTTATTGACATATAATCAAAAAAGTAAATAAATAAAAAACCGCAGAGCGGAGTCCTGGTTCAATCTGGTTGTTGAACTCGCAAGTACGATGTCAGGCACTGTAATTTACTCTGGCCCCCTTCCTGTACGCAGGAGTGATGAGATAGTTAGCCGATTGGCCTCACTGAACGGTTGGCTGTCGAAGTGGTGTCCGCAGAATAATATAAAATTCATAGACAATTGGAAAAGTTTTTGGGGCAAGCCTGATCTGTTGAAAAGAGATGGTATCCATCCCTCCTGGGCTGGTGCTGCTCTTCTCTCTAGTAATTTGGCTCATAGTCTAAAACTCATAAAACATGACAATCTGGGGCTCAGGTCAGGAAGCAGACAGACTGGCTAAACCGACCGTCTGCTAGCGGCCTCACGTCACCAAGGTCAGATAAATCCCATCACATAGAGTCTCTTTCACCTAGATGTCATCATATAGAGACTGTGTCTGTTCCCCGAATTTGGAAATCCAAAAAACGTCAGGTTAAAAATTTAATTGATGTTCAACAAATAAAAAACAGATATAATACAGATGAGCAAATGATAAAGCTTGGGTTGCTGAATATTCGATCCCTTACTTCAAAATCTCTCATAGTTAATGATATGATTTCAGATTATAATCTTGATATGCTGTGTTTGACAGAAACCTGGCTAAAACCAAACGATTACATTATCTTAAATGAGTCAACCCCACAAGATTACAGTTATAAACATGAACCTCATCTGAAAGGCAAAGGGGGAGGTGTTGCTGTAATTTATAGTAATATTTTCAAAACCACTAAGAAATCTAGCTTTAAATATACTTCTTTTGAAGTATTGGTGCTTAATGTAAAAATATATAGTGTAAACGATAAATCACATTTGAGAATTATGCTGGCTACTGTATACAGGCCACCAGGGCACCATAAAGATTTTATCAAAGAATTTGCGGACTTTCTATCAGAATTAGTATTGGCTGCAGATAAAGTACTAATTGTTGGTGATTTTAATATACATGTAGATAATGAAAAAGATGCATTGGGATTGGCATTTAAAGACATTGTAAACTCAATTGGAGTTAGACAACACGTGTCAGGACCTACTCATCGTCGTAATCATACTCTAGATCTAATATTATCACATGGAATAGATGTTGATGCCGTTGAAATTCTGCAGCAGAGCGATGACATCTCAGATCATTATCTAGTCTCATGTAAATTACATTTAGCCAAGGCTGCAAAGCCGACTCCGTGTTATAAATACGTTAGACCTATAACTTCTGCCACTAAAGATTGCTTTATCAATAATCTTCCTAATCAGTTTCATCATCTCAGCATCCCGGATAGCTTAGAAGAACTTGATATTGCAACAGAAACGTTTAACTCTCTCTTTTCCAGCACTTTAGACGCAGTTGCTCCGTTGCGCTTAAAGAAGATTAAAGAAAATAGCCCAACGCCGTGGTACAGCGAGCACACCCGGGCCCTTAAGAGAGCAGCCAGAAAAATGGAGCGCAACTGGAAGAAAACTAAACTAGAGGTATTTCGGATTTCGTGGAAAGAGAGCTCGATTGCTTACAGAGAGGCTTTAAAAGCTGCTAGATCTGCTTATTTTTCAAACCTATTAGAAGAAAATAAACATAATCCAAGGTATTTATTTGAAACAGTGGCTAAACTAACGAAAAAGAAAGCTTCAAGCTCAGAAGTGTCCAAGCAACACAGCAGTGATGACTTTATGAACTTCTTCACTTATAAGATTGATAATATCAGGGACAAAATTATAACTATGCAACCGTCTACCACAGTATCGCATCAGGAAGTGCATTGTAGTCTCCCTGAGGAAAAATTTGATTCATTTGTTGCTATAGGAGAGGAAGAATTCTGCAAACTCGTTAATTCATCTAAATCGACAACTTGTATGTTAGATCCTATACCGACTAAGCTACTGAAAGAGATGTTTCCAGAGGTCATATATCCTCTTCTTAATATCATTAATTCATCTTTGTCTCTAGGATACGTACCAAAAACCTTTAAACTGGCTATGATAAAACCGCTTGTTAAAAAAACACAACTTGATCCTACAGAATTAGTCAATTACAGGCCGATCTCGAATCTGCCTTTTCTGTCAAAGATATTAGAAAAAGCAGTATCTTCACAACTGTGTTCCTTTCTAGAAAGAAATATCTGCGAGGATTTTCAGTCCGGATTTAGACCGTACCATAGTACTGAGACCGCTCTCATTAGAGTCACAAATGATTTGCTCTTATCATCCGATCGTGGTTGTATCTCTCTATTAGTGTTACTCGATCTTAGTGCTGCATTTGACACAATTGACCACAACATTCTTTTAAATAGACTAGAAAACTATGTGGGCATTAGTGGAATTGCACTAGCATGGTTTAAATCATACTTATCTGACCATTATCAGTTTGTAGCAGTAAATGAAGAGATGTCTTATCGATCACAAGTTCAGTATGGCGTACCACAAGGCTCAGTACTAGGACCGCTGCTGTTCACTCTGTACATGCTACCATTAGGAGATATCATTAGGAAACATGGAGTTAGCTTTCACTGTTATGCCGATGATACTCAGCTGTATATTTCTTCAAAACCCAACGAAACTTACCAATTCACAAAATTAACGGAATGCATAGCTGATATAAAATATTGGATGACTAGTAATTTCCTACTACTAAATTCTGAAAAGACAGAGATTCTAATTATTGGACAAAAAACTTCCACACGTAATAACCCAGAATACTGTCTAACACTTGATGGCTGCTCTGTCAAGTCTTCGTCGTCGGTTAGGAACCTGGGTGTGCTCTTTGATACCAACCTTTCTTTTGAAAGCCACGTGTCTAGTATCTGTAAAACTGCATTTTTCCATCTTAAAAATATATCTAAAATACGCCATATGCTCTCATTGGGAAATGCGGAACAATTAGTCCATGCGTTCATGACCTCAAGGCTAGATTATTGTAATGCTCTACTGGGTGGTTGCCCTGCACGCTTAATAAATAAACTACAGCTAGTTCAAAACGCCGCAGCTCGAGTTCTTACCAGAACCAGGAAATATGACCATATTAGCCCGGTTCTGTCAACACTGCATTGGCTCCCTATTAAACATCGTATAAATTTTAAAATATTGTTGATTACCTACAAAGCACTAAATGGTTTAGCTCCGCAGTACTTGAGCGAGCTCTTAACGTATTATAGTCCTTCACGTCTATTGCGATCTCAAAATTCCGGCCAGTTGATAATACCTAGAATATCTAAATCGACTGCTGGCGGTAGATCCTTTTCCTATTTAGCACCAAAACTTTGGAACAGTCTTCCTACCATTGTCCGGGAAGCAGACACACTCTGTCAGTTCAAAGCTAGACTAAAAACACATCTCTTTGACCTAGCATACACATAACACACTATAGACTTCTATAAATTCAATGTTAGGCTGCATAGATTAGGTCAGCCGGAACTGGGAACACTTCCCTTAAATCTTGATGTACTCGCTACATCATAAGAAGAATGGCATCTACGCTAATATTAGTGTCTCCCGAGGTTTTCCCGCAGCCTGACGGATCCAGGCCGTGTCCAGATCTGACGAAGGAGATCCGCCTGGACCCGATGACAATGCAGTGCTGAAGTGTCCACTATCCTCTCCCTATGGAGGATCCCTTTCCCACTCTACAGATAAAGCGTTGTGAATTCCGGCTCGCGTACCCCGAAGTGATAAAATAAAACAAAATTCTGTATCAAAATTTATAGGCAAGAAAAGTTGTTTGTTTAGGCTGGGTTGTATGAATTATAAACCTGCGCACATATTTTAAAAAGCACATAACAATAGAATCAATTCTGATTGAGCATGTGAACGGCGTCAGCGTTAATCACAGGTTCGCGTTTAAAAGTCTGATCATTTCGACGGAGGTGAATCAATCAAAGTTAACTTTAGCTGGAAATAACATTATTCAAGAACCGCTATAATGCCAAAACAATCTGTTACCTTAAATTATATGTTTATCTCTGTAAAGCTGCTTTGAAACAATCCATTGTTAAAAGCGCTATATAAATGAAGATGACTTGACTTGACTTGACTTAACTTGATTGGAAGGATGGCAGATCTGATTGTGAGCTTACAGTGGATTGTAAGAAAGAGGAGGGTTTGAGCAGACTAAATGATTGGAGAAGTCCAGCATATCTCACCAGAGAGGTGTCTGTCTTTTCACTGGAAGATTAGGTTATGGCATTTTGATTTCAAATTACGAGGTCAAATTAAAAAAAGAAAAAGGAACACATGCATGAATGAATCATTCACAATAAGATCAATAGGTTGCATTAGAAAATAGGGAGGATTTCCGTTTCATGCTGAGAATCGAGTTTGATATCATGTTTACTTTAACTAGAGCAGCCAAGCAAATGTTCATGCACAAATGGTAATGTCAAACTCAGGGTTTTTAGAGCTTATTTCCACTTGCCCTTTTGGCCCATTGTTTTTGTAACAAAGAGCACTTCTAGTTCAAAGTCATATCCTGCAATCGGAGCGTCTATGCTGCAGTGAACTATAAAAACTTAAGCTGTACTGGAATTCTGCACATGACTGCCACATGATGCTGCCTTAAAACCTGGCTGGAAAGCAATACTGATAAGTGGTAGACCACAAATGGGCTTTGGTATGATGACTACTACAATGCTGCCTAGACAGTCGGCCTACTAGGTTTTCAAGCATAATGTGTAATCAGAAAATCTAAACCTTCCCTTAGGATATAGATTACAAGCATCAGCACATAAAAGACTGTTACTGATGTTGACATCAACAACTCAGGCAGGTGAATATCCGGATGACTTCATGTCACTCATTTGCATTACCATCTAAAGTGTCATACAGGCGGCCTTCATTGATTTCACGGTATCTTTTGAACAATCAAACACAGTTTGTATATTTTCTGGTTCGTTCTAACTATGAACTAACTGACTGACTGTCACAGGTACGTTAGCAATTCCGTGTTTACTAGCAATGAAGCTAACATAGGTTTTGTTTCGAAACCGATAGAGCTGCCTTCTAGACAGCCTTTTGGGAAAACATTCGAACGCAGCAGAGATTTTCCTAAATGCTGTCTAGGTAACGTTAAGTTAGGCAACTCACTCGGTTTTGAGACAGCCAGAGTCCACCAAATCCTTGAAAAGATTGCTGGCGCCAGAAAAGCAAATTCCTTACTGCTTGTAAGTGAGTTCAAGAGATTATTCAGAGTTCTGCTGGAAATATCCGTAAATTGTTTATGTTTAACAACAAGCAACTAATACATTAATAATTACATACCTCAAGTCCTGCAACTCCCTGCTTCCAACCTCACTCAACCGTGGTTGTTGCTTTAAGATAAGGCACTGTTACTAAACCTGTTCCTCGCGCCTCACTGTAATTGTAGTTATTTGTCGATTGGATAAGAATGCGTTACAAGGTGTCTCAATTTTCAGATGACTACTTTACCCACAATGCCAATGTACGGCGAACGAGGGGCTCAAAAAACCCCGTCAAGACTAATAAAGGGCAATACAGCGACGTTCAAAGGCACACCAGCGTAATGAAGAGGTTCAAAAATGCTTGCCTTAATTTAATGTACTTAGTTAAATAAAATACATACAATAATATTATATATATATATATTATATTTATAAACCGGACTAATTTGAAACTTTGCAGCATTATCCATTTTTTTTAAATAAAATGTGTAAAAAATGTATGATCTTTTAAATGTAGGCCTAATAGGCCTATGCTATTTTAAATAGCTTTATAGGGGGTGATTCTTAGAGAAACCATCAATATAGTGTATAGGCATAGTATATTACATGTATATTACACTGTATTTATATATTAGCTGTCCCCATGATCATTGTATAATCATATATTTTTTAATAGCTGTTTTTAATAGCTCATTGGTTGCAACTTGCAATATTAATAATAAAAAAAAAAAAACATAAGCACACATTCAGGCAAGACTATGGATTTCGCATTTATATTCAGCATTTAGACATTTTAAACTGCTCTAAATCTTAGTTGTTGCATGTGTTTTTTTTATGTTAGAAATGTATCCCGTTTATTAGTCATATAATACTTGCAGGCCAGAATGTTTTTTGGTTTTATATAATTTTTTTAATTAATCATAACTAACATTTCTTTTTGCTTCAGGATTAACATTTATGCTTTTGAAAACTAAATCTCCCCAACACTTGGGGCAAAGTGTGTCTTAAAGGGTTAGTTCACCCAAAAATGAAAATTAAGTCATTAATTACTCACCCCTATGCTGTACCAACCCCGTAAGACCTTCGTTCGTCTTCGGAACACAAATGAAGATATTTTTGATTAAATGTGACAGCTGGATCACTCCTACATAGGCTCCCTAAGGGAATGAAACCTGACGGCCCAGAAAGTCAATGAAGAAAATGTTTAAATATTCCATGTCACAACAGTGGCTCAACTATAAGTTTATCAAGCGACGAGAATACTTTTTGTGCGAAAAAACAAACAAAAATAACGACTTTATTCGACTATTCCTTTTCTTACTTGTAGGCCTGAAACGAGACTTCAAGAGATTTCCACGACGCGCACGCGCGAGAACTTAACTGAAGTAGTTGAAGGAGATCGCAATTCTCGCGCGTGCGCGTCGTGGAAATCTCTTGAAGTCTCGTTTCAGGCCTACAAGGAAGAAAAGGAATAGTCGAATAAATGCACATTATGATTGAATAAAGAATTATTTTGAGATTGCTTGCATTTTTGTGTTTTATGTTTGTAATCTCAGGTTTTTTTTTACTGATTCAGTGTTTTTTGTGTCTGCCTAAATGCAGCAAATCACATCTCTATATGCCTAAATATATCACTAATACAGTCAAAAGAAAATGAATGATATGTAGGACTTGTTTTTAGAAGAACTGCTTTTTTAATTTATCTAAATTTACATTTCATTACACTTTTTGGAAATGCAGAATGGAAATAGATCTTGGGAAGATTAAATCCAACAGATTTCTTACCGTGGCCATGAATGAACTTTGATGAAATCTAAAAATAGAATGCACAGGATAAAGGAAATGTGATTCTGACCTAAAACTTAAACGATCTAAATAATTTATTTAAAAAATATTTGGGTTGTAAAAGTGTGTTATTGGACTACATACAATATCAGTGGGTTTCCTTCTCTCATGTTTCTTATTCCTTTTTTATGTGTACATTTTCCTTGTCTAAATAATTCAAGACAATTTTCACAAATTAATTTGTTGGGTTTTTATTTTAGGGTCAGCTTCACCATCTGGGCATAAAAATGTTACATGTCCCTAGATGGCAGCAGAACATAATCAGTCACATCCCTATATTAGATGACAATGCAAAATGCTTGTTTTTATGTTGTGTAGTAACTCGTCTCTCTATTAAAGGGGACCTATTATGCCCCTTTTTACATGGTTTAATGTAAGTCTCATGTATCCCCAGAACGTGTCTGTGAAGTTTCAGCTAAAAATACCACACAGATAATTTATTATACCATGTTCTAAATGCAATTTTTGAGTGGAAGGAAAAACATTTCTGTTTTCGTGCATGTATCTTTAAATGCAAATGAGCTGCTGCACCCCACCCCATTTCCAGTAGAGGGCGGAGCCTGTACTTCGAATACTCTGCCAAAAACTAAGGCTGCATCTGAAATCACATTCTCTCTTGAGTAGGCACTTATTTTGAACAAGTAATTATTTCATGACCACTGAAAAAAAAAAATGTTCTATGAAATCTGGCCTCGCTATATTCGCCATGTTGTAATTATCATGTGACCTACCAGCTACATCACTTCACTGACATTCCTAAACCCTCTCCCGTGTCCTCCTCATGGAATAGTAAAGTGTCCATTGTACTTTTTGCCTACTCTTTTATGCGACCTGTGAACTCGGACATACTTCTTTTGTCACAAGGTGCGTCCCTATGAACACATCCGAAGCACACACACAGAAAGTTAGATGTTAGACGGCGCGTATTAAATACTACGCGTATACACGAGTATTAAACTTAAGTTCTCTTTCATGTCTTATTGTGCTTAAACTGTCAAATACAGTCGGTTATGTCAAAAACACACAAACTTCACATAAACACAGTCGGTTATGTCTGTGAACTTAAACAGCAAGTAAAGAAATTGCATGTGTATATTAGATCTGTGTATTAATATGAAAGCAGCGTAATATACAGTACCTACTGCTATATGCTGTTAAGGAATGAACGAAAGCAAAACAGAAAAACACTCACTGCTCTTGATTGAATAACTTTGTAGCTTTAATAAGAATATATTTCTTACTTGAAAGTTAAGTTAAATGCTCTGGTGAGGAGATAAACATGGCAGAGTGTTTACAGCTCACTCAGGGCAGGGTCTATGCTAAGACATGGGCGGGGACTGTGCAATCATTGCATAGAAACCGCAAACAGCTTATTCTGAAACACTTTTTTGATTTATGGATTTTGACCATTATGGTTGTCACTGCCGACACACATTTATGTATAAACACCATGTAAAACGGAATTTTGCATAATAGGTTCCCTTTAAGGAGCACTGTGTAAATGCTTTAGTCTTGACACACATGAAGACAAGAGACACTGACACAGGTCACTGCACTGAACAGAATACCTGATCTCCTACACTTGATTTCAGTTACCTTGGTAGTCAAATGTTGTTGCTGTCAGTTCAGACAAGATAAGTGTATCTGGCTAAAACCTTTTTTTAACTGTCATTAACTGAAGAGAAAAAAACGCTAATAAGCAAGCCTAAAATAATCAGGGACTTGTTTTGAATCATTAATTCAGCCTTCGTTACTCTCTGTCTAATCTAGGGCGAGTAAAACAACTTTTTCCAAGTAGCATATTATCAGATTCAGACAAGGAGGCATGTGGACGCAACTGTCATTTAAAAGCTGAATACTAAATTTCAGGCACACTGTTATCAACTAAAGATGTGACATTGAATGACATGTTCATATCGGATTCCTGACAGCTGACGTAAAATGCATTGATTTTAGAATTCCAATAACATTAAGAAAGCAACAATGGAGATTTCAAACCATACAGACTTCAAACTTTAAAACACAAAATTAAATCAAAATGGTTTCATTTAATATCACAAAAAAATGTAGTTTCAATTTAAAAAGAATCTATCTGTTTTAAACTAATGATTGAAAATGCTGTTTAATGTTAAAAAACATTTTTTTTTGGGCAGTAGCTTTCAATGTGTTCCTGAGTGAAAGGTATTACAGTGGATCACTACCGCACCGAATAGCAAGCAAATGTTACATTGTGCAAGATTATGAAGACGATTTATTTTCTTGTGTTCATAATGATTGTGACTGACACAATTATTCTTTGGCAGTAGTCATCTTGCTCCTCAAACGATTCTGTCCAAAAGCATTTCATACCAATAATAATGATTTGAGAGGGAATCACATGCACTCAGAATTACACCTCATGAGTAGATCCAGACGGAATATGCAGACCTTTGTGCACTGATTTGAGGGAAAATCTGTGGATGGATTTAAATATTGTAAACTGTATGGAAATCTGAGGTCTGTGGCCGTAGCTGAGACTTCTCGTGAGCCATCGGTTATTGAGCTAAATTAAAAAACAAAACAAGGAAAAGTGCAATCAAGCTTCCTCTCAGAAGTAAGCAATAATTAACCACTTTCCTGTTTCAACAGGAAAGCCTTGCTGTTCATATCAGTAGAAACAGTGGTGCTGCATGGTTTAAGCAGATAGTGGCTGGATAAAGGCACAGAGTGAGGATCTTCTTCCCTTGGCCTGGCATCTGGCCCTCATTCCTGCAGTTTGAAGTGGAAGCTATTTGTGCTCCACTGGGTGATGTCACAGTTTAGCATGGTGCGCTCTGTAAAGCTCACATTTCCCTCTCGGTCGATGAGGATAACTGTATTGGTCCTGTGATGGATAGACACAAATATGACACTGGTTAAACATCAAAACTGGAGGGTAAAAAAGAGCAGTGTTACACTCAACCAGTTCATGCTGCACTTTCTATGGAGAGAGCGAGAGAGGTGAAAATAAAAATAGCATGATGGGACCTTGTGCCGTATCCCGGTGAGCGCACACACACTGCAGACAGGGCTCGGAGCATGGCCTTACTGTAGCCCACACCTTGTCTCTCCTGCGCGGGGTCCGGGGTGTTTCTGGGAAAGGCAGAGGTGAGATTTATATGACTCCTTTAGTGTGCCAAATCATCCTGGTGTTTTATTGAGATTGAGTAATTAAAGAATGCAGAGACATGCAAGGTAGGCATGTATACATAGACATATACAATAATACAAAAGTACTAAATGTGTAATTTAGTAAATGTAATATATATTGTGACAATTTAAAAAAAAATCTATTTTATTATATTTAAAAATTTTAAATTTTCAGCATCATTACTCCAGTCTTCAGTGTCATATTATCCTTTAGAAATCATTCTAATGTGCTGATTTAGTGCTCTAGAAAGACATTTCTTATTTTGAAAACAGTTTAATATTTTTGTGGATAGTGATAATTTTTTTTAGGATTCTTTAATTAACAGAAAGTAAAATTCAATTTATTTGGAATAGATTTCTAATACTACCCGATTGCGAAGCTTTGAAAAGATCTAAGAACTGACATAGGACAAGATTATTTACTTAATCATATCTGGTTTTGAATTTGAATTTAATAACCCTTACTGATTGTTATGATTGTTATGAATTGTTATGAATACAAATATGTTCATAATGTCTAATCAGATGTCTCGGTTTCATTCTCATAAATTATCTAAAAGGTTAATGCAGACATGGGTAGGCTACCTGTCTGTCTCTGATAAAGTGATAAAATAAAAAGGAAAATTTTGATAAAACAGTGAAAAACAATTATGCTTAACATGGCTGTAAGCCGTGGATTCATCAGATGGGTCTCTGAAGGGTTGCTTTTTAATATCGAATTTCATTATGATATGCTGCCTGCATTTACTTTATAAAACCTGAGGAAATAAAAAAAGGCTTCAAAAATCATGCTGCTGGTGCTTCAAAGATTCTATAATGTAATTGTCTAGAAATCTATTTGTTTTGTGTCTCAAGTGCTTCTTGAGGATCAAAAAGGATGGATGTTGGTTTGATTGTTTAAGAAAGATAAAAGTAGATGGAAGATAAAAAGAAACAGAAGAAAAAAAGCAAGAGAATAGTGGTTTTCATAATGAAGCAGCATGCACACTTACAGCTCCTCATTGATGAGGATATGGAGCAGTTCTTGCACTAAGCCATCAGAGGGCAGTGTTTTGCTCACTACACTGGTGAACAGCTGTTTGCCATGCTGCAGTTTTCTCCAAGGAGTTTCCAGAAGAGAGTTACTCAACCCATAGATTCCTGCTGAAACAAACACAACCATCCATCACATTCACTTCCTGTGAGTTTTGAGACACACCCACCAATCTGGTGCTGAACGAGTTGAAAGTGGTCTGTAATGCAGACGGTAGGTGCTTTATGCAAGACCACTGGCGTCTGAACACAGAGCGCTACCGGGACTGAACAAACCTGCTTTGAGATGAATGGGCTCTGAACTGCTCTTGTTTCCATAGTAACACAATGTGTCTTCATTGGCCCTGTATTCAACAACAGCGAGAAAGAAATTAGTGCTCACCGCTAAAAGACAATCAAGCATAAATTTACAGCTACATTATATCTTTTTTTTTTCCCATTTTGTGATTTATTCATCCACAATTTGACAAATTCCGCGACATTCTGCATTATACAGTAAATCCCATTTTCATGAATGGATTCTTTAATTCTGTCCACGTTTTCTGCATCCCTAATTTAATGCCATGATATTGAATAAGACTTTCTGCTCCAATGAAAGACATTTTTAAGTCCCTAAATTGTGGAAGGTTGAATTAAGACTTTTTAAGACCCGCAGAAAACCTGGTTATATATCTCAGACAGACAGATTTAACGATAGACACAGACAGACAAGAGTATAACAATTTATAAGATAGAACAGATAGACAGGCAGAACAATAGATCAACAGAACATTGGATAGACAGGCAGACAGATAGAGAGATAAATAGATAGGTAGATAGATAAGACATGATATGATAGGACATGGTCTTGATTTCATACACATGAAATTAGTGGATGAATCCTCAATGAAGCTTACTTCATTCACTCAATGAAGCATTACTCCTGATGGAACTATGCTGTGTTTAAGAGGACAAAATCAAAATTGTATTGGCCCAGGAGACACAGGAGGATGTCTATGAAAAGAGAAACGGCCAATTTAGGGGTTTTGAAAGACTTTGAGAGGGACATCAATAATGCTGGGGGAACTGTTTGGCAGCGATGGCAAACCACGACTAAGAGAAAGACAGACAGAAAGAAAAAAAGACTTCAGAAGCCTCAGAACTCTGGAGAGCCTGTTGAATAAGTACTAGGGTTAAAATAAGTATGCAGAATGCAGACTTTCAGTAAAACCACATCTGTTTTAGGAATCTTCAAATTAATGTTTATTAATGGCATTTTGCGGAGCTACATTACTTTCTTTAGGATTAAGTGCACCAAGGAGATGTGATTACAAAGTATTCTCTCTGTATTCAGTTTCATTCATCTACAAGACCAACATATTTATATTATATACTTATAAAGTTAGTTCAAGATAGTTAAAGATAACTTGTGCGCCCCCCGAAAACTGACAATCTGACAGCACGTACTTAATTGATCTATATCTTTCACATCTTCTTGCACTTGAACAGACAATTTCACACAAAATTGTGTCTAAATGTCCATCTTGGCGCATAGTATCCTAATAATAATAATTTTTAAAAAAGTCGGTTATGTCTTAAGTAAAAGTTGAGAAAGAAAACGCATGTGTACAGTATCAGTGTATTGGATCCGTGCATTATGTCTTAAAGTGACAGCAGCATAATAACCCTGCTGTATTTTTAATGTTAAGGCGAGACACGGCAGGCAAAAACATCGATTTTTCATGCAGTGATCAGTTTTGAGATTTTGGGCTAGTTTACTCCTTCAATATGTGTTCTTTCAAGCTGCTATAAAGAAAACGTTGAAAATATACATTAAGATGTTTATTTTATTACATTTTGTTTACTTGCGGCAGTAAGTTTCTACCGAATTTACCGAGAAGTTATAGCATTCCAACGCGTCATGCCACGTTTCGTCTGTTTACTGAAGTCAGTCATGACTGGTAAAAGCTCTGAGTCTCCTGCACAACGCTATGTAACCCAAATATGGGCATTTCCTTTCTATCAGTAACCAATCGTGAATGTCCAAAGGGTGATTTAAAGCTAATGACGAAATCTCATTGGCTACTGCTGGTTTCTGCTAACGTGATTCGCTCAGACGCATCACGTGGTATACTCTGCCAATGTTAATTCATTGAGTTACTGCAGTTGTAGCGGCATTATATGCCTGCCATGTTATTAAATAATCAGTTTTCATGAGCTTGAAATATTATATATTATTATTACTAAGGGTCTAAGCATTTATTCTGATTTTGAGCAAGGTTTACCAATAGAAATGTATTAAATTCCCTACTTAAATCTTTAAATGCCTTTTTCTCAAAATGAGTTTTTTGTCATTCTCCAGTAGAAATATCTCAGCCTATGTAGCACCTATGCACACCAAACTTTCCAGTTATACACTTAGCAGTATTCTGAAGATATTTTCAGAGGGATTTGTTAATAAATCATTCCTGGCCTGATTTATGTGACATTTTAATAAAAAAAATCAATTTTTTAAGGCTATGGACAGTATATTTTGATTTCCTAGGTAATGAAAGGATATATCCTGAAATCCCTCTGAACTTTTTTTTTTCATCTTGTGTATAAACAAAATGAAAAAAGAATTTTGCACCTGGCTTTATCATATGTTCAGATCTATCTACCGAAAATATATGCAAAATCGCGCATGTTTAATAAGATAATGCATAATTTGCATAATTAAACATACAAACTTGTAATACATTTTTTAATATACTTGTGTATGTAATCAACTGAGGAAGCTTCATGGTGATATCTATTATTTTAAAATGTTACCCTATTCATCTGTAATGTCTCGCCTTAAACAAACAGACTCACTGCAAACATTTATATCTGATTACTTTATTACATTTCTGTACCTAATCTGTATCCAACTACTATATTGAATAGATATTATATACTATATTATATAGATCTACCTATAAAACAAGAAAAGCATGGTGTATATTTGTGTTATTGCTTGTAGCTTGATTATTTATTCTTATTTTATTACAGACTGTTTACTTGACTTTAATAGTGTTTGAAATCAATATTTTATATTATATTTATGTAGAATTTTTTTATTTTGCTTTCTTGCAATCTATGTAAAAAGTCTGGCGAGTAAAATAAAAAATGTCCTAGCCAATGGCGACTCGAGCTTCAGTGTTTCCGTAGAGGGTTGTTAAATATACATAACTCCCCCATCATGTCATCGGGGTCTATAAAAACAACTTACTTTGACAGCCTCAAACAAAATATCTTTTAATAATGGTTTTATCCATCTCCATTGACATTTATTTAATTGAATGACTCTAAACATGGGGGCATACCAGACAAATAGTTTTCCAAAGATGCAGTATAATAATTGCTAGAAAACCAACAATCAGCTCAAGTTACAAATTCATTTTGTACTGGAGGCTTCGGTACAATCGGAACATATGCTGAACATTTTCACTTATATTATCTCGCAAAATAAATGGTAAACTTTTTGTTTACCAGTTTTAACCACTATGCCGATTTGGATCAGACAGACCAAGCACTACACGGCTAAAACATTCGGTCAACTAGTCAGCAGACAAAAATTTGTTTCAAGAATCTAATTTTAACTATACCCATAACAGTAACACTATCCAACTACACCCATAAATGCCACACATAAAATGACCTCAAACCGTGTATTATGTGACCCTGGACCACAAAAGCAGTCTTATGTCTCCATTTTTTAAAATTGAGATTTATACATCACCTGAAAGCTGAATAAATAAGCTGATCCTGATCCTGCAAAATCCTGATCATGTTCTGTCAAATTTTCATAGAAGAGTCGAGACAATACACCAAAAAATTTACTACTACTTGTAAAATACATATTAGACAAAATACAATACCTTGGGTAACTCCTGACAATTTGAAGCTTTTAAAAAAGAAGGCCTCCTCTTTGAAAGCCTACAGATCACTAAAAACACCCGAGGCTAAGCTTATTTTCACACAGTTTAGAAAAAAGTGTAATTTTGAATTGTACAAAGCAAAACAGTTATATTTAGAAAATCAAATTAATCGAACGGTCTCCAACCCAAGAACAATTATGGAAAACAATTAAATCTATAACTGGTGAAAATAAAATTAAAAATAATAACAGTTTACAAATATCCATAAATGGTACTCTTCTCACCGATCATGATAAAATTGCTGATTCTTTCAATGAGTATTTTATTGCATCTGTACAAGAATTATCCTCTAGATTTACTGTTTCTATTCCTCTGTTTCTCACATCAGTACCAGCAGCATCTCAGCAATTCTCTTTTTCTGAAATCGCACAAAATGATATAACTAATATTTTGTGTTCTTTGAATGCTTCCCATGCTTGTGATGTAAATAATTTAAACATGATTTTTCTTAAAACTCATGCCAGTACTCTTATACCGCTTTTTCATCATTTAGTTAATCTGTTTATTAGGCAATCAGTATTTCCTGCCATGTGGAAAACGGCCCAGATCACCCCGATTTTTAAGTCTGATTATCCAACCAATGTCTCCAACTACCGCCCAATTGTAATTCTTCCAACTGTTTCCAAGTTACTTGAAAAAACATTATATAATCAACTAATTAATCACCTTGAATACAATAACCTGCTCAGTGATTGTCAGCATGGCTTCCGACCCTTGCTGGTCAACCATGTCGGCTTTGCTGCTTTTTACTGAGCAGATACGGGCGTCTTTAAATAAGGGTCAGGTTACTGGAGCTATATACATAGATTTTTTGGAAAAGCCTTCGATACAGTAAATCATCAAATTTTGTTAAATAAACTTCTTTCTTTTCATTTGTCCTCCTCTGTAATAGATATGTTTATATCATATTTAAGTGATAGATCTCAGACTGTAAGAATCGGCTCAGTAACATCTCAGTCACGAGTGTGTTCTATGGGAGTTCCACAGGGCGGCATTTTAGGTCCTTTACTTTTCCTTATGTACATTAATGATCTTCCTTATGTGTTTAATTTTTCTAGTTCTTTGTTATATGCTGATGACACTGTTATTTTTTTGCCTGGCCCAAACATTGACACAATAAATTGCAAACTTTACACAGATCTGCAGCATTTACATAATTGGCTGCAAGATAACCATTTAACACTTAATATTAAGAAAACAGAATGTATGTATTTTTATTCATCTAGGAGACAGCTATCTATATCCAAACCCATCACCTTTTCTAGCTTTCAATCGTATCCATGTATAAGTATCTGGGAGTCTCTCTTGACTCACATCTTACTTATCGTGACCATGTCCAAACCTTAACCAGAAAATTAAACCAAAATTTATTTGTTTATAGTAAAATTAGAATTAATTGCTTTCTGTTTCTAAAACATATCTTCATGGCATCATGTCCACTCTGTTGTATTGTTTACCTGTTTGGTCACTCACAACAAATGAGATCCTTGAACCTGTAACAAGACTCTATAATAGAGCCTATAAGATCCACAACAGGCTTCCAGGCTGGACTCATCACTGTATTGCACTATCTTTGAGCAATGCCTTGACATTTCAGAACTATAAAATAAGCCATGGAATAAACTTGTATTATCAAATCTTAAATGGACGCACTTCAGCAGCATTGACTGCGTTGGTTCCAAAACTCAGCACAAGGCTCGAGCGCACTAAGATCTGTTACAAATGGACTTCTGTCTATACCGGCTTTTAGGAACTGTTTTGGACAGAGATCTTTTTTTCATGTGCTCACTAAAGCCTGGAATGAGACTCCACAGCATATCAGAACTATAACATCAAAAAGACTATTTAAAATAACATTTGCTCGCCATCTAATGGATAGGTATATCTGTGACCACTGAGATGGCTTCATGGCCTCCCTCTGATGCTTATTCTCTTGGTTTGTGTGTTTGTTGCTGTCATGTCTAGGAGTTTTGTTGTGTATGACGTATTTATGTTCTCCAGAACAGGAACCTGCTGAAAATCAGTTTTATACTGAGTCAGGCCCGATCAGGGCCGTGCACAGACCTTTTGAGGGGCATGTGTTGAAACTGAAAAAGGGCACCCCCCTCCCCTTTTTTTATATTAAGATTATTTAGTAAGCCTACATAAAAGGAAGAAATGGTCACATCTTCATGACAAATTCAAAAACACAAAATAATAGTCTCAAAAGCTTTAGATTTATTCACTATTAATTGCAACCATAATAATAATATAGATAATATAGATATACAAGGTTTCAGGGCTTCTTTAGCCCTAAAGTCTTAAAAAATATAGGCCTACTATAATTTTACTACACTATAATACTATAGATAAAAAAAATTAGCTATATAGCGAATAAGGGTATATTATCAGCCTTGAATTAACCATTATTTAATATTATTACCATAACATGAATAAATGTTAACAAAATTAAGTATATCAGCAATCATAAATCAAAGAAGAAATTTTTTAGAAATGTATGTTACCTCGGTGACGAGGATCACTCAGTCGCTTTGTGTCAGTTCCAGTACGAAACAGCGCGGGGGCGCACCTGTGCTTGTGATTTTCCGATGGTAAACCAAATTATATGTTGTTGGATTATTTATCAACATATAGTTAACATTTTACAAAAGTCAAACTCAAATGTAGTTACGGGGTTTTTGACCAGCGAATGTGTGCAAATGTGCATTTTTTCCGTCATTAAAACGTCGCCGGCGGCATCACATTACATTTTCATCAACAGGTTACAAACTAGTTTGTTGTAGCTTTAAGGGCGCTCAGTTTTTCCTGTTGTTAAATACATTTGGCCAAAATCTCATTTTATAAAAGTTGAAATGCTACTATATGCACAGGCTATAAGTGTAGGCCATGTATTGGCTATGACTAGGTGGCAAATGCTAGACCTCACTCTCAGGTCCCGCATGTCTCCGTCAGACATCAAATAAATAAAATATGAGCCTTTATAGACATAATGTTAGTACTTATTCAAACAACAAAATCTTAGTTTACCCTTGCAAAACTTCATTCAGCTGCTGTCTGCTGTGCGGCCGCTGCGGAGCTTCAGTTCATTCAGTCGAGATAGCGGGGGCGGAGTTATCAGCTTTACTGACAGTTTGAGGATCGAACAAGATTTACACAAGCTCTTTTTAAGAACTCATTGGCTAAATATTTGTAAAACAGACAGACAGACGTAAGGGGTGACCAATAGCCAATATTTTTTTTGGAAGAAATAAAAACCCACCACCACCAAAAAACTTCGGAGTGTAAGAGCAAAAAGGGCATGTGCTCTGCACAGGTTGAGTGCAGAGCAATCTTTTCCTGTTTAAAAATATAAAAATAAAATAAATAAATAAATAAAATAAATGTATGGTTTGTTAGGATAGGACAATATTTGGCCGAGATACAACTATTTGAAATCGGGAATCTGAGGGTGCAAAAAAATCGAAATATTGAGAAAATCGCCTTTGAAGGTTTCCATTTCTGTTGGCGATTGTGCTGCATCCACTTACAAAAATAAAATTTTGATATATCAAGGGTAGGAAATTTACTAAATATCTCCATGGATCATGATCTTTACTTAATATCCTAATGATTTTTGGCATAAAAGAAAAATCGATAATTTTGACCCATAAAGTGTTTTGTTGACCATCGCCACAAATATACCCGTGCAACTTAAGACTGGTTTTGTGGTCCAGGGTCACATATATAGAAACAAATTCAAGTTAAGGTTTAAACACAAGTTTAAAGATGTATCAGGTCATTTTATATCATGAATTTTTTTAATTTAGGCCTATTTGTATTTCTCCCAGTTTTAATACATTTTCCTTATATCCAGTTGTAAGAATGTTTCTAAAGTTTTATATATACTTTATAAATAAAGTGGTCACTGCTGTGCCTTCAATGTAAATGCCCTACCTGCACATGAAAATAGAAACAACATAGTGAACTTCCGGTTTGCTGTCGGCTCCAATTTTTAACGGCTCCATCCTTTAAAGTAGCCTCTGTTTTGATCCTGTCAGAATGTACTTCAGGCTTTGCACAACCCACACTGAATTGTGCCACTCAAACTGTGTAGTGAAATTGGACTAAAATGATTGGCGATCATTATATTAGCCACTCTTTTTCCTAAAGTTGAGATCTTTCAGAAGGATACAGACAGCTAGGAAGAGCACAAGGTTTGACAGACAGTACCTATCCTACTTCCTCTGTATTATGCTACCGCGATTGAAAGGGCGTTGTTGACATGTAAATGATGCAGGTCACATGTGGATCTGTACAGTTGAACTAATCTACCAGACACCAGAAAGTTGCAGAAGTACAGAAGAACGAGCCATTTTTTGTAGTTCCGTTTTAGTAAATGGTCTTTTCTCACTGGGGAAGAAGTTCTGAAATGAACTAAACGAACACTTTAATCTCCAAAGATCAAGGACAATTTGATTCCTCAACAATTTTAATTCGTAATATAATATTTGACAATATTACTGTTTTTACTGTATTTTTTTATCAAATAAATGCAGCCTTGGTGAGCATAAGATACTTATTTCAAAAACATAAAACAAATTACAGAATGCACACTTTAATCTCCAAAGATCAAGGGCAATTTGATTCCTCATGAAATTAGCCCTTGAAAGAATCTATATACTCTATATGTGAAAGCTGTGAGCAACACTCTCAAAGTGGAGTTTGAATACCAAACCTGATAAAACAAGCAGGGAAATGTTTCAATGGGGTGAAATGCCATATAAAAGATAAGGCTATTATCAGTGTTGTCAGTCACATCCCTGTAGTGTAGAGGAACAAACAAAATCTCTTTATTCTTTTGGAAAGGCCGTCTGTATTTACAGAAGACAGCTGTATTGATTTCAGCACAAAATGCCCATTGTAATTCCTTTAGTTTATCTGGACATGTATCATTTTGTTCTTTGTGGCTGAGGAAAGAAATGGAGAGTACGATAGGCCCAATAATGATCTTGTTTATTAAAAGGGTAAACGAATGAATAACACTCCCCAATTCGATATAACTGCAATTCGGCAATTCGATGAGCACTTACTATTCGGCTATAGTGTCCATCAGGAGGCGGTTTACGTGAGCTCCATTGTGTTCACTATTATTGCTGTTGCTCGTGAATTTATCCTCAGGCTATAAGTTTGCTAATGTAAAATAAGCATAGGCATCCTCTACAACACTGAACCACCAATATGGTATTACACAAACAAAAAAACATGAATTATTTCAATAAACGTCATTATTTTTTACCTTTAATATGTGGAATCATGAAACCTCATCTTTTTAAATCACCTCAAATTACTATGCTCTGAGAAAGTCGCGCTGCTGGAAACACGCCATCTGTTCGGACTATATTCTAAATAGATTTCTTAAGCTTCGGTATATGGAGAGCATGTGGCGGCACCAGAGCCTGCAGTCCCTTTCAAGGACTCCAGAGATTCAGTATCATCACTGTCATGCCATCCTCATTACAAATGATAAAGAATGTGAGATCATGAAAGATCAACTTCACTCTTAGAAATTTTAGAGTTATTTCTAAACAGGCTTGATGTGCGATGTCAGCACCAAGTGGTTATAATTAGTGACGAGTGGTTTTAATTAGTGAACTGACAGCTGAGAGGTAAATAACTTAATTGGATTTAACTGAAAGATTCTGTAAGAATGCATCTCATTATAATTTTTTCTTTACAAAAGTAGAAACTAAAGCAATTCAGGTTTTATTTGACAGCATTGTGTAGATGTTATAATGAATACGCTGATTTGATCAAGATCATATCATGAAATGTCTCATTTAAATGATCTTTTAAAATAGAGTTCCATGTACTATGTAAACTTAATTATGACTGTAATTTCCACCAAAAACCTTAACAAGTATAACAAGTTCAGCTCAGAAAAACAAAACAAAACAACATTTTTAAGAAATCACTAACAGTAAACATTTAAGATTTAGTCAACATTTCACCATTTAAGCAAAGTTATGTATATGAAAAGAACCAAGCAAGATTTGCTTTCCACCACTTACCTGAATTCAGCAGTGAGGAGATTAAAGCCATTATATAAATGAGCTTCTGAAGACACTTTACGGAGGTACGCAAAACTGTCCAGGTTATCCGTCAAATAGTTGGACACCAGGAAACCTGAGTAAAAATGATAAATGAAAACAAGCATGTATCAATAATACAACCATGGATTGTAAAAAGATAAGGAATCGACTGAGAACTGCTTGTAAAATTTCATTTCGTCCACTCTGAAATATGTGCAGAAAATGTTTAGGGTAGATTTTGAGAGCTAATTGCTGAAATTAATACAACTTGTTGAACAAGATGGCACTGAGCCATATTACTCCAGATCTTACACACAGCTGTTGTGTACAACCATCCAAATAACAGCCGAGCTGTATGCATTATATTTAGTGTCATGGCTTGCGAACAGAGCGGTGGGGTGTGTTCGACATGCTTTTGATGGTAAGTGCTAGTGAGGTGTCAGCCTATAAAGAGGCCTAAACAGACACTGGAGTGATGAAAGTGAGGAGTCTAGTTCAGCTGAGTGGAGATCTGCAGAGAACAGCTGCTCGCGTATCCGGCCTTACCACCCATATGTGTTTATGTGAATATATCAGCAGTTATTAAGAAACACACAATTTAGGCAACCCTACTTAAATGTTCAGATTAATTATTTCAGCATTGCTATAAGTAAAGACCTTCCAGAAAGAATGTTAACACAGTATACAGACATAATTATAATAAGGTTAATCTTGGAGCAATGAAACTCAAAAATGTGGGTGAAAATAAACAAATAAAAATCTGCAATGATGTTGAAACAGGGGTCATTTTAATCTCAACTGATCTGAAAAAACATCTAATAAACATCAAAGTACTCTGGTGGCACATGTGGATAGAACTTTCTTCTTTTCATTTCTTTGTACAATGTTATAATTATTATAAGTGGTTCATGCAAAGACAAGTATTGCTCTGGGTGAGAAGTTTGTTCTAAACATCTGATGAATGATACCTCAAATAACAGTTTTAATATAGCAGTGAAGTGTACCATGACTTTAAAAATCCCCATAGACTTACATTAAAAGAGGAAATTGAGTCCTATCTAGGAACAAGAGACTTTTGAATTACATAATCTAGCAACCAACCAGAAGACCCCAGAAACACTTAGCAATATCTGAACAACCACCCAGAATACCCTAGCTAAAAGCAGCAAGCTAAAAACTACTCAGGAAGCCTTAGCAATACATAGCAATACATAGCAACACCTTGATAAAACAGACAAAAATTGCTGTCCAGTGTCTGCCATGTCTAGAATGTCACAGAGATATTGTAGGACTATTATAGGAAAGTGTGTTAAGTGTGGCTGTTTTTAGCATCGCGCATGAGTTTTGTACAGGCAAGCACCACTCAAATTTTCTTGAGAAAAATGTAAAAATCTAGTTACTTTTATTTTATCTTTAGCTGATTTGAACATCAAATTATTTTTCTATTTGTGAAAAGTATTTTTTATGAGCCCTTGGGCTGTTTTTAGTTTCTCAGGCTCAGCACTTCCGTTCTTTGGTAAAAAATGGTTTTAGCTTTACACTTGTATATTATAAGCAAATAAATGTAAAAAAAAATATATATTTGGAGGTGTGCATGTATAGAGGTGCTGCTTGCAAACTGGATCATGGCATCATAAGACTCTGATCAGAACGTTCGTCTATGGTATATCTTTGCACATAGCAAATGTTTTTGAGAGACTTGATCTACTTGAGCTCTTTTTATACACAGTAGTCAACATTTGAAGTGGATCAAAAAAGTTAATCAACGTTGTCCTAAGACAAGAATTATTGTTAAAAATTCATGTATAACTTTGATGAAAGGTTTTGATCCACTTCAAATGTTGACTACTGTATACACTGTAAAAACTTTTTTTTTTGTGGTGAAGTAAATACTACGGAAAAAAACAATGTAATTTACATGAAAAAGTTAGTTCAGACAAGAATTAAAAAAACAAATTCTATATTAGTACTCAATTCAAGTGTGTAGAAATGAAAGCGTAAATATCAATGTTATAAAATTAAGTAACATTACTCAACTTTTCTGATACTGGTGTTCCCATCATGCACTGGGCCTTGAATAATTAATGAGGTTGATTTTTCACTGTTTTCCAGCTGTATACACTGTTTTATCATTGCATTTGTTGTTAGGATTTGTAACTTGCCATTTTGTGACATTTGGAGTTCATTTTCTACTCAAAATGACGATCCATCAAATGTTACAGTCATTGTGTATTGTCTACCAAGTATTGAGGTCTCTGCGTTCACGTGACGCGTAACTTCTGATATGTAGATATGGTGTCTCACACACTATCTATTGTATTAATTATTTAGATGTTTCTAAGTAAAGCATATACTTTAAAAGTGTAGTTTAATTCAATGTTATATTGTTTGAGTGAAATGTATTGCAAAGGAAACTTCAACTAAATAGATATTACTCAACCTTTTACTAGCCAAGTTAAAATGACCTATTTTCTTTGTTACTTTAACTTAACTTATGGAATTAAGTAAACTCTACTTAACTAAGTTAAATTTACTTAAAAAATATGCGTGCAAAACCTTGCCAAATACAAATTAAGTAAATTGAACTTATTGTTTCTTTCAGTGTGTAAAAAACAATAATCTCTGGATGCCTGCTTATTTGAAGAGAAAATACATGGATGATGAAGGCTTTTTAAAGGTGAATTATCTTACTATTAAGCATCATTTGTCTGAGTAATACATTGATTAAGTGTGCCTAGTCAACTGCCCAGTAATAGTGGTATTAATACAAATGGGTGAAAGATCAGCACTACCTCTCCCCTGGGCATCTGGATTTTGCCGTGCTTCCAGGTAATTGGTCAGTGCTGCCAGTTTTCCTCGTTTGCTTATTCCCAGCCATGAACCACCTTCCTTCCCCTCTTCCATGTCCAGACCTAAAGACCGAAAACAAAAAGTCACACTGTTATTTAATGTCAAAGTGACATTAAATCTTGTCTGCTGACTATAAATTAAATCTCCTCAAACCAGCAGGAGATCAGATTTAGATGTAACGAACAGCTCAGGAGTGTTCAGTGAGAATGACATAGACTGAAGGTACAAAATAATATTTTTCATCTTGACATTGAAAGAAAACAGAACGTTATAGGCCCAAGGACACTGATCTGTCTAGAACAGACTAGTGCTTTGAAAAATGAGAAATTCAACAGTGATTCTAGATGGCTTCATACAAAATTACTCAGCAATACCACAGACTGATTCATATTCGGTAAATATTAGCTTCAATTCATAGGACAACAACCCCAACAGCCTTCTCAGAAATGGCTGGCCTTGTCATCATCACCCAAAGACTCAAACATTGCTCATCCATACCACACACCCCTCCAGACAGATAAGGGCTTCTTCCTTGGCAGCAGAATTTACTTCTACCACTGTCATAAAAGCACCCATCAATCAAAGGGCATCCAGTTCTTTCTGACCCCAAGATTGAAGGGGGGAACATGGACAGGAAAAACAAACAAATAAGCTCCATGATCTTCTGCAGTTATATGATAATGAATGATTTCTGTTCTGAGATGTATTGTTTTTTAGACTGTGGGTCATCAGTCAATTAAACAATTCGTACTCCTTGAGGGTGGTCAGTTGAATCCTGAAAGTGGAACACTTAATCAATGTGACATTAAGAGAGGAAAAGGTAATCATCCATGTTTGATTATGATTGAATTCCAAATACTAAGGCATGATGCAAGAGACTCGAGCACAAGCTTCTCTTCTAAATAATTAGAACATGTCAATTTCGCAAAAACTCCAATATATCGCAAAAAAGTTTTTACGCTCGGATGAGGTGGTTTTTCAGCCAATTCGAAGAAGGAATATTTCGTGAAACGTTTCCCCCCCCACCCGCATTTACAGATCACCTGACGTACATTAAAGTCGATCATTCTTTAAAGGTGGTGCGGTATGTTTAGACAGAAGACAAGTTCTTTATTAAACTCATAAAAGACAAAAGAATTACGGGAATACTGGATTCTAAACAACAAAGAAATGCCACAATTTATCAAGACCTTGATGCAGATAGGAAGGAGAAACACCTCATACTTGGCCGTTCCCAAATATAAGGTGCGCACCCAAATATAATGTCGCTTACGTCTCCTTCGATTAAAAAAATAGCTAGTGCGGTGGCTGAGATATATGTAAACCTACCAACATCCGTTGCCAACTTGCCATGATTTTTGGAATTACCTATCGCGAGAAGAAAAAACTAAATTTTAATCGCATAATATAGGTTAATGGAAATGCCCTCATTTCGCAAGTTTTTAATCGACATTTAAAAAAATATTGCAAAAGTTTTGCGCAAATCTGTAATGAAAACCCAGCTACTGACTCACTGGATTACACAGTTTAAACCAGCATGAAGTAGTTTGAGGAATTGGATTTTGCCATTTTCTGGTGGCATCAAATCTATGAAATATAAAACGCATAGCAGTAAATAATCATTAATCATCAAAATAAAAAATGTTCTCATATTTTCTGAATTAAATAATAGTTGGCCTTTTAAATAAGGCTAAATAGTGCAAGATCTGCCTCTTCAAAGTTCAAAAATGGTTCAAAAAGCTACTATAAAAATTAGGGGGAAAAAAATCAAGATAAACTTGTCAACCACACTACTTGACTAGCTGGTTAGTTAAAACAATATAGTATTAAAGCCAAAATTAAACTAGCCAACCAAGCTCAACTTGTATGACAAATACTCATGCTAATCCATCCCTGCCCGTAAATGGCACATAAAAAACCCCGAAAACAATCTGTGCTTGGTCACTTAACATGCCAAACAGTTTCGTCCTGTCTTAGTGGGCTGTTATTCTTGACCAGAAACATGCAACATTGGCTAAACACCATGCCAGTTAAACGTCTCGCTATGTGGAAAAAAAAGCTGACTCTAAACAAGAGACTCTTGAAGAAACTCTTGTTCATCCTAAAATCTAGGAACTCAAGAACTTTTCACAATTATATAGAGTGTGTATATATTCAATAACACAACAAAGTCTAAAATATTGGTGAGATAAAGCTGGATATGAAATATGGATCTAACATTTGAATAATAAGAATGATTTTACCGCTGAGGATCTCACTGTTGCTGCCCCAGAAGTCTGCAGCCTTGGACGGTCTGCTGTAGACCTCATCTCTGTTAGCAGCCAGAATAAGCCTGCATACAAGAAAGATGAAGGTGACATCACACAATCTCTTTCACAGTACCCTTACTATACAATCATACTAATAACATTTCATTTCTATAATAAAACACATCTCTATAACAGACCACCTTTAGAATCAACCATATTGTCTCATAAATGTCATGCTGTGCTTTGTAATGTGCTACTCATGGGTAATGGGCATTGTGTGAACCAATAAAGGGCAGATTTTCAGTCAGACCTTCTGTTAGAGGGGGAGAGATTGAGGCTGGCACTGTTGAATGGGCTCAGAGGTCACATGTGCACCTAAATGTGTTTATCTCGCGCTGATCCCGAGAGAGCGTTGACTGCTGTGCCAGCTACACACCTAAGGCCCAGAGAAGGCTCAGCTGTGATGCTGAAAGCTGCTGTGTGTGGCTTTATTGTCCCTGCTCAGGCCTGATGCTCAGTAGATGCCTCTCTGTAATTAATATTCAGTGTAATGGAATATTCATTTATATCTTAGCATTTTGGAAGTAACTTGGGCTCAATGAGACGTCAACTACACATTCTGCAATTTTTTTAAACAAACATTAAAAGAATATAAAGCATAAATCAACAGGCAACTAGGTGAAAGGACTGTAAGTTTATGGTAAACACTTTTCAGTAGTGGTCTGGTCGATAGATATAAATGTTTTTGATGTCCGATGGCATGCACTAACAATGACAGCATTTATTCATTTTAGTTAATTTCAACATTTGCTAATAGATTATTAAAATTAAAAGTTGTCTTTGTTAATATTATTTAACAGATATGAACTTGTATTTTTATTAACTTACATTAACAAAGATTAATACATACTGTAAGAAACACATTGCTCACTGTTAATGTTAAGTAATGCATCAACTAATAGGAACATATTGTAAAGTGTTACATTATACCATTTAATAAAAAAAAAAAAATGTAATAACGCATGCAGCAATTAAATACATATTTATACTAATACTAAATTAGAAATAATTATTTGATTAAAAAAATATTAGCGGCCAACCGGATTGTCAACTAGAGTGCAAACCAGATAGTTGCTGGATAATTTTCAATATTATTTTATGTGTAGCATATTAACATGATGCAAATACTTAATTTTTTAAATATCATGGTTATGATCAATACAGTGTTTAATGACCGTCCTAATAATACAGCTCTAAAATAACTCTATAAATTCATAAACTTTTACTGGAAAATGATGGCATATGATGCAGAACATTACTGTTTGTAGCTTTAAACACAATGGTCAAGGGCAAGGCCATCACAAATAATTTAAGTTATCCCGCTAGATAACAATAGCTTGGTAATAAATCAGCAGAATTTGCAAAGATAATGCAGAATACATCACACAATCAAAACGTTTAAGTTTGCAAGGCATGAAAATGGATGTACAAGATCAATGAATGTCAAATTTTGACGAAGCAGCGACGAGGTGAGATTTTTTGCCCAAAACTCTCTCAACACTGACTCCTTAAAAAGCCTTGTCAAACTCACCTTGTCGAGTCATTAACCAAACAAAGTTGGTTGAGTAAATGTAAACAGTCAGGACATAGAAAAACATAAGTCAAAAGATCCGTGCATTAAAGGGTTAGTTCACCCAAAAATGAAAATTAAGTCATTAATTACTCACCCCCATGCTGTACCAACCCCGTAAGGCCTTCATTCGTCTTCGGAACACAAATGAAGATATTTATGATTAAATCTGAGAGGTTCATGACTGCTACATAGGCTCCCTAAGGGAATGACACTTGACGGCCCAGAGAGTCATTAAAGAAAATGTTTAAATATTCCATGTCACAACAGTGGCTCAACTATAAGTTTATCAAGCGACGAGAATACTTTTTGTGCGAAAAAACAAACAAAAATAACGACTTTATTCGACTATTCCTTTTCTTCCTTGTAGGCCTGAAACGAGACTTCAAGAGATTTCCACGACGCGCACGCGCGAGAACTTAACTGAGGTAGTTGAAGGAGATCGCAATTCTCGCGCATGCGTCGTGGAAAGCTCTTGAAGTCTCGTCCACCTCTCAGATTTAATCAAAAATATCTTCATTTGTGTTCCGAAGACGAACGAAGGCCTTACGGGGTTGGTACAGCATGGGGGTGAGTAATTAATGACTTAATTTTCATTTTTGGGTGAACTAACCCTTTAAGCCTTGAAGATGAAATGCAGCTCATTATTTCCCTTTTGGCCATGCTTACAGCGTAAAACTTGCCCTAACTGCTTAACAACAGCATGGAGAGTCACACGTCCACTGCACTTCCAGCCTGTGGAACCTGACGGGCTGACAGAGAAGAAGAAAAGCAGAGAGACAAAAAGTGATGCAGTATCCTGAGGGCTTTGCAGATTGATCTGCAATGGTTGATGCACCCCAGGAATATGTGCTCTGTGCTGGAGACAGCTTGCAAAGCAGAAAAACTCCTCTCCGTCTGAAAACAACTTACTGGCTTGACAATGTCAATTACGCCAGACCTTGGGCAAGGTAATCACCCTCTTTGTCAGCCCAAATGGAGAGAATTCTCACAAAATCTCACTGAAACAGAAGAATGGCAAAAGGATGACTGGACAAAGAGAGAGCTGAAAAGAAGATTTTTTTTTTTTATTTTTTTTTTTAGGTTTTTAAGTTTTAAAATTAGGGTTGTGTTGGACGTTCAAATTCCTTTACGATAAAATAAGTCTGAACTCCTCCCAACATTTGTTTCTCACTGAATATCTTATTTAATTCTGAAATACACTACGATTCAAGGTTTGGGGTCGGTAAGATGTTTTTTTGTTTTTGTTTTTGTGTTTTAATGTTTTTGAAAGAAGTTTCTTTTGCTCACCAAGGCTGCATTTATTTGTGCAAAACTACAGTAAAAATATTAAATGGATAGTTCACCCAAAATTGAAAATTTTGTCATCATTTACTTACCTTCAAGTTGTTCCAAATATGAAAAAAAAAAAAAAATAATACTATGGAAGTCAATGGAGCCCTATCAACATTCTACCAAAATATCTTCTTTTGTGTTCAGCAGAAGAGAGAAATTCATACAAGTTTGGAAGAACTTGATGGTGAGTAAATGATGACATAATTTTCATTTTTGGGTGGAGTATCCCTTTAATATTGTAAAATGCAACTTTTCTATTTTAAAACGTAATTTAGTCATTTGATGGTAAAGCTAAATGTTTCAGCATCATTACTCCAGTCTTCAGTGTCACATGATCCTTCAGAAACCATTCTAATATGCTGATTTGGTGTCCAACAAACATTCATTTGCATTACCAATGTTGAAAAAATGTTGCTTAATATTTTTTTGTGGAAACTGTAATACAATATTTTTGATGAATAGAAAGTTCAAAAGCACAGCATTTGTTTCAAAAAGAATTTTATTTTAACAATGTAAAAGACTTTACTGACAATTTTGATCAAATTCATGCAACCTTGCTAAATATATTAGCATATATATTTTTTTTAATCTTACTGATTCAAAACTTTTGAAAGTTAGTGTATATGTCACATTATGGAAGTAAAATGGGTCGAGAACAGCAATTAATGCTGTTATAGACATACAAAAAAATTACCCAGCACACCTTTAAAGGTAAAGGCCTAGTATATTTCAATCGAATCCTTTTATGCCATGAATTGCATTGCACACTCACACACTTTTACTTTCTTAATCTTCCTTTACACACTCACAAACAGTGATGCCCATCTCAAGTTCAGTGTTTGGCCTATATTTCATTTCAGTTTGGGGGCAGCAGGTCATCACAATGATCATATGATCAACAAATAATCACATTTTCAACATCCACATCATCAAGGAATAAAAAATGTGCACTATGACAGTGCTCATGGTAGGAGTCAAAAGGTAGGAGTTTTAGATGATTTGATTTCAAGCCTACATTTGAGACTACGCAGTATTTTAGAGACTTTTAACATCTCTGACAGGTTCCATCTGTACTTCCAAAGATACAATATTAGCGCTAAGTGGATCCATTTTAGTGACATCAAAGTCATCATGGCCATATATAAGTAAACTGACACAGACCTCCGGCCTGTTTTCTCTCAAAGGGATTTCAGAGCTGCTAGTTGTGAATGTGAGGTTAGAGATTAACATGATGAAGATGAAATGGTTCCAAAAAGAGGCGTTTATATCCACCAAGCGAGTGCGATGGGAGGCAGGTTGGTTTTGAACTGTAATGAACTTTGCAATAATTGTACACTTCTTCTGGGTATTGAGGCAGAAATCCTCATTAATCTTAAAGGCATTTCTGTTTTTAAGCTGGATTAATGCAACTGACCTCATCAGGTGAATAATAGACCAAGAGGGCTAATGATACAGTTTTTTTTTTTTTGCCAAATTGTATCCCCTGTCAGTAAAATATGCTCAAGAGGTCAGTGCTAATGATATGACTTTACAGTTGTAGCCTAAAGTATGTCAGTGTTTTTGTCAGTGTTTTCCCAGTCTTTTTTATCTTAAGTACCCAAAAACCCAATGAGAAAGGCTCCATTACCATCATCAACATCAAACTTGAAATTAGGGATATAGAAATGTAAAACTACATATTTTCAAAATCAAGTAGTCAATTAGTTGCTAAAAACAACTCAGTGTGAGATGTAACTTGTTGGCCAAAGATGTAAGGCTGAATGTTTATGTACCAGAGGATGAATTTAAAGACTATCAAGAGAGGGTTTTACTGTGCAAAAGAGCATTGATGCTAAAAGTACTAAAACGATCAAATAAACTAAAACTATCATTCAAAGGTTTGGGGTCAGTAAGATTTTTTCAAAGATATGAATAATTTTATAAGGCAAGGATGCATTAAATAGATAAAAAGTTACAGTGTTATAGTGCTAAAAAAGATTTCTGTTTCAAATAAACATTATTCTTTTGAACTTTCTATTCATCAAGAATAGATTACCAAAAATTACCAATCACCAAACTAGCATATTAGAATGATTTCTGAAGGTCATGTGACACTGAAAACTGGGGTGCTGAACAAAATTCAGCTTTTCACAGGAATTAATTATATATATTAAAATATATTTAAAAAAGAAAACAGTTATATTAAAATGCTGTTGCTAATAACATTTCACAATATTACAGTTTTTACTGTATTTTTTTTATCAAATAAATGCAGCCGTGGTCAGCATAAGAGACTTCATGCAAAAACATTGATTTAAAACCTTATCAACCCCAAACTTTTTGAATGGTAAATGTAAGGAAAAGAAAAGATAACTAGTCAACTTTACTAATGGACTAAATTCTAACGTTGGATAACTAGTCAATTAGTTTAACTTAGACACAAATTTTAACATGTTTTACACAGGATTTTCTTAAAAGGAATTCATAGGTTATGGCTTCACTACAAAAAAAAAATCTTGAGATTAACTTAATAATTATTTGAAACTTTAGTCAGCCTTAATATTAAGTCACATTTCTGTTTTATAGGCATAACAATACACTAAATGAACATCACTGTAAATCTGTAGTGCCCTCTAGAGTATGCATACCCCTTGTTGGAATTCACTGCTAAGAGGATCCAAGCTAGTTGCAATGTTGCTAGGTTACAGGAGGCAAAACAAGCAGAAGTGCACTCTATAAACATCTGTTTATTCTGTAATACGGTTTTCACATTTACCCGATCTTAATTATAGTACATCTCTGCGCTGTTTTGTAAACAAGGTGATGCTACCCTAAATCAGAGGAACCAATGCAGCGCAAGACAACCTTCAAGTAAGCGTCACTGATTAGATTGTACATCCTGGGTTGAGTCATCTGTGACGCTAAACCACTGTGACTGACTCAATATTAGATAATCAAATTAAAGTTTGCGGGGTAATAATCCTGATTAGCGTAGCATGTTGCAATCTGACAGTATTAACGGAGGTACCTCTCTGTAGTGAAGGGGAAAAAGACATAGATTACTAGTCCATGCAATTTCATCCCATACACATGATTCAGAGCTCATCAGGCAATAGCTTTTGAAAAAGAAAAGACTGACTTGGCTCTCTCTAGCTCTTTAGAGACTGCTCACATTCAGAAAACCCTGACCTAGGGACATTTCCTTTAGGGACTGAGAGCTTTAAAACGGTGGTAGAGGTCGTCAGGACCAGCTTGATCCACACAATAGTTGTCTACACAGTCACTGCTATTACGGCATTTTACATCGAGTGCGCACTACAAATTAGAGATTTAGACTAAATGGCATGATACTGATACAATGAAGTAACCTGGTATAACTTATAAATATATAAAAATATATAATAATATGCACAATATAGGATTTTGGCCGATATTCGATATGCCGATATTCTCAAACTAATTTTGCCCGATGCCGATACTGATATATTTGTTGTTTTTTTTAAGTGCAAAAAAAGCTTATTAAAGCTTCTATTAAAGTTCTCAGTCAAGAGCAGTGAGTGATTTCCTCTGTGTTTTGTTGTTTTATTAACATTAACGGGATAGTTCTCCCAAAAATTTAAATTGTCATCATTTACTCTCTCAAGTTTCTTTCTTCTGTTGAAATTATAAAAGTTATTTGGAAGAATGTGGCTAACCAAACAGTTGCTGTACTCCAGTGACTTCCATAGTATATTTAAGCACAAGAAAGAAATGAATACAGGTTGGAACAACATTAGAGTGAGTACATAATGACAGAATTTTTATTTCTGGGTGCAGTATCTCTTTAAGGACAAGCGGCAGCATATTATTACTGTCTCTTTAAGAACTGCACGCGACGCGTCTAATATACACGCATTTGACAAGCAGATTTTCTCTGTTTGCTTTCACTTTAGACATAACCAACTTTGTTTATGTAAACCTTGTGTGTATTTGACAGTATCAGCGCAATAAGACTCGAAAGATTAGTCCAGTATGCAGGCGCTGTGACAGGCTTTTAGTTCCTGTGAGCGTCGGGTGTAACGCGCTCAGAAAAGCGGATGTTAGAACAGCGCATCAGCACGTGAATGATATGTTTACCTAGCAAGACTTTGACGCACATGCAAATAATGAACTTTTGTGAATTGCGGTGTCCCGTAAGTGTAACTCTACCTCTGCGTTTACATGTGATGTGATGTGAATGTACGTCGCGTTGTACAGTATGTTGAGATGAAGGCGCCAGAATTGAACTGATCGAATGCACGATACTATGATTTTTCTTCAAAAGCAGATCGTGGAGACATTTTAATCGTCCACGATCAAAAACCGTGAGACGCACACCCCTAGTTGGACGTTTAAGTTGCTGGCGCTCATGCTTAGTTCGCGGTCGTCACGTGCGCATAGGAAACACGCCACCCTATCGGCAAGGCTCATCGGCAGAAATATTCATATCGGCCGATGCCGATGATGGTCATTTTAAGCTTTTATCGGCCGATACCGATGTTGTCCCGATATCATCGTGCATCCCTAATAATAATATATAAAATATTATTATATATTATATAATAATAATATATAAAAATATATATATATTTAATGTTAAATTTATGTAAACAAAAAGTTTTTTCTAAACAAAAATTTACACAACCATTCAAAAGTTTGCAGTCAGTAAGATTTGTTTTAGAGAAATGTATCCTTTTATTCAATGACATATTAAATTGATCAAAAGTGACAGTCAACTTTTTTTTTTCTATTTCAAACAAATGTTGTTGTTTTGAACTTTCTATTATTAAAGAATGAATCCTGAAAAAAAGTTGAATGGTTTCCATTTTTTTTTTTTATTAATTAATAAAAAAATAAGCAGCACGACCACTTTCAACATTGATTATAATTTAACTCAGCCTATTAGAATGATTTCTGAAGGATCATGTGACACTGAAGACTGGAGAAATTCAGGAATCAATTACATGTTAATATATATTATAATAGAAAAATTGTTATTTTGAATTTTAATTATATTTCACAATATAACTGTTTTGTAGTTAAATAAATGCAGTATTGGTGAGTTTAAGAGAATTCTTTCAAAAAGATTTTTTTAAAATCTCACCGACCCAAACTTTTGAACGTGTATAAAAAGTAAAACAAAATTGTAAAAAGTTTTACACATCACAGAAATTAACATTATTTATGAAAAATGTAATAATAAAATCTGTTTTATTATACATGAGATCACATAACCAGCTGAATAATACCCACTCTATTCCTGGACACTTTTGCCTATGGAATAAATTTCACATTTGCCTATGAAAAATGTATCATGACTCACTGTGATCAGTTATACAATGTCATGGGTAATTGAAAACGTTTGCTTTGCATGATTCAGCATCCAGTGGACGGTATCAAGTCCACCTTTAAAATCTGAAATATGGGCCAACGATTTTGCTTTGGTTTAGATGTACCTGAACATTTCATGCTATTTTAAAAATCTGTTGTTGTTTTTTTTGTCAGTATCAAACAACACCTTGTTCCCACACACATGTGCAAGAACTTTTCATATCCCTGTTTGCATAACACATACACAGTAAAGCTTCTGGGAACAGGTGCACTACCTGTAGGCATTTTTGGATGCAGGCCGAGGGTCAAACTTCAAGAAGATGATGCACATGAGGAGGTCACTGATGGCAGGAGTTTTCAATCACTGTGAGGTCAGAGCTGCTAGGTTCTAGAGCAAGAGATGGAAGAGAGAATGAGACAATGGCTGCATCCAAATCGCACACTTCCCTACTATTTAGTAAGCGAAAAACAGTATGTGACAATAGAAGAATGTCCAAATTCACAGTATTCATAAAAGAGTAGACAAAAAGTACCCGGGTGACCTAGTTCTCCTGGCGAGATTCTGATGAATTATGTGCATATGATGGACACTTTACTATGCCATGAGGCCACCTAAGAGGATTTATGAATGGCAGTGAAGCGACACAAATGACACTGGTAGGTCACATGACAATGACAACAGATTACATTCATACTAAACAAATTCATACTATATACTACATTTTAGCGGTTGTGAAGTAATTACTTATTCAAATTAAGTAACTACTCAAGAGAGTATGATTTTGGATAAAAAGGAGACAAAAGTAAACTAGTAAGAGGAAAGCCTTGGAGGGTTTCAATCAAACCAACACTATTCCATCAACAATTCTTAGTTAAATCTTACAAAACCTCAATCTGAAGATAAATAAAAATTAACTGGTATGGATTAGACAGATAGTGCAGCTATAAATATTTCAGACCACAGGATAACACTACAACCATTGTCTCCTACCTGTCTTATAAGACATATTGTGCTGAACAGCAATGAAGACATGAAATAATCATTTGTTTTAATGTGAAAGTAATCATTATAATAGAACATAGTAGAATCCTGACCCTGAACATCTGTCTTATGAACACTGTATACACGAAAAAATTCATAAACATAACAAATCGAATCATTCAATTTCTTTCTGGTCTCTTCTGACAGTTCGAGTTCAGAGTAAGTAACAATAAGCGTTTTAAGACACTATTATTATTATTAGGTGTATAAATGTATTACGTTAGACAGATAACTGCTGTCTTTGTTCCCCAGTGTGCTTTATTCACTGAGAATGATCCAGTAGGTTTAATGTCAGGCTTGTGTCAACTGAGAAAGGCTGATCTGACAGCAGGCTAGCAGTAGCATAACAAGCTTGCTAACTGGTCGGATAACTTGAAGACAGCGAACAATAACGAACAAACAATTGAGTTTGTTTTCTCTTTGGTTTATAACAGATATGATATGTCACTTACGGATCCATGTGTTGTCAATGATCACAATTGATTGTGCCGCTACTGTGAAAGCTAACTTTGAGCACAGGCTAATTCTTCACTGTACAAAGGGCTAAAGCAGCAACCTCGTTTTGACGTCTGCAGAGAAATCCGGCTGTGATTGGCTGAAACTGGACCTGAAAGCGAGGACTGGACCCCGCCCACAGCATCGCAAACGTTTAGGGAACAGCGTTTATTTGGCCTTTAAAACATAAACATAAAAACATAACTGATCAGATTTCCATATTAAGTTGTTTATTAAACATTCAAATATTATTTAATTATTTAATATTAATAAAAAAATGGTGTGTTGAACGTTATCTGAACCAGATGTGAACAAGAATTAACTAAGTTTGCATTGTTTTTGGTCATCGATTTTGAATTCTAAAACACTTGTTTAGCATTATTAATCAATATGTGATTAAATATATTGACAGCGATTTAACAATCGCAGGAATTCCCCAATAGGGACTACTTAAACATTTTCCCCAAAGACTGAAATCGAGATTTCATTAGGACATTTCAAATAGTAGGCTACTGAAACTCTTTATTATATTGCTAATGATATTAAAAGTGCCTCTTAGGTGTGGTCACGTGTATTTGTTGGTGGCGCTGGCATTACATGGAACCAGCATGGAACACCCAGGGCCATGGCTCTCTGGGGTGGGAACACCAAACCAAACCAACCAATAGGAGTAAACTAAATTAAATAATTATTATTTTAGATTATAGCAAGTAATAAATAGCCTAAATGAGTTAGGCTAATTAATAATAAAATAAAAAAATCACAGGTCAGCACTAAATTGGGTAAAGATTATGTTTGACCTATGAGATTTATTTATTTGCGCATTTTATTGTTTTTCAATGACATTCGTAATTTGTTTATTTATATATATATATTTTGTTTATTTTTTCAGGTTTGGTCTTAATAATAATATACAGATTTGTCTTTTTAAAAAAACGTTGCATCACTGTAGAGTCTATATCAGAGAGATACTGTAGCTCTGTGCTGCTGTAGTAGTGTGCAAAGCCAGCCTCGGAAGAATCCAATAACACTGACAGGGTTTTTGTTGTCTAGATGGAAAGCATCGTGGTATTTTACACCACGTCCACTATTTACATTTACGATGAGACATATCCTTTGAATAATAACACGACTGATTCGAAAAAGTACGCAGTGAATTTTCTCGCGGAGATAAGTGAAGCTAACCGTGGAATCATCCGTTGATACTGTTGACAAGTTGAACTGCTGCTGCAGGTGCTGCTGTCCCTACACAACTCACTCACAGAGAGGAGTCAGGTAAGATTACATATTCTTTTGCGCAGCAATATTCATTATCTGTGGTCATTTAAACTCGACATTATAACTTATTTCACAAACCCAATAGGTTATATGTGTAGGCTACTACTCAATTCGCGTGTACGCGTATCTCAACTGATCGAGCGATTAGCGTAGGTTTTGACCATCAATTGTGAGCAGTTGCTCGACTCTAACTGCAGAAACATTACATACATTTTTGTTTTTGTGCGTTTGCAGATATCTCATTGTGAATTCGTGATAGCTTACTTTAAAGCATTTGAAGATGTATCACTTGGCTACAATTGGTAGGCTATTTGTCTTCGTTGTTTTGAGGCAGCGCGCGTCATGCTTGATAGTAACACGCGCGCTCGTGAAATGCAGCCCTTTAATTCGATCGTGCTCGTTTTTGATTTTGATTATGATGCACGAGGAAGCGTTTATCAGCGTCCTCACACCCAGAGCATCACATTAAAGGGAACTATTTGGAATTATGCGAACAAATATGAATAAAGTGTTTCTGTTTGGTTACTCATGACATGAGAATTACATTTCAAGGCTTTTGGCATCGGTCAGAAAGGGGATTCCGGTGTCAGTGCATGGCGCGATTTCAGGTGTTGCAAAGATACCATTCTAATAGAAGAGTTGTTCTTGTTCTATTTTATGCATCAAGTAGAGAAGTAACAATCTTTTAGAACGGCTTTTTATTGTAATGTATTAGAATAGGCCAAATCATTAGCAAAATAGCGTAAGGGACTTGTCTGGGCAAGTGTTTTCTTTGTTATGATCCCCTCTGGGGTCTGAGGTGTTTTCTGGGCCCTGGAGGTGTTCTGACGTGCTCTGACATTTGTGCTTTTTTTCTGATACTTGTGACATGTTCATGGCTAAAGTCTGATTACACTGTATTCAGCACAAACTCTGCTACAGTAATATGGCAGCGCATGTATGTAAACGTTTTAAGTTTTGAGATAATGACGTTTATGGGATGGTTTGTGAAAAAACTAAAAAACATTGTCACTGAAATAAGGTCATGAAACCCATACTAATTATTTCTTCACAAGACTTTTAAAATTGTATCACATAGCCTAGAATATTTGCTTCAAAACTAAAATCACCCTGACTACTCATTCAGGTAAGACATAAATTAATTTAAAATTTGTAAGAAAGCTTTATGCGGGGAGGTGTTAACCAGCCATTAATATTGATGGGTTTGACACCTGAGAAAGACAAAGACCCTCCCCTAATAGGTGATATCATTATGAGGAGCCTTGCACAAAGAATGAGGAGAGATTTAAAAAAGAATGGCTTTTAGATTGTTTGGATTTATTTACAACACAACATAATCCAAAGATACACAACAAATGACAAAAAAGCACATTAGTAAACACGCTGATCTAAAGACAGAGACTTGGTCAGTCACACACCTTTGTGCCATTCCTAAAACATAGTAGGCTACAAACCTGTCATCTCCAAGGTGTTTTTTTTACTTTACCATGTTCATGTACAGAGACTCATCTGAATGTTTAAGTCAGCAGGACTCATCAGTGGCATCTCTTGGCATGCTCTCTTTTTGTTTTTGTTTTTGTTTTGTTTTGTAGAGGTTATATGTTATGTTTTCAGTATGTTATGTGTGTTTTGTATTATACGCATCGATGGTGGAAACAAATTTCCTCTCGAGGACAAATAAAATCAAATCAATCAATCAATCTGGCCCCTTTAAAAATATTTTTTTAGAAAAAAACCCCACCTGTGAACATGTTGATATCATGAGAAACTATAGGGCTGCACGATTTTGGGAATACATTTTAGACTTTTCTGGTTAAAATGATGTAATTTGCTATATATATACACTAATATATACACTCACCTAAAGGATTATTAGGAACACCTGTTCTATTTCTCATTAATGCAATTATCTAATCAACCAATCACATGGCAGTTGCTTTAATGCATTTAGGGGTGGGGTCCTGGCCAAGACAATCTCCTGAACTCCAAACTGAATGTCAGAATGGGAAAGAAAGGTGATTTAAGCAATTTTGAGCGTTTGAGCATCTGAACATTCAAATGGTAGAGTCAGCTCTGGTCTTCGTCAACAACACGCGCTTGCACCCCCTGCTGGTGAGATCGACTAACAGCAGATGGAGATTATGCTCGGTAATCTACTGCTTTTCCTGCAGCTCCTGGATGTCAACGTTGAATTTACTGTCGAATTTTAACCACTGAATTTGTGGAAGTGAATTTGCAAAGCGAAATAAAATGGACCGAAACCTGCCTGTTGAATATTATAGGTTGTAGTTTTAATCAGTTTGAATATTTTGGAAGTGAAATATGAAAGGTGAATATGGATTATTGAAATTTTACTAATGAAAATGTGTTTGAAATGTTTTGAATTTAAATATTCACAGCTTAAATATTCAACCATGCTAAATTTCAGCCCATAAAAATGCAAGCCCTAAAAATACAATGCATTAAAATACAAGCAGGGTTAAAGTGTAAATTGCAGGTTAACCACCACAAACAATTAATGTGTAAATTAAAGTGCTCAATGTGTATGTAAAAATTTCTGTCTTAAAATGCGTTAAAATAACATTTATTGGGGTTTCTTCAAAGGTAGCATGTTTTTTACCGTAACTGAGTGATGACGTCATAAAAGTGAGCGCGGGCGGTTATGCACTCACTCTATGTGTGCCGCGGATTGAGAGAGAATAAAACGATTCGCGGGACTCTCGCAAACTAGAAATATCTATGAATAAAACATAAAAACGAATACATTTTTATTCATCTGTTGCAGAAAAGCAATAAGAACAACTAAAACAAAATAGAAACGGTTTACAGGCAGAGTTTCTATTTCTAACATGTTTGCAGCGTTGAGCGCTGTAGCCAATCACAGACATATGTGTTGATTTCTTGAACGCAATAATGGCCAATCAGAAGCATTTACGATAGACTTACCTCACCGCTCAAAACTGACTTTTTGTTCAGTGCTGAAATTTGTATGCTGGCAAATCCTCTAATTATAACAAACATAGTGTAGATATTATGAAAGCTTCATTGATAATAAAAGAGATGTGTGAGATTGCGATGAACTGATGTCAGCTTTTTAGGAATTATTATGGGAGCGCACTTTGCACGCAGTCATGGCAAACCATGCACGCAGTAGCCCGCTTGCTTTTATGTTATAACAGTGGTTTGTGTGTTAATGCTTTATAACAAATAATTGATCAGGAGCATGTATGCTGATGTGTATGGTGGCGACACGTAGGCTAACTTGAAAGTATTTGGAGGTACAGAAAAAGTCTTTTTGCGGGCAGGAGTGGGACAAAACATAAATTTTGCGGGCGAGAGAAAGTAATGTAGAAAGTAGTTGAGAACGTCAGTTATAATAATGACCCACGTATTAAAAAATGGTCGAGTTTAAATCAGGCTCGGGCTCATAATTACAGTTAATGTGTCGGGTAGGGCCGGACCGGGCTCGGACACAGCGGGCTCGGGTAGGGTCTTGCTTGATGTTTTTGGGCCCGATCTAAGCTCTACCTCGGGTAAGTTATGCTAACACTTACAGGCACGAATCAGCGTTTGTCCTTGGGGAACTTGTGGAGCCTCTCCCCCGTTTTTGATGTATTCATACATCCTGCACAAACACAATAGTTAGCCATTTTTGCTAGCTAGGTCTCCAATATAACGTAACTCCAGGCCTGGAATAGACAGTAAAAGCTTGGAGTACCTTTTATGACGTCACACCCTAGTGGAAGGGAGGGGGCGTGCTTAAAACCACTGTAAAACGCACCAACTTTTCATATTATATTCAGCATTTTGGTATAAAAAACATAAAAAAACAATGGTGGGTGGTTCTTATCTTTATGTTTAGTAAGCACACATTGCATTATCTTCGTGAAAAATTTTACCTGCAATTTACACTTTAATGCAATGCATATTTTTTCAAGTAGTACAATTCAACAGGCTTTTTGTTTCAAAAACATTTGGCATTATTTTACTTCCATACGCATCATGTTTATTTTCTTTATTTTACGAAAAACATTTTGTTTTAATTATGAGTGTACACAAATAAAAGAAGACATTTAACAGTTTTGAATGATGTGTAACACTTATATGTAAGATCAAAATCAACAGAGTATTTTGAGTTTGCTTTGCACTGATAAGAAAAAAAGCGAGCAGATCACGCCGGCGTGATTGCCGACCCCAGAGGGTTATGATCGCCTGGCCTGTCTGATTGAAATGGCACGTTTAAAAAGAATATTTCGCATCTTCTGGCCTGGGTGAATCCCTACAGGTCGACATGACATTACTTTTTTTTCTTCTTACATTTAAGGATTTTTACCCTGTGTCTACGTAAGGCTACTCACTGCCCAAACTTTAGCCTGCATTAGTAAATAATCATGGTGGGTAATTAAGTTTTAAAATTTCACACTGTAGGCTATTGTGAATTTGTAAACAGTAAAATAACGTTCTTATTTGCATATTCATGAGGTCAGTAACATTGATTGGACGAACACAGCTGAGTGAGCTGGCTGACATGCGCGCGATCTGTTGTGAAAAACGCTTGTTTGATATAATGTGAAATGTAGACGCTGAATCTAAACAGCATTTGGAAGTTTCTGCTACAGTACAAAAAAGGTATACATTTTTAATGAGGTAAACGATTCTAAGTTTATGATTGGGTGGCTGATGTTTAACAACTCACTGACTGTAACCGAAATTTTTCACTCTGTATAACGTTAGCTAACTAACTGTTACCTCAGTTTGACACTGCAATTCGATGCTAACTCAAAGGATTCAAAACCAAAGTCTTTGTTCAAAAACCAAGTGTTAAGGCCTGTTGTTCACAACAAGAACAATACGGTAACTATAATAAGTATAAGCGTCCACACCAACGGACAAACGTTTTGTTTATAATAAACGCGCGCGTATATTCTCTGTGAACAATTGTTTGCGCTTTAAAGTCCGGTGAATTTTGATTGGCTGTCAGGTTAAATGCAGCGTGAAAAGATAGCTGGAGTGAGATGTTATGTGCATTTGCAGTGTCTTATGAAGTAATACAAATAACTGGAATTATTAATTATAAGGTTATATTTTATGATCAGTTTTTGTTAAGGAGATGCTTTCATGTAGTAATCAATGTGCAAATCAGACTAGTGGGTGAGTGTATGCCTACTGTTTTATTGACATGGCTCAGTGTCATATCGATAACATGTTAACACAATTCTGTGATCTATTTAAGGTTTCCTGTTCTTTAAAAACTCTTTTACCCCAGTTGAGATGGGAGCTTGTTAAATTAGGCAGTGTTGTCATTCATGGTACACTGAGCAGCTTTGCTTGTCAGGAGAATTTCAGATCTATGCAAAGAGCTACCCTTTGTTCCATTTTATAATTTAAATAAGTCGTACATGTTTTTGAAAACGTTGTTTTAATGTAATTCAAGGATGGATGCTGTCACATTTGTTTTGCTGCTTCTTGCATCAGGTGGAGAGACTTTGGTGCATTTATAGAGCTTCATAAAGCAACAAAACAGTGTTGCAAAGCAGAACAGTGGGGAACATATGCTAATCTTTTTATTGCTCTTCAGCTTTTTGCAGTTCATCACATTGTGATGTTGCTTCAGTCAGATGGATGAGAGCTGACAGAGCTGAGCTTGAGTCTGCAAAAAGGGCTCTTGTACATAGAAGATAGGATGAGCCTCAAGGTACGTTCCCATTGGCTGGTAGCTTCCTGCGAAGTGGACTTCACAGGGTATTCGTCAGGAAGTGGGTAGGGAATTTTAACTATCAGTCATTTTAGGCCACCAGAAGGACATTTGGAAAGAAATTTGGCTCAAATAAACAAAGTGATAAAGAGTTGAGGGTCCAGTTGAAAATGGTTGTGCTGCTACAATTTACAATTACAATAGAAACACTTGAATTTATTATATATACGTGGGTGTGTGTTTATATATATATATATATATATATATATATATATATATATATATATATATATATATATTAGGGGTATATTACTTATATATATATATATATATATATATATATATATATATATATATATATATATATATATATATAAAAAAAACAATCCTTCAAACAATCCTTCTCATTATATGGACCCCCCCAGGCTAAATAAAATATAGATATACAAGTCTCTGCAACATACTATACACTAAACAGAGGAGATCAGTAAATTAATATTAATATTTATTAAAAACTAACATTAAATTACCATTCTTTCACATTATATATATGTGAATTACCATTCTTTCACATTATATATATATATATATATATATATATATATATATATATATATATATAATGTGAAAGAATGGTAATTCACATATATATAATGTGAAAGAATGGTAATTTAATGTTAGTTTTTAATAAATATTAATATTAATTTACTGATCTCCTCTGTTTAGTGTATAGTATGTTGCAGAGACTTGTATATCTATATTTTATTTAGCCTGGGGGGGTCCATATAATGAGAAGGATTGTTTGAAGGATTGTTTTTTTTTATCAACTTTTCATATCTCACTTGTAGAATATGGAAATCATTAGGAAGTTTTAGAGTTTGAGCTACTTTGATGGACAAGCTTCTCTTTTTCTCTCACCATCTCATTTTCCATGATTGTCTTAGCCTTGACTGTAAAGCCTGGAACACACCAAGCCGACGCCGACGAACTAGCACTGATGAATCAATCAATCAAATCATCAATCAATCAATCAAAGTTAACTTTAGCTGGAAATAACATTATTCAAGAACCGCTATAATGCCAAAACAATCTGTTACCTTAAATTATATGTTTATCTCTGTAAAGCTGCTTTGAAACAATCCATTGTTAAAAGCGCTATATAAATGAAGATGACTTGACTTGACATGAAAGCCGACTGTGTTGTCGCCTCGCGTCAGGGTAAAAAGCTGCACTTGAACACACCGAGAGAACTACTGCCGACTGTCAGCTAGAATGCGCGTTCTGCGCCTGCGTGTAAATGACACAACTGTCTATTTCTGCAGATATATTCGTCATTCAAAAAGGGGAAACCGACGCTGCCGGCTGCAGATACGCAAACCATAAACAAAGCAGTGTGCGTGCTTATTATTTTAAATATCAATCCTACTAAACACTTTCTTTATTCCACTCCGCTCGTGTTAATATTGAAATATTCGCCAAGGAACACTCAAGGTAAGATGACTTAACAAAATAACAGCCTTCTATCTGTACCGTTTTTACTTCTTTGCTCGCTGTTTTGCTATTATTCTCATGCATTGACTCTTTCACTATGCTGAACAGCCAATCAGAGTTCCCTCTTTCACCGACGGCCTGACGCCGATTCAACATGTCGAATCGGCCGAAACAAAGGTGACGAGGACCAATTTCAGCCGACGGCACGGAACCGTGCGGAACAAGGAGACTTAGTCGGCCGACGCACAAAAACTGCCCGATGGCCGAGCGTCGGCCTGGTGTGTTCCAGGCTTAAGGCCCCTGTTCTTTGGAACAATAACTATGGAATGTAAATTCCTCAGTGCCTCCTGCCTGGAACTCAGTCATTTCATGTTAATGAAGTGTCTTCATTATGTAAGCTTTTCTTTGACGGAATCTCAATTTAGGGCTGGTTCTGCTCATACACTAAGGCTTTGTTCACAGTGCACAAAAATCCATTTTGGTTTTCAAATCCGATCTTTAGGTCTGATGGTCCTTACTGTCATTTAACATGTGATTTGATTCGCTTGTTCAGACAGTGTAGTTTAGCCCATACCTGGTGTGTCTGCATTGGTTGATATTATAATGATTTAAGCTACACTGTGTGATTTTTACCCCCATCTAGCGGTGAAAAGGTATATGACCATCCAGTGAATATTAGTTTCTGTTCCTCTCAATTTCGATTTCGTTTTAACTCCTACAGTGGCCAGTGGAGTCCAAGATTAACATGGCTTCCAGTACGACCTCCTCGACACGGTGCCATTGAGTGTTAAAACGCGAAAGGCGAAGCTTGATGTCCCTCTTTGGCTAATGTACTTTCAAGATGGAGGGGCAACATGGCGACCGACATTAGAACCCCTTACCCGTGTGTATTTTCAATGGCATATTATACACTCACGAGAATACTTTATTACTTGAACGAAGTAAATATACATTAATGAGCACATATATTTTTTAAAGAACTAAGTGTTTTTAGCTAAGAATAAACTAAAAAAGTTACACAGTGTAGCTTTAAGAATCAGCGCGATGCTGAGGAAAACTGCTCATGTTTATCATGACATCTCACCACCACAGTGGTGCTGAACTCACGAGATGCATGAGAGAACATAACTCATGCCGTCATGCGTACTGTGTCTTAAACCACTGACTAGTTCACTATTCACTTCATTACAGTGAACAGTGAGCAAAGAAAGGGTGTATTCTGACAGCCCAGGGGTCTCATTTATGAAGTGTGCGTACGCACAAAACGGGCCTGGAAACGTACGTACGCCAGTTTCCATGCAAAGGTTGTGATCTATAAAAAACAAACTTGACGGGAGAATGTGCGCACCTTTAAGCAAACTTTGAGCCGTGCGTATGCACGTTTTGGAGACGGAGCAGTTTGGCGACACCGATGGTGAGCTGGAGCTAAATGTTTTTTTGGTCACTTTTAGACCGAAAATCAAAAGAAAATTATACATACAGTATACAGAAAGATAATACAAATATAATTTCACTCACCAAGCCTATCACATGAAGCAAACATCCATCCCTTTTTTAAATGTCCATCTCTTTGTTATATCCATCCTTTTGTTCTTTAGTGAAACTGATGCAGCCTATCTAAAACCGTAAATCTTCATTATAATCATAAATACAGTGTTCACAATAACAGTTTAAATAAATAAAACTATGTTTTACTTCTGATATAAACATTTAGATTAATAGATTGCCATTCTGATTAATAAATCACTGACACTTAAATTACATGAAATCATTACTGAGAAGTTACAACATTTTTTTCTATTCAATAAAGAGAAATATTTGTTGTGGATGCAATGCTTTCAAACACTTTTCCTCTGGCATGCTGTGTTTTAATGTTTTAACTACAGAGATAATTGCTTATCATGATAATAGCAGATTGTCTGAGAAAATAGTTTCGTGCAAATAATGCACTACAAGGTCTATCTGTTTCCATTAAAAATATAAATCAATTAAATACTCTTTGGCCAGTGGAAAAGATTGAGAAAAACTTTCTCTGAAATGTATTTTACACTATTTGATTTATTTATTCAAAAACAAGGCAAGGATATAGGCTACTAAATTATTTTTTATTAATGTAAATAATGTGACGGCACATCCGTATTTCATATTTTCCAAATGTCTTGTACCGTTAAACATGTTATCACGTGGATGAATAATCATATGCAAATGATATGCAGATGAGGATATGCATAGTAAAACTAGGTGTTGTAAGCTCCACATATGGTTGTTTCGGGGAGGAGACGCATGTGCGCACAATCTTCCACTGACTGGGATTTATAAATCTAAAACTGGGGTTCTGGCGTACGCACGCTTTTATAAGTCAGACTATTTGTTTGCGTACGCCATTTTTTGCTTTCGGATGCATGTACAATCTTTTAGTAAGGATTCTACACACAGTTTTATAAATGAGACCCCAGAACAATATTGCGTTGTACTTTGAATGGTTACAAAACGTCTTCTTTAAACTGATCTGGCCATTTAGACTACGATGTGTTGCAATTAAAAAAAAAAAAAATTGGATTTCATAATGTTGTATGGCAGCAAAAAAATTTCTTTAATTGAATATATATATATATTTTGTGGCTGTTAATGTATCCAAACACTGATGGAAAATGTTCCAAAATGTAAGCAAATCATAGGTGTGGCAATAATCGTACCTAACAATTACGTACAATTATACGTACATCGTGATCTGGTATGATAACAGTGAATAGTTTTGTCGGTTTGTTTGACCATCTTTGAGCGAAACAGCCATTGGATAATAGAGAAGGGACAGTGAGAGGTTTCCCTGTGAGGGTGAATGACTCTTTATGGCCACACACCTGCTTGATAGCTCTGCTTGCCCCGTCTCTCCCAGGCCATTTGGTATGCTGCAAAAATCCACGACTGGACGATACTGACTCTCCTTGGCACAGTTTGTGGCACCTGCTCTGAATAATCCTTCCTGATAAAAAGCCTTTTTTGGTGGCATTTCAGAGCAGAGCATAAATGTTTTTTTTTTGTCCTAAATAACATTATTCTAGGTTTATCAACTGATAAATCATGTAAAAGAATTTGTACACTACACATTTTCAGGGAGCAGGACATTAGTATGTAGACTAGAGCACACATTTCTTTTGCTTGTGCTGCTGTGGGACTGTTTGTTGGATTGAGAAGGTCTAACAAATGTCAGGGCTACTTCAGGTTTGAGGAATGGTGCGGGAGGCCCGTCTTCTACGTCTTCAAAATGAGTTTTCATTGCTCATGCAATAGTTAAGTAGGCTGTTTTAAGATTTTATATGATCAGCATCACATTCACAATGCATCTGAAAATAAGCCCAGTTTTCAGCTTTGAATGCTGTCAGTTCAACTGTGTAAAAAAAAAAAAAAAGTTAATTATCTCACATTAATATACGCATTTTTTATTTGTTTAACAATATTCCTACAAATGTTAACCCCCATTGTAATACTAGTCCTAGTAATTTAATTAGCTGTAAAATTATTTGTACCCTTTGGTAGGGTATTGTCTTCCTTCAGTCCTCTGCCAAAGGTGGTCTTGTTAGTTTTATTCTATTCTGTACAGCACTTTGGTCAGCCTTGGTTGTTTTTAAATGTGCTTTATAAATAAATATTGTATTGTTTGAAAAAGACAGTCCCACATTAGTTCTTTTATGCTATTCTTTACGGAAAAAATAAATTTTTTTTTTTACAAAGACTGAATGGTTAAATTATGCACAAGTGTTTCTTTAATATTTGTTGTTTGTTACAGTAGGTATATGAATAGACTGCATATATATTAGGGGTGGAACGGTACACAGAAGTCACGGTTCGGTTCATCCCTCGGTTCGGACATCACGGTTCGGTACGATTTCGGTACAATGGAGGGAAAAGCAAAACCAAAATGCAGAAGGCATTGTATTTTTTAAATAAGTTTTATTATTAAAGGCATAGAACCAGTTTATTTGTAGTGCACTGACAATAGTTTTATATAATTAGTTTATTAATTAAATTAATAAAAATACAAAAAGACCTTGCGATATGTTTGGTAATTGTACCTGAATTAATTTAAAATTATTTTTCTATATTTCAGATCAATATATTTGTTTTTCTTAATTTTAATTAACATTATTAATTAACAATGTAACATTATTCTCATCTGAATTATAAATAATTGATTTCTGTATAAAATAATACTACCATTAAAAATACATTCGATTTTCTTTTTTAATCAATGTAGAATGTGTTAGATTAGTATGAAGGTAAATCAGTAGCTAAACTCGAGAGCACGTAGATGTGAATTTGAGAACTTGTACAATAAATATTCGTACTTGTATGTGGACATTTACACTCACAGCTCCAATGTGAAAACCTGTAAAATAAAAATCTGAAGTTGAATGTTGAAATTTGCACTCGCAGACAATAGTCACAAACCTGTATTCTGAATCTGAAGCTGTAGACAAGCAGTCACAAATGTGTAAAATGCCATTCACAGAAATACAATGACAGTCACAAACATGTAAAATATATTTGCACTTCTTCTAACATTCAAATTCGCAGTACAACCTCAAATTGGCACTTGCAACTTCTCAAATCTGTCACTGCAAGTTCAAATTTCGCGCCTTGACTTTTGCTACTCTTTTCGCGATATATGAGGTGCAAAACTGATTTGTGCACTTGTAACTCAGTAGTGGCGAGAGAGAGAGGGGGGGCGGGAGCGGGGGTGTTCAAAGAAGCCTTTTTATTGGTTGGTGCCTAGCCAATGAAATGGGACTTCTATTGTACGCGATGATGTCACGAAACCCGCCTCCTCGTGGATGTTCTGAAACGCTAACATGGCTTAATATTTTTTTGCAGTCTATGGGCTTAATGCATTAGACTGATATAAAAGACATAAATGATATTATCAAATTTAGTAAACACAATAATGCATACTACAGAAAAGCAGATGAGCACAGAATATGAACGCAACACGTTAACTTTAGACAGTGGTATTAAAAGACCAAACTCAGGAAACACCATAAAATAAAGCATACAGAAAAGCAATTGAGCAGAAAATTAACGCAACTCGTTTAATTGTACGTTAAGCATTTTCCTCATAGAAAACCAAGGAAACGCTTAATGAGGCTTAATGGACCAACAGTTATATATAAAAAAACAACAACAATTCGTTATACATTATTAATAAAACACAGGCAGCTGGTTTATTTGCACTGAACACAAATTTGCTTTCTTTCATCATATTCTGTGCTCATCTGCTTTTCTGTAGTATGCATTATTAGTATGGCGTTAATATCACTAAGTTATAGTAGAATACAATAGAAGTTCCATTTCATTGGCTAGGCGCCAACCAATAAAACGGCTCCTTCCAACACCCCCGCTCCCGCCCCCCTTCCGCTCTCGCCACTACTGAGTTACAAGTGCACAAATCAGTTTTGCACCTCATATATCGCGAAAAGAGTAGCAAAAGTCAAGGCGCGAAATTTGAACTTGCAGTGACAGATTTGAGAAGTTGCAAGTGCCAATTTGAGGTTGTACTGCGAATTTGAATGTTAGAAGAAGTGCAAATATATTTTACATGTTTGTGACTGTCATTGTATTTCTGTGAATGGCATTTTACACATTTGTGACTGCTTGTCTGCAGCTTCAGATTCAGAATACAGGTTTGTGACTATTGTCTGCGAGTGCAAATTTCAACATTCAACTTCAGATTTTTATTTTACAGGTTTTCACATTGGAGCTGTGAGTGTAAATGTCCACATACAAGTACGAATATTTATTGTACAAGTTCTCAAATTCACATCTACGTGCTCTCGAGTTTAGCTACTGATTTACCTTCATAGATTAGCGCTCCGAGGACAAGAAATGAAAACCAATGCAATATGATGAATGTCCAAAAGATGGGACCCACAGACTGTTTTGAAATGGAGTTGGATAAATATGTTTTGCTTTTAAAACTGTGTGTGTGTGATTTTAGTTGGGTGATAGTTGTAGGTTACAGTTTGACAAGAGTTTACAGTGTGACAAAAGCACAATGTTGTGTTTATTGCGAGTGTACACAAATATAAGTAAACACTTTGCAGGTTTAATGATCTGTATGAACAAAATGACGGAGTATGTTTTTTATGTTTCCACTGTTCGATCGCGGCCGCGCCTCTCTCTCTCTCTCTCTCTCTCTCTCTCTCTCTCTCTCTCTCTCTCTCACACACACACACACACACACACACACACACACACACACACACACACTCCAGCATTGCAATCTTGACATCGCAGCCTGTTATAAGGTCACACCAAACGCGAATAGAGCGTCAAATTCGCGTCTAGTTCGACGCTAGTCCAAAGCGAATAGGACGTGCGTATAAAGCTAACGTTTGAAGTGAACGCGCGTTCAGAGCTAAGCTGATGGTACAGATTATGTGTCCCTAAAGAACCCGCGCATCTAACAGTAGTTCCGCATTACATTAATTAATTTGCTCAATTCAATTGGTTCAATACGAATACATGTACCGTTCCACCCCTAATATATATATATATATACACACGATGGAGGAGGGGTTTTTTTACATATAAAATTTACATTTTAGGTCATATGAGGATTCACCGTACACGGATTTTGTTACAAATTGCCCTTTTACAGACTTGTTAATTGTTTTCTGTGTTGTGTGTAAAGCTGCGATGCAGATATTTACTATGTTTAAAGCTAAAGTGTGTAGTTTTTTTGCAAGTAATGTCACCAGAAGTTATGATTCTTTTTAAACAAGTTTCCCAACATTTCCTCATTTTCAGTTGGTCAAGCAAATAATTATACACAAACTCACAGCAACTCATAATGTTGAGACTGGGCAGGACATAAATGGTATAGGTACTTACTAGAGTTTCTGAATATTAAGCTGGTACAGGAGAAAATATTGAAAAATTACACACTTTATCTTTAATCTGTGGCACAGTGGAAGTTAAGATGTTTAGATTGTTCATTCTGAACCAATACAAATGAAATGTCCCTCGTTAACTGTTGAGTGATGGGAAGCCACTTTCATTTGATGCACATTATCAATGAACATAGGTGGTTACAGTACATGCTTCAGATTGTTGTTTTTCACCATGGACCTTCCCTCGATAGCGCAAAATGCCTTTACCTCTCTTGAACTAGATATGATGGTGGACGTATTTGACAATAATCTGATTATGTAATTTATTGACTCAGTGGTGTCTTGCTGTGAAGCTATAAGATAATACAGAGAGATTCTTTAAAAATGCATCAGTAAATCATTTGATATTGCAGGTAACTTATTTTCTATTCAAAAGAATCCTGTTTTGAATAGCATTGTTATTTTAGACTTCCCCTGCTTCACAGTTCTGCTCTTGCACAGCAAAGTCACCATCCATCTGTCCTCACGTTCTTGTATGAATGATATTGGATAACATTTTAACTCCTGTGTTTGGGCTGCAACCAACTAATCCTCTTTTCCCAATCCCTTCTGCTCTGCACTGTGCTGGGACTAGGGCTTGATTTATGAAAATGTGATCTGGTGGAAATTTCCAGTCATTTCCCAATGCCCTTCTCATTTCCCAACCCTTTCTCCCGTCACTCGCTCCACATCCTACTTGGCTGAGGAGATGCTTCCTGTCATACTTGACCCTTTTCCAGTGACACCGTCCAAGCAGGCTGGTGGGACTTGTCCTGCGGTGGATGTCATGGTGTGTGTGGATTAACCCTGGCTTGATAAGAGCTGCTTAATTGCAATCACTGGAACATCCAGGGAGGTTAAACACTGCACTGTGTGCCTCAGGACAGGAACTAAATAGCTGATGCTAGTTCACCTGGCTACCAGAGAGGGCACCTGCAGAGTGGCATATTTGATAAAGTGCTGATATTTCAGGATAGGTGACGTTTGGAATGATCATTTACTAGTTCATAGTTTGTTTTAGGTCTACATGATAAAACTGATAACCTTCTTGATGATTTTGTGCAAAAATTATAATCATGATTATTGTCATTTTAGAAATTTCTTTTTACATTTTATCAGAATTAGTGCATATTCCTAAGCACAAATCCAGAGAAAATTAACTTCAACTAGTTTCCTGATGTATTATTTATCTGATAAATAAACACTCTTTAAATTAGGAAACCTGGTACATCTCTTCAAAAATAAACCAGTAAAATTCCTAATATTAACTCGTACAATTCCAAAGTATGTTAAGGTTTTTCTATTAAAACCACAACAACAAAAATGACTTTCTATTGAGTCTTTGTATAGTCTAGATTCATGTTCAGATGTAATCATTGAGGTTTGCTTGCAGGTTTATTCGCGCAATTGACTCTGTGTGAAAGAAAATCGACTGGTTGTATTTCATTTGAGCAAAATGCCACAGTAGAGAAGATTGCTTAACTCCAATGTACATGTTTGCTGGTATTTTCAGATCATCTGTGTTTATTTTCCCCTTAGTGTGGCAAAAGTTAATGCGCATGGTTGCCATGATGTTGCGCAGAAACATTGGGAAGTAAAACACTGGGCAGAAAATAAATCCATTTAAGAGAAAAGCTTTGATTGGGGAATTTAAACTCTTGACAACCGCAAGCATGAAAGCTTGTTACCAATGCAAGAGAACTTGAATGTCAAATGAAAATAAAATAAATAACCAGCAAAAAATCATGATCACGATTAAAATATGATTGATTGATATCGTGCAATTCTAGATTGTTTCGTTATTTGTGTTATCCAAAATGCTGGTCAGCAAAACATCTTTTATTTTATAATTATATATTTGCATATGTTGCCTGCAAAACCTTTTATTTCAAGAACGAATTTTTGAACCCTTAAACCAAAGTTTGACATGGCACCCTTCTCTGAGTTGAGATAAATTGTCTTTTTTTAAATGATGTTTGAATGTGTTGTCTGTTGGAGGAGAGGCTGTGGGAAAGGAATGTCCTAATGATCCAGACTGCTTTGTTGGAGCATGACCCAGAGCCCCAGTGTGGCACGCCTGATCTCTGCCCTCCCTGAAATGGATCTTCTCTCTGAGCTGAGATAGGCGGAGCTGCTTTCAGTGCTCCCAATGGTGTGCCATTTGGATATATGGACAATAATTAGTCAAAACTTACTTTCATGTTTTTAAGTTTTATCATTATTTACAGCTGGTTTCTCCTCCTCCTTGAGTACCGAATGCAATTATGATGTGAGAACTCACCGCAGCCGTGCCAGAATTGCTGGGGATTAGCTAAGACTTTATTTTGAATACATATAAAATACAGCTCTCCTAAAGAGGTCATTTCACAATATATTTATTTATTTTGTTTGTCAAGCTTTTTTTGCGCCAAGTACAATCATGCTTTCTCTCTCTTTCTGACACTTTAAATGAAACAGGCTTTTTTTTTTTTGCTGCTGTGGCTGTGCCTTTAGGACTTCTTCACCTGTGAAATGAGATAGTGTTTTGCTGTGCTTACTCATGGTCTGGAGGTTTGCAGTTGGGTCAAATATAGATGGCCTTGGCCTATAGTCACAGGCTTTCTATACAAAGCCTGTGACAGGTTCATGAAACGATCCACACTAAAATGAGCCTAATAAGTCTGAAATGATCAGGGGCCTTGTTTAAATAAATAGACTTCAGGTGCTATTTCCTTATTGGTATCTTCCTTAATTCTTGACTTCCTCATTCATTCTTATCTCTGAATTGGTGGGAAAAGGTTTTAAACACTGAATAGACTTTATTGACATGAATATGAATTATAAAGCCTATTTCTACAGCCATAAATTTGTGGAAGTTCATAACAAGTTGTGTACAGTCGAACACATAGCCTTTCAAATGATACAAAAATTATGGCAAATAATTTTTTTTTCCGTTCTTGTTCAAACTAACTTTCTTAACCCCCTCAAACAGGTGCTCGCCAACGTGGATGCATTGTTGCGGTATCAAATAGCTTGTTCTTGTTTTGTCTTCTCCGTTTCTCTTTAGAATGAAAGAAAATTTCAAGGCACATGTGCGAGATGAGCATACAAAGTTTGTACAGTTAGAAAAATGTGGCTCTGTGCACAGTACACATTAGCCCCTACACCAGGGGTCGGCAAGTAACGTTGGCATCGGGCCAAAAAATATTTTTGACACTAGATAGTCAATGAATAATTTAAGAAATTAATTGATGAAAAATGCAACTAGAATTGCCTGTGACAGACTGTTACAGTGTCTTTTGTAACTGGTAGTGAGCTGTTACTCTGTGTTAAATCCTGTAGTAGGACAGTCATTAACCCTCTGAGGTCTAAGGGTTTTTGGGGTCCTTGAGGTGTTCTGACATGCTCTGACATTTGTGCTTTTTTCAGTTATTTATAAACATGTTAATGGCAAAGGTGTAAATTCACTCAATATAGCACAAACTGGGCTACCGTAATTTCTGAGCAACAATTATGAAACATGTTTGTATTTTTGAGAGAATATTGCTTATGCATGGTTATTGAAAAAACTAAAACTTAAAGTGTCTGAAATAAGGCCACAAAACACATACTAAATATGTGTCCACAAGACTTTTGACTAATGAGTGTTGTTGCCTAGAATTTTTGCTTCAAAATGATCTGAAAATCATCCTGCCTAATCATTTACACAAACACATACACTGATTTAAATTTTATTAGAGACCTTTGGTTTGGAAAGGCAATATGCGTGGAGGCGTGTTCACACCTGAGAAGACAAAGGCCGGATAATGTGCCGCATAATGAGCTGCATATTAATTAGCCCTTTCACACAGGTGTGTCACAGGATCCCAAAGAATGCAAGGACAAAAGAAATGATCTATATAGCCTATACATATTTTACAATTAGAAATTGTAACCAATTACAAATAGGTTACAATTACAACAATAATTACAATTTTAACAATATTTCAAGTGTATTTCTTTGTAAAAAGTATACATTTTATCATACGTATTAAAAAAGGTAAGGATTCATTAGTTTGAATATTGGAACAAACACTATAATAACATCTTAGTTGATAATTCAATATACCTACTTTATTTTTGACAAAACATCATACTATAGTATATTTAACTATGAGCAGAAATTGGTGAACAAAAGCGTACCTATTTAATGTGACAGTAGTCTTTTTTTACAGTCAAAACTTTATAATCTATCCAAAACTAATCACAAAATCGTGTCTAAACATTCATATTTAGTCTGTAATATATTGTGTATGATATATTAGTATATACATGTGAATTTGCAGCTTGTTGCTTATACAGACATTTTATTTCAACATATTTCAGTCTATTTTTACTCATCTTAGTAGGCTATAGCAATATAGTGTGTATGTGTTCATGTAAACATAACGTTTACTAATGTACTGCATTACTAATGGACCCGGGTGGAGGGGTTACACATGCACACGCCTGAAGTTCGCGAAAGTTTGCGCAGTAACGAAGAGTGATGGTGGAAAATCAAGTAAGCTCATTTAGCCAGGGCAGCATACCTCCAAATAATCCATGGTGTTGATGGATGCTGATGAGACGGACGCGTTCACTGAAAATCTGGTGCACACGCACTGACGAGCATGAACTCGGTGGGAGGGTATCCGTTGATAGTGGGGGAGGGCCATGAGAGTTGTAAACATTCAAAATTTTGCCTAAGTCCACTCAATCTGCCAGACTTGCCGACTGCAGCTTTAACAAAAAGCCACATTTGTGTGGGGATGTCCGGGTTTTACACTGGATACATTAATAAAGCAGTAGGGATGAGTCACGATTTTCGAATACTCGATTTGATTTAATTATAGAATATCGAATAGGTCGTGCGATTATTGTCTAAAAAAATCCCGATGTTTTCGGTGCTGATTCGGTGGTGACGCCGTGTTCATGTAACCAGAGGGTGACGCTGCCAATAACGCAAAAGCTGTCACAAGGAACCGGCAAAAGTAATGATTATGAATGTTTCAAATATAGCAAGGAGACATTTTAATTGTTTTTTAGTGTCTGTGTCAGCTGCAATAGTGACCGCAGTAGTTAACGCGCCTATAGAGAAAAATGCACATTTCATATGGATTACATAAGCAGACAGTAGTCGGTTTCTTTACGTTTTGAATTGTTTAGTTTAAAATTAGACGTTTTTAAGCTTTCTATATATTTCTTGTGTCTGTGAGGCAGCTTAAACGCTGAGTTTCGGTTCATTTATGAGAAGAGCTCCAGTTCACTAGCCATGCAATCTAGCCGGCGCCTCCATGTCCTGATTATTGTCTGCTATATGTGCTTCTTATTTATTAAATCCAGGCAATTGGTTGATAAAACATTGATTAAAAATAAGATACAAATGATACAAAACGAAATTAAATTTTTAGAAAGGCTTACTACAAAACAAAACTTAATGAAGTGGTCAAAATCATGTCTGACCCACATGTCTCCCGATATATTGCGGCATCTTGCAACACATCCCGCCTTGCCAAAACACACATGTGGGAGATGCGGAATGGATAAAAATACCTCAAAAAATAAAAGAGGACTTGATGGCATTTTTGAGTCATGCTCTTAACGAACTATGTTTTATTTCCTCTTTCCATATTGTGAATAATAAATGTGTATCATTTTAATTTGCTTGTTACACAATGGAGTCTAACTTATTGTAATAATTATTTGACGTAGACTACTTTTAAACTTAGAATTATTCCATGGCATCCTCGCATACTAAACTGCATTTTTTTTATTGTTTGCGTGCTGGAGGTACGCTATTATGTCGTGTGTAGAGTGATGTTAACATTTAAGCTAGCTGGTGAGAGAAAATGGCGCTATCAAAGAGTCTAAAGAGCTACGACAGAGCTACAGTGCCTTGCGAAAGTATTCGCCCCCCTTGAACTTTTCGACCTTTTGCCACATTTCAGGCTTCAAACATAAATATGTAAAACTGTAATTTTTTTGTGAAGAATCAACAAGTGGGAAATTAAATTATTCAGCCCGCTTAAGTTAATACTTTGTAGCGCCACCTTTTGCTGCGATTACAGCTGTAAGTCGCTTGGGGCAGGGTTGTGGACTCGAGTCGCATGACTTGGACTTGACTTGGACTCGAGTCCCAAATTTGATGACTTGCGACTCGACTTGACATATTCAAAGATGACTTGCGACTCGACTTAGACTTTGACAACAATGACTCGCGACTTGACTCGGACTTGAGCCCTGTGACTTGGAAAGACTTGACCACAGATAAAACGTCTCAGGTTACGTATGTAACCCTGGTTCCCTGAGAGGGAACGAGACGCTGCGTTTGAGACGCGGTGGGGGACGCTCTGCGTGATTGCGTCATGAAGCACGTGTAAAATCAGTCCAATGGAAGCCCGATACGTCATGGGTGACGTCATAGACCAGGAAACTATAAAGCACCCTTGAAAACAGACCGCGACAGCTTCTGAAAAAGTCTGAAGCAAGTTGATCAGGGCATGCAGGAAGTATGGCAGGCAAACGCAGCGTCTCGTTCCCTCTCAGGGAACCAGGGTTACATACGTAACCTGAGACGTTCCCTTTCAAGGGAACTTCGAGCTGCGTTTGAGACGCGGTGGGAACCCCATACCCACTACGCCATAGTGACAAATGCCCGTTCTGTGTGAAGTCCTTGCGCACACTAGAAGCAAGCAACCTCGCCCCAGGAGTGGAGAGGTCAAGGTCATAAAACCTGACAAATGTATGTGGAGAGGACCAACCTGCCGCATTACAAATGTCAAGAAGGGAAACACCCGAAATTAAGGCCGTAGAGGCCGCCATACTCCTAGTAGAATGGGCCCGTACAGCCATAGGTGAAGGCTGACCGGCCGCTTCATAAGCTAGTGAAATAGCCTCGACTATCCACTTGCTCATAACCTGTTTAGATGCAGGGCACCCTCTTTTGAGTGACCCAAAACATACAAATAATTGCTCTGACTTACGCCACAGGGCAGCTCTGTGAACGTAGGCATCCAATGCCCGAACTGGACATAACAGGTTTAATTGTTCCTGATCTGGGGTATTAAAAGGTGGAGGATAGAAGGCCTGCAGCACTATTGGGCCCCCAACATTGAATGGGACCTTAGGAATATAACCTGGTCTAGGGTATAGAAATGCTTTCACCATACCAGGTGCAAATTCCAAACATGACGGAGCAACCGACAGGGCGTGTAAATCTCCAATTCTCTTGATAGATGAAACAGCAAGGAGAAATAAAGCTTTCAAAGTGAGGAATTTTTCTGAAACCTCTTCAATGGGCTCGAACGGAGCCAGAGCCAGACCCTCAAGTACAATGGCTAAATCCCAAGCCGGTGCTCTGGAGTGCAGTGCAGGTCTCAACCTCAATGTACCACGGAGAAAACGAGTAATCAGAGGATCTCTCCCAATAGAAGTACCCCCCAGAGGGGTAGGAGATAATCCAGCAGAGAAACGGTCTTGCAGAAAATCGAGAACTGAACCAACAGGGCAGTTAACAGGATCTAACTGACGCTCACCACACCAGGTGGAGAATAATTTCCATTTCAGCGCATACAGTTTTCTCGTGGAAGGGGCTCTGGAATGGAGAATGGTCTCAACGACCTCAGTCGAGAGACCGGATTCTTTGAGCCTGGCCCCCTCAGAGGCCAGGCCCACAGTTTACACAACTCCGGTCGAGGGTGAAATATCGTGCCCTCTACCTGGGACAGCAGGTCCCTCCTGATTGGAATCTCCATAGGAGAGCCGCTCAGAAGAGACACCAAGTCCGAGAACCAAACTCGAGTCGGCCAGAAAGGGGCTACTAGTAACAGACGGGCCCCTTCCCGGCGAACCCTTTCCAGAACCTCCAGGAGCATAGATATCGGGGGAAATGCGTACAGGTGCAGCCTCGGCCACACCTGCACCATCGCATCCAGTCCGCGAAGAGCTGGCTGCGTGAGGGGGAACCATATAGAGCAATGCGTTGTACAAACGATGTGAAAGGTCGACTTGACTTTAGTTAGACCAAAGTTCTCCCTAAGAAGCTCCACCACCTCGGGGTGAAGTCTCCAATCCCCTGGGCCTCAGCCCCTGCCTCAACAGGATATCTGCTCTGATATACGAGACCATCAGTGTGTTGTCCGCCATTCACCGAGCAACCACTCATGATCGCCCCCACTTGTGAGGGAAGCATCCGTCGATAGCAATATGCGTCGACAAGAAGCCCCCAACACTGGGCCTGGGCGAGGAACCAAGGTTCTTCCACATGACCGAAGCACGAAGGCATAGCCGCGTGACCTTGATCATGCGAAAACGTATTTCCCCTCGGAGAAAACCCCTTGGTCCTGAGCCACCACTGCAGGGGTCTCATGAACAGAAGGCCAAAAGTAAAACGTTGGACGCAACTGCCATGAGACCCACCCGTCTGAAACTGTTTCACAGTGAGTGACTGGCCTAGATATACCCCATTACGTTTGCTGTAGAATTGCTACACCTAGAAAAGTGGTCCTCAGAGCACACTCTTCTTTGCGTTGAGAGGCAACCCCAACATCCTTAATGAGACAGAACGACATCTCGATGCCGAACTGCCATAAACTCAGATTGAGCTAGGAACAACCAATCATTGATGTAGTATAATACGCGAATGCCCTGGAGTCTCAGAAGAGCCAGAGCTGCATCCACGCATACTGTAAAGGTGTGGGGTAATAAACCTAGGCCGAATGGAAGAACCCAATAATGGTATGCTTCGCCCCCGAAAGCAAACCTCGGGAAACACCTCATCCTCTTTCGGAAACAATGAAGTAATGGCTGTCTGCTGGGAGGAGGAACCCCTTCTACAGCTCCTTTTGCAGAAGTGATAGTACTTCCTGCTCCATAACCAAAGCCTGCTCGGGGTCCACCAATGAAAGGAGGACCCCCAGAAATCTGGGCGAACGAGAACCGAACTGAATTCTGAAACCCTTTTCTATAGTGTGCAGGACCCACTGAGAAATATGTGGCAGTAGTTTCCACGCTGCCAGAAATTTACTAGGGGAACCAGTCTCTCAAGACTGGCCTCTGGATTTATTTGAACAGTCACTACGGCGCCCTGAAGCGGCGAACCGGCAGGGAACAACCGAACTGACCATTCTACGACCCTCCTCGGAGGATCGTATGGGGATGCTGACACCTCGGTGCCCTGAACGGCGAACCGGCAGGGAACAACCGAACTGGCAGCGCTGCAACCCTCCTCAGAGAGTTGCACCCCAGAGGAAAAACGATTTCTCAAAACCGTCCCTTGGTTGAACAGTCACTACGGTGCCCTGAAGCGGCGAACCGGCAGGGAACAACCGAACTGACCGCTCTACGATCCTCCTCGGAGGATCGTATGGGGACGCTGACACCTCGGTGCCCTGAACGGCGAACCGGCAGGGAACAACCGAACTGGCAGCGCTGCGACCCTCCTCAGAGAGTCGCACCCCAGAGGTCGCCGAGGAGAAACGATTTCTCAAAACCGTCCCTGCCCCGGAGGAGCCCTCAGAAGCCTGATAGCCTCGTTTTCTTGCGACAGGACTTCTTGTCTAAGCTTTATTAGAGATGATGACAGTCTTCAGATCTTGCCTACCTCTTAACTAGCTTAGTTCCTACGACCCTCCTCGGAGGATCGTTGAAAAAAGCAGGCACTTCGGCGCCCTGAAACGGCGAACCGGCAGGGAAACCGAACTGACTGCTCTTCTTTTTTTCTTATTTGAAGGCTCGTTTGGGGACACTGACACCTTGGTGCCCTGAAACGGCGAACCGGCAGGGAAACCGAACTGGCAGTACCGCGACCCTCCTCAGAGAGTCGCACCCCAGAGGGCGCTGAGGAGAAACGATTTCTCAAAACCGCCCCTACCCCAGAGGGGACCACCCTTAGAAGCCTGATCGCCTCGGCGTCAGGGCTTCTTCTTTGTCAAAGCTATTTTAGAGATAAAACAGTCCTCAGATCTTGCATGTCTCTAACTGGCTAGACTGCGACCGCCACCCAGGTACCCCTCAATTGCGGAGGAGCCCGAATGGCGACGCTCTGTTTTGCACTTTGTGCTGAGAGGAGCTTAATATCTCAGGAACATTAGATTGGTGAGGAAGAATGATGAAAGGTTTATATCTCAGTTTTCTTGAAAGCGGAGCGTCCAGAAGAACAGACATAATTATATCTTTATTTTTCTTTATCTTTATATCAGAAAAACTTATATATATATATATATACATACATATATCACTCTGTGGCCACCAGCAGGAAACAACCGAACTGGCAGCGCTGCGACCCTCCTCAGAGAGTCGCCCCTCACATTCATCCACGTCCTTACATACTTTACCCACCAGCGCTGCCTAATAAAAAATGTATTCATTATTTAAGATGGCTGGTGGGTAACGTCGGGGTTAATAACGATGACGCCGACTCGGGAGAGAGAAAGCTCGTAAGCGTCTCTTTAACCCGAGGCAATGTCATACTATGATACTTAATACCCAAACATTACTATAGTCAGACATCTGGGGATTAAACACATAAAATACAAACCGGTTTATTCCACAATCTCGACACCTCAGTGTGGAGATAGGGAAAAACCACAGTCCCCGACGAGGAGGCTGAGATACAGAGTTTTCCCTGTTTAAGATACAGTTCATCTTAACAAACTCTTCTTTATTTTCAATCTCATAATGTTCAGCTGGCCAGTAAATATTTAACTGGCAACAACACTAGATAAAACCTCCTTTTTTCTTTAAAAATCAGAAAAAACCTCTTTATTCAACAGAGTTATGAGCTGGAAAATGTATTCATTGAAAACTCAAACATCTGCCTTTTTATAAAGATTTGTATTTGTTTTGTTCTCCTTCTTTTAAAACAAAACACTAACGATAACAATTCCTCGGAACTGGAAATCGCAGCACACTAGATCTGGCATGTGAAAGCTGAGAAAGGGCGGAGCCCGTCCCAACCCCCGCTGTCAGATCCGTTTACGAACCCCGAAATACGAGCCGTCTCCGAGCCTCGGCAACAGAGAGACCCGCTCGGGGAACGCGAACCGAACCGTCCTCCTCGAAGAACGCCCGGCGGGAGCGGAGCGTCCTCACGGACAGCTTCTCGCAATGCACAGTCAGATCCCTCGAGAAATGACTGTTGCATGCTCCACTCCCAAACAGCAACAAAAAGCTGATGTGTGTCCCCACCCGTGATGTAACGAGGGCAGGGAACAACACAACGTCTATAATATTGCTTTGCTCGCCATAATGATAGATAGTGATATATATATTGGGCTTGACAAACAACAATAAATAGACAAGGACAGAATCACAGAGAGCGCTTGCTGAAGACTACAGAAGCTGTCGCGGTCTGTTTTCAAGGGTGCTTTATAGTTTCCTGGTCTATGACGTCACCCATGACGTATCGGGCTTCCATTGGACTGATTTTACACGTGCTTCATGACGCAATCACGCAGAGCGTCCCCCACCGCGTCTCAAACGCAGCTCGAAGTTCCCTTGAAAGGGAACCACAGATCAGAGTTGTAATAATCACTGACTGTAGTATAGCACTGTATCATTGACGCATGATCACAGCGCTGATTAGCGCTGTTTTCGCACGTTTGGCACTGAGCCAGAGAGCGCGTGATGGAGTGTGTTCAGCAGCGCGAGTCAGTTGTCATTTATTATCACGCGTTCAGACAGTTTTCAACCAAATGTTTTCTTTTTTCTTTTTCAGGCATTTAAATACACAAGTACTAGCGAACCATTTATAATTTGAGGAAAAAAAAACACACTGATATCTAAGTAAGCGGAAATAATAAACTTTTCAAATGTAATTTTGAGACATGTTATTTTCCCCCCACAACAAACGCACATTTTAGCCTATAGGTAACTATAAAGTCTTCTCCCTGTTCACCAGCCACTCACTTTCATGTCTTTCGGGAGAAATGGATGGATTTACGTTACGTTTTGTAACGTAACGTAGCCCCAAAAAGTGCCACGTGGCGCTTGATACGTCGCCATAGAAATAGGAATGTTCTAGTACAATTACTGTCGCGTTAACAAAATAATTTAACCAGGGACTCAATATTTTACTTAATTTTACTTAACTTAATGTGTAGCAAATCACGATTAATTTTCCCAATGAACAGTTACTTTTATTTTTTTTATTTTTAAATCTGCATTGCCACAATAAATTTGATAATATTATATATTATTATATTATATCATATTTTAAAAGCCTTTCTGATGTAAATTAGTATACATTTCATTTACTATAGTAATTAACACTGAGACAGTAATTTATGCAAAAAGCACTAATGACTTGTTTAAGACTTGAAGCTTAAACTCGAGGACTTGCAACTTGACTTGGACTTGTCTGTCTTGACTCGGGACTTGTCTGTCTTGACTCGGGACTTGACTTGGGACTTGAATGCAAAGACTCGAGACTTACTTGTGACTTGCAAAACAATGACTTGGTCTCACCTCTGGCTTGGGGTATGTGTCTATCAGTTTTGCACATCGAGAGACTGAAGTTTTTGCCCATTCCTCCTTGCAAAACAGCTGGAGCTCAGTGAGGTTGGATGGAGAGCGTTTGTGATCAGCAGTTTTTAGTTCTTTCCACAGATTCTCGATTGGATTCAGGTTAGGGGTGCACGATATATCTAATCAATATCGTTTTCGCGATATCACGTTGCTCGATATCAATAACGAAAATCTCGCGATATTTTGTTTATGATGCGTCCGGTCCGACATGCACCGTTGCATTTCCCCCGACTCATTTCCTGATTCTCCTTCTCCATAAACAACATGAAATCAAGAAGAGGGTTAACTTTTCATGCAACAGATTTCCCACAGTGGTCAGAAAGAACAGGGGAGACACTTTGTTTTTCTCAATGTGACTGAGTCGCTACTCGCTCCAAAGCTAATCGCCGTCACTCTCTCACTTCTTCCTTGCCGGCTGACGCACACACCAGCGCACAAGTATCTAGCCACCTGGCAACTTCATGCGTACATAAATGTGTTTTTGCAAAACGGATATAAATCCGATCTTCAATTCCCGCGCTATAGCCTATGCAGAATTAATGGAGTGCACGTCACCGAAAGCAACAGTTATGATCTGTATTTTACGATCTTCGGCTAAAATGTCAAAATCAAATAACGCAGTAAGAGAGAACGGTAACAGCCCTGTTAAGATCATTTCGTTTATTTACTTTTAATGAAGATAATTGTGTGTAAAGCGTCTGCGACTTACTTTCACTTTGATTTGCGTTAGTTTGCGCGTTGGCTTGATGAAGAGATGCTCAGCTGCTCATCTGCGGTGATGCGTGGTGCAGTTGTGCGTGTCGTCACATCTGGCTATAACATGACATGTAGCCTGTAACACGTTCTCATTTTTAGCGTTTTTGGGAGGAGTAAGTTTTACACATGTGGTTTCAACAACGAGATGCATTTACACTTGTCCAGTTTCGTCTGGAATGCGGCCCAGACCTCCTCCTGAAGTGGTTTCAGCGATCGGATTCAAATCCGTCTCGAACGCGTTTCGGAGGGCATTTACACCTGGTGTACATACAACCAGTAAAACATGTCTTGTTCTGTAGACATGGTCATTATTTATTTATTCATGTTGTACCAGTCCAATATGACTGTCAGTTGAAATAAACCTTATGTTGTAAGAACTTGTTTTATTTATTAATCTTTTTTGATGCGTTTTCCCATAACTTTTGTAGTTTTACATACGTTTAAAAATATCGAAATTAATATCGATATCACAATATTCATTATCGATATCGCAATATGACCTTTTTGTCAATATCGTGCACCCCTAATTCAGGTCTGGACTTTGACTTGGCCATTCTAACACCTGGATATGTTTATTTGTGAACCATTCATTGTAGATTTTGCTTTATGTTTTGGATCATTGTCTTGTTGGAAGACAAATCTCCGTCCCAGTCTCAGGTCTTTTGCAGGCTCCATCAGGGTTTCTTCCAGAATGGTCCTGTATTTGGCTCCATCCATCTTCCCATAAATTTTAACCATCTTCCCTGTCCCTGCTGAAGAAAAGCAGGCCCAAACCATAATGCTGCCACCACCATGTTTGACAGTGGGGATGGTGTGTTCAGGGTGATGAGCTGTGTTGCTTTTACTAGGGGTGTAAATCGGACAGTTAATCACGGTACGATACGATATCGATTCTCTCAGCCAGCGATACGATATTTGCCGATACCTCAAAAAATTCTACGATACGGTTACGATTCGATTTGATTCAGGGCTATAATGATCGATTAATCGATATTTAGATATTATGTGCCAAGTGTACACAACCAGTTACATTTATTAACTCACAATACATTAAACAATATATTACATGAAAGTTTAATTAAACTCTTTGAAAATTGCACACCCTCTCCCAATTGGGACATTTACAAGTTGTTTGTTACAAGTTTAAAAAAAAAAAAACAGTAAAAGGAACAAGAACGGGGTTATCTGTTTTTGCAAATGAACTCTTCTGTTATATTAAAGTTCATTTAAAGGATTTTTATATATATTTATTGTGTGGTAAAAGCAGATAACTCCACATCTCATGTTTCAGAGTTAAACAAAGCCAAGTAATTGCTATGATACATAATAAAACACTTGGTTAATCTGTAACGTTAATCTCCTCAGCTGACAGACGCCTGTCAAACTTTGTTGTTGTGATTAACGTACACGCAATACAGAGAGCTTTTCACTCACCACTAAACTTGCTGTTTTAGCAAGATTCCGTGAAAAAGTTTCAGCTTTTATTTTCCTTTTACGAGCCGAAGAAGATATCACGGGTTCATGACGTTCGCTGAAATCCATCCTCGATCACTTTTAGTAAGCTTTGACGAAACTCCTCTCAGCTAGCGCGTCTTTTCAAAGTGATAAGTGACAAGCAGCCTTGTCACCTGACCTGAATACTGCGCACTGATTTGCTAAAACAGACTTTTCGGGGCTTGTCGTTTCTGCTGTAAAACATAAACTCGCGATGCCTTTACAGTGGAAAATACCAGCTTTTGTGACAAAGGTTTCAGTCAATTGTCAGGTGTCTATTTCAGCGGAGAAAAGTTACGTGAGGATATGGAGTGTGTCAAAATAAAGGTACCGTACATCGATATTTTATGTGTGGTATCGATGCATCGTATCGTTAGACATTTGATCGATGCATCGATCCATATCGATGTATTGTTACACCCCTAGCTTTTACGCCAAACATAACGTTTTGCATTGTTGCCAAAAAGTTCGATTTTGGTTTCATCTGACCAGAGCACCTTCTTCCACATGTTTGGTGTGTCTCCCAGGTGGCTTGTAGCAAACTTTAATCGACACTTTTTATGGATATCTTTAAGAAATGGTTTTCTTCTTGTCACTCTTCCATAAAGGCCAGATTTGTGCAGTATACGACTGATTGTTGTCCTATGGACAGAGTCTCCCAACTCAGCTGTAGATCTCTGCAGTTCATCCAGAGTGATCATGGGCCTCTTGACTGCATCTCTGATCAGTCTTCTCCTTGTATGAGCTGAAAGTTTAGAGGGATGGCCGGGTCTTGGTAGATTTGCAGTGGTCTGATACTCCTTCCATTTCAATATTATCGCTTGCACAGTGCTCCTTGGGATGTTTAAAGCTTGGGAAATCTTTCTGTATCCAAATCCGGCTTAAAACTTCTCCACAACAGTATCTCAGACCTGCCTGGTGTGTTCCTTGTTCTTCATGATGCTCTCTGTGCTTTAAACGGACCTCTGAGACTATCTTAGAGGAGGTGCATTTATACGGAGACTTGATTACACACAGGTGGATTCTATTTATCATCATTAGTCATTTAGGTCAACATTGGCTCATTCAGAGATCCTCACTGAACTTCTGGAGAGAGTTTGCTGCACTGAAAGTAAAGAGGCTGAATAATTTTGCTTGCCCAATTTTTCAGTTTTTTATTTGTTAAAAAAGTTTGAAATATCCAATAAATTTCGTTCCACTTCATGATTGTGTCCCACCTGTTGTTGATTCTTCACAAAAAAATACAGTTTTATATCTTTATGTTTGAAGCCTGAAATGTGGCAAAAGGTCGAAAAGTTCAAGGGGACCGAATAGAGGGTATGCGCATGACGTCACCGTCGGCCGGAGTGAATGCAGTCACGCCCACAAGTGGCAAAAAGACTGAGCGGCAGCATTTGTTTTCAGCGTGAATGCCGTGAAAAACACACAAAACACATCTAAAACTGGAAAGAGCTTTGCGATTGACTGTACAACTAGATTTGACCAGAAATCTGAGGTACTGTATATTTTTACAGACTGCAAAAAGCTACAGAACAGACTATATTCTGCATAATTGGATGTTTTTAAATAAACACTGACAAAAAACTATACAAGTTTTAGGGCTGGACGATATGATGATATACAGTATAACATTAATGTAAGTGATCACTCGGATTTAGACCTATCTATATTCTATTTATATAAAACGTTTACAGGCAAATTCTCTTAATTTATTTCCCGGGCGTCGAAATCAGGCACATATAAATGTCAGGAAACACGATTCCTGGCTGCATGTCAATATCCATGCATCACTGGATCTTTGATAAGTTGTAAGGAACACTATATCGAGTCCAACTTTTAGTTTAAACTGATAACAGTTTGTTTTACTCGCGTTTTCGCAGTTTCCCCTATTAACTCCAGCCACGCAGCAGCTCTTTTGCCACTCAGTCCGACTGAGGGGGGCGTGTTCCGGCGGGGAAGTGACGTTAATGCATTCCCTCTATACTTTCGCAAGGCACAGTATATGATTTGCCTAAAGCAAACTTCTTACGTCTATGGTATTTTTGTAAAGACTGTTTCGTGAAAGGAGCTATTATACACACTATGGACCTTAGTTTAAATAGATGCTGTTTTTGGACGGGAGGAGTTTTTGCAATGCAGTTGACACAATAGTTTTCTTTGCATTGAAGTTTTGAAAGTGTAAAAAATTCTCATGCTATGACCAGGCACCACTATGTCTGGGTATCAATACAGATGTCCTGATTCGATTCTGATTCACAAGATCTCAATTCAATTCGAGATTTTCAATTCAATGATTCAATTTTCACTGGCCCCACGACAAAAAAGTAATAAAGGTAAAAAAATAGTTATTGTTTTTGTTGTTTTTGACCCATGTATCCTTGTATTGTAAAAATTTTGCCACCAAAATTGTAGATAGTACTGAAATTTAACAATTTCAATACCACAGCTAAAACTAATAGCTGATATAAATTTAGAAGATTATTAAAGACAAGTAAACAGTCATTAATAAAAAAAGAACAAATAATCAAACTACAAGCAATAGCACAAATCAATACAGTATAACCAGGGATGCACCATTTTCGGCGGCTGAAATTTCGCTGCATCCTTAAATAGAACAAATGTATTTGCATACATACAAATGAAATAATCAGTGGTTTTCAGGTTTTTCTGGTAGGTCTAACATAAGCCTTCTGGTACAGAAATTGAATCAAGTAATCAAATGTAAAATAACACTGCATATAATCTTCACTGTATAAATTAAATAAAGATTAATCCTTTTTAAAGTAACAAAAGTTTTTCAGTGAAGAGCGGTGAGTGATTTCTTTGTCTTTTGTAGTTTGATTAACATTAAAAACAGACAGCAGCAGGAATATTAGGCTGCTTAAAAATTAATGCATGGATCCAATATACTGATAAACATGCATTGTTTTCTTTACTGTTTATGTTCACTTTAAGCCATAACCGACAATGGTTACTAAGATACATGCCAAGGTGGGCATTTTGAGATACATTTGTGTGAATTTGTCAGTTCAAGCGCAAGATGTGAAAGAGAATCATTTTTTTTATTTGCATGCTTTATGTGTGGAGCTTCTGATGTGCGCGCTCACAAAACTTCTCAAACAACGCGCGCAAGTTCTCTAATGCGCTTTGAATTACAAGGAAAGGAATATTTTTCAACGGATGCAAATGTACCACAAATGTATACACCGAGGGATAGTTTCTTAATATGGAAAGTGGATTGTACCATGTAGGGCTGGGTTTCGATTCAAATTTCAAGAATCGATTCGATTCCGATTCTCAAGATCTTGAATCGATTATCATCATTCGATTCGATTCGATCCGATCTGATCTTCGAGATTTAGATCAGTGTTTTTGAAAAAAGCATTTTTTTTTCAGCTGTTACCTGAAGGACTGTATGCAACATATTGATACTATTATTATAGACATTCAACTGAGTATGGATGGTTGTAAAGAACAATCCCCCTTCCAGAGTGTTGATACAACTGCTTTCACAAACTTGCACTGGTGTAGACGACAGAGGACGCAGTATATCAGCAGCAGTAGTAGGGCTGACGCGATATCCGCAATCTTGTAGTACCACACACTGACAAGTCAACCGCAGAGGATTGCAAGTAACCGCAGCAATATTCACGGTTTTTTATAAGGCTATACCCTTCTTGTTTTGAACTTGTGTATTGAATGTTGAACAAGTTCATAATGATAACAAGACTGTTTATCATGGTGATTTGTAGCCTACGGCTTCCCACAGACAGTGAATGAGAGAGATCGGCAGAGCTCGTGCGAATACCTGCGTCTGTCTTTGAAGTCATATTCGTGGAAAGGTTGCTGTGTAAAAGGAAAGCGAAATATTTGTCGTATAGTCCTTTTAACGTTCACGTCACGGAAATGCGCGTCAGCAGCAGCGCTGGTCAGCTTCCCACAGCGCGAGGAAGCCGCGGGGAAATAAAATCAGCGAGTCGCGCATTGAATCAATGCCATATTGGTCTTTAATGAAGCATTTTCAGCATTACCCATGCGACGCATTGCTGCTTAGCTGAGCCTTGAAAAGTGGAACTCAAAGTTAAAAATAATTAACACCTTGTTTCATTATCTATTTTAATGAATCAGCTTTTCTGAACGTGTTCGTTGAATGAACGGTTTAGTGACTCACTCAAAGTCCGTTGTCGTAACAATGTGCGCGCTGAGTGAAAGCCTTTCAATGCGCATAGGGATCTCCCAGTCGCAGCAAGTTAAAGTTCACAGGGAAAATGTAAGCCTATTATTAAATCGATCCTCTGAGTTACGGATCGATCTTTAGAAATTTAAATGAAAATCGATTCAGAATTGGTGAATCGATTTTTTCAACACAGCTCTAGTACCATGTGTATACATGAGATATGCGTTCCTTTTTAAACATAACATAAGCAACATGTTTTGCTACCTTACAAGGAAGTTGTAACTAGCCTAAGTCCCTCACTGTGTATATAAGGTCAATCCTTACTGTACCACCCCAGAGAAACATAGAGGCATTACCATTACAGCTGGCATGGTGGGGTGAGGGGATAGAGAAATAGGGAACAGAGAAATCTGGAATGAAGAAGACCACATCTCATGTAGCCTTATTCTTTTATGCTTGTTTCTCTTGTATGTCTGATTCATGTATAACATAATAAATAAGAGATCCCCTGGCAAAATATCTGGTGTAGCTTCCGTGATTCAACAATAATGGGGAAAAGCATGATTTTCAAATCTACACGCTTGAATGCTTAAATTGGCAAGGCTTGAAAATAATAAACAAATGATAAACTTTCGTGACCATGACCATGCATCACTGGCCCGATCGGGACAGTGAAGCTGCGTTCACGCTACCAGCGACAAAGCAACACGACACCATTCATTTCAATGGAGAGCGGGCGATTTCCGGTGATACGAGCGACAGTAACTGTTGGCGACTGGATGGGGCGTGTCCAGCGACGTGACAAAGTTGAGAGACTGTATATTAAACTTTATGCAAATGAAGAGTGACTTTTGCAGAAAGTTGCAGAAAAATACCCTTAAGTGTTACTTAACGGGTTTTTTTAAGTGAAACGTCATAAACACTTAGAATTTCTCTTAAATGCTGTTTTTTCACTTAAGTAATCGTTAAGTATTGCATAAAACCCCTTAACGGTAATTTCCCTAAGTATAACTTAAGGTTTGGAAATCGTAACCTTAAGAGTAACGTGGACAAAAATAAGACGACATGGCTGAATTTATGGAACCAGCTGAAGATCATAGGGCATAGGGAGAACCCTTTGGACCAATTTAGCGATGAAAAATTGTTGCAAGAATAACGATTTAATCGACGCGCAATATTTGACATAGCTATTAAACTAGACGGCTATCTGTCTGTTATTACACGCGACTCGCATGTAAACTATCACAACGTTAAGTCAGTGCGCGCACGGAGAGTGTGTGGCCGACCCGTGCAGAAAAAGATTCACAGGAGAACGAGCTGATTTTGTGTTTTAAAAGGAATCATGACAGAAGAAAACAGGTATGCTATGGAAATATACTCAGCTGTATTTCGAGACACAGAGCCAGAAGTGCATTCACAAAACCTAAACAAATGCCAAAGCATGAGACGGTGAACAACACAAACTGCCGCCACTTTCGGAGCTAACGCGGTGTTGCGTGATAGCGTCACTGGACTGACACGTGATATTCCGACATGTTAGTGTTTTGCGTATCTATGGCAACAACAGACTTTTATAACGTGAATCCAGGATCGCTGTCGTGAAACACTTAAATGTTTCCCTTACCTAGAGAACCGTTTAAGAGATTATATGCAACACCCTTAAGTTATTCTCTTAGGTTTAGGTAAATCGCCCCTTAAGTATCATACTTATGGGAAAAACTTAAGGTGCTTTATGCAACCGGGCACAGAACATTGCCTGCCTCACATTAAATCAATATTTGCAGAAAGTAATTTTTAATGAAAGGATGTTTACCGTATCATTCCCCTGTTGGATCTGTGGCTTCCCACTGTATTTCAGGGACATGAAGAGCTCTGGCCATTGAAGTCTTTTAGCAGGAGACAGGATTGCTGAGCTACATGCAGGTTTGCCTGAATGGTCTCATAAAGAAGCTGTCAGATAAATGCTTTTCTGCTAATGCTTAAGACTGGGCAAGAAATGAAAGGAAGCCTCTGTCAGAGGCTGGATGTGGCAGGATGAACTGCCAGCTTTCTTATCACTGTGTCTTTATGCATGTACCGGTTTCCTTGGCAAACTCTGAAGCCTGGTCCAGTGTGTGCTGAGGAGAGGGGGAAATGAAGAACGCTGGACCAGCTGGACATGAATACTAGTGGACGACTGGATATAGAGGTGTCACATCTGTGATTGTGAATTTCCCACTACAGGACAGTGTGTGCTGACGGTGTAAACCTGGCAGGACTGGGACAGAGTAGAGATGGGCAGATCAATCTTGAAATATTGGTACTTAAGATAGTGATGTTTCATTTAGAGGTTTCTCAGATGAAAACATTGATCTTAAGTGTTTATTCTTTTTTAATTATTAAGGAATTCATTTTCATGCAGCATGACAGTTTATGAGCATTATAATCTTTAAAGTGAAAACAAAGTTTATTAGCAAATGGCTGAGCAACTATTTGTCCTTCCACTCATCTGAACACAAACATAAAAGCACAAGCTGTCACAGAAACGGAGAGAACGGTGCCTGCCAGAGGTCATTACAGAGACAAGAAACATTATCTGACTACCTAGCTAAATGTTGAAGTGAATTTTTGCTTGGCTAAACAAGGATTAAATTAACACAAAAATATATAAGATAAAACACTGAATCATAATCACAATATACACTACTCTTCAAAATATTTTTTTCATCAGAAATTCAGTAAAAACAGTAATATTGTGAAATATCATTACTTTTTTAAATAGCTGTTTTCTTTTTATATGTCAATGTTTTTTTAATGTTCAGTGGACATAATTATCCATTTTATCCTCATAAATCATCATTTTTATTTGATTTAATACAGACAATTGGTAGTTTGATGCTTGCCTTGATGGGGCTTGATATCAGATTGAAAAGAAGGTTATTGGTTGTATCACCCTTCAATAAAAGACAGATGTGCACATAGAAAGAAAGAGATTCAGAGAGCAGGTTAGAGAGCTCATCTGTCATGCTGCCACAGGAAATGATTCTTGCTTTCTGGGGTTGCAAGACTTTTTAAGCTTCTGTCAAGCTGACCATGTTCCCAATGTCAGATATTTTAGCCAAATCCTCTCTGGTTCATTTGCATACTGTTTCCCTTATTTACTGCCAAACCAACTAAAAGTCTGTTACTTCAACTCTGATGAAATGCATTGTGGCTTTTACTGAGGCGCTAAATTAGAATGGAGGAACGCTATATATGCGCATGTGTACAGATTCAGACCATGAATCATAATATAGTCTGCCATCAGCCTTTTTTGTGCACAGGAGTACATATACTGGACACATCTAGGACATAGTTTATAGTCTTGCAAGTGTGTCAGTATAGGAAAAAATATAATACTCACAATATCAAAGTGAATGTGAATCTTATTTGAAAAGTCTGTCATTATTTTATCTTCTTCATGTTGTTCCAAACTTGTGTTATATTTTTTGTCCATGGAAAACAGAAATATTTGAAAACATCATTTGAGCTCCTTTGAAAAAATTATGGGTTTAGGATGAAGTAAAGGTGAGTAAATAATGACAGATGTTTGGCTGAACTGTTCCTTTAAGAAATGTTTTATTTGTTAATAATATAAATGCAGCACCATTGATTGTAGCACGACTTGTGAATCCTGCATTATGTAAAAGTCAGGCCTAGTGTGAACTCATTCTCTAGGGATTATTGAGAGAAATATTGTTTTACGGCCAGGATAATATCTCCACTTTTCTGTTTCCACTTTCCACTTTCCAAAGGCCAGTAGCCAATTCACAAGTCTTAGGGCAACATAGCTCAGTTTACTCCCAGTACGGGTGAAGGATTGTTTGGGAAAGCTTCCCAATCAGAAGCTATCTAACTTAAACTCACAAAGCCGGGTAGAGAAGAGAAGGGAGGGGAGGGCGACATGGAGGGACAATGAACAGAACAGTGAATCAGTTGGAGCAGGGGAAAACAAATAAGGACCAATCACAATGAAATTTATAATAAGGTTTGTGATGGAAAGAGCATAATTTATATAGTGCTAATTTTGCCATAACCACAGAGTCAGCTGACTACAGAAGTTGCTCAGCATGACACCCCAGTGTGTAACTGCAGTGTTTGCTTTTCTAACATATCTGAAAATATGCCTGTAAAACGTTCTTCTCATATTGATAAATTTAAATGGGAATAATTTGTCTTACACTGTGCATGTATGGAAGTTTTTTTAAAATCTGATCTGTGAAAGTAGTTGGTTTACATGGCAATAATCTCTCTCTCTCTCTCTCTCTCTCTCTCTCTCTCTCTCTCTCTCTCTCTCTCTCTCTCTCTCTCTCTCTCTCTCTCTTCATTATAAATTATATTTATATGGATATAAATATATCCACATTCTGCTTTCATCTGTTGAATGGAATATTCCATCAGTCATCTTATTTATACATGATAAAAGCCTTTCTTTTATCTGCCACGATGAGGATATCTTTTTATTTATATTAGCTCGAACATGCTGGTAAAATCTGCCACAGCTTTCCTTAGGATCATTTGCACAATCTTATTGGAAGATAATCATTACAAGTCTGTGGTAATCTACATATATGGATATATTTCTTTCCCACTCATGAATGTCACTTTTTGATATCATCTCTGCCACCAGATGTTTTCTGTATCAGAATCAGAATGAGCTTTATTGTATGTATTAGGGGTTGAACGGTACACAGAAGTCACGGTTCGGTTCATACCTCGGTTCGGACGATTTTGGTGCAATGGAGGGAAAAGCAAAACAAAAATGCAGAAGGCATTGTATTTTTTAAATAAGTTTTATTAATAAAGGCATAGAACCAGTTTATTTGTAGTGCACTGACAATAGTTTTATATAATTAGTTTATTAATTAAATTAATAAAAAAGACAAAAAGACCTTGCGAGATGTTTGGTAATTGTACCTGAATTAATTTAAAATTATTTTGCTATATTCCAGATCAATATATTTGTTTTCCTTAATTTTAATTAACATTATTAATTAACAATGTAACATTATTCTCATCTGAATTATAAATAATTGATTCCTGTATCAAATAATACTACCATTAAAAACACATTTGATTTTCTTTTTTAATCAATGTAGAATGTGTAAGATTAGTGCTCCCAGGACAAGAAATGGAAACCAATGCAATATGATGAATAGGGCTGTCACTTTTTATTCGATATTCGAATATGCATTCGAACATGACGTGAAATATCCGTAATCGAACTATAAATAAACTAACCGGCTTTTAAAGTGCCATGTTTAGCGCATTTTTTACAGTCTATGATTAGACTGTTTGTTTTTCATTTTATTGTTTGCCATCTCATCCAGTAGCGGGCACTCTAAACGTATTGTAGCGTAAACTCATGACCAAATCAAGCGAATAATAGCCAATAGCCACCCTGTTTTGAAAATGGAAGATAACACACAGAACGGCCAGCCTGAGCGGACAATTTCTACCCCAACTCATCTAAAAAGTAGTGTCTGGAAATGGACAATCCGATTGATGAATCCGAACATGAACATGTTTACATGAACGATACATAAAGTAATGTGCGCGTTATATGTCACAAGATTCAAATCCGAATTGATTTTTTGACATGCGCACACTGCACGAATATGCCGCTGTTCGCGCATAACTATTCTCCTCTATTGGTTCTTTATTTGTTTTAAACAGCAGACTTGATATTTATCCGTCTCTGGTCATGATTTGGAGACGATGAGCATGATTTGCCGTGCTGCTTGCCTGCTTATATTGATCACGCGGTAAAACCCTGTGCCCAAAACCAGTCGTCCGTGGATGATAATCTGAAACAAGCGCTGGTGGGACGTTGTCCTGCTTCACTTCACAGACGCTGAGTGAAATAAGAATTTTTTAATAACGGAACACTCATTTATGACACTCTATTCAACAGGAAGAACAGCTCGCTCCGTGCGTAATACGTCATTGCACATGCGCAGTCCTTTTAGTTTCGTAGATATTCGAATATATTCGAATACATTGCTTGATATTTGATATCCGTTCGAATTTGATTTTTCTCAAAAGTGACAGCCCTAATGATGAATGTCCAAAAGATGGGACCCACAGACTGTTTTGAAATGGAGTTGGATAAATATGTTTTGCTTTTAAAACTGTGTGTGTGTGTGTGTGTGTGTGTGTGTGTGATTTTGGTTGGGTGACAGTTGTAGGTTACACAAATATAAGTAAACACTTTGCAGGTTTAATGATCTGTATGAACAAAATGACGGAGTATGTTTTTTATGTTTCCACTGTTCGATCGCGCCTGCTCTCTCTCTCTCTCTCTCTCTCTCTCTCTCTCTCTCTCTCACTCTCACTCTCACTCTCACTCTCACTCTCACTCTCACTCTCACACACACACACACACACACACACACACACACACTCCAGCATTGCAATCTTGACACCGCAGCCTGTTCATTATGCGTTCACACCAAACGCGAATAGAGCGTCAAATTCGCGTATATCGCGCGTCTAGTTCGACTATGTGTCCCTAAAGAACCCGCGTCTCTAACAGTAGTTCCGCATTACATTAATTAATTTGCACGCGAGTTTTATTTATTTTAATACCGTGTATTCTCCGTGTAAATTCGTGCACCGAACCGTGAGGCCCGTACCGTTTCGGTTCAATACGAATACATGTACCGTTCCACCCCTAGTATGTATGCGTACACAATTTGTTTTGGTGACAGAAGCTTCCAATGCACAGACAGAATGACAGCAACAAGAAACAGACAATAAAATAAAATAAGTGAATAAAATAAATAAATATAAAAATACACAATATGTAAAATAGACAATAGACAATATATGTATGGACAAAATAATGTAATGTGAGACATGTTGAGCCCTTTTTTCATGGCATTAATTCATAGACTGCTGCTATGTTTTTTCCTGTCCTATATTCTGCCCCGTCACCCCATCGGAGACGTGTGTCATCGTTTGAATAAACCATGCTGCATAAACAGGGCAAGAGCGCAGCCCTTTAAACAAATATGCATCGGATGCTCGGAGGAGCCGTCAGATAGGATGGGACTGTAACTGAACTCTCCAAGGCTGTCTGCGGCAGTGGAAAGCATTACACGCATCCCTTTCCATGCGCCCCTGGAGGAAGTCAGCAAGCCTGAGGCTTTTATGAGCATAACCCGTGACATATTGGTGAATAATGTTACGGGGCCCATTCAGGCCATGCTGTGTGGCATACTGGAAGCCAGATGTATTTTAGTGAAGCTCTGATCAAACTACTGCCGTTTCCTCCCACATTTGCAGTGCTTCTGCGATGCAGAAGATCTGTGGAAATGACGAAGGTCTGACCCCCTCGTGTTCACCTTCACCTCACAGTCTTCTGTGAATCAGTTTGTCTCAGATGAGAAAGAAGGGTTGGTTGGAAGTTTTGTGAAGGGTTGAAGTGATTTTGAGCGTTCAGGCTGTTTTCTCTTCAGCTATTATGGAGACTGCACTTCATATCTGTGGCGGAATAGAGGTAAATAACTTATGGAATAAACTGAGAAGTATGCGTCTATTTTGCAGTGAATTATGAATTTTTAACTTCAAACCTAATGTATTTTCTGTGATAAAGCTGTTTGTCACGTCCTCCCAAATGGTTTTTAAATGTCCCTTCTATTGTAACACAGTTCAGTCTCATTTTAAAAGCTCACAGATGACACAACGGTTCTAAACTCAAATGGATTTGAGCCAGTTTCAGGCCTCCAATTTTTCAAAGATTCTCAAATAATTTCAAATAAACTTTCTGAAGAAAAATTCTGAATTTCCTCAACTCATTTGTCATTCTTATCTTACTTTTATATTCTCTCAATTATCTTTACTAAAATCTCTATCTCTGACCCTTGAAAGCCTCAGAGGGTAAGAAAAGAGTTGAATAAAAACTGTCTGGCATGATTTTCATATGAATACACTCTTGTTTGACCTTAGGCTGGCATTAATTCAACAGTCTTCCACTGCTGCGCTAATAATCCACTCCCATATGCTGAAAATCCCTCGCAGCTTCCACTACAAACAATTCTCCCAGCAGTCTTTAACGCTCAAATCCCCAGCCTCTGGTCCAGATGTTGCTTTTTAATATTCAGGAGTGGATCAGAAAATAATTAAACTCTGCGACAAGTGATGCGACCCCAATTACCTCGTTCCGTTGTGGTTGTGACAACATGGCAAGATGAAGAGGAAGAACAACTGAGCTTTTGGTTTGAGGAATGAACATATTTAAGGGTGTGGGGGAGGAAAAGGGAGTAGGAGTGCGGGTGAAGAAACTCCTTGGTTTTTTCCTGTTTTAATTCTTGCCCTTGTCAAAATGGTGCTAGAAACTAGAGATGTCAAAGCAAAACGAATGAGTACTGTCAGTCGGCTTGTTTTAGATCTGTGACACTTGATTCCTCAGTCTTGACATGATTAGGATGACATGAAATAGCTTGTTACTGATACTGCAATATGTGTAATGCTTTCATGTGCACATCTCAGGGCTGTTGGCTTCACTACTTCCTACTTGCCCTAACTACGTGGGATGCATAAGATTTTGAGTGTCAAGTTATTTCTTTTACTTGTCCTCACTTAAAGCAAAATTCATGGTGAAACTGATGTAACCAATCCAACTTTGACTTTGGTCCAGTGATATGTCACAAGAGAAACCAAGCATCTGTCAAAATGTCATATTAAAGGGAATAATCATCCAAGAATGAAAATCCTGTACTCACCCTCTTGATGCACTAAACCTGTATATCTTTCTTATCTGGAACTCAAAATTAGAAGTTTAGCAGGTGGTCCGAGTTGCTCTCTTGAGTACAGTGAAAGTTGATGTTGACCAGAGGCTGTCAAGCTCCAGCCCCCCCATAAAAACATAAAAAATAGTCCACATTACTTATGCACCATGTGCATTTAAGTCTTCTGAAGCCATACACTAGCTTACATGGAAACAGACTGAAATTTAAGTTATATATATATAATATTGTTTGACAGTTGTGGTCACCATTCATTGTATGCAAAAATTCAGCTTGGACATCTGCTATAAATATCTTCTTTTGTGTGTCACTTCCACACAAGAAAGAACAGAAAGATAAATAATGACTAAGTTATTCCTTTAAATTATTTTAACATGGAAAGATCATTTTTGACATTCAATTGAAGTTGTATTGTACCTAGTTGTAATGTTTGGAATTGATTTGTTTAGGTATAGTCTTCAACAGCAATATCAGTAGCCACTTCTCCAGGATGCAAATGGCTGTCCTCTTCCTCTACTTCCCCTGCACCATCCACACTTCTTCTCTCGCTTCTAAGCTGAGCTTATGTGGATGCCTCTGGCATTTGCGGTGTGGGCTCACGCTCCGGCTCCAGCTCCAGCTCCAGCAGATGGTGAAGAGAGGGAGAAGCCGGGAGATTAAAAAGCGTTTCTCTTGTACTTTCTCTCCTAGTGTTCTTTGATCCTCCACGTTTTTGTGGCATATTTGGGATTCTTCACTCAGATGGGTAGAGATTGATGCCTGCACTCATTCGTATCTCACTGGAGAGGCAGGTATCATCTCTAGCATCTGTTGTTCAGTACACAATGTTTTTTAATTTTTTGCTGCTGTCCTTAAAAACTGTCAATCCATAACACAAGGTGAAAATTTTCATAATTTGCTATTTTCTTGACTGTTACTTAAAATTGTACTTGAACCGCTTTGACAAGTTTGAATTGCTCCAGTAGTAGGAAGAGCCATTATTACTGTATTCATGGATATATGTATATAGGCGTGTAACTGTTCTTGTTAAAAAATCGAACCATACCGTTCGGCACGCACTTGCACTACTACGGTTAATCTTAAATCTGAAGATGCATCTATAATATGGTTTGTTGAAAATAACACGTAAAATAGTCAGACTGACAGAGTTCGGCTAATGTATGTTTCTGTTGATGGATACGCATTCTGGCTTCCCAATACGTTACGACAGTGATAAAAAAAAAAACATGGACAAAACAGTCACTCTTTGTAAACTTTGTTCAATAGGAGTGCTTTATTATAATATGAACAGTCATTTACGCCGCCATCTCCCGAGGTCTTGATGGTGTCCGAGCACACGTTGCCATCTGTTTAAACTGGCCTCAATTTAAACGTTCAAGCACAAGAAGACGCAAAAGAGAACTCGTGTGCGCGATGTGAGAATATTTGTGTGTGCTCCACTGATCTATATTGAAAACTGGATTGCTCATGATGTTATAAAAAGTGAAGCCTATTGGTATTCCTATTCCCTCACATTCTATTGAATCATGGAAATCATTCAATTCAATTCAAATTTATTTGTATAGTGCTTTTTACAATACTGTTTCAAAGCAGCTTTACAGAAAGTGCATTTCAGAAATGTTCATAGAAAAAATACAGTTAGTTAATCATGTATTAATTTAGGGCATAACATATCGCCGGCGTTGAGTCGTCTCTTCACAGGCGTCGAGTCGTCTACAGGCGTTTAGTCATCTCATCTCATCGTAGGTGTTGGTGCATCTGAAGTCTCCGTGAGAGGCTGGATACAAACTGGAGCTGACGAACGCTTTTTACCTCAGGACAGCTGCAGATCATAATATTAATGCATTCGATCTGATTCAACAGTAGTACCGTAAAACTTCAAATAATAGCCGAGTCCCAAATAGACGCCTGTCTCTTTTACACGCCTGGTGTGGCTGCAGGTTTGGGTAAATAAAGGCCGGTCTCAAATAGAGGCCGGGTCTGTTTTTTAGTTTGGGGATGTATTTAATCCTCTAAAACCGTCAGATCGTCCGCTTTTTGGCGGCCGCCAAAGCAAATTTTTTTCCCTCCAAACTAAGCCTTTTTTGATCGATGAGTGATGTAGAATAGAATGACTGGTGCGCCCGACAGAGAGAGAGAAGAGAGAGGAGAGAGAGAGAGAGAGAGAGAGAGAGAGAGAGAGAGAGAGAGAGAGAGAGAGAGAGAGAGAGAGAGAGAGAGAGAGAGAGAGAGAGAGAGAGAGAGAGAGAGAGAGAGAGAGAGAGAGAGAGAGAGAGAGAGAGAGAGAGAGAGAGAGAGAGAGAGAGAGAGAGAGAGAGAGAGAGAGAGCCCCGGCCCGCGCGCGCGCACTCTCACGTCTTCAAACAACACGAGCGCTGTCTTGCTCTCTCTCCCTCGCGCATATATTAATCAAAATCAATTGACGACGCGATAGGAAAAGGTCGGAAGAATAGTCGGAAGACCGCAGTTTCACGTGGAGCATTTGGAGATTTTTAGAGATTAGAGACAGGCCTAAACACTCAATGAACAACATCTCAACACTAAATTATAAAGGCCTGTCTCATATAGACGCCTGTCTCAAATACAAGCCGGTGCAGTTCGACGATTTGGGAAAATAAAGGCCCGGGCTACTATTTGAAGTTTTACGGTATAAAAGGTAAGCATTATGTGAATGCTTGGCTAAAGAGATGCGTCTTTAATCTAGTTTTAAACTGGGACAGCGAGTCTGAGCCTCGAACAATATCAGGAAGGCTATTCCAGAGTTTAGGAGCTAAATGTGAGAACGTCCTCCCTCCTTTAGTGGACTTAAATATCCTAGGAATGACCAGAAGCCTCGAAATCATCAAGTCAGCGTCTCCCTGTACATGCTTACAACCAGTGTTGTCAAAAGTACCGACTTCGGTTCCAAATTGGTACTGAAATTTTAAAAAATGTGACAATACCAGCATTTCCCTCTAGCGTTTTGAGCGCTGTTGAATGGATCCTTAAAGGGGTCATATAATGGTACATGCACTTTTACAAGTTGATTGTACTGAAATGTGTGTTGGCAGTGTCTGTACACAACCATCATATAATGATAAAAATCCATCCAGTGGTTTTGTTTTAATCTCCTTATATGTTTTCCCCTGCCTCAAATCGAGCCGTTCGAGCCTGTGACGTCACAGGCTCGCACGCCCCTCCCTCGATTGTTGATTGACAGCAGTTTCAACACAGACCCGCCCTCGCTCGTGAGCGAGCTGTCAATCATACTCCGCGCGGACCGGCGCGGTCATTGTTGATATGCTGGAGCACTGTCTATGAGCAGAATGGCGTCTAAGCGATTGTGGTGTTCTGTTCTTGGGTGTAATAACGAACACAGCAGTCATTTTAATGTTCCTAAATCCGAACCGCCGAAGACGCAGTGGCTGAGTTTGTTTTCGAAGGGAATATTCCCCACGAGAAACGTCAATGCTCTCATGTTTGCGCGAATCATTTCACACACCAGACTGCTTTATAAACGAGGATCAGTATAAAGCTGGTTTTGCTAAGAAGCTGCTCCTGAAAAAAGGATCGGTACCAACTATTCGTGTTCCTGCTGAACCTCCAAAAGAACTGAAGTGAGTGTAACGTTTTATTAAACTTTATATTAATATTTATATTAATCCTTGTAAATCGCTAGCTGCACGCTTCACAATGAATGCGTCTAAGGTTTACACTCAGGGTACATTACGGCATGTTTTCTATGTATGACGTTCTCAATATAATGCATAATCCCACGTTTATACTGAACAACGTGTTATGGTTATTGTGTTGTGTTACAAACGGTGTACCCCAGAGCCGGCTCTGGTGTACGCACAGAACAGAGAGGCGGAGTCAGCAAAGCTCATCATCATTTAAAGTCATATGCACTGAAACGGCGTGCTGAAAACAGAGCTGTTTTTACCAGGTAAAATAAGTGTTATCTTACCATACTAATGAGAATTTTTAATTCAATTATTTTACAAACTTTTAATTTAGACCCTAAATAATCATATTAGCTTGTACAAAAATGGCATTATATGACCCCTTTAAACACCTCTGAATGGCCATTGTGTTCACGCACTCAACATATATTTCTCTAATTGGCCGTTGTGTTTACGCTCTTAACATATATGTCTGTGATTGTCTACAATGATCAACGCTTCGAAAACGTAGCAAATAGACGTTTTTTTTACGATCTTCCCTGAAGCGTTTGAAAGCAAGCGTCTATCAATGGATCCGTCTGTCAGCGGATATATTAGGGATCCGCTGATAGATGCCTGCTTTCAAACTCTCCCTTGTGTATCTGTTTAAGCACTCAGTGAAGAGCGTCTAATTACAACATGGCTTCTATTTACAACAGCGCCATTACCAAGTCAAAGGTCGTATATACTGACCCAGTTGCACAGCTTTAAAAAAACTAGAGCCAATCAACATTTTTAAGCATCATTTTCGTTCTCAGTGACCCAGAATTAGTAAAGTTTGACTACATTTATTTCAGAAGCATTTTGGCTGTAGACCAGTGTATATCAGAAAATTCCCAGCACATCTTACATTTGCCACCATGGTACTGTATCAACATCACAGTCAAATCTAGATTTTACTTCAAAATTGGCTTTGTAAGACGCCAGTGAAGCTAACATTTCCAGTGAAGTTAACATTTCGCTAAAAGGAGGTCTGCACTGGGTTTTTCAAATTATGTTATCTATCCACATATATTTCCGAGGGGTAGCGGACCAGCATGGCCTCTGCTCAGTCTTGGTATTAGAGTGCCCTGTGAAATGGCTGTTCTCTGATGGCTGGTGTCTGGGGAGCCTGTTTTTGCTCTCATTAGAGCCCTGCAATTTATAGCATGGATGGCCCTGAATTTCATGCTTCAAAGTGAAGGAGAGTCTGTGGACGTTCTGTAAATTAGCCTTTATGACAGGGGGGAAACATGGACCTGTTAGTAAAATCTCTCTCATTTACCCTCTCTCTCACATGCTCTATCTTCCTCTCCCTTTTATTTGCTTCTGTTCCGTTAACTGTTTTACCGTAGACTCATGTACTATACTGTGGAAACAGAAAGACTACTCGATTTATGTAGTAGATACTACATAAATAGGCAAGGTGCAAATTACATAGTAATTTACATGAGGAATTTGATTTTAAATTTACGCTTAACAACAAATTTTCAGTTGTAATATGTTAGGGTTTATCGATTCAGTAAGAAAACGCATACGGATATACTGATGCTTTCAGTAAAGATATCTGTATATTTTTAAATTCTTTTGCCATTAGTTGCTTCAGAAATCCTTAAGTTATTTTCCTTCTGTTGCGTTATGGGTCATTTGTATTTGTTCTAAGACTTCAGATTGATGATGTGCGTCTGTACCATGTAATTTCAGCCCACCACAGCTATTTTGTAAAGTCCATTAAAAAAATTATTGCATCAGCCTCAATTATCTCAAGTCAAATGTAAAGGTTGATGGTCCACCCGGCACTTTTCATTAAAGGAGGCCGCCTTGCCTTTTAATTACCCGACATATTTTTCTCCCTGAGAGTTTTAATGGCATCAGAGTGTGGGAATTTCATTTAGAAACAGTGTTTAGTAGGTGATCCTTTACAAAGAGTTGAAGCAATGTAAATTCATGGGTTTTTGTGTATGCAGTCTGTAGACTGATTATAACCATGTAAATTAATGCATCTATGCAGTGCTGATTTTTGGAATAGCTTTAGATCAGAGCTTGTCTGGGTGACACGGTTTCAACTGCCTAATACCTGTGTCTCATATCTCATTCTAAATACATTGGACTGCTTAAATTTGCTGCTTTATATAATTCAGTGATGTGTTTTATCATGGAGACAGCAGCACCTCATGCATTATTTGGCCCCCATCCCTCCGCAGTCTCGGCAGTAATACAGTATGCATATGCTAATAGGTTTCTATTCATTGAGTTTGCTGTGGGCTGATGTACTGAGGTGATAGAACCCTGAATGTGTGACCTTCTCCTCCTCTGAATAGATTTGATGGATTTATAGTCCGATATAACTGCTCTCTCAAATTCTGAATATTTCAATCTTAGTTCTCCTGAGAAACTGAAGACTGGCAAGACATTGACAGCCACAAAATGTGTGTGGTGTTGAGGCTAGTATCAGTCTTTGTGAAAATCATTTGGAAGAGCATTTCTAATGAGTAAATGGTATGGAATAAAACAACATTGTGAGGCAAACCAAGTCAAAACATTAGGTTGCAGTTAGGTAATGTCATAATACTATGTTCTAGAAGCAACACTTCTAAACACTTACCGTATTTTCCGCACTATAAGGCGCACTTAAAAGCCTTTAATTTTCTCAAAAAACGACAGTGCGCCTTATAATCCGGAGCGCCTTATATATGGATGGTGAACACACATTCACCAAGACGGAGAGACAGTGCCGGTGTTCTGACTATTCATGCTACCCATCGAGATTTGCTACTTACTGGTTATGCGCATGTGCAGACTCACAGTTTTTTTTAACAAAGGGTAAATTTTCATGTGTTATAAAGTAATTTCTAGGGATGTCCCGATCAGGTTTTTTTGCCCTCGAGTCCGAGTCCGAGTCATTTGATTTTGAGTATCTACCGATACCGAGTCCCGATCCGATACTTATATAATACATAAAAAAAGAATAAAGAAGAGAGAAAAAACAGATCCAGGATGTTCCTTATTTTTTATTTAATTCACCTTATTTTAACATTCAACATTCAAACAGAGCACGTCTGTGAGGTAGCTTGAACATTCAAGTAATAAATAACATAAAATCTTCACTTTTGGACTTTAGTGCAACAGTAAATATAGAAAAAGTCTAATATAAAAACAAATAGCACCTCAACTTAAAATACCCGGCAGGCATGTAAACAAAAAATAAAAATGTTTTAAAAGTGTATAAAAAAATAATGAGTATATATATATATATATATATATATATATATACATTTATTAGGGGTGTAACAGTTCACAAAATTTGCGGTTCGATACAATACAGCAAAAAGAAAGAAATGCCAGAGAAATTTCCTATTTATTAAAAGAAAAACTATTTTTAAATAAGTTTGAATTTTCCTACATCTTTGGGGGTAATCTTTGAAGGATGAACAAATAATGTTTTGGTAATCACATTAAAAATAAAATTTAAATATATATATTTATTTGAGTTTTGAAGTGCAACATTAAGTCCGTGTTCATTCACGGCACAATGTTTCTCCTGGTTTCCACGTCAGCGCTGTTTGATCTAATAGAGATCTACTGTTAATAACGGAGAAATTTGAATGCTTCTCACTAGATCTCGCAGCAATGTTATTACTTCAGTGGCGAATTCAAATGTTTTCTTCACTGGATCTCTTAGCACAGTCAGTGTCGCTTGATCTCGCGCTGCACAGATGGTGCTGGTCCGAACTGATAAACGGTCCGTGAAGCACAATATAATGAGTAGCGCAGATTCGTTCCGCTTTCAATACGTTTGCCATTTGATGTTGCGCAACGTTGTGGTGATCGCGACAGCGCGGATTTTGTCTGCGGGAAAAATGGTCTTCGGTTTGTATGCGTACCGAACCGGAAGCCTCGTACCGAAACGGTTCAATAATTACGAATACATGTACCGTTACACCCCTAATTTACATATCCGAGTCCTGATCGGGAGGTAACGTCCGATTCCGATCGAGTCTGAAACCACGTGATCGGGCCCGATTTCCGATCGCGTGATCGGATCGGGACATCCCTAGTAATTTCCCTTTAAAAAATAACTACCATATGAATATTTGTACGGTCAGCCAGCTGAACAAGAATAACTGAAAGTTTCAGTTACTAAGGAAAGGTGTGCTTTGAGAAGTTAAAGATGAATATTTGATGATAATTTTTACTTTTCACACCGTTTTCAAAATAAAAACAGTAGTCAGAGTATACAGTAGCTACTCATAACTTAGAATTGTATTATAATTGTATTTCATATAATATTAATCGACATTCTGTGATCGATTCGCGCTACGGTAGCATTTTTCGACAAGGCAGCACAAATCGTCAGAACACCGGGCGACTTACGCCATTATCTGCCAATGGATCGTGGATGCCTGATATATCAGTCTCAACTGTGATCCGAGTTTTCACTAAGGCAGGAATAATTTCTTTATTCAGCCAGCTCACATACCCGTATTTACTTCCTGTTTTCGGTCGAAGTCCACAGTAGTTGATTGTCGAGTTCGCGCGCGCGATCAAACCTCCTCCGTGTGTTCAACATCTGATTCGGATGAACTATCAATTTGAGCTGATATTCTCAGAGCACCACACAGCACCGTCATCGCCTGACAGCTGACAGTCTGAGTCTCCACTGTTGCGTAGTTACCAATGATTGCGCGCGCACACTCGACAATCGCCCTTCTGTTGACTTCGACCGAAAACAGGAAGAAAATAGCTCACGGGTATGTGAGCTGGCTGAATAAACATCATTTTTATTCATATCTTTCACATTTACTGCAATCAGATTCACCGTGTTCACTCAAATGGCTGTGCACTTTAATGACACATTAAGGTTGTTAAAGGGTTAGCCTAGTTCACCCAAAAATGAAAATTAAGTCATGAATTCAGGCCTGAAACGAGACTTCAAGAGATTTCCACGACGCATGCGCGAGAATTGTGATCTCCTTCAACTACTTCAGTTAAGTTCTCGCGCGTGCGCGTCGTGGAAATCTCTTGAAGTCTCGTTTCAGGCCTACAAGGAAGAAAAGGAATAGTCGAATAAAGTCGTTATTTTTGTTTGTTTTTTCGCACAAAAAGTATTCTCGTCGCTTGATAAACTTATAGTTGAGCCACTGTTGCGACATGGAATATTTAAACATTTTCTTTAATGACTTTCTGGGCCGTCAAGTTTCGTTCCCCTAGGGAGCCCATGTAGCAGTCATCCACCTCTCAGATTTAATCAAAAATACCTTCATTTGTGTTCCGAAGACGAATGAAGGCCTTACGGGGTTGGTACAGCATGGGGGTGAGTAATTAATGACTTAATTTTCATTTTTGGGTGAACTAACCCTTTAAGAGGCTAAAAGCAGGTTTAAAACTTGCCCCGTTTAAGTCAACAGGGTGCAAATTTTAAAAAGAGGATAACACGGTGTAGTCAACACCGGTTTTTGTCATTATCTGTACTGACAGCACTCCAAATTTACAAAAAAAATAGCTCTATGTTAAAATTGACCGGAGTTTTCCTTTAACGTTTGAACAACGTTACCATGGGAGTGAACGGAGTTGCCAGAACGCTTAATAAAGTTTGACTTTATCTGATTGTTTTGTTGACATTCCCTTTAGCACATCTAGTGGATGCAAAACGCAAACCCAGTCAAACGTTTGACTGCAGTATCTTATGCGCCTTATATCCGGTGCGCCCTATATATGGAAAATGTTCTAAAATAGGTCATTCATTGAAGGTACGCCTTATAATCCGGTGCGCCTTATAGTGCGGAAAATACGGTATTTAAAAGAATTTAGTTCTAAATTGCAACGAATGGCATTTTGGAAAACCTATACTTTTTCTATAAGTACACTAATTGTTCACATAGTACTGAAGCACAAGTTTGTTGTCTTTTTATATTTGTTGGTTAAAAATGTCATTTGAATTTGGCAACATTTGGATGAATACATAAAAAAGATGAATTAATCAAATTGCGATATGGAATAGTGCTGTGATTATTAAACAGCAAAATGATTGCTGTTAAAATATGAAGTCTGCTTGTTCTGCATGTCTCTGTGAATTAGCGTTCCAGTTTCGTCTCCCGCACATACTTGAACTTGTGACCCTTGTTTTCAGCGTCTTGCTCTATGAGGACATTCTACACAAACTTCATCTCCAGAGCTGAGTCATTTCACCATTTCATTTGATAAAACTATTGTCCACAGGATTTTGTTAAACTCTGGTGGGTGGACCTCTGTCCCTTTAGGGGGTCTGTGGGCATGCCCCCGTAAGAAATCTTTTTACATTTTAAAGTTAAATCAATCTAGTGCACTTTTGGGACCCCCCAATACACTAAAACTGAACATTTTAGAGTGGCCTTTTATTGTGGCCAGCCTAAGGCACACCTGTGCAATAATCATACTGTCTAATCAGCATCTTGATTTGCCACACCTGTGAGGTTGGTGGATTATCCTGACAAAGAAGTGCTCACTAACACAGATTTAGACAGATTTGTGAACAATATTTGAGAGAAATAGGCCTTTTGTGTACATAGAAAAAGTCTTAGATCTTTTAGTTCAGCTCATGAAAAATGGGGGCAAAAACAAAAGTTTTGAGTTTTATAATTTTGTTCAGTGTATGTAAAGTAAAATGTACTTCTCAAATTAATAACAATAATGAATCACATAATTGCACTTTTTTTTCATCTGTTTTCATTTAAACAGTAAAAGTGAAAGGAATCGTTCACGTTTCATTTGATTACAAAGATTAATAAAAAATGTATGCATTATTTCATTACCACCATTTTTGGTAATATATTGCCATAAAATATTAAAATATAGAATCCAGAAAAAATTCAACATATTTCATTATTATTATTGCCATTATTACACATGCACTCTAAAAAATGTGTTGGATTTACTTAAAAAGTATGATGCAAACATGGTGCATATATATTTTAAGTAATCCTGACTTATATTTGAGTTCACGCAACATTCTTTACTTAAAAATATATGCATCACGTTACATATATTTTTAAGTACAGAATGTTACGTGAACTCAAATATTTAAGTACATATAACAAAGGTTTTCTTGTTTATTTTATGTAAAATTATTCCAAGTTGGGATTACTGAAAGTATGATGCAAAAATGGTGCATATATATATTAAGTAAATCCAACACAGTGCAGGCCATGTGAGATCAAAACAAATCTTAGTTCTGTTAACTTAACATTTAAGCTCATTTATATATATAAAATAAGACAATTAAATGAGTTGAACCAACCATTTTAACTTATTTTAGATCTTCAGCTATTGGTCTGCTTACTGCACTGCTCCAGTACATTCAATGTCTTAAAATAAATTAAACATGCAAATCACACACAATAAAGCATTTAACTTTATTATTTATTTTTTACCCAAAACTTTTAAATGGCATCTTAAAATATATTCAAATAGAAAACAGTTGTTTTAAATTGTAAAAAATAAATAAATAAATAATAATCACAATATTAGAGTTTTTGCTGTATTTTGGATCAAATAAATGAAGGCTTGGTGGGCAGAAGAGACTTCTTTTAAAAACATTAAACAATCTTAATGGTAGTGTGTGTGTGTGTGTGTGTGTGTGTGTGTGTGTGTGTGTGTGTATATATATATATATTAGGGCTGGGTAAAAAATATCGATTTCTCGATATTAATCGATTCTCATTTTTACGAACCGATATCGATTCTTAAATCTCAAGAATCGATTAGTCATCCTGTTTTCATTTTATGATCGCGTAGAACATTGTAACGTGCATCCCATCCAATAAATCGAAATAATCTTTGTGCTTTGTGACTATTATTATGAAATAAAGTCTCAAATTTCGAATTACGTCCATTTTCTTACGAAATTCAAAAACATAAATACCGTTTTGGCGCTGTGGCGTGAGATCGCTCTGGCTCAGCTCAAGAGAAGCAGCAGCACGGAGCGCACATGATCTCATTCTCCTCTTCCGCCTTAACCCTCTGATGGTCTTCGGGGTCTATTGGACCCCAAATGACTTTTGCTCAAATTAAAAAAAAAATTCTCTTTGTCCAAATGGTTTGAAACTTTCTACGGCTCTCAACACTTTCTAGAACTACAAAAAAAAAAAAAATTTTTTATGATATCTGTTTTTATGTTGGCGTGACAAAAATAGTCACACTCGTGGTCTTCGGGGTCTATTGGACCCCGCAATCAAAATAGACAAAATAACATAATCAAAATCAGAAACAACGTAGAACACATAGACAGAAATGACAGAAATAAAGTGGCACAGTTCCAACAATGCAAAAAACATCCACAATCCAAAATTATCATGCTCACCACAGGCGCGCACACACACACATAAAGAGGAATACATTTATACAGGAATACATACGGACTATAAAAACTGTTCTCTTATCATTTGTAAAATAAAATAATCTAAAATGCAGAACCACCAGAAAAATAAATTGGTAACACTTAGACGCATTGAAAATGTGCGCACACACACATACACACACACACACACACACACACACACACAGAGACACACAAACACACACACAGGAATACATTTGTAAGACTATAAAAAGTCTTATAATTTGTCAAATAAAATCATACAAAATGAAGAACCACCACAAAAATAAATTGGTGACACTGTACACATAAAAATAAAATGTACACACACACACACACAACAACAACAACAACAACAACAGTGAAGTGCCAAACCTGCTCCAACCCTGTCTGCAGAAGTCATGCGGTTTACCATGCATGGTGTTTTTTCAGTACAGAAAATGCTAAATTTTGACAAAAATTATTTTATTTTTGTTATAATTGTGATTTTATAATATTTAGATATGAATCCAACTGAATCCAACTTTAGAAACTATATCTTTCAGTAATTTAAATAGCAAATAGCATATAATGGAGCTCTATAGCCATCTAGTGGTTAAAGTGATTTATTACAAATTTTAACCTGTATTTTCCAAAAAAATGGGCAAAAATCTTACATTAAACCTTGTAAAATTATCCATGGTATTCCCAGGAATGAAAGTTAGAAATCTGGGTCTTTTATAAAGTTTATTTAACATAAAATGCTGTTTTTTAGTAAAAATCCTATTTAATTAAATATTTATTTATTTATAGAAATTTTAAAAAAATCATAAATTCTCCAAAAACTGCACAAATGTTGAGTAAAAACATTAATAAACAGAGTAAAATTATATTTGTAAAAAAAAAAAATATTGTTCGGTTACAAAATTAAATGTTGTTGTCTGGGGTCCAATAGACCCCGAAGACCACGAGTGTGACTTTTTTTTGAAGACCATCAGAGGGTTAATAATACCAGTTACAGCGCCAAATAAACATCAATGAGCATCTGAAAGTGTGTTAAAAGATAGAGTACACCTTGAAATCCGTATCATGTAATGTGGTATCGCTCAATCAGTGTTTCATCCGTGGAAAGACGTCAGTTAAACAGCAAGTAAACAATGGCATGTAACGTCACATTTACCTCAGAAAAAACATTAAACTTAGTAACTTAGTCAGTTAGTCAGCTAGAAAAAATAACTCTAGAGAGGAGAATTTTGCTAAATATATGCACCATATTACATATTCATTATAATTTTTAATGTTCTTCAATATTTAATGCATGTTTGAATAAATCTGGCAAGTTTTTATGACAGCCACCATTTAAATGTTTATATTTCATATAACTTTCTTATTATAAAAATAAATAAGTGTAATTTAAGTGTTTGTATAGCTACAAATCAGTTCATTTTTACCTTCAAAATTATAGTAGGCTAATGAAGCCTAGTAGGCTACAACTGACTCCCATAGTTTACAGCATTAGTTAAGAGATTTGTTTTCCTTGAAAAAATTTGCCATGTATTGTACCTGATATCCAAAATAATCAATATTGAATCGAATCGAATCGTAATCGAAATCGAATCGAATTGCAAGCTTGTGAATCGAAATCGAATCGAATTGTGAAATTTGTGTCAATACCCAGCCCTAATATATATATATATATATATATATATATATATATATATATATATATATATATATATATATATATATATATATATATATACACACAATTTTTTTTCTGGTTATCAAAAATCTATTTAAAAAGAAAAAACAATAATTAAATGTTACAAATTAGACTATTATTAAATGCCTATAAATATAAAAATGAGTCTGTTAAATAATATCTATTAATTTAAACAAAACAGAAGTTAATTAATGAAGACTTTTGTCCAGAGGTTTTGAACGAATCTCTTCAAAAACATTGTAACAGTCACTACTGGAATAGCCAAACAGTAAAAAAAGATCTACAATCTTTATTTGAAGCTAAACTTTTGTTTAAAGAATATTTACTTATTTTGATAATAATTTTGAAGGTTTAATAGACAGGGTTGTCGCTGTCATTTAGGAATAATATTGTGTTTGAATCAAGATCACCATTATTTAATGATAAATCGTGCACACGGAGCTGTAGCCAATGTGTTATCGAATTTAATATTTGTATGTTAACGTTACCAAAAGTAGGCTAACCCGCGCCCAAGGCCTGGCCGCCCCCCTTTCCCGCGATCCATTTATAGATATTAGAGAATATGGGAATTTGTAAATATGCAAAGTAAATTTTTTTTTATCCGAAAACTCATAGCCTGCATATAATAAATGACAACTGCATTTAGGCCTACTTAAAAAAATACTCAAGTATAAGCTACGTGACATCTCGTTAATAAAGTAGGCCTACGAATTTATCCGTGGGGGAGAGCGCCATCCGAATTGTTCAAACCGAACGCGAATAGAGCGTCAAATACGCGTCTATCGCGTCTAGTTAGATGCTTGAATCTTCCGCTCGAGTTCAAATTTTTCTACTTGTGCGGAAGACGTTCGCGGCAAACGCGTCACCCAATTCGCATCATTCGCGACGCCTGGCGCGAATGATGCATCTATTCGCGTCTTTGCATTGACTTTGTATGTAATCTACTCGCGCAAATAATTAAATTCGCGTTCGGTGTGAACACACCATTAATGCATACGTGCCAACGTCATGGTCATATATTTCGAAAAACACAATAAATACTCTGACTACTATAAACAGTAGTACTTACAACTCTTACCGATACCGCTTATCGATCCGGTACTTTAACGGTATTCTTATCGGTTCTTTTTGTTATATAAAAAAAAGGGAAAAATATTTAGAACATAATTAATATTGCTTTATATTTTGAAATGTAAAATAAATATTAATAGCAAAATAAAAAGCAATGCTTTAACAAAAAAAACATGTTATGCAGAAGAGTGCAGGGTTTTGTGTTTTATCTACAGAAGACATAGGACACCAAAAACAAAGTACAAACGCATGGGCAAACAAAAAAATTATACAATTAAACAAATACACAATTTATATACCCAGTGCTTTCATTTCAGTAATGTCGACACTACTGTGCAGGTGGGCTAAAAACACATCTAATAAAGTAATCAAATGTAAAATAACACTGCATAGTTTATCATAGAAGCCAAAATTGTTCATTCAAGAGTTGCAACTGTGATTTTCTCTTTGCATTTTGTTGTTTGATTCACATTAATGGGGCAATCGTCAGCACGTTTATTAGACTGCTGCCTCTTTAAGACCAAATACAGATCTAATCATTATTACACATCATATTTTCTCCCAACTATTTACGCCCATTTAAGACATACACAGTATTTAAGTGAATAAACTGTTTAAGTGAATCTCCAAAACAGTCATTTTTACACATTTTTGTGTATATTTGATTGTTTAGACGCACAGGAAGCCCAAAGTGTAACGTTACGTTGCTTGTCTCGTTGCTGTGTTTCAGTGCGCGCGCTGCTTTTGGAACAGCGTCTATTGAGTCTATTTTGGTACTTTTAATAGCTTTCTATTATCAAACGCGTCCCGCAGTTTAGCAACAGTAGGGACTGCCTTTTACAACAATCACAGATCGTGCTGATTCTGACGTTACGTTTGGGTTTTAAGGAGAAATGATAGCGCACCGCTGTGAAGGAAAGGAAGTTGCACTAGGCAGAATGCGGCTTTAGGTTTTTATGGTTTTACCTCAAATTTCTTATATTTTATAATCATTGGAAGCCAAAATCGAAATATAAAATAAAATTTGTTTAATATCAAAGAGCTAAAGTGACCTCATCGTCACTCATTAAGCGGCTGTTTTGTTGTGCGCGCCGTGGCTCCGCAGCTCTCTCTCTTTAGCAAAAATGCATCACAGCCAAATGGTTCAATATTATTATATAGAAGTAGCTGGCGAGATTAAATTAGCAAGCATTACTATGCATGTATAGTAATAATAAAAAGCACGTGTACTTTCTTAATTTCTCCAGTACCGACAGCAGAACCGATAACGTCCGAGCTTATCGATCCAACGGTCTTTCAAAATTCAGCACCGGGGCCAGTTTAATACCGGGTTTCGATACCCATCCCTAAACATCATATGTTGACCTGGAATAAGGAAACTGATCCTTCTCTCTTCCATTGACCAAAGGTCTTGCCAGCCCATTTTGCGTTGTTCCACACTCTCCCATCTCATCCACTCTCCCTGCTTGGCCTGGGAAATGGCCTTTTATACACCTCATCCTCTCCTCCTGCTTTCGCACCTCGTTGACTACCAGCTTCCTCCTTTGAGCTGGGCCTGCCTTGTGCCATTTCGGAGGAGCTAAACTAAGCCCAAAACCCCCTCTTCCATGCTGTACCTGTCCCACGATATCCCCAATTTGAAGGTCAGCCTTTGCCTCTACTACAGATTTCTTTGCTGGCCACTTTCTACCAGTTTTTAACACAGGGGCTGCCTCCCTTACACATTTGTCGCGTGACTCTACTAAGGTCATTTCCAGTCTGACCTTGGCACACTTAAACTCCTCGGTTAAAGCAGAGACTGACAGCTGCAATATTCCTTTACTGTAAAGTCCCACTCTGCTGAGGCAGCGTGGAACTCCCAACCATTTCCTGATGTATGAACTTATTAACGCTTCCAGCTTATCCACTGTTGTCAAAGAAACCTCGTACACAGCCAGTGGCCACAGCAACCTTGGCAGTAGACCAAACTTAAAGGACCATAGTTTTAGTTTGCCTGGTAGAGCACAGCTGTTTATGCTCTTCAACCCTTCCACTGCTTGTCGTCTAACTTCTCCCACTCGAACTGTGTCCTTTAGATCCCCATCGTACCATCTCCCAAGACTCTTAACTGGCTTCCAAGAAACTGTTGGTATTGCCTCACCATTAATGAAGAATGTTTTATCTACTACCTTTCCTTTAACTATCGAGATGCTCCTGGATTTAGAGGGCTTAAATTGCATTCGTGCCCATTCAATATTATCTGTTAACTTCCCCAATAACCGATTAGTGCATGCTACTGTTGTAGTCATGGTTGTCATGTCATCCATGTATGCTCTGATTGGTGGTAGTCGCATCCCAGAAGCCAAGCGCTCTCCTCCTACTACCCATCTTGATGCCCTTATGATTACTTCCATTGCCATGGTAAAAGCCAGTGGAGAAATGGTGCATCCTGCCATTATTCCAACCTCTAAGCATTGCCATGCAGTGCTGAATTTTGGAGTTGAGAAACTAAATAGCAAATCTCCAAAATAGGCTTTCACTAAATTTGATATTGACATTGGTACTCTGAAAAAATCAAATGCTGCCCAAAGAAGCTCATGTGGCACTGAACCATATGCATTAGCCAAATCCAGGAATGTCACATGGAGCTCCTTCCTCTCCTTTTTAGTTGCCAGATAACATTGATGTGTTCTAAGCATCCTGAGAACCCTGGAATGTCCGCTTTTTGAACCGAATTGTCAATGAAGCCATTCTTTAATAGATAGGTGGACAATCTCTGGGCAATAATGCTGAAGAAATTCTTACCTTCAACGTTAATATTGTTAATATTGTATTTTTTGTTTAACACATTTCGGTTTTTTATTTTTTATTTTTTTAACTAGGTTTGGATTAAACGATAATTGGTGGACCCCATGCAGTGCCACCACGGACCCCTGTAGGGGTTACCGACCCCCTGTTGAGGATCCCTGCTGCATGCACATGATTACAGTCGGGTAACAGATAGAGATGTTCCGATACCCTTTTTCCCTTCCCGATACCGATTCCGATACCTGGACTCAGGGTATCGGCCGATACCGAGTACTGATCCGATACCTGGGTGTGTACAGTATCTATACAGCTGCTATTCATACTGTATGAACTGATTTATTATTTTATGGTGTGTTTCAGACTTATCCCTTAATTAAACATGAACAAATACATACAGTACACTAGAGTATTCTTATTATCTGACATACATTTCACAGCAATATATTATTTATCTTTCTTAAGTGAAAAAGAACTTAAAATGCAACCACACATCTAATACTGTAAACTGAAAAAGGTATTTTAGTTTTACAATATAACTGCATAAAAAAGTGCAACAAATAAATCTAGGAATCTAAAAAATGATATATGAATACTATAAGAAAATAATCTCTTTATAATTTAAAGTCCATAAATAATTTTGTTAAATAACGGCATTTCAGTTTTGACCGCGGCTGGTCATCCAGAACAATAAACTGAATACATGTTGTCGGTTATATTTATCGCTCGTTGGCTGTCTTTTGAAAACATTTCTCTTTGTTTGAATGAAGCTTGTTTCAGAGATTGTTGATTCTGGCGCGGCTCATTCTTCTCTGCCCTTGCCTTTGTGTAATGGTGTTCTGCGGGGTGACGCGTCCTCAAATCGCTTCAAATGCTTTAAGTTACTCGTGTTGAAGTTTCTAATCTTGTTCCACCCCTCGAAATTGCAGTATGGCATACGAGACATGTCGCCGTTTTACTGGCTGGTTGGTCCAATCTGAAATACTGCTAACGTTAAACAGCGGACCTACTGCTATCGCTGCTCTAAACAGTGGTTGCTTGTGGCAACAGCACAACTTCCTGTGTCGCCACAAGCAACCACTGTTTAGAGCAGCGAAGAAGAATTGATCTCCGATTTGCAGGGTTATGCAAAGCTAGCGTACATTACTAGATATTGTTTAAGAAAATGGTATCGGATCGGTACATGGGTAGAAGTACTCGCCGATACCGATGCCAGCATTTTTATTGGTATCGGCGGCATTTCCGATACTAGTATCGGAATCGGAACAACTCTAGTAACAGACTTTTGACTTCTGAGTTTTCAAAGTATACATGCTTTAAAACACTTAAATGTGCTAATATGTAACAATGTGATTTAAAGGAGAACTCCGGCGCAAAATGAACCTTTGGTCTAATAAAACATTGGTACCTAGTCAACCGTTATCTGAGATTTGTTTTCATGATAATCAAATGTAAAGAGTTTTATCTCTAAAAACTGTTTAGCGTATAACGCTAGTAATGGAGGCATATAGTAAGTAAAAAGAAATCGCTAGTTTATACCACTAACAAGGCTCAAAATAACCCCACACAAACACAGTAACATAATGAGGGTCCCTACATACAAAACGAAGCATTGAGAACTTTGTAAGTGTACAGACCGTTTAATAAGAAGATAAAGATAAAGACAGTCCACTTCGTGTATACAGACAGGAGCCATCTTTGGAAAACAGTCTCGACTAGTCAAACCACGAGCGCCATTCATACAGTTCAGAAGTTCACTGAACTTCATACAGTTCAGCTCACTTAGCACGTCGTTCGTGGTTTGATTAGTCGAGACCTTCCAAAGATGGCTCCTGTCTGTATACACGAAGTGGACTGTCTTTATCTTTATCTTCTTATTAAACGGTCTGTACACTTACAAAGTTCTTAATGCTTAGTTTTGCATGTAGGGACCCTCATTATGTTACTGTGTTCGTGTGGGGCTATTTTAGGGTGACCAGAAGTCCTGAAAAATTCGGGACAGTCCCGAAATCTAAGATGTTGTCCCGAATCCCGAAATCGGCCTTAACCCTCTGAGGTCGGCTATCGCGCCGGCGCGATAGTCTCGCTTTTTTCTTATCAGTGCAAAAGAAACTCAAAATACTCTGTTGATTTTGATCTTACATATTAAGTGTTGTACATCATTAGATCCTGATAAGTGTCTATTTTTTTTTGTGGATACTCACAATAAAAACAAAGTGTTGTGCTTTTCGCCAAATAAAGAAAAACAAACATGATGCGCGTTCTGCCTTCTCTCTGTCAGTGAAGTCCATTCTGAAACGCGTCCTAAGATTATTTTTAATTCCGCGAATACTTGTCATACAGGCACGAGTGTTTTTCCATAATGAAGCTTGAACTCTCTTCTTTTAAATGAGTTAATTTATATAAAAAAACAAATATTCTTAGCTTATGTAATCTGTATGAAAAGAGAGAGATGTCAGTATTTTTCTTTCCAGCTCATTATACCTAATTACGCGTTAATGTGCCACGCCCACGGAGAGCGCGCGCTATTCAAACACAAATGATTTTAGACAAGCCGTTCAAACATGCCAACGCCCACCAGCTGGATTATAAAACACATCGTGTTTAGTAAGTATTCTTGTACAGCTGTGTACACTGCGTATCCTTTCACTGTGAGGAATATCTAACCCTGAAAAATGTACCAGAAGTGCTGGTAGTTTCATTTCGAGGAGCAACGGATCCAGCTGATGTAGTAAGTCATTTATTCTAGTGCTTTGTTCTTATCGTGATATTGAATACTGTCTGACTGTAAACCGCAAAAAGACTGTTTAAATATGAATTGCGTGTATGTGTGTAGGCTAAATGATGAGTGAACGGCAAAGGCGCGCGCGCTTTGTTTACAGTTATACAGCACGTGTCTGTGCCTTGTTCATTCACTCTCGCACCTACATTAGTAAACGTTATGTTTACATAAACACATCTTAGTAGGCTATAGCAATATAGTTTGTATGAGTAAAAATAGACTGAAATATGTTGAAATAAAATGTCTGTATAAGCAACAAGCTGCAAATTCACATGTATATACTAATATATCATACACAATATATTACAGACTAAATATGAATGTTTAGACACGATTTTGTGATTAGTTTTGGATAGCTTATAAAGTTTTGATTGTAAAAAAAGACTACTGTCACATTAAATAGGTACGCTTTTGTTCACCAATTTCTGCTCATAGTTAAATATACTATAGTATGATGTTTTGTCAAAAATAAAGTAGGTATATTGAATTATCAACTAAGATGTTATTATAGTGTTTGTTCCAATATTCAAACTAATGAATCCTTACCTTTTTTTAATACGTATGATAAAATGTATAGTTTTTACAAAGAAATACACTTGAAATATTGTTAAAATTGTAATTGTTGTTGTAATTGTAACCTATTTGTAATTGGTTACAATTTCTAATTGTAAAATATGTATAGGCTATATAGATAATTTCTTTTGTCCTTGCATTCTTTGGGATCCTGTGACACACCTGTGTGAAAGGGCTAATTAATATGCAGCTCATTATGCGCCACATTATCCGGCCTTTGTCTTCTCAGGTGTGAACACGCCTCCACGCATATTGCCTTTCCAAACCAAAGGTCTCTAATAAAATTTAAATCAGTGTATGTGTTTGTGTAAATGATTAGGCAGGATGATTTTCAGATCATTTTGAAGCAAAAATTCTAGGCAACAACACTGATTAGTCACAAGTCTTGTGGACACATATTTAGTATGTGTTTTGTGGCCTTATTTCAGACACTTTAAGTTTTAGTTTTTTCAATAACCATGCATAAGCAATATTCTCTCAAAAATACAAACATGTTTCATAATTGTTGCTGAGAAATTACGGTAGTCCAGTTTGTGCTTTATTGAGTGAATTTACACCTTTGCCATTAACATGTTTATAAATAACTGAAAAAAGCACAAATGTCAGTGCATGTCAGAACACCTCAAGGACCCCAAAAATCCTTAGACCTCAGAGGGTTAATTGTCCCGAAAATTATACTAAAGCTAAATCTTGAAATATAACATTAACCCTCTGGGGACCAAGGGGTTTTTGGGGCCCTTGGGATGTTTTGACATGCACTGACATTTGTGCTTTTTTCAGTTATTTATAAACATGTTAATGGCAAAGGTGTAAATTCACTCAATATAGCACAAACTGGGCTACCGTAATATCTTAGCAACAATTATGTACATGTTTGTAGTTTTGAGAGAATATTGCTTATGCATGGTTATTGAAAAAAACTAAACCTTAAAGTGTCTGAAATAAGGCCACAAAACACATATTGATTATTTCTTCACAAGACTTGTGAAACTTGTATCACATAGTCTAGAATATTAGCTCCAAAACTATGTGAGAATCATCCTGACTACTCATTCAGATAAGTCAATAAAGTCTTTTAGAATGTGTATGACGTGTTTTGTTTGAGAAAGCTTTATGCGAGGAGGCTTGATCTCTCATTAATATGTATGGAATTTCACACCTGAGAAAGACAAATACCCTCCCATAATGGCCCTATTAGGTGCTATCAGGCCCTATCATTGTAAGGAGCCTTGCACAAAGAATGAGGAGATTTAAAAAAAAAAGGCTTTTAGAATGTTTGGATTTATTTACAACACACACACACACACACACACACTGCTTAGAATAAGTGAACACACCCATGCTAAAGTTGACTAAAAAGAGGAATAAAAAATCGTAATGCCTTAATAAAAAAATGAGGAAAACTCCAACCTTTAGGGACATGAATAATGTCCTTGGATTCTTTGTGAATGAATAATGTATCGCAAATAATTAAATGTTCTTCTTTAAAATACAGGGTGCATACGTCTGGAGTCTCCTATCACACACCCTTCACCATATAGACATGGTTTTATTTCAGTTCAAAGTTAGAGTTGGAAACATCTTGAAAAAAAAATTGTCTTTTTCCATAAATGTCTTAGTTTGGTCATACATATTTCGAAGTTGAGGATTCATTATTTTGATATAGCTTGCATTGGAACAAAAACTATAACATCTTAGTTGATTAGTTTATTGACAATACATAGGCCTACTGTATATTTAACATATGAGCAGAAACTCCTAACAAAAGCTTATTTGATGTCTATTTTAGAGTAAAAACTTTATACTCTATCCAAAACTAGTCAACAAAATGTCTTTTATTTCGTCTATAACTGCGTATCTGTGCATTCATTCATTCACACACACACACACACACACACACACACACACACACACACACACACACACACAGAAACATGATTCACATTTAAACAGTAGCCTATGCTATTTTTCCGTTTACAGACACTAATGTTATTATATATCGCGATTAGAACAAAGCACAAGCATGAAACACTTACACACTTCTCAGCTGAATCTGTTGCTCCTCCTCGTGGTGAAAATAAACCAGCACTTGTTCTGAGGTAGGTAAATGTCCCAGGATTATTCCTCATAGCCGCTCAAAATGACAGTAGATTAATCTGACTAAAAAATATAGTGTGTTTTCAGAGTTTATGGGCGTTAACGCGTCTCAATGTGGTGCTTCACGCATTTGCGTTTGAATAGCGCGTGCTCTCCGTGGGCGTGTCACATTACCGGAGATAATGAGCTGAGAGAAAGATAATTAGAATGGCTGACACATCTCTCTTTTTATATAGATGACATAAACGGAGAATATTTATTTTAGTTTTGAATCGGATAATTTAAAAGTACAAACTCAAATGATTTAAAAGATATATTGCTCATGTCTGGGTGAATAGTATTTGCTGAGTTTTGTTGAAGATTAGAGACGTGCTCCAGGAAAAAAGTTCACGGTGACTGAGAGGCAGAACGCACACCCTGTTTATATTCTTTGTTTTACAAAAGCACAATATTTTATTTCGATTGTATGTGGGCACATACAAAAGTAGACATTTAACAGATTATTTTCTCATATTTCTTAACTCTATATGAACAGAAATGATGGTAGTACTTTAAGTCTATTTTTCTGCTATGTATAAAAAAACGAGCAAAACGCGCCGGCGCGTGTCTGGTCCCCAGAGGGTTAAAAACTGTCCGTGGAAGTGGAGTCGTCCTGCAGCCAGCCCCTTCAAGTTGCAGCAGCCACAGCCGCGAGGACAGTGAATGTGCAGGCAGCCAGTCTAAACTTTTGTTTTTTACGCGCGTCAATTTCGCTCTTGACGCGCGAATGGATTCAAAGTGTTCACGCGTATAAACTAGACTCGATAGGTGCGAATTTGACGCGCTATTTGCGTCTGGTGGGAACGCAGCATTAAAGGAGTGATCGGTTGGTCGCGTCACTGTGTGCAAAAAAAATACTTCGCCCGGGCCTTAACGTCTGATGTCGGGTTACACTTGAAGCAAATCATTTTGATCAAATCAAATCAATTATTTAGTTTTCCTATTTAACCCTCTGAGGTCTAAGGGTTTTTGGGGTCCTTGAGGTGTTCTGACATGCTCTGACATTTGTGCTTTTTTCAGTTATTTATAAACATGTTAATGGCAAAGGTGTAAATTCACTCAATATAGCACAAACGGGGCTACCGGAATTTCTGAGCAACAATTATGAAACATGTTTGTATTTTTGAGAGAATATTGCTTATGCATGGTTATTGAAAAAACTAAAACTTAAAGTATCTGAAATAAGGCCACAAAACACATACTAAATATGTGTCCACAAGACTTTTGACTAATGAGTGTTGTTGCCTAGAATTTTTGCTTCAAAATGATCTGAAAATCATCCTGCCTAATCATTTACACAAACACATACACTGATTTAAATTTTATTAGAGACCTTTGGTTTGGAAAGGCAATATGCGTGGAGGCGTGTTCACACCTGAGAAGACAAAGGCCGGATAATGTGCCACATAATGAGCTGCATATTAATTAGCCCTTTCACACAGGTGTGTCACAGGATCCCAAAGAATGCAAGGACAAAAGAAATGATCTATATAGCCTATACATATTTTACAATTAGAAATTGTAACCAATTACAAATAGGTTACAATTACAACAATAATTACAATTTTAACAATATTTCAAGTGTATTTCTTTGTAAAAAGTATACATTTTATCATACGTAATCAAAAAAGGTAAGGATTCATTAGTTTGAATATTGGAACAAACACTATAATAACATCTTAGTTGATAATTCAATATACCTACTTTATTTTTGACAAAACATCATACTATAGTATATTTAACTATGAGCAGAAATTGGTGAACAAAAGCGTACCTATTTAATGTGACAGTAGTCTTTTTTTTTAGTCAAAACTTTATAATCTATCCAAAACTAATCACAAAATCGTGTCTAAATATTCATATTTAGTCTGTAATATATTGTGTATGATATATTAGTATATACATGTGAATTTGCAGCTTGTTGCTTATTCAGACATTTTATTTCAACATATTTCAGTCTATTTTTACTCATCTTAGTAGGCATAGCAATATAGTTTGTATGTGTTGTTCATGTAAACATAACGTTTACTAATGTAGGTGCGAGAGTGAATGAACGGCACAGACACGCGCTGTATAACTGTAGTAAACAAAGCGCGCGCGCCTTTGCCGTTCACTCATCATTTAGCCTACACACAGACACGCAATTCATATTTAAACAGTCTTTTTGCGGTTTACAGTCAGACAGTATTCAATATCACGATTAGAACAAAGCACTAGAATAAATGACTTACTACATCAGCTGGATCCGTTGCTCCTCGAAATGAAACTACCAGCACTTCTGGTACATTTTCCAGGGTTAGATAGTATTATTCCTCACAGCGAAAGGATACGCTGTGTCCACAGCTGTACAAGATACTTACTAAACACGATGTGTTTTATAATCCAGCTGGTGGGCGTTGGCATGTTTGAACGGCTTGCCTTAGATCATTTGCGTTTGAATAGCGCGCGCTCTCCGTGGGCGTGGCACATTAACGCGTAATTAGGTGTAATGAGCTGGAAAGAAAAATACTGACATCTCTCTCTTTTCATACAGATTACATAAGCTGAGAATATTTGTTTTTTTTAATATAAATTCATTCATTTAAAAGAAGAGAGTTCAAGCTTCATTATGGAAAAACACTCGTGCCTGTATGACAAGTATTCGCGGAATTAAAAATAATCTTAGGACGCGTTTCAGAATGGACTTCACTGACAGAGAGAAGGCAAAACGCGCATCATGTTTGTTTTTCTTTATTTGGCGAAAAGCACAACACTTTGTTTTTATTGTGAGTATCCACAAAAAAAAAATAGACACTTATCAGGATCTAATGATGTATAACACTTATATGTACGATCAAAATCAACAGAGTATTTTAAGTCTATTTTTCTGCTATGTGAAAAAAAACTGGCAAAACGCGCCGGCGCGTTTCTGGTCCCCAGAGGGTTAACTAAGAAATACACTTGCGCTCCCCGGGGCGGTTCAGCGCAAAGAGGAGGCGTGTTCCGTCGCAAACTTTCCCTCATGCTATTTTGCTGTTCCAGAAAACAATTGCGCCACTGACTAGAAAAAACCTAGTCTAAAGTCAGTGGCGCGTTGCGCGTACATTCAGATGCTATTTTAAGCGCGCATGCTTGGCCATAATACAGAGTGTGAACATAGCGCATACACTGTAGATGATTCTCTCATCTACACAGATGCATTTTACTTTTTGCAAATGATACATTATTATAAGGAAAAATATTATAACACGAGGGAAATCATTGTTGTGTCCATGACGATGGGAAAAATAGACATAAAGCTTACAGATTTACCCAAATTAGTATATGCATGTTTAACCGAAGCTAATTTGGGTGGGGTTGTCCCATCCCCAATATCACTTCTCTTTCTTTTACGGCCCTGACGAGAACATCGATCTCCTCGGCTGTGAACCGATTCTGAAGCGCGCCTGGTCAATGCGCCGTTATAATAGGATTGCGCCAGTGAACAAGCGCACCTCGTTCATCATGCTCTTAAAGGGAATGTGATATGACGCTCTTTAGAGCTGTGTTGAAAAAATCGATTCACCAATTCTGAATTGATTTTCATATAAATTTCTAAAGATCGATCCGTAACTAAGAGGATCGATTTAATAATAGGCTTACATTTTCCCTGTGAACTTTAACTTGCTGCGACTGGGAGATCCCTATGCGCATTGAAAGGCTTTCACTCAGCGCGCACATTGTTACGACAACGGACTTTGAGTTCACTAAACCGTTCATTCAACGAACGCGTTCAGAAAAGCTGATTCATTAAAAGAGATAATGAAACAAGGTGTTAATTATTTTTAACTTTGAGTTCCACTTTTCAAGGCTCAGCTAAGCAGCAATGCGTCGCATGGGTAACGCTGAAAATGCTTCATTAAAGACCAATATGGCATTGATTCAATGCGCGACTCGCTGATTTTATTTCCCCGCGGCTTCCTCGCGCTGTGGGAAGCTGACCAGCGCTGCTGCTGACGCGTATTTCCGTGACGTGAACGTTAAAAGGACTATACGACAAATATTTCGCTTTCCTTTTACACGGCAACCTTTCCACGAATATGACTTCAAAGACAGACGCAGGTATTCACACGCGCTCTGCCGATCTCTCTTATTCACTGTCTGTGGGAAGCCGTAGGCTACAAATCACCATGATAAACAGTCTTGTTATCATTATGAACTTGTTCAACATTCAATACACATGCATGAAGTTCAAAACAAGAAGGGTATAGCCTTATAAAAAACCGTGAATATTGCTGCGGTTACTTGCAATCCTCTGCGGTTGACTTGTCAGTGTGTGGTACTACAAGATTGCGGATATCGCGTCAGCCCTACTACTGCTGCTGATATACTGCGTCCTCTGTCGTCTACACCAGTGCAAGTTTGTGAAAGCAGTTGTATCAACACTCTGGAAGGGGGATTGTTCTTTACAACCATCCATACTCAGTTGAATGTCTATAATAATAGTATCAATATGTTGCATACAGTCCTTCAGGTAACAGCTGAAAAAAAATGCTTTTTTCAAAAACACTGATCTAAATCTCGAAGATCGAATCGAATCGAATCGAATGATGATAATCGATTCAAGATCTTGAGAATCGGAATCGAATCGATTCTTGAAATTTTAATCGAAACCCAGCCCTAACGCTCTTATTGCTTTGTTTCCGTTACGCCCAAACCAGGTCTATGAATAATGAAGCTACTTCAGACCAACCCCTTTTAGATTTGCGCCAGGCGCAAGAGGCATTTATCCCGTCGGGAAAATAGCAACAGCGCCGGGATCCGCCCACAAAGTTACTTGCGCTTTGTGCTTTGACACTTGTGTTTCAGATCGTTAAAATAGGGCCCTATAAATGCAAGTATACATTTATAATTGATATTTAAATGGATTTATATTCCATTTGGTCTGTTTGTTTCTTGGATAAGAAACAAGGTACATTTGTGTATATTCTTATCTGGCCACAGTGAAATGGATTTTATGGTACTCAAAGAACCTATAAAGTGTGTGTGAAATTAGATATTAATAAACCAAGAATTCACCAGAGACGATCACATTGTACATTGATTGTACATTGACATTGTAATGACAAATAAGACTCAAAGAGCAGAATAAGAACTATGCCTTGCACAAAAAAAATCATGTTTTGAAATTTGTTGTATAAATATCAAGGTTAAAATAATCATTAAATTAATGTAAATTTAAATGTATTATTGGAACTCAAGTAACAAGATGACCTGCATACTATAAACAGAGAACATTTTATTTTGTGTATGTGCATATGCATCACTTTGAATTAGTTTTTTTAGTCAATAGAAAAGAAGCATTTCAAATTATTCCAACTAACTAATAGCAGAAGTAGACGACACATACTCTGTACCGCATGCAAATGCCTACACATATAAGACGCAAGTTAAGTATGGTTTATTTATCATTATTATTATTATTTTGAGCAGAGTTATTGCACTGTGCCCCACAAAAGCTATTTTTTTCTGCACTCAGTGCTCAAAAATGCCTAATTGCTGGAGATCATTGCAAAGCCCCCATTGATTCTTTTCTTTTCCCATGGCCCTACTGGCCTGTTGACTTCCTGCCTGTAAAAATGTTTTATTTTTTTTATTCAGTTATTTTCAGAACATTACCGTAACATAAAAGTCAGCACTCACCATATAAACACATACCAATTGAAATCCAGCCAATGTAGCTTCCCTAGTAAAAACATTTTGTAATTCATTCTGCCTTATAGCACCTTTCTTTCTTTAAAGTGTCCACAAGGTTGTTGATATTTTCCCAGAAATGCGTGATGAATTACCACCACGTTGAGCATGATTGTAATCTCTCGTTGTACGGTGACATATTGTACTGTTGATTTGAATAAATATAGCCAATATTCTGATGTCAAAATGGTAGGGCACAACCATGTGGTACACAAGACTAGTAGAATTGCCTGACACTAGTCTTTTTCTTGAAAGCTGCAACCTAAAAAAAATGTAGTCACACCGTCAGGAAAAGAGGTCGCAAAATGTCTAGAGCAGGGGTCGGCAAGTAAGTTTGGCATCAGGCCTAAAAAAAAAGTTTCGCCACTAGATGGCGGGCCAGAACATAGTCAAAGGATCATTTAAGAAATTAATTGATGAAAAAAGCAACTAGAATTGCCTGTGACAGACTGTTACAGTGTCTTTTGTAACTGGTAGTGAGCTGTTAATCTATGTTAAATCCTGAAGTAGGACAGTCATTAACAAAAAGCCACATTTGTGTGTCGGTGTCTGGGTTTTACACTGGATAAATTAATAAAGCAGTAGTGACACGTAACCTGGCAAGTATCTTCATTATCATCAACTATTTCAACTTAATAAAATTGTTTAGAAATCATTTGAATGGTCCAATAACCTTTGCTGGAGAGAATGGTGACTTTCCCCACTCCCCCCAGTGTTCCCAGGCGGAAAACCAACCTTGCAACATCGGCACGAACGTCCCGGTAAATTGGAAATAGGAAGTATCGTGAGAAGCGAGAACGAGCAAGAAACACGAACTGCTTTATGGCAATTTGACATAATTCTATGATACTGTGCATGATGTATTACCCACCTTGTTAGACATAGCTCCACACGATAGAGTTGACGGCTCCAATAATAACAAATGCACATGATCAGCGGTAGAAAGCGGGAGGAAGGTGCCGCAAGTGAGTTTGTTTTATGACAGTGTTGTGAAAATATACGCCGCACAGCATCGCGTAGCCAATTAGCCTAGGCTACGGCTAGCCTACTTTTACACAGAATTTTTCCTTGGCATCCTCACGTACTAAACTGCATTTATTTAAAGCAACACCAAGTAACTTTTCCTCTGCGGTCGCCCTGCAGGTTGGAAGTGGAATTGTCCATTATCGCTGTTGTAAATAATTTAGCCTACTGTCGCACGCACGCCCGTTGTTTATCCAAGAAATTTTTAGTTTTCTTATGTCTCATTAGGCCGTGTGTCCACCAAAGCGTTTTTAGCCAGCTGAAAACGCTAGATGCTCAGCTGAAAACGCCTAGCTGTGGGTGCTTGAGAGCGTTTTGGCAGCGCAGCATTTTTTCCGTTGAAACGTTTCGTTGCTATGATACAGAATATCAGCAGCACAGTTTACTCGTAACTGATTTCGCAGATAATTTGTTTCATACTAAAAATTTATTTTTCATCCATGTTGTTCGGTTAGCTCTGCTGGTTGATGTCGTTGTATAGAAAGAATGTTGTGACAGTTGGTCGGTGTGGTATTAGTCCCGCCCCTCCTCCACTGTAATTTGGACGGCTGGGTAAAAAGTGACAGTGATGAGCGCTGCGTTTTATCCAAAGATGAACATTCTTCAACTCTCTGCGACCTGTAAAAACACCGAGCTCTCAGCGCTTCACCGTGAAATAACCACTCAGCGCCTCGTTACGCTTCTAAAAACGCGGCGCTCCCATTGAAAACAATTGAAAACATACGCCAGGCGCGTGGAAAAACGCTTTGGTGGACACACGGCCTTAGAACTACAGAAACGTGACCCGATCTGGTAATCTTACATAGCGTGGTTATAGCAGATACAGGACCGCAAAGCGAATCCAGAAGTGCCTTTCACCCTCTTACGACTTAATGAACCACTGAAACGATTTTGGAAACATTATTTTAAGGTAAAAAATCTTACTTAGTGTTGCTTTAAATTGTTTTTGTGCTGGAGGTATGCTATTACGTTGTGTGCAGAGTGATGTTAACATTTAAGCTAGGTGAGAGAAAATGCCACTATCAAAGAGTCTAAAGAGGAAAGTTGACCGCGAAAATAGGGCATACAAGAAGAATGGAAAGACAACTATGCGTTCATTAGTGTGGTGTGGTGCTCACTTTCGGGTTAAGCTTTCCACGACTGCGCAACTGGGTTAGGTTGCCAAGTTGAGATGACAAACGGGTTGAAATTGAATATGGTGTGTGGATTGTGTGAATATAATGCATTTAATACAAGATCTGGCAACTGGTCAACATTAGACAAACATATTGGTCCGATTATTCATAAAGGAGTTTGGGCCATGCAAATTACGGGAGTTTCCCGGGAGAAATAACAAACCGGGAGGGGTCCGGGAGATGGGGTTAAAAAACGGGAGAAACCCGGGAAAAACGGGAATGTTGACGGGTATGTTTTAATTGCTACTGTTAATGCAAGTCTTGGAATGAATAAGGATGAATAAGACAAAGCCACATGGCAAGTTCATCTAATAAAATTCTCCTTATGTTCACATTTTGACTTTGCTTCACTAGCCTCTGCTCAAGCTTATGTAGCCTTTTACATAACATTTTAATCAGCTTAAGTTTAACGTTATTACTCCACTCTCACCCTCTCAGCCCTTAGAACTGGCTTCTGCACATTTATTTAAACAGCTGAGTTTTTAAAGGGAATTGTGGCTCTATTTAACAAGAGAATAAATAGCAAGACTATATGTTAATGTCATGCATGCTGTTCCGGCCTTTGAGAGACTGTGGATAGCGGTCTCCATCTCTATGCTTCCTGCTCAGCTGTAATAGGCCACAGGCTCTTAGGTTATCACCACTCTAAAGGCCACAAATTAATACTTGTCATGAAATTGAGATCTGGCTTTTCATAGAGCACTGGACGCTTGTTAAATGCCCATCTACAAGCCGTTAGTTGTTCACAGCAAGCGTGTTAATCAGCAAATAGATGCTAAAAAATGTTCAGTGGTCTGCTTTGGTCTTATAAAACTTTGAAGGTTTTGTCTGCCATTTAAATTTGGATTATGGAGAATAGGTCAAGAGTTTAATACGAGAGAAGAATGTCAGACAGTGATGAATCCAGCCCTGTCTTAATATACACTGCTGTCAAAGTATCTCAAGCAATACTTTAAAAACTTCAAAAAGTTATTTCCTGTACTGTAAATAAGCAATTCTGGACTTTCCGATATTCGGGTGGACAGGATAGGATAGGATAGATTGAGAGTTTTGAGACTTTATATTTCATAATCGCCATCATTTCATATTTCAAATTTATTTCTATAATTGTGATACTTTCTCAAAAATGTCTCTCAATTGCAATTGTTATTTCGAAATATGATGTTACGTTGCTGCTTCTTGCATGCTTTGGGGTTTTTTTTTTTAGTGAAATGTCCAGTGAGTGGTGCTAAAAGTGCCTTCATTTAATCCGAAATGGATAAACATGATTCTTTTTATTACATGGTTATGGTACGTATTGTGGCAGTTTGGTGAGCTACTGAACATTTACTGCATCAGAAGAGCCATACATATGGAACTGGTTTCGTGATGCAAACATCAAAATGTATTGGTTTAGAAATCATCATTGGGCGAAAATAAGTCATTATAGTAATTGGTAATCTGCCCCCTGTAATCATAATTTATGTAAAAATGAATTGTATGCATAATAATATAATAAAATAAGTGGTTAGATTATAGATATGTAAATAGCCTAAATAAATGAATGGATATGTACATGAATGGATATGTACATGAAACAGGAATAGGAATTCATATTCACACCATCTGTCAAACTTAGTGGCACTGGTGCCACTGCTCTCAAATGTTAGTCTGGAGCCCTGGAATCATTAAACGGAGTCGAAATGCACGTGTCTTATCGAATTCTCGTTCTTGGAAATTTGGAACAGGTTCTAAAATGAAACCTGTTCTCGATACCCAACCCTACTCTGAAGTAGGAGCTAAGTTTGTCCCCAAAAGACATTCCTATAACTAAAATCGTTCCCAGTTCCTGTGGTACGAACATGTCAAAAAGCGAATACTTCCGCTAGGGCTGAAACGATTAGTCGACATTGTTAGTCAAACAACAAAAATTGTCAACAAATATCGTTGTTGTCGAGTAGTCCTTTGATCTAACGTGACCTAATGTAAGGGCGTGCAATATCACGATTTGACCGCTACGGCGCTGTGGCGCTAGAGTGTAATGCAGCCCTTTACAAATGCTACTGCGGTAAAAGAAAAAACAGCGCGAATTATGACGGAGTGCAAACGAATCCGAACTAGCAAGGTTTGGGAAAGTTTCACAAAACTTCAAACCAACAATGCTTTCATGTGCAATACGTGAATGAGAACGTCTCTGTCAGCTCAATTGTCATGTAAAAAAAAGATTGTAATTTTATATTTATAATAATGGTTTGCAGATTAATATTTTACCATTCTTTGTGTCCTGAAGTAAATGACCCTTTTTCTGTTTCAGTTCTAAGAAAAGCAGTGGGCCTATTAAACAATGCTTAGAGAGCAATTTGTGTGTGATTTGAGTTGGACCGAAAACTGAAAACTTAAAGAGAATGACCTGTTAAGTTGGCTCAAAGTTCATTAAAACAACTATTTCAAAAGCTGAACTGATTTTCTTTTTTTATATTATAGTAAGAATATGTATAACTCAATGTTTTAACTAATTGAAAAAGCTGAATAATCGTTCCAAACTTACCGATTAGCCGGCAAAATAACCGATGATTAGTCGATTAATCGTTCTAATAATCGTTAGATTAATCGATTATCAAAATAATCGTTTGTTGCAGCCCTAACTTCCGCCAACAGTTAAGGAACTATGAAAACGTTCCTCCGATCCCCACTAAATCACTTTCTTATTTCCAAGTATGTATTGGCCTGGCCAGTGTTTCTGAAATGTATTCCACGTAATAACAGTGTATTAAAAAGTATTATCGTCAGTCAGAGCTGGATTTAATGTTCACCTGATCCTCCTAAATGTCAACAACACTTTTGTGGCCTTTAGTTTTGACCTTCCTAAGTCTTTTTATGCTTATTTTGTGGGCTAAATCTGCTGAGTGTGGAGGTTTTTGAAGTGTTTACCTAACTCCTGTTTTAGACAATGTTCCAAAGTGCAGAAAAACACAGATGCCTTCCCTTTGATGCTGTGTGCTATGAAGAAAGCTGGTTGGCAGACTGGAACACCAGCCTTGACCAAGCGGACAGGTGGAAGAGTGGCTCGCTGGAGTTCATTTGGATTAAGCATTTGGCACTGCAGTGGAGGCATTTTCATGGTACTTTAATATCCCACACAATTATTCACAGAGCTTTAATGTTTCCGTGTGAAGCGCTGAAGGCATGTGGACCTGGTGAGGTTGTAGGTACAGCGGTTCTCTTCACAAAACCGATACGTTAAGCTGTTTTTGGAGGGAAATTCTCAAAAAAGGCCTTTGTTTTTTGCTGTTGCAAAAAGTGCGTATTTTCAACCAATACAGACCAATATTTAAAACAGATGTTAATCATTAACACTATAGAAACTTTATAGTTTATTACTTTTATAGTATTTAAAACTTTAACAAACATTATTACATAAATGTGAATTTGGTGCTCTGTGGCATTTTCATACTGAAAATAAACTTCTGAAATTGTTTAGACTGCTGTAAGTTAACACTGTTTATCTTTGACTGGTGCATATTTGACATGTGCATGTTGTTTACCTCCATAGCTATGAAAACCCCTGCAAAAAGCAGACAGGACAGCAGATAGTACAATTCTTGTCAGCAATGAATGTGATCAACCATCTCATAAACAATAGGATGTTACTGGTCTGCCTGCATAGCTGTCTAAAAGGTGACCAAAGCAATTCAAAACAAATAGTAGTACAAACCATTTTAAGAAAAGGTTTTAGAAAAGCAATTTCTGAGATGTTTTTGAGTTACAGAATTGTGGGAGTGCTGCTGTGGAAGTGTGTACTTGAGTATCAGTGTTGATATTTTTGTAAGGCATTCAGCAGAGTGAATAAAAGCAAGAAACACTGAATAGCTGAACTCGCTAGAGTTTTATTTAGAGTTTTAGAAAAGTTCAAGAGCCATCGTTGTATTATTGCAAGGCCAAAACATTTTTTTGTAAAGAATCTTTGTATTTTGTGAATTATACATTCTTTTGCATTTGTTGGGGGAAGAAAACATTGGCATCAGAATTACACTTTTTATGTCTGTTTGCGTTGATGCCTGGCTGAATGGTTCTCTCTCAGCATGGTGATTTCAGACCTGTCTGCATGCCTTTGGCCTCCTGGATGTTTGTTAGTGACCTTTTCACCTGTGTGTCCTCTCAGACTCTCTGTGACAGGAGCTGCTCTCCACTCAACAGATTTAGAGAGAGAAAAAAAGAGATAGAGAGGATGAGAGGTCTCTTTGACTTCCCTCCAAGGGCTGAGAGCTTCCACAGGACCATCCATCACTCAGTCACTGTGCCAGCAACTGTCTTCCCATCCTTCCTTAGCACATGTTCTATGCTTTCTATACTAAATAGAGGCATCTCTACAACTACAGTTCAATTGTAGTTTTTTAAATGTTCAAGGATTTTAACTGGAGCCTGAGTTTTGGTTTAGGACATGGGTGATGCTTTTTATACGTTATCCACCTTTTCCCTAAACTCAGAAGTCTTGCCCGACTCATAGAGGAATTACCCTTAACATTTCCGGTGTCCGGTGTTTCTATTTTAAAATTTGCCGATGATTCTGCTATTGTCAGTCTCCTCTCCAATGAGGAAAGTGATCATGGTCCTGTTGTGGATGATTTTGCACTCTGGTGTGGTGGGCATTCCTTCAACTAAATGTTGAAAAGACAAAGGATATGCAGATTGATTTTAGGCGTAAGTCATCAACTCCTCAGACCACTATTATAAATGGGAAGACGGTGGAATTTGTAGAAACATATAAGTATCTAGGCAGTTTGATCGACAATAAGTAAAATTTTAATTCGAACACTGAAATGCTTTGTAAAAGAGGCCAACAAAGACTGTTTTGTCTTCGCAAACTATCAACATTTTGTGTAGATAAGACTCTCATGACCCTTTTTTATAAATCAAACATCGAGTCTGTTTTAACATTCTCATTAATTTGGTACGAGTTTGGTTCTAACTCAGTGGCTGTAAGTGGGTTAGGAATAGGATTTCAAGTGATTTTGAAAAAATGGTCAAAAAAGAAAATCACATACCCCACCTTTAAGTTTGTAATGACATTTTGTACTTTGATGTATTGTAATCATAATTGTAATCATTGAAAAACAATGTTTATTTTTTGCCTCCAAGTTAAAACCAAAAAATGTTTATTTTTTGCCTCCAAATAAGCTAGCAACAGTTTTGTTACATTTTGTTTTTTGGTTTATCTTTTAAAAACTTAATCTGATTAATCATAATCATATACCCATTTGCACTTGCTTTTCTGTCAGAACCCACAACCTCCTTTGAGGTTGTTTGGTTTCTACCCTACAATTCTGTTTCTGCCCTTCAAAAAAAGTGGCTGGAAGTGAAGTGGAGCTTTTCAGGAGTCGAGTGATTTAATTGACAAAAGGCTTGTAAATGAGCTAATACACGCTCATAGCTATCGACCTGATCCCAGGCTGGCGGGACCGGGGCTCCTGGGGTATGCTGGTGTCTCTTCTTCTTACTGGCACTCCAGAGATGTTTATTTTTAAAGCCCTCCTGACAACCTCTAGCCTGATCAACCAGGGATGGCATGCAACACATTTAAAATACGTGCAGCAGTGGAATTCTCTGACTCAAACACACATGCAGGCGTACATATAACTCACAACTTCAACACACAACACAAACTCACTCTTACACTCCCACGTTGCTCTCGTTTCAGCCCTCTCACTTCTTAGGACTCCCTTCGGTCCCTTTATGACCTTTAATTTTTTCATCCAGTTAAAGACCCTGGAAATCAGAATTTGTGCTTTTTGGCTGTTAGTCCATGTATATTCCATAGCGTTCTCATAAAAGTTGATTATATTTAATAAAAGATTCTACTAATATTCTACTCCCTTAGCACTTTGCTCACATGATCTGGTGTTTTCTTCATCCCAGAACAGCTCTGTTTATAGTGAATGCAGTGAAATCAATCTACGTATGTGCTATCAGTTCTCTTATGAGAGGTTCTCTCGTACAGCGTAATATCTTACGCTAGGGGAAAACCTCTTTTCCACGAGATATTGAAGCCAAAAATTATCCTTAATTTTGAATTAATGTAAAACGCGTTGCGGCAGCATGCAGACATAGGCAAGACGGCTCGCGTGCCTATTGGCTGTCCTGCGGCAACTGCAGCAGCCTATCGAGAGAGGCCCTGGGTGACGTCAGATCCAATGGGGGCGCTTCGCGTCCACTACGTCACATCCTGCCGAGACAGGCGTGGCCTGGGCCTATAAATACAGCTCGATGGGCTGATATAATCTGATTTTTCATCTCTTCAGCGAAGCTCACGCATCGCTGGATCCGGAGTAAAGAAGCCACGCCGTCTGAGAAAAAGCCTTCTGCGGGACGAGCCTTTGCATCTGAAGCCGCTGGCCTTCATCTCGCCGCCTTCAGTCGCCGTACCTGCTACGCTTTCCGGCATTTATATCCTTTTACTCTGCCAAGTGTTTGTTCACCACTGCGACTCACACTCTCTCTATCTAAAAGAGCAGCGTCTTTTTAAAGATGCCTCGTTCCTGTGGCTCGTGCCGAGCCGCACTCAGCGACAGGGACCACCATGTCATCTGCGTTTCCTGCCTGGGTAAGGATCATGCAGCTCTCGCGTTCACTGACGGCGGCTGCCATCATTGCGAGCTATTGCCCATGGTGACTCTGAGGACTCGCCTGGCATTTTTCTCAGAGTTTGCACCTTCCGCCCGCTATAGTGCCGCGCCGTAAAAAGCGCCGTACTCAGCGGGTCCCCAAGCCTTCTCCAGCCTGCGAAAGCTCGCCGGTTCGCCTGCCAGCTTCACTCGAGTCGCTCACCGACGGACAACTGCTGCCTTCCGCCACCGCTTCCGCCATTGATGACTACGAGATAGCTGCATTTGTAGAGGAGGCCAGCTGCTCTATCCTGGCGTCAGACAGTGAGGATTGGGCGAGCTGTGTAGCCGCTGTGACCCCCTGCCCGCGAGTCTTCAGGGAAACGGGCCAGCATCGAATCCGAGCTGATGCGTCTGTGGCGAGCCTCGGCCTTGAGTGGGCGGCGCCCATGTAGCCCGCGCACAACCAACTGGTTGGATGTTTCCTGCAAAGGGACCGTGTTCCACCTCCAGGCCCGCGCCTTTTCTTCCTGAACTTCATGAAGAAGTCGCGAAGTCTTGGAACGCCCCCTTGTCAGCCAGAATGCATACCTCTGTCTCAGTAGCATTCTCCGTGGTGGACAGTGCTAAAGATAGAGGATACCACACTCTTCCTCCAGTAGAAGAAGCTGTAGCGGCCCATCTTTGCCTGCCCTCTGCTGGACGGCGAGCTATGATGGCGCTACCTTCTAAAGCTGCCTGCCGCTGGGCAGGCTGTATCGGCATTACACTCGATGGCCGTACTGCAGATCTTCCAAGCCGACCTTCTCCGAAAAGTGGATGAGGAAGGACCGGAAGCTATCAGCGTGCCGGATTTAAAGAGCGCTACGGACCTGGCTCTTCGCGCCGCGAAATCTGCTGCACAGGCCATTGGGCGGAACATGGCTTCTCTCACCGTTGTTGAGAGACACCTATGGCTGACATAATCTGAGATGCCGGACTCGGAGCGCTCCGCGTTCCTCGATGCTCCCATCTCCCCAGCTGGCCTCTTTGGCCTCCTCCGCGTGGGCCCCGGCAAAAGATTGAGATAAAGCCAGAGGCCTCAAAGTCTTCCTAGCCCTCCTAGGAAAACGACGGTGTTTAAGTCTCGCGCGGCCAGACTTCCATCGAAACTTTTTGCTCGTTCAGTTCCAGAAAATGCGACTGTTCCAGTGTGTTTTGCAGTAAACAAGCCGGTACCACGGCCCGCTTGCCTGCACGCAAATGCCGTTTTCATGGCGACCCAGATAAATCACAAAGAATGTAATTTCTGGTATTCCGGCCACGGCCGATGGTGTTATGAGTGTAATAAAAATGCCTACGACCCAGTGTTCATTCCTACACACAAGCACAGCCCACCACAGTACAGGGCTCACACAAATAAAATCGACTCATGTCGATTGTGCATTAAATGTAGTGAATGTGCCCACAACAATGTTGCGGCCAGAGCCCAGATCTCATTCTACCCCTAGCTATTCATGCAAATGCATGGGCAAAGCTTCCCGCGGTATCAGAATGGGTGCTGAACATTATAAAAAGAGGCTATTCGCTGCAGTTCGCTCATCTATTTCGAGCCGAAATAGCGAAACTATTGACCAAAGGGGCCATAGAGCCTTTATCTCAAGCTCAGAGCGAAGGGGGTCTATACAGCAGATATTTTCTGGTACCGAAAAAAGTCGGGGGTCTCAGAACCATTCTAGATCTAAGACAGCTGAACAAAGTGCTTGTGAAACGCCAGTTCAGAAGGCTCACAACTAGGAAAATCCTTGCGCAGATTTGCCAAGAGGACTGGTTTATGTCAATAGATCTGAAGGACGCGTATTTCCAAATACAAATAGCGTCAAGTCACAGGCGATTCTTGAGGTTCGCCTTCGAGGGCCAGGCATATCAATACACAGTCCTACCGTTCGGCCTGTCCCTAGCACCCCCTACATTTACAATGTGCATGGAAGCGGCTCTCGCACCCCTGAAACTTCGGGGCATGTGAGTTTTGAACTACTTGGACGATTGGCTGATTCTAGCTCGATCACACTCAGAGCTCATAGAACACAGGACCATATTACTCGAACATCTCGAGAATCTAGGTCTCAAAGTCAATTGGCGAAAAGTTCGCTGTCTCCCAGTCAGAGAATATCTTTTCTGGGCACAGAACTGGACTTGCTGTCTATGACAGCGCGACTGTCGCCAGAGCGCAGACTGAACATTCAGGGCATCACAAAATCCTTCCGCTGTGGCACTATAGTCCCGCTCAAAAGGTTTCAGAAAATGCTGGGTCTCATGGCCTCAGCATCTTCAGTACTACAGTTGGGTCTGCTTTGCATGCGCCTGCTGCAGTTATGGCTAAAAGCGCGAGTACCACCTCGGGCATGGGCCTACGGTCTGTTTCGCCTCAAGGTCGATCAGAAATGCGTCACAGCTCTGAAACCGTGGAGAGCAATCGACCTGCGGACTTCCTCGAGTGTGAAGGTGGTGTCCATGGACGCCTCCACCTCGGGATGGGAAGCGCTGATCGGAATGGGGAGCGCTGCTCGAGGGCAGACCAATCTTTGGCCAGTGGTCAGAACGGGAAAAGCTTCTACACATAAACTGTCTGGAAATGATGCCAGTCAACAAGGCGTTTTTGTCCCCAGATAAAAAAAATCACCACGTCTTGGTCTGCTCGGACAACATGTGGTGGCCTATATAAATCGCCAGGGTGGCATCAGGTCCCGAAACCTTTACAGGCTGACAGAACACCTCCTGGTCTGGGCTCAGCACAATCTGCACTCATTGAGAGCAGCACATGTGCCGAAGTTTTTCTCCAAGAGCAGGGATGCGCTGGCCCACGTCTGGCCCCGCTGCCCACTCTATCCCTTTCCCCCCGTCTCGCTCCTGCCTCAGGTATTGGAACGAATCAGGGAAAACGGATGGTCAGTGCAACTTGTGGCTCTGCTCTGGAAAAACCAGGCTTGGTTGCCAGTTCTGATGCAGCTGACAAGCACTGCCCCATGGCCAATACCAATGAGGAAGGACCTCCTCTCTCAAGCCAAGGGCTCGTTTTGGCATCCTTGCCCGGAGCTGTGGTCCACACATGCATGGGCCATCAACGGGTACCCGCTAACCTCCCGGAGGGAGTGTTAAACATGATCACGCGGGCTAGAGCCCCGTCTACTAGACGACTCTATTCCTCAAAATGGTCTGTGTTTTCTGGCTGGTGCAAAGCTCGAGGCTTTTCACCCATAGACTGTCGGGTTATGGAAGTTCTCTCCTTCCTTCAAGAGCTACTGGATAAGGACAGAACCTAATCCACGCTAAAGGTTTATGTGGCGGCCATAGCAGCGTTTGCTAAACCAGCTACTGGTCAGTCACTGGGGAAGAACGATCTAGTCATCCACTTCCTTAAGGGAGCTAAGAGGCTGAATCCTCCCAGACCCCCTTCAGTCCCCATGTGGGACCTTTCGACGGTTTTGGAAGCCATGAAAGGTGCCCCGTTTGAGCCAATCCATTTATCAGACATGAAACATTTGTTGTTCAAGACAGTGTTTCTTATGGCTCTTGCTTCAGTGAAGTGCATAGGGGATTTACAAGCGCTCTCAGTAAGCGTGACGTGTATGGAGTTTGGGCCAAATGACTCGAAAGTCATACTCAAACCAAGACACGGGTACGTGCTTAAATCCCACAACACACCGTTCAGGGCTCAGGTTATTTCCCTGTCTGCCCTGCCGGTTTACAACGAGGAAAAGGACGTGAGCTTCCTTTGGCCAGTCAGGGCATTAAGAGCTTATGTGTCTCGCTCGTCTGTTTTCAGACAGACTGAGCAGCTCTTCGTTTCGTTCAGCGGACGTACTAAGGGACTAGCCGAATCGAAACAGAGCCTATCCAGATGGATAGTTGATGCTATAGTGCTGGCCTACACTTCTAAAGGCTTGCAGTGTCCTTTGGGTGTCAGAGCACACTCCACAAGAGAAGTGGCCTCGTCGTGGGCTTGGTATAGCGGGATTACCTTGCAGGATATCTGTATGGCGGCAGGCTGGGCCTCCCCGTCTACATTTATAAGGTTTTATAACCTAGAGGTTCCCACCTTACAGGCTAAACTACTTTCGGTCTAAAGATCAGTACTGTCTGCCCCGTTGCTTCGGCTCAGAATACTGCCAATGAGTAAGACCCATACTGTTACCCAGTTCAGGCCGAACATTTTCACCCTGACTGTGTGGAACACTGTTGATGTGATTAGCTCTAAAGATCAGTACTGTCTGCCCCGTTGCTTCGGCTCAGAATACTGCCAATGAGTAAGACCCATACTGTTACCCAGTTCAGGCCGAACATTTTCACCCTGACTGTGTGGAACACTGTTGATGTGATTAGCTCCCTTAGGATGCTACTTATTGGAAATGACGCTTATTGCCTCTCTTCTCAGACTCTCTGTGAGTCCCTGGTGTTTACGCACTATATGAGCCCCGGGCACCTGCCCTTGGGACTTTGGTGTTGGATCCCAGTACCCACAGCGTTTTACACTGTGTTCCCCTAGCGTCAGATATTACGCAGTACGAGAGAACCTCTCGTAAGAGAACATACTCGGTTACTAACGTAACCTCGGTTTTCTCTAGAAGAGGGAACGAGTGCTGCGAATCTTTGCCGTGCATGCTCTGGTTCGCTTCGGCGATGAAAAACCAGATTATATCAGCCAATCGAGCTGTATTTATAGGCCCAGGCCACGCCCGTCTCGGCTGGACGTGCTGTAGTGGGCGCAAAGCGAAAAGTAATGTTTTATTAAAATTTCATGTCAAGAATTTTCAGTTAGGTTTTTTGGTATACTGATAAGCTTTATAAAAGAGTGAATTCACAAATATGTCATTGTTAAATTTGCAAAATATGTACAAAAAATCGAAATGCAAAAAAATCACAAGCTATCATGCCAACCGAAATGATGATTGTGCTTGACCAAATGTCTGACGGGGGTCAACAAACAGTGTGTAATGACGGGATGGAGCTGACACCACAGGAATGTGGTCGAAAGCCCTTGAGAGGCAGGCTCTTAATGATGTTTATACACTGCTGCTCTGACCACTGCAGGAGCACAGGCAAAGACCAATGGGAGCAATGTGAACTCACTAGCAGCCTTTATCGCACTGCTACGCTTGCCACACTAATGCCTGTCACCTTGACAGGAGCCATTTGGCAGCTCAGACCTGGAGCCTGAAATGAGTGAGAGGGTGTGTGTGTGTGTGTGTGTGTGTGTGTGCACCTGCATGTATGTCGAAGACCCCAAGAAATCGCTTGATAGCAAATTGTTTTTCCTGACTTTCCGACTTGACTTGACTTTGCTTTGACTTGTACCTGGGCTCAAACGTCTTTTTATATTATTATCCATAAAACAGTAATATATTACCATTGTAATACAACTGCACTGTAAAATAAATGTGAAAGAAAAATTTAAATATATAATTTTATTTTACAGTACAGTAGGAAAAATACAATACTATTATTCTTAATTTATACTTAATTTATTCACTTGCACACTCTTATATTTTTATTTGAGGAAAACTTTTTTTGTTTTGCAAACAAGTTTACAAAGAAAACTTTTTTTTGTGCAAACAGGTTTACAAAGGTGTCTCATTACAAACCTAGTGAAATGCTGTAATCTGTCAACAAACATGTTGAAAAATATAGCTGCAAGCAGCAATACGGGGCCAAGCCGCTGAAGGGGCTGTAGCGCAATACGGAGCCAGAAGAGCAAATACAGCAGAAATAGAATGTACATGAAGAACCGATAGGTTCAGAAGTACTTATGGATGAAATCAAAACAAGCCGCTTTAGCGCAATAAATTAGTACAATGCTTGAATCAACACAATTTTTATACTCATCCAACACGGGGTTCGAACCCACAACTGGAACGGCTTGGGATTTAGTAACACATGGTTTAGCAGACTGCGCCACTCAGAGTACGTACAATCACAAACTGCAGAGGAGAGGCTTCAGTGTAAGAATGAGCACACAAAAGCAGGTTAACCAGATTAGCATGCTAATGTAGCTTATGACGTGGTACATCCAATCCTGGCAAAATAGATATCCTAGGATTCGACATGACGCAAGGAATCGATAGACACCAATTTTATGATTTTGTGACAAACTGTTCACAAGTTACAGCCTCTGAACCAATGTTGGGTCGAACTTGTTAAATTTGCGACATCATAACTTTTTTTTTCCCCGGTATAGCAAAAAATATCGGGAACAGTACTTCTGTGCGGCTCGGTCCGAAGATCATTTGAGCAAATTTTGGACAATTTTGGACAAATTTTGGAGGAGGAGTAGCGAAAAAACTGTTTTACATTTGCTCCAATATGGCGGCCAGTCACATTGTTGAAAAATAGCATATGAGATATCATTGAAATCGGCATAAGCCAAGGAATATATGGACATAAAGATATCAAATTTCAAGCAATGTTAGCAAAAGTAATAAGCGTTTTTAAAAAAAAAAACAATGATATCTCTGGAACACTAGGTGGCGCTGTGATCAAACTTCTCAGGTACTTTCGGGCCATGCTAATGATGATCCATACCAAATTTGGTGAAGAAATTTCAAATAGTTTAAAAGATATTGCAAGTTATGACAAAATTCAAAATGGTGGACACGTGGTACATCCCATCATGGCAAAATTGATATCCACGGATTTGACAGGATGCAAGGAATCCAATGATACCACAATTATGATTTTCTGACAAACTGTTCAAAAGTTATTGGCCAAAATAGCAATTTTCATATCTCATGACCCGTAGGTGGCGCTATTCCCAACTTTGGCATGGAACCTCAACACATGCTTCCGATGAAGTGTACCAATTTTCGTTTCGATTGATCAAACTTTGGCTGAGATACAGCCTCTTAGCCAATTTTGGGTGGACCTCGTTAAAGTGTAAATTGCAGGTTAACCACCACAATCAACTAATGTGTAAATTAAAGTGCTCTATATATATATATATATATATATATATATATATATATATATATATATATATATATATATATATATATATATATATATATATATATATATATATATATATATATATATATATATATATTAAAAAAATTCTGTCTTAAAATGCATTAAAATAGCATTTATTTGGGTTTCTTCAAAGGTAGCGTGTTTTTTTACCGTAACTGGGTGATGACGTCATAAGAGGGAGTAGCAACCCGTACTCTGCTAGATTCCTACTGTTTGTGGCTTGACTATGGAGAAAAATGTGAGGAAAATGAGATTGAGGGTTTGCCAGGTTTCCTGGTGAGTAGCTAGAGCTAGCCTAGGTTAGCCTGGTGCTAGCCCGGATAACATTAGGGAAAAAGCCAAAGTCTTTTCAAAATCTTGCCGTCATGTGGAACAGCAAGGAGGGACAGCGACTGAAGACATTATTTACTTATATGGTGTTAGTGGTCCTAATCAGAGCTGTATATATGCACACTGCACAGGCACAATAGCGGTTTTGCTGGCATCTGTTGACAGAACGCGATATTGCCTGTGCTAAAACGCAACGAATTAGCAATGCTCATTGTCAGAAAGAAAAAAATAGATCGATGTCCCTATCGCTGTGTTTGACAGGTGTTTGTGTGGGCTATGCCACCCAATTGAATCAGCAGTGGAGAGTATGTGCTGCCGTGAGGTGAACGCGTTTTGGAGTTTAGTGGAGCAGCTCGACCCGCGACCGGCAAATCTGACGTGCCTCACGCAGCATCCTGGTTTTGACGCATGCTGCCTGAACCCGTTTGTTTTGCTCATAGCTTACTCTCATTTCAGGCAGGATCACGGTCCTCTTGAAGCCAGCACACACGAGTATGTTTACAATTCAGTAATTTAATTCATCACTTCTGAATCTTAAAAACGTTTCTACTGTATCCCTACCCCAAGGCAATACAGGTATACAGCATATAGGCAGGTTGTACGTTAGGCATATGGCATTCTGGGGAGGCACATATGGAAGCCGAGACCGTCCTGCCTGGTTTTAGCCATCCGACTTCACTTCCAAGCAGGTGCCTACAAAGGATTTGAATGGCCTTGTTTGGATGAGGATTAGCAGTTTTTTTTTTTTAGATTACATTTTTCAGTTTTTTAACAGTTTAGTGGTACATTTGTTTTGTTGTGAGCTTAGATCCCCAACCCCCTCAATGAAATAAATAACTGAATGTAAAAAACAGTATACAGAAGACATGAATTTCATTTCAATAAAATTAGTTTATAGGTTACTCGCATATGCACAAACACATGCAAAATTGCAGAATTGCAGTGACAGGATCCCACCACAGTAAAATTACAGAACAAACAGGAGAAGGCGCAACCAACCACTACAAGATTCTAAATTAAGCTTTTGCTGAAACGTGATTTCTGTGTCAGATAAAAGTTAACTGCTTCCTGTTTTGGAATTTGATTAAATGATTTGGAGATGGGGGCAGGCGCATTGCTACTCAAGGAAGCACTAGATTCTCGGAGAGCCTTAGGCGATCTGGTGTAGCCTTCTTGCAGAGATTGAATGAGTGCTGATGCATAACCTGGGGAAATAAAAAACATGTTGATCATATTCACTAGGGAATGGGATGCACGATATATCGACCACATATCGATATGGTGAGCCTTTTGTTTATGTATTCAGGCTATCAAAGCATATCAAAATTTGAATTTATATTTATAGGCCAATATATCGGTTAACCATATTGTAAAGTGTTACCGATTCAGAAGTCCTGTGAGGATAGATCAGTTGTTTTAACCATTCATTAGTGACGTGTCATTAGCGGACGTGTACGCAGTGTGGTTATCCCATCACATCAGTTAGGACATCGCACAAAATTTGTGTCAACAAATAGTTTATTTTTAGGATAGATTTTTTCGTTTATTGTAAGTGTGGTTTAGCAATGTCAGTTAAATGTGTTCGAAAATGTAATACCTTGTCAGATGACGTTTATTACTTTTTAATACTTTTTTAAAACTTTTTAATGGCTTAATTTTGGCTAATTTCATTTACTTCCTTTTAATACTTTTTACAACCCCATGGACACCCTGTTATCGGCTTTCAAATGTAAAGAATTATCGGTTATCAGCCAAAATTTTGATATCAGTGCATCCCTAATATTCACTGATTACTGAGGTCTCATACATATCCAAATATGATGGAAACTGCTTACCATATGAGGCCTTCTGTTTAATTGGCCGGACTACATGTTTACCTTTCCGGAACCTTGGGTATTGCGCGCCATATATTGCAACGCCATCAGTTGTTCGCGCAACTTCGCGGCTGCCATTATGGTTGTAGTGCAGAGCTGCCAACAGAAGTCTGAAGAAAATCACATAATGAGGGCATATTTTGAGATAGAAATATCAGGTGTCTGTATCATATGATAATATGACATGTAGTTACTCCATTGCGCAACACTGACCTACTGTACATCCCAAGGTAAGAAAACCCGGTATGTTTGGGAGCGAAGAGCAGGATGAGGGAGTGAAACGCCTCAAGGGAAAAGGTTTGGTGCTGTGGAGACAACTGCTTCACATCCTTCAGCAAGGATGCCTTTGTCACAACACTCTCCAGTTTTACTGCAACCGTTGAGCCTGTAGAAAAAAGAAGAAAAAAAAGTCCTAAACAAAACATTTTACCCTGGTAAAAATTTATTAAAATACAGGTTCCAGCAAAAAATCTCTCAGGTCACATCATCATAAAACCATATAGTACACATATTTCAGGGTGTATACCTGGTTCTAGCCATTCCTTTTTCCGCTGCTCCCCCTCAAGAGGTGGATGAGCACAACAGGGAAATGCAGGAGAAAAGCTGGCGCGAACCGGCGAGCTTTCGCTGGCTGGAGAAGGCTTGGGGACCAGTTGAGTACGGGGCTTTTTACGGCGCGGCACTATAGCGTGCGGAAGTTCAGACTCTGAGGACTCGCCTGGAATTTTTCTCCGCGTTACCATGGGCAATAGCTAGCAATGATGGCAGCCGCCGTCAGCGAGCGCGAGAGCTGCATGATCCTTACCCAGGCAGGAAACGCAGATGACATGGCAGTCCCCGTCGCTGAGTGGGGCTCGGCACGAGCCACAGGAACGAGGCATCTTTAAAAAGACGCTGCTCTTTTAGATAGTGAGAGTGTGAGTCGCAGCGGTGAACACACACTCGGCAGAGTAAAATGATATAAACGCCGGAAAGCGTAGCAGGCACGGCGACTGAAGGCGGCGAGATGAAGGCCAGCGGCTTCAGATGCAAAGGCTCGTCCCGCAGAAAGCTTTTTCTCAGACGGCGTGGCTTCTTCATTCCGGATCCAGCGATGCGATGCGTAAAAAATCAGATTATATCAGCCCATCGAGCTGTATTTATAGGCCCAGGCCACGCTTGTCTTGGCGGGACGTGACGTAGTGGACGCGAAGCGCCCCCATTGGATCTGACGTCACCAAGGGCCTCTCTCGATAAGCTGCTGCAGTTGCCGCAGGACAGCCAATAGGCACGTGAGCCGTCTTGCCTATATCTTTTAACGTCTTTTACATTAATTCAAAATTAAGGCAAATTTTTGGCTTCAATATCTCGTGGAAAAGAGGTTTTCCCCTAGCGTAAGATATTACGCAGTACGAGAAAACCTCACGTAAGAGAACTGGCAACAGTACGCCATTTAACCCTCTGAGGTCTAAGGGTTTTTGGGGTCCTTGAGGTGTTCTGACATGCTCTGACATTTGTGCTTTTTTCAGTTATTTATAAACATGTTAATGGCAAAGGTGTAAATTCACTCAATATAGCACAAACTGGGCTACCGTAATTTCTGAGCAACAATTATGAAACATGTTTGTATTTTTGAGAGAATATTGCTTATGCATGGTTATTGAAAAAACGAAAACTTAAAGTGTCTGAAATAAGGCCACAAAACACATACTAAATATGTGTCCACAAGACTTTTGACTAATGAGTGTTGTTGCCTAGAATTTTTGCTTCAAAATGATCTGAAAATCATCCTGCCTAATCATTTACACCAACACATACACTGATTTAAATTTTATTAGAGACCTTTTGTTTGGAAAGGCAATATGCGTGGAGGCGTGTTCACACCTGAGAAGACAAAGGCCGGATAATGTGCCACATAATGAGCTGCATATTAATTAGCCCTTTCACACAGGTGTGTCACAGGATCCCAAAGAATGCAAGGACAAAAGAAATTATCTATATAGCCTATACATATTTTACAATTAGAAATTGTAACCAATTACAAATAGGTTACAATTACAACAACAATTACAATTTTAACAATATTTCAAGTGTATTTCTTTGTAAAAAGTATACATTTTATCATACGTATTAAAAAAGGTAAGGATTCATTAGTTTGAATATTGGAACAAACACTATAATAACATCTTAGTTGATAATTCAATATACCTACTTTATTTTTGACAAAACATCATACTATAGTATATTTAACTATGAGCAGAAATTGGTGAACAAAAGCATACCTATTTAATGTGACAGTAGTCTTTTTTTACAGTCAAAACTTTATAATCTATCCAAAACTAATCACAAAATCGTGTCTAAACATTCATATTTAGTCTGTAATATATTGTGAATGATATATTAGTATGTACATGTGAATTTGCAGCTTGTTGCTTATACAGACATTTTATTTCAACATATTTCAGTCTATTTTTACTCATCTTAGTAGGCTATAGCAATATAGTTTGTATTTGTTCATGTAAACATAACGTTTACTAATGTAGGAGCGAGAGTGAATGAACAAGGCACAGACACGCGCTGTATAACTGTATTAAACAAAGCGCGCGCGCCTATGCCGTTCACTCATCATTTAGCCTACACACAGACACGCAATTCATATTTAAACAGTCTTTTTGCGGTTTACAGTCCGACACTATTCAGTATCATGATTAGAACAAAGCACTAGAATAAATGACTTACTACATCAGCTGGATCCGTTGCTCCTCGAAATGAAACTACCAGCACTTCTGGTACATTTCCCAGGGTTAGATAGTATTATTCCTCACAGCGAAAGGATACGCTGTGTACACAGCTGTACAAGATACTTACTAAACACGATGTGTTTTATAATCCAGCTAGTGAGAATTGGACCCTAAACTAAAGTTTGACCCATATTGCTCTATTAACTACCTATTAACTATGACTTTTGCCTCAAACTCCTTATTACTGTTTATTAATAGATAGTAAGGTAGTTGTTAAGTCCAGGTATTGGGTAGGATTAAGGGATATAGAATATGGTAATGCAGAAGAAGATTAATATGTGCTTTATGAGTACTAATAAACAGCCAATATCATAGTAATATGCATGCTAATAAGCAAACAGTTAATAGTGGGAATTGGACCCTAAACTAAAGTTTGACCCATATTGCAGAACGGTATCTAGGTAGAGTAGAAGCCCTTTAGTTTTCTGGCTGATGTGTTGATAATAAATAATCTATGTGTAGTCTGTACTCTAACGTGGGATTAGCCCTCACACCACGAGGGGAATTTACGGAGCCCTACCACATCTTGGTATGCAAATGAGTCTGGGCTTCTGCCAATTTGTGCTCTATTTTCCTCCCTCTCTTCCTTTCTCTCTTCCCCTCTCCAAAGAGAGGAGCGCAGCTGACAGCTCTGGCCACTCATCTGTTTAATCATTGGCACTGCATACATGCTGCTGAATAACGATGCTCGCTTCATGTCCAATTGTAACAGTGATTGAGAAATCGCTCTGTATTTTGAAAGTATAATGCTTGACAAATCAACACTACAAGAGAGCATCTCACAGCTGCATGGTGTTATCACACGCATCTTTGGTTTCTTGACATGTTTCGAAAGCTGAAGACTGACACATTTAATGAGCTTAGATGGTTATTAAGAAGTTTGATTGATATACTGCTAATTATAAGAATTGAAAGATGACTTGAAATTTGTGTTTGAAAAAATAAATACTGTCAGAGGCAGAGTATGTACTACTTGTGTCTTTACTGTTCTAAAAGTATGCATAAACTAAATGTTTGGGATCCGTATAAGACCCCCCTTCCAGATTTCTATTCTGGATCTGAACTTTCTATTCATTAAAGAATACTGAAAAAATATATATCAGTTTCCACAAAAATATTCGGTCGGGGTCGGGTCCGCCCAGACATCAACCTGAAGAAGCAGCAGTAAAGGCCAGAAGCAAGAGAGAGAGAGTCACTGTGAATTTGTCTCTAATAAAGCCTGAGAAAGGCCCCACCTCTCCGGGTTTGCTTGACCAATGAGAAGGGTGAAATTTCCAAGCGGGAAAATATCTTTTTGTTTGATTTATGAATGTTTGTTTTAAAGGAACATTTCACCCGTGGGAACATTAATCTTTATTGAAAGTGGGCCATATATGTAGTTGAAATTTCGAATTTGGTGCCTTCTTGATGAGGAAAGACAGAAAGTGACTTTAGGGCGCATTTGTATGAAAGACAACAACTCCTACAATGCACCACATTGCACAGCTCCGCAAGCCACTCCCACTTATCCAAAACGGCGCCTACGTGGTATCCGCCTATCAGAGAAATCACTCTTCTGTCTACAAGGCTAGCTACCACCAGAGCTTGAAATTCATTTCACACAAAATTTCTAGTTAGCTGGCGAACTCATTAGTGAATTACTCCTCATTTGTATTTCTTTTGAAAAATATTGAATTTTTTATATTATTAAAATTACTAATTATTATTATTTGTGAATTATTGCATGATACCGGGATGTTCAGTCAGAACATATGCTGTGCGGAACTAGGAAGGTTCACAACACAAACGTACGTGTCCTCGTCTGATTCAGTGTTTTCGTCCAGGAGAAATTGTCATTGTTGAAATTCTTTGCAGCAGACGGACTCTATCTCTGTGTCCGTAGGCTCACCGTGAGAGCACAAACACCACCAGTCCGCCACGAACATCTGATTCGAGCATCAGACTTTCGAAATCCTCTTCTTCCATATCATATTGAGTACATTTCACCATTGTCGTAACTTTACATCTGGCTCCACAGCGCCTGTTAGCTTAGCTTCCAAACAAGATGGAGGATATAGCTTTTAGTTTCAGAAAGTGAAGTCCCAGCCACTGATCTGTAGTGTGAGTGGGAGTGTAGTCTCAACCCCTCTACCAAGATATGGGACTTCCTGCTTAGAATGGCGCAAAAGGACGATTTATACATCATTATAAGCAGGAACTGCAACACTTAAATCCTTATTTCTCCCATCTCAGGGAAAAATTAGGGAATAATGCACGACCATTCAAAAATATGACTCGGTTTCTAACAATACAAAGCTTAATGCAAATGGGTGAAGTGTCCCTTTAAGCATGCTCATTTGCATGTACAGCTGGATTTGTTTCTGATGAAGAAACTAAGAAAGATTCTTGTAATACTAATATGTTGCACAGCTATCGACATATGTACACAATCATTTCGATCTTCAAAGTACCAATTTTTAAAGACCAAACATGGTATAGGTGACCATCAAATAAATGCAGCCTTGGTGAGGAAGGAAAGAGACTTCTTTTTAAAAAACGTACAAACCTTTGAACTAGTGTATGAAGTATGAATAAAATCTGGACATGCTACATTTGTCATGTTGGCATTATCATGTGACCTATGATGTCAGTCATGTAACTGCTCCATGTTATTTATGAATATAAGAACTCCTCTTTTATGGCCTCATGAGATAGTAAAGTGTCCATCGGAGGCACACTTCAGTCAAACAGTATAGAAGAACAAGATGCGAAACTCTGATGCTTTTTTTGGTAACAGCCACTAGGTGGCGCTTCTGTAGCGCGGCCGCCATTTTGGGGAGAAAATTCCAACTGGAGTTACTGGACAACAGCACAGATAACAGTGTTTTGAGGTAGTTTTTTCTTGCATTAGTGAGTATTTCCATTTTATGCAACTTTACACATTTACGACTATTATTAGTTACCAACTCCACTAGGCCAGAAATATATTTTGTACGTTTTAATTCCCTGAATCATGCTACAAACTCGATGATCTTATAGAACATGATGGATTGCTGTGCTGTTATCCTATAATTACCACTTTTGGACAGTGGCTGTGTTTTTTTGTTTACATAGTCTTGCTTTAACGCTCATTAATATAAGATAGTACTGCAAAAAAACAGTTTAATGTAAAGCTATTCTATTGCTGTTAAATAGGCTTTTTATTGTCCAACATTCCCAATTATCTGATATAGCATATCCTTTACTTAAATTTGTTGGTATTAATTCAGTTTGTAATGCTAATACTAAAGGTTTTGTGGGGAAAAAGTAGAAGACTTGTCCAAGTCTGTGAAATTAACTGTTAAAAGGGATTTAATGACCACTAGTGATTGTACGTGGATTTGATCTTTAATGTACTTTTTTTTTTAAATTACCAAGCAGCTGATTTTGCCATAGCGACAGTAAGAAGCTAGTGGATAGTGATGTGAACCTATAGCAGATAGCAGATAGCAGAGGACCTCCGCCGAAGTCCATTAATACCTAGACAATAGGGGTGGGCGCTATACCGGTATGAACGTGAATACCGGTATTATGTTGTGCCATGATATGGATTTTGCGATACCGAGGATACCGTATTCATAAATTCAAATTTTGCAGTTATAGCCTATTGTTTTGTTCAATTTGGTACTCTTTACAACTGTTAACACTATATGGGAATAATATCCTGCCATGATTCAAAACTGAAAATAAAGTTCTGAAAGGTTGAAAGTAAGTGTTTGAAAACTCAAAATCTTACAAAAAAAAGTTTTGCAAGATCGAAAAATAAGATTTGCAAGCTTGCAAAATGTAAAAAAAATAAATAAAAATATCTCTGCAAACATTGTTGTTTTTGAGATTTCCTTCTTCAGAACTGCAACATTTTTTTACGATGTTGCGCAAACAATTTTTCAGAGTTTCAAATTTGTCATTGTTCTCCCACTGTATTAGTTTGTTTTCCAGGTTTGAAACCTTGTAAATGGTGATCTGAAAACTGGTGTGCGAATGTGTAAAAAAAAGTTTTGAAACTCTGAAAAAAGACTTTTGCAGGCTTGCAAAGTGGTAAAAAAAAAGAAATCTCTGCAAACAGATTTTGTTTTTGAGTTTTCCTTCTTCAGAAGTGCAACACTCTTTTTTTACGGTGTTGTGCAATCATTTTTTCAGAGTTTCGAATTTGTCACTGTTCTCCCAGTGTATGCTATAGTTTGTTTTCCAGATTTGAAACCTTGTAAATGGTGATCTGAAAACTGGTGTGCGAATAGGTGAAAAAAAGTTTTGAAACTCTGAAAACTGAGGTTCGAAAGGGCGAAACTTATTACATTACATTACATTTGCACTCCTATTGCAGACTATTTTTTCACAGCTGAGTTTACAACACCCACTTTGCGGAGATACGCCCACACAGTTGCGAGCTTGCGACTCACGTGATTTGTGGCAGCGTTGTCACGCAGTTCTGCTCTGAAACTCTGAAACTCAGACTGAGCGAAAATGAAACTTCGCTACCTCGCAACTTAAAAAAAAAGCCTGGAGGGAGGGCCTTCTGCTCTTGGCCAATGCTTTGCTGTCTGCTGACGTACAGTCCAATCACAAGTCGTATTTACTGGAAAGGTGGGATTGACCGACTGCTCCGCCAATGACGAAAGCGTATGGGATGAATATAATATATTCATGCATTCTAAAAACGAGTCAATGAATGCACGCATGCAACCTGATCAACATCTTACTTGTTGCATGCGCAAATTCTGAGCTACATTAATACAAAATCGAGGTTTTGTATTAACAACTATGGCTCTAGTTGTACAAAATGCTGCACATTCATGTGATTCTGGATTTTGCACACACAAGTTGTATTGTATTAGTTTAAATGACGCACATTTATGAATTTGTCAAATGTGTAGTTGTAAATGTGTAGTTGTGCCCACATTAATAACTAGCACCAGGCCTATTCATTTATAGTTGTTTGTGTGTGGGTTGTGAAATGCTTAAAAACCGCGAAAGAAAGTCTCAAAATCCAAATGAATCAAATGAGATTGACTCAGAAAAGACGTCAATGAATGCACGCGCGTCACCTGATCCACACTTGCACGTCTTCTTTGTTGCATGCGCAAATGAAATTATGATACACTAATACAAAAGAAAACATTTGTATTCACGAAAATGTCTCTATTTGTACAAATTGCAAATCTTGTGCGATGTCCTAAACTGCCGAGATAATCACACAAGCGTGCCGTGGCTAAACGTCCACTAATGACACGTCCGATACGCAAACCAAACGAATGACTCATTTTAACCATTCACTTTAATGAATAGTTAAAACAACTGACCTGTCCAACACTGAACTCACGAGACCTCTGAATCGGTGTATAAAAAATCGATAACACTTATAGATTAGTTAACATTTACTATTAACAAACTGCACTTGCAGCATTGTTAATGTTAATGTCAATATTTAGAGAGTCTGTAGGCCTATAGGCCCACTATATGTGTTGTAGCCATTAAATAAGCGCATTTAGTTTCATTTTTGGTTAAAATATTATAATGTTATTTTTTTTTGCATCTATGCTGATTATGAAAATTGAACAGCATGATTAAAATAGTCTCTGGTAAGATGTGCAATATATCGGAAGATATGATGGGTCAGACATGATTTTGACCACTAAATTAAGTATTGTTTTGTAGAAAGCCTTTCTTTAAAGTGAATTTCGTTTTGTATAAATTGTATCTTAATTTTTAATAAATTTTTCATCAACCAACTGCCTGGATATATATTAAATAAGAAGCAAATGGCAGACAATATATTCATGGAGGCGCGATTGCATTGCACGTGAACTGGAGCTCATCTCATCATAAATTTTGCTCATTTAAATAATAGTGTGTGTGTATATGTGTGTATATATATATATATATATATATATATATATATATATATATATATATATACACACACACACACACACACACACACACATATATATATATATATATATATATATATATATATATATATATATATACATATACATATACATATATATATATATATATATATATATATATATATATATATATATATATATATATATATATATATATATATATATATATGTATATGTATATATACGCAGCTCCCCCTGTCAATGATCTAGCACCCCCTCAGCACCTGCGTTAAAAATTATCTGGCGCCGCCCCTGTTGAAAGGCCTTTGGTTGTGGATAGTAAAACATTTCTGCAACATTAATCAAGTTCATTGATAATTGTGCTTGCATGTGTTAATCATTTTGATACTATATTTTAATACAGCACTTTGGCCAACAACTGTTGTTTTTAAATGTGCTCTATAAATAAATATGACTTATATGAATACGTATCTCCGCAAAGTGGGTGTTGTAAACTCAGCTGTGAAAAAATAGTCTGCAATAGGAGTGCAAATGTAATGTAATGTAATAAGTTTCGCCCTTTCGAACCTCAGTTTTCAGAGTTTCAAAACTTTTTTTCACCTATTCGCACACCAGTTTTCAGATCACCATTTACAAGGTTTCACATCTGGAAAACAAACTATAGCATACACTGGGAGAACAGTGACAAATTCGAAACTCTGAAAAAATGATTGCACAACACCGTAAAAAAGAGTGTTGCACTTCTGAAGAAGGAAAACTCAAAAACAAAATTATGTTTGCAGAGATTTCATTTTTTTTTTTTACCACTTTGCAAGCCTGCAAAAGTATTTTTTCAGAGTTTCAAAACTTTTTTTTACACATTCGCACACCAGTTTTCAGATCACCATTTACAAGGTTTCAAACCTGGAAAACAAACTAATACAGTGGGAGAACAATGACAAATTTGAAACTCTGAAAAATTGTTTGCGAAAACTCGTAAAAAAAATGTTGCAGTTCTGAAGAAGGAAATCTCAAAAACAACATAATGTTTGCAGAGATATTTTGAATTTTTATTTACATTTTGCAAGCTTGCAAATCTTATTTTTCGATCTTGCAAAACTTTTTTTTGTAAGATTTTGAGTTTTCAAACACTTACTTTCAACCTTTCAGAACTTTATTTTCAGTTTTGAATCATGGCAGGATATTAATCCCATAACACTAATGACGATTCAGAATCGAATACGCTGTTTAAGGAAATGGCTGATTTGGCGCTTCATACGCGTGAAGTTGCTGAGGCGATTAACCGCTGGCCTGTGACGCGTTCAATGAAGGACCGTAACGTATAACACATCGCTAGTGCTAAGCGGCTGTTCATAAAGGATGCATCTTTTGCGGTGGAATGGGAAATAACTAGGTAATGAGACGCAAGTTTGACTTTTAACTTGAGCGCAGCATTTTTAGAGTGCCGTTTCATTTCCGAGACGCGGGTGCAACACCAAAACAAGTTCGTCAAGCACAAAAAAACGTTAAAGTTCTAGGCTACTGTATGTTTGAGATGTCATGTTTTCATGACGGTTGAAAGACTGAAAGCTGCTATTATTATCTTTGTTTTTACAAAACATTTACTGCTAATAATATTATCCACGTGGAGACATTTCCCCGCAATGTAACGTTAGGCTATGAATAACAGGAGGACACGACACACACATAAGCGCGCACATACACACGACACACACATAAGCACGCGCATACACACACTGGTCTATCTTTGTGGGGACTCTCCTTAGACGTAATGGGTTTTATACTGTACAAACTGTAGGCCTTTATTCTGTCTCCTTACACTAATGAATTAGTTTGTATGAACATTTTCATTGTTTTTTCTTGTATAGCTACTTTTAAGTTCTATTTATTTGGTGCTTTGTTCAATCTCAAACCATTATTTTATTTTTATTATTAAGATGTCTGCACAAGAGTTAAAGGAATTGTAGGTAGGAATTGTATAAAAAAAACCTTTTTCCAAATTTGTTTAAACTTTCTGTATATATCAATGCATAATTAAAATGTAAGTACTCTGAAAAAGAAAGTATAAAAATAGAGTGTCTGTAGACCTCTCACGACTGTTTTAAAGACAGCTCATTATTTCCATTCACTCCACCCCCTCCCTTCTGGGCTCCTTCCAAAGCCACGCCTCCAAAACACATGAACGCGCGACTCCGACCGCTGAGCTGAAGACGCATTATTTACCTGAGACGAGCGGAGAGGAAGGAGCGCAGTGCATGTAGTGACATCATGTCAGAATCACATGTAATAAAAAAATCTAACTTTATCATTATGAAGATAAACAAATAAGATGTATTTTAGTACTCACTATCAGCATATTGATATTGGTAAAGTTTAAAATATATATTTATTGATTCGCTAACGAGCTAGTTATCTATAAGGCAAAGCTAAAAACAGGTTGCATGATACACGTTTTTCCATTGCCATCATTTACACTGTGATGAAGATGAATTTCGTGTAACATTCATAACATATATGGTGTTCTGCATGTAAGAGTTTATAATGAAAGCATTGTTGACTCTGATGAGGACTACACTCCAGAGACAAGTACCGCATCGTCAGGTCGAGGACAGATCCGGGGTCGAGGGATTTTTTGTTTAAAAACAAAACAAAGGCGAAAAACCGTGCAGGTAAACTTCCAGGTGAACATGGTAAAAGAGTTAGACAGAGGGTAAATATAATTCTAAGAAAAGTTCCTGGATGCGGCCTACTATCTGTTAAACATGTATTTAGTTATCTAAAGCAAAATTATGCACAATTCAACACTATAGCTATCATCTTGAGCTAGGCATATATATTATTTATCATTTCTAGTACGGCTCGCTAAGTAATGTTATGTTAGCTATATTAGGCAGCTACGTGTGCTAATGACACATGCTTCATGAAAACATAAAGAAAAAAATATGTATGATCAAAATACAAAAAGAAAGATTTACCTGTCCAGCAGAAATATAGCCATCCAGGCGTCACTTTTCAGCCCCTTGAGGTCTCTCAGTTCTCGCCATCGCTGGAAAGCCACGCCGATATTGGCATGCGTTTTATTTTGTTGTTTATCCAAAGACTTTTTGTTCATTACCTTTTCTAGTAACGTTACTGTCTTCCTTTTTTTGCCTGGTTTGCCTTCGCGAACTGCATATGTGAATTTTGATTGGTCTTTCTAATCTCTGCCATTGTTTTGCTATTCCTAGGTTCCGTGCCTCTTGAATTCCTCAAATCAAACGGATGCGCGCGCAAGTGGGCAGGTCCTGTGTGGCAAAAGGGTGGTTGCCATGGTTGCGAGAGAGTGACAGTCGCCTAAGCCAATTCTGTGTTTCGTCCCGAATGTAAATAATGAGCTGTGTTTAGTGCAGATTAAACGGTCTAGAGTCACTCGATTTTTATACTCTTTTTATCAGAGTACTTACATTTTAATTATGCATTGATATATACAGAAAGTTTAAACAAATTTGGAAAAAAGTGTTTATAAAATTCCTACCTACAATACCTTTAACTGTAATCTGTGCAAACATTAAACTTAAATTAAACGTCTCGCTTTGGTCTACACTGGAAGTGTTCTGCTCGCTCTGCTAAACCTAAACTATTACAACAGATATTCCCGGACACAGAGCACATCCGAAGAAGGCTCTCACTCAGAAATCGTTAAAGTCTTCATTCGCTGCCGGTTCTCATTATGACAAGACGAGCAAAAAGTGGAAAGACATAACAAGTGCATTCAGGCCTACCTCATGTCGCACGTTTGCACTTTTTGAGAAAAAAAATGGCACAATAAAATAAAATAAAAACATTTCAGGTCTATGTCCAATGAATGCCTCACCTTTTTCTAGTTATCTAGTGTTAAAATACATATGTTCCCTGTAATTTAACTAAGGTGTACTAAAATGTGATTCCAATTTTTTTTCTCATATCGCGATATAATATCGGTATCGTCCGGACAGTGAAAAATATGAATTTTTGCTCATATCGCCCACCCCTACTAGACAATGGACTCCTCGAAGGGCATTAACCTGCTTATACCATGGTCACTTGCCAAATAACACATTTTTAAAACATTAGTTTATATTTTAATTCGTTTTACATTCGAAATCTAAAGTTTTTACAAACAATGACTTGGTTTCCCTGGTTACGCCTGACGGTTTATTTAGCAACCGGAGATATTTATAGTTCGCTCATAACGGCTAAGATGTTTGTTTTGATACAATAAAATTGTACACAGATACTTTGACTGCCTGTTGCTATGGTTACTCACAGCTGATGTAGCCAGCGCATTTTATTTATTAATTTTGAACGGTAAACAGTCAGTTTCACCAGAACTCCTTTACTTAGGTGTCCTCTATCACTTTTTAATGGACACCCTGCAGCCAATCAGAATCGAGTATTCACCCAGACCATGGTATAAATAACAATAATGGATTTAACATCAAAACTTAACTTCTGATGCTAAAATGTATGCTTTTAATGTAACCTTTTAAGTACTTTGGTCAAGAATTATTTATGCAATTTTATATTATTTATTTGAAAAAATTAAAAGAGCAGTTTCATGTCTATCCTTGTATTGTACAACTGGTTGAGGTTGATATGGGATTTAGAAAGTAACTAGTTAAGTAATGCAATACTTTTTAGAGAGAGTAATTAGTATAGTAATTTCAACAATGTTGAAGATGTAATTAGTTGCTAATTAATAACTTTTAGAGTAACTTACCCAAAACTATATTCCAATGAGGAAAATTACTTTTTTCAAACAGTTCTCCCAGCTTTTCAAAAACACCAACCCTCAGATAGCCATGGCTCTCATAGGCCTCTCACTTTATATAAATATATAATAAAATGTAGAAATTATTGTGGCTTGCTAGACTTATAGTTGACTTTGCATATTAAACGGGGTTAAAGCTGTAGCATGTTAAAATATGTTCTTGTCTCTCAGTTTTTCGGTGGCTGGATTTTCAGTAGAAGCCACTCAGAGGTTGTCCTATGTCATCCCAACTGAACCACAGCAACCCAAAAAAGCCTTTTTATTTACTTGTGCAACGCTTCTAATTGCAGCTCCATACTCATTTATGAAAGTATACTGTGTTCTAAGGACTGTCTGTTAAGCTGTCAATCTATCACAGACGGCATTTCTATTTATTTCTCACCCTGTCTGTGTCTTTTTTTTTTTCTTTTTTTTTTTTTTGCTGCTGAATGTTGAAGGAATGTAGATCTCACAAAGAGCTGAAAGAGCAAAGTAAATAGTGCTGCTGCTGGTGGATTTGGGATGAACACCCACACACACAATGTTGTGTAGGCTCTGATTGTAAGCACATTGATCATGATACTTTACATTAAGAATGGCCTCATTACTTTGTAGATGCTGGCTAAAATGGAAGTGTGGTGAAGCGTGTACGGGTAACGGTAACTCAGCAAGAGCTGTTAAAGCCTGATGACAGCAATAGTGTAATCCATTTTTAGTTCTTTTTCTGTATGTGTGCATGTTTGTTTTGAAAAAGGCTAGATAAGTTAATATACAATGATTAACTGGGTTCTTTAAGTTAGCTGCAACATCTCATAATTGGGTGCACCATTTATTCCTTCCCTGCATTTTGTTTTTTCACCCATAGGGGTCAGTTTCACTCTCTGTAAGCTGTATTTTTTTCTTTATTAAGGATGCTGAATGGGCTGACAGTACTCTGGTCAGTGTTCTGTTTCTTTCAGCAGTGCCACAGTGCGTATCCCCAAATAAATCAATGTGTTTCCCTCTTGCTCCTGCTGTATTGTGGGAAGATAGATAGCAGGACCCTAATGATGTTTAACATCAGCTGGAGCTAATGGAGAGGATATACTCCAGCCATTTATTGAGATGGCTCTCTCTCCATTTTTCTCTCTCTCTCTCTCTCTCTCGTGCGCATGCGTGGGCGTTTGCTGAGTGAGTGCGGAGTGTTAATCAGAGCGTGATTGTGGAGTCCCTTCATTTTCAAAGGTCTGTTTTACTTGAGTGTTGTTTCGCTCACAGTTTTTACTGTGTATGGTCACAAAGCACTGGGGATATTGTGGTGAGAAAGGGGAGGTTTGGTTAGCCAGTTTTTAAACTGGCTGCCATGGCGAATGCGGAGACGGCGAGTTATGAGCAACTCACCCGGCAGCATGGAATAAAAGTGTCGGTTGGAGTTGAGTGCTCGGTCGAAGAATGTGTGTTATCGGTAGGAGCGGGGGTTGGTGTTGGTCACAGTAGTATTCGTCCGGCGTTGAGAATGAACGGTGCTGTGGTGATATTTTTAGGTACAACTGAAAAGTTTTCCCGGTATGAGAGGTATGGGAAAAATGCCATCCCCAATATGGCGGCGGCGTTGACGTACGCTCCAGCGGCCAATAGGGCGTCTATGTATTTATTATGTCTATGGTTTTAACCATTCATTAAAATGAATCGGTTCAAAGGAATCATTTGTAAGCGAATTGGACGTGTCATTATCGGATATGTTCGCGTTGTGTGATTATCCCGGCAGCTAGGACATCCCACAAGATTTGTGTCAACACAGAAAACATTTAGTCACTGGATAGGTTTTTTCGTTTATTTAAAGTGTGGTTTATGTCAGCTGAATGTGCGGAACGCTTTTCAGAGAAGATCAGGTATTTTAGCACAATTCACACCCAGCGGTAATTCAGGAAAAATATATATCCGAATGCTCCACATGAAACTATGGTCTTCCGACCTTTTACCATCGTGTCGATTTATTTTGATTAATATGTGACAAGGAGAGAGAGCAAGACAGCGCTTAGGAGACGGCAAAGCCTTGTTTATACTTTAGCCTGGCTCAGAAGAGAAAGAGTGCGCGCGCGCGACCGGGGCTCTCTCTCTCTCTCTGCTCGTTCTTCTGTTGCGCCCTGTCACACGCACTACTGTCGTCTACGTTACTCACAGATCAAATGAGACTATGGCAGGACAAAAATTCGCTTTGGAGCAGGAGCGTCGATAAGAGGACTCGTTAACGTAAACTCGTTACATTACTATTTTGGTATGAACATTCACCCGCCAGTGGGGCGGATAGCCTTTTGAGATTTACTCGCCAAACGGAAAATCTACCCGCATTTGGCGCAAGGCGGGTGTTAATTTCGGACCCTGCTTGCAGCTATGAGCATTTCGCAGATGACAGTCTGTTGATCGCATGAATGCAGTGATCTCATCATTGCAGCTCAACTTCAGCACTCTCACGAATACTTTCATCATAACTAACAGTTCAAACACGATTTAAATAGGAGTGTAGATAACGTTATTGATTATAATGGGAGTTTTGGCAAGAGCCCAGAACTCAGTCACTGATAAACTTGCGATGTGTGATTGACAGCTCCAGCGATTATATAGGGAGGGTTCTTTTATCACTTTCTGTATATAATTTAATCACAACTTAAATAACAGATTATTTTCATGCTTCTAACAGTGAAACAGTGTGAAGTTGATAATTTAGTCAGTGGCTTGATTTACTGACGCATAAAAACAGCAGCAATAAACAATTTTGAGACAAAGAACGTCTGACTGTACATAAATCATATCAGACATCACTGATCACAGACTAGGCATTAGTCTGTGATCAGTGACTAAACAGTTACTTACATGTTGTGGCGTTACTGTCGGGTCCATATCTTACAGTAAAAGATTGTTTGCAAAGCCTGCACCGATATGTGAAATTTACCAAGGAATCCAAAATGAAATATACAAAGAAACAAATCATGCTCTACAGAATCATTCACATACGTAGACTAACCATGTTCCGTACACTTTTCGCCTATCACCGCACGTCAGCGACCACTCCTCCGTTTCTGAGAGCAAGACTAGCATGTTTGTGTGATCATTCTCCGGGGGAATACCCATTGATTGGTCCACACTTTGATTGATGTCTTTTGGACCAATAGTTTTTGAGAAAAGTGGGGAAAACTACCTCCTCCACCTGTGTACGGAAGATGATAAGCGTTAACGATGTTCCGTACAGGCTTATAATGGTGTTCCGTACAGAGCGCATAACTTATTTTCAACGGCGAAAATGGAAAATTAACTGATCAACTGATCAATTTTAATGCTAAAATATTCAATCATGTAACAATTTATGTTAATATTAACTTAATTGACCCTTTATGAATATAAACAGCATCACTGCACTGCTGACAGACGTGCTGCCTTTTTTGCTGCCTGAGAGTGACGCCAAACGGTCATCTGCCGCAATCGTTTAAAAATTCCCTTTTCACAGCATTTAGTCAACAAAAGGGTAATATATTTAACAATTTGTGATCACATAATATTCATTTAATAAAGACTGTTATACTGGGAAAGCATAAATGAAATTCAAATGTACATTTTCACTGCTCTAGTTGTCTCCCCACCCAAGCCGCTGTCTGAAGTATAGCTTGCCCACGGGCCATTTTCAAGCAAATTGGGTGGACCTGGCAATCTTACTGAAATATCACTGGAACAAACAGCTGGAGTGTCTCTGTTTTGATCGGGGATGAAAGAGGGAGAAATGAAGACGACACAGATATGCATTTTGTATATGACCTAGAAGTATTTATTCAGCGATCGGCGGTTAAAGTTAATCTGTACGGAACATCGTTGTTGTACGGAACATGGTTAGGGTTAGTTGAACATAAATAACTACTTTCCTTGCATTAGGATCCTTTGGCTGGTAATGTTATTTTTAGTCCAGTTATCTTGTATCTCTCGTCTCTCCATCTCTTCTCGCTAACGCGCCAGTGTACGATGATGTAGAACTAGGCTTTGGTCTGATTCTGCAGAGACTGTCCTTCGTCACACTATTACATCATAATGTGACAAAATTCTAAACGAGTTGTCTTCTGAGCTTGGTTTCAATAAAAGCAGTTTTTTGGACTAACAATGAAGTTTTGAGTTCTGAACTGGTTTTTACAGTACAATGACCTCATACATGTCAAAAGATCAGTTAAATGTTGATTTCTCAATTCATGATCCCTTTAAGTTTTAAACTGTTTAGTACAATTTAAAATGACTGTTTTCTAGTTTAATATATTCTAAAACATAATTTATTCCTGTGATGGCAAAGCTGAATTTTTTAGCATCATTACTCCAGTCTTCAGTGTCATGCGATCCTTCAGAAATCATTCTAAAATGCTGATTTGGTACTCAGTTATTATTAATTATAATTGGTGTTCAATTATTGATAATGTTTCTCATTATTATCAATGTTGAAAATGCTTCATATTTTTGAGTAAACAGTGATATCGGTTTTCAGGATTCTTTGATTAGAAAGCTCAAAAGTACATAATTTGTTTGAAATAGAAATCTTTTGTAACATTAGCAATGTCTTTTGCGGTTAAATGACTGTTTTCCTATATTTTTGATCAAATAAATGTAGCCTTGTTGAGCATAAGAGACTTCTTTCAAAAACATCAAAACCTTAACTATTACAAACCATATTTGTAGAGTTATAGAATGCATGAATGACAGTCATTCTTGTCAGTCAGAGGGTGTATTTGAGTCTGATTGACTGTAATTACCAAATACTGTGCTCTGAAACGTACTCAAGCTCATAATAAAACAACAGTGTCACATTATTGTCCAGCGTCCTCCAGTAATGACTCCAACTGCTGTGTTGGCCTGTTAATCTGCATGTACTCCTATACTCCTATTCATTGGCCTATTTTGAAATCTCCATAAGAGAATTATTGAGTTATCTGCTGTTTCAGCAAATCTGACTTGTCAACTTTTATTAAATTCTACAATATCACAAATTAATGCGCAATTGCCAGACTTATGAAAGCCGGCAGGAGGAGATTTCTGCAGGCTGATCCAGATATTCAATGGCCTTTAACTTAGAAAGTTATACTGCACTGCAGATTAATTATGCACAACGAACTGGATACTTGCAAAGTGGGGCAATCGACAGTGCCATTAAGGCGTACTTATCGCTGAGACACTGAGCAAAGAGATATCTATGAGGCTGCTTTCTCCAACGGCAGGAGAGGAAGAGGAAAGAAACTCTTCAACTTTGTTACTGCTTCCTCTCATTCTCTCATACTGGAAGCGGAGGATGATGTTCGTACAGGCACACTTCCGCTAATCAGAGTGCCAGTGCACTGTGGCTCTAACAAGTGTTTTGAGTTGAAGTTGAAGGGAGAGAATCAGAAACCAAACGTAAACTAAGGAAATGGTGTTCCTAGCTTCGTTTTGCTCTGTTTTTCTTACTTGAACCGCTTTTACCGAAGCACGGTGCATTTCCCGTCGGTTTCCCCATCTTTCTCTCTCTGTATCTTTAGCTAACAGTACTTTCAGACTGTATCTGTCACTGCTGAATAAAAGCAGCACTCATTAACATTTCCTTCCTTGCTCAACTCTTATTACTCTGTGAGATGCTGTCTCAGGCCTCCACAAATGCAGATTTGACACGGTGCATTGTTTACATTGAGTTAGGAGACATCATTGGCAATCTCCAAATGAAGCTGTTTGGGTGCATATCATCGACGGATCAGTTCGGGTTTGGATCGCTTTGTGTGAGCTCTCTGTGAGTGTGTAAAACAGTGATTTAAATTTTAAAGGGGTCATATAATGCCATTTTGTACAAGTTAATATGAATGTTTAGGGTCTAAATGAAAACTTTGTAATATACTTTTATAAAAAATTCTCATTAGTATTTTAAGAAAACACTAATTTTACCTGGTCAAAAACAGCTGTTTTCAGCACGCCGTTTCAGTGCATATGCCTTTAAATGATAATGAGCTCGCTCACTCCGCCCCTCTGTTCTGCTGGCGTTTTGAGACAACGCACATGGAGTGTTGCCTTGACAACAGTTGAGGGTATAATTTGGAGAAAAAATGGCAGCGGGACGATCAGTTTGAACCATGGTTTGAACCATGAACCGTCAGAACACCGGAACAAGATGACGGCCGCAAAAAAGTTCGACAATTAAGGCTCGAACAGGACGTTTCTGAATGGTTGGTTAATAATGTCACTTTGATCTATCTTTGTATGTACTGGCAGGGTAGAGTAGTGAGATACGAACGCTGTGTGTTTACTGATGTATACGTTAGTTCATTGACAGATTGACGTTACAACTAATGGTCATGAAAAACTTTTTTTCGCGATTTGCAAAGATTAATATAAAAGTTAATAAAACTTAACACTTACTCCTGGAGGTGCAGAGGGAACATAAATAGTTGCTACCGATTCTTTTTTCAGGAGCAGCTTCTTAGCGAAACCAGCTCATACTGACCCTTGTTTATAAAGCAGTCTGGTGAGAAATGATTCGCGCAAACATGAAAGCATTGACGTTGATCGTGGGGAATATTCCCTTCAAAAACAAAACTCAGCCACTACGTCTTCAGCGGTTCGGATTTAGGAACATCAAAATGACTGCTGTGTTTGTTATTACACCCAAGAACAGAACACTACAATCGCTTAGACGCCATTCTGTTCCAGCGTATCAACAATGGCGGACTATGATGACAGCTCGCTCAGGTTGTGTTGAAACGGTGCTGTCAATCAACAATCGTGGGAGGGGCGTCCGACTGTGTGACATCACACAAGCGAACGGCTCGATTTGAGGCAGGGGAAAACATATAAGGAGATTAAAACAAAAACACTGGATGGATTTTTATCCATGGGATGAGTAGTTAATTCCCCTTTAATCAATGTCAACTGCACAGTCTTGTGCCTTTTGTCTTTTTCCAGATTTTCAAATACCTTAGAACTCTTTTTTTTAATGCAGAAAGAGAAAATGAAAATTGAAAATGAAAGTTGTGTGCACAAGAATGTTGCCATAGCAACAGTAACCTTCTCAAATTCTTTCAATTAGAATCAGAATGTGGATGATGCATTGATAAAACTTAAGTACTTCATTATTTAGCACTTTATTAAGCCACGTATTACAAAAATAAGCGGTGTTTTGTGACAACTGTGATAGAAAACGCAATATGATCCCCAACAGATTGTGCCAAATATTACCAATTCTTTTAAAAAAAGTTAACTGACCTCTGAAATATGATTTGTGCACAGGTCTGTGTGTGTAGGAAGGCCAGTGTTTAAACCTCTCTTGAGCAAACTGCTGTTTTGGTTCTCAGTCTGCCCGACAGCCTACAGTATTATAATTTATCATTATTTGTTAAATTCAATATTTTTGTTCTATTTGATTTGTGGAGGCTCCTTTGTTTACAATGGATGTGGATTGAAGAATAGTAGTGTTGGAGAGGGCTGGGTGAGAGTTCATGTGAGGTAAAGGACCGTGGCTAAGCCTCATTCCAGAGCTCATTAGAAATATCTGACTGTGTTGAATTCAGCGGTCGTGTCTCTTCGGTAATGCATAAGGTGGTCTCTGCAGATGCGAGAAACTAATATCTAAAAACACACACACACACAAATGCCTGGCATCTTTTGAAAAACTTGCGCTCTGTTGGAATTTGTATTTCATCCTCCTTCAACTAGAATGGTGGACTTCTGAGGAGGAACATGCCAAATTTGATTATGAGCTGAATTTGAGTGTTACGGTCTAAAAGTCTCTCTTTGGTCTCGTCAGTGGATAACGAATGAAAGCTGTTAAAGTCTGATGTTGAAGAAAGTGGAAGATGGAGAGGAAAACAGAAGGGTAGAGTTAGTTCAATGTGGATCACTGCCAGTATTAAACAATTAACATTATAATTTGTTTTTGTAATGTTGAAAGGTAATATAATTAACCAGTGAAACTAATCTCAGTTCCCTGCCAGACTGAAACGCTTCTGTAAATGATAATACCAGTTGGTCCAGTGGGCTCATGGGACTGGATAAATCTGCTTCCCCCTTTGCTCAGAACTGGCATCTATTCAGTCAGTCCTGTGTGTAGAGGGACCCATTGAAATACTTTCTGTAAGCCCATCTGTGTGTGTTTGAAGTGTTCAACACTGTTCTGTGACAAAGCACAAAGCTGCAGTTCTTGCCCTCTCACAGTGACCAGTGCGGTTTCACTGTGTATCACCACACCAGTCAGTCAAGATTAACCCACATCACCCTTGCCATCAGCTTTGAGCTTTATTTAAACCCTTTAACTCTGCCCTCTGTCCCACACTTTCCTTTTGAGCACAGAAACAGTTCTCCAAACTTAGAACAGACAAAATACTGTTATTTTTCTTCTCTTCAGCCAAGCACTTGTCTTGCAGCCATTTGGATTGCCACCTTCACAAAAGAAAGTATAAAATCCACATATAGTATGGTCACAAGTTGTATTTCTCAGGTTAAACACGTCTGTTTGTTTTACATCTGAGACATTTCACCCCCAAATCAAAGAAAAAATGAAAGTTTTTGACTATACTCTGCTCACTTGCACTGGTGCAAAGTACTGGCAACATGTGAGAAATGCCGGTATGCAAGAAAAAGTGAAGGTATGCTTAAGATTAAAATATAGAACTGCCGACCCATTTCGAGCACTGATCATGTTACAATGCAAAATAAATGATAATCTTCTTACGTTTTTAACTAAATATTTTTAAATAATAATATTTAAAGTATGATATATAATTGAAATGTATTATTTCAAATGATTGTTTATTTGAAAAAAATTTTTTTTGGGTGTGAAATATGTCTGACCATGTTATTGAGATTTTGTGAGAATCACTCCACTCACCTCCAGTTGGAGGGGTTCATTTCACATATGGGCCAATGAGGTTTTTGTCTGGCTGCTGGTGTCTGGTCTACATGCATGAGCAGCTCCCAGTTGCTTACCAGACTGTAACAATGTTTGCCAGGGCTTCTGCCCCCTCTCTGCTCCATCTCTGTTAGTGGGCTGTCATTTTAACAATACTTGGTCAGACCGTCAGAGCAACTGACTCTAATTGATTGATGCCTCATAAATGTTGTGCCCTCCCCCACTTCCTGAATCCGTTCCACCCAGCGGCACTGATTTCTCAACGTCTTTTTCACCCGTCACATTTCTGCTCACATACCCATGTAAGGAAGTGTGGAGGAAGTCTCAGTTCTCCTCAGGCTTAACCTTTGAGCCGAGGAATATGTGTGTGTGAGTTAATGTGTGTGTACATCAATGCACCCCAGTGGAGAAGAATTCTTCAAGTCTGAATTTTCATTTAGTTTTGTTGCCCAAAAATAACATGAGGGACCACAGACTAGTAGAAGAATGCTGCTCTGTGTGTACGGTGCTTGAAACTTAAGCTTCCTCTGTCGACCGGGCCTCATATTTCTCTTTCTTGGCTTATGAAAACCTCTCATTCGATCTTTGAATAATGCACAATTGCAAATAACTACATATAACACTAAAACCAAAAGATTAAATTTGTTCTTTGCATTTTGGCTAAAATCATCCGCCCTGGCGTGGTCTTTTTCTCATCTCTGAAAGAAGCAACGTTTTCATTGAATAAAATTAAATGGCTCTGTTATCAAAATATCACTCTAAATGTTTCAAATAGCAGCAATTTTTAGACATTTGAGATGGTATTGAGATTATATACTGTATATTGTGCGGCAATCTGTGAACAAGGGCCCTGTTGTTCCTGTTGCTTATATCCTTTATTATTATCGCTGGCATTGTAAATGTCATCACATTTAAACAAAGGTGGCATTTTTATCTTTAACTGTAAATGAGATCATTTTTTGTCTGAGTTGCTTCCCAGAATGCAAGACACTTAATACTCTTTCATTTGGCATTGTGGGAGATTGAAAGTCAGGAATTAAATGATTTGGTTCAGCTCTAAAATGCTGTTTCTCTTTTAATCTGTACAACTGCAGACCATGCTTGAGCTTAGCAGAAGTGCATGATCCACCCTCTGTCCACTTTGCATGTGTTTAGAACTGATCTGATGACCCAATAAGCTTGTTTGAGGTTTGCAGCACAGCAGAATGTCTGTCCTATTGACACACATTCTGTAGTTCAGAGCTGGAGCAGCTAACATGTTATCTCATACACTGCCTGACCTACCAATATGCAACACAAATTAAATTCTCACAGACTACAGATCAACAGGAAGTCATCAACTGCATTGCATGTGTCTTTATGAGTCAATAAATATGTGCCAGAATAGATTGTATTGAGTGGACTTGTGTTAATTGCCCACAGTCTACAATCTTTAGCTTGTACTAAATGAAGAACTGACAATGTACACTTAATAAAGGAATCTTCAGTAATTTATACTGTAACTCAATGAATCCATTTAATCTCTGCAATTAAAAAAAAAACATAATTTTCCTGTCTGTATGAATGTAAATGTAAATGTGTCATCTGGCCTTTCTGGCTCTCCCCACTTCACATTTCTAAAAGGACGTTTCTTGGGAACGAACTCAAGAATTAATAATAAGTTAGATTTGTCTGGATATCCAAAGTACTCTATCTAATGCGACTCTGATAAACCAGTACTCTATATAAATATATTAAAAAGTCTCGCTTATTATATGGCTTTATCAAATAAATAAATAAGTGGACATGGATTATTGATTTGAAATTTGAATTTATTATGTGAAAAATAAAGAAAGGATGCAGAGTGACTTGAAGCTATATTGGTTGCTAAGGACTGTGCTCATTTATATAGTTTAGCGTAGAGAGCTCTATTGGGATTGGGATCCCATGGGACCCACCGTAAATCTCGCGGGAGTTTGCTGCGGGTGGGAGTGGGCGGTCAGAAAATACAGCGTGGGTCCTGTGGTCCCGCGATGTGCCGTGTAACAAGAAAGGAGTCAACAAATGAAGTTCGCTGCAATCGATCAGTAACATTCTCTTCCTCCATAGCAGGCTAGGCAAAGTGATTCATTATTGGTTTAATTTGTTAAATATGTTTAATGTTTATTAGTAATATTTAGCCCTATTTTCTTTTTGCTATATGTTGATTAGCTAGGCTACATAAACACCTGTGATATAGGTGAGATTTATATTTCCTATTTATTTTATTTTTTATTTTATTTGTTTTATATTTAATTTGTTAAAAAAAAAAATATATATAAATAATTCATTTAAATATTGTGCCGTGTTAGCTTACCAGAGTTGATCTGTTATGGTTAAGTGTGTGAGTGTTTTTTTTTTAGGCTCCACTATTTTTGTTTTAACAGTTAGAGTTTTATAAGGCTAATAAAAAGCTGGCCGAATATGTTGGCATTACTTTATCTTATAATCAAACGCAATGTTTTATTTCTGTTATTCTGAACATTTAGCTTAGCCCTAATGTTTGTGTAATTTTTTCACAGTTTCTACAAGCTGTAACATAATGTTTACCGGTGCAGACAGGAGTAGATACAAACATTGCAGGAGCGGGCGGTAATGGTCAGAATTCAGCAGGAGCGGGATTAAGAAAAGTTTAGCGCATATTAAACATTAGCATATTGGCGTTTTTGACCGCAAACATGCTGCAATCCAATCAGAATGAAGTAATCCAGAAAGTAATAATGTGTTTAACCTATCTGGATAGTGTGAATGAAGCTGGGTACTTGTCTTTAAACATCCCTTATAATGAGGAAGGAAATTATCCTCTGGAGCAACATCAAGATGTTATCGTGTTGTGTATCTCACATACACCATTAGTCCAAAACAAATAGATGGTCTGCTCAAGTAATGCAGGGTAAATTAAATCCAGAGACATGGGGATATTAATTACGGTTTTGTGAAAACCCAGAGAGGGAATCAGTCTTAATCGTTGTGTCTTCTATTTTGTGTTTCAGGTGTAAATGAGGAGCTCTTTTCCAAAACACGATAAACGCCATTTAAAAAAAAAAATTTGTTTGTCATGACATTTTGCTGTGTTCTGAACCTATTCACTGCTCCATCAATGTTTCATGCCAAATCGCTATATTTCCTTGTTTAAAATGTACTGCAAGATGCAGTTCTTTTCCAAACCGCGAGAAGCGCCAAACCTATTTTTAGCCTAAACGCGATAAATCCTCTCTCGACAAATCAGAATTCAGTGAGCGTTCTACGCAATCCAACATCGGCGCGCTGAACAGAGGTTTGTTTATGTTCATTCATTCCTCAAAATGAGTGCTTTAAACGGTGATAACACTTTTGATGTGAGACTTTCCAGTGAGACCTATACACCTGGGGTAGATGCTGCTGCCAAAGGTTTCTGTTTATAATTTCTGCCAAAAATGGCATTCGACAATCAAGGAGCAAAAGTAGAATATCGTTCGAAAATCGAAATTTTTGTTTTATTTTTATTAATCAACTGTTTTCTGTGTCAGTGTCTGCAAAGATGAAATTGACGATCAGCATCTCTGTAGTGAACGCGCCTAGAGAGAAATGCATGTAATGGATTACATAATCAGAGAGTATGCTATTTATTTTCGTTTTTAATTGTTTCGTTTAAAGACATTTCAAGCTTTCTATACGCTGAATTTCGGTTAATTTATAATGAGATGCGCGCACCAGTTCACGTGCAATGCAAGTGACCACGCCGGCGCCTCCTTGTCATGATTATATTGTCTATTTGCTTCTTATTTAAAAAATCCAGGCAATTGGTTGATGAAAAAATTATTAAAATTAAGATACAATTTATACAAAACGAAATGAACTTTAAAGAAAGGCTTTCTACAAAACAAAACTTAATTAAGTGGCCAAAATCATCCATTTTTGGATTTTTCTTTTGTGGATTTTTAGCGTTTTGACAAAAAAAAAATTACTTTGAATTTATCATCAACAATATTGTTGTTTGATTTAATAATCATTGTTCAACATGTTCAGACTGGGGGGGAAAAACATTTTAACAGGCTAAATTGAATATTCACAAAATGTGTGGGTCTAGGTAAAAAAAAAAAGAATTTTCCTGAAAACTATTGAAATGGATTTATTCCGTTTTGGAAAAGAGCTCCTCAAATAAAGGTCCATTGTAGGACATTTTATATGGGCCTTTTCCCACATTTAAAGGTTAAAAGATTCTCATCATCTTAAGAAAGTTCATGATCTATATGGGCTCCTATTCTCTTCTTTCCCCGCCATTGACAGAATTTTCCTGCTTTCCTTGTTTTCACTGTTATACACTGTATATGACACATCTTCTGAAAGAGTACAGAATCTCCTGATCAAAACACAGGTTAAAAAGAAGCAAAAACGAACAATACCAAATGTAAGCAGATAAAACAACTCTGCAAAGCAGTAAAATAACACATTTTTTTCACATCACATCATCAACATTAAACGGTATATAAATCAAAACTGCCTAATGTTACTGAATGAAATGTCGACCCAGGACGAGCTATAGGACTGTGAAGCTTTGGGGGTGTTGATGGACTCAATCTACTCCATCTATGTGTTGATTATCCTTCTGAATCCGATCTGGATGTAGTCTTTGACAAAAACATGCTTTTCTCAGCCTTTTGCTCAAAATGTTGCTTTTTTTAATGAAACTTACCCACATTCAAGTGTTGATAAAAAAGAATGCATGAAGCTAGAATAATTTTTGTTTTGTTTTTTTGTTCAATAATAATAAACAACGAACAGGGTTGTTTTTGACTGGCACTGTATATTAAATTCAAAATAAACAAGAACGGCACACTGCCACTTCTGCTCCGAAGGATTTATTAAAATGACCAACATTTTGACCCAAAGGGTCTTCGTCAGACGAGAATTCAGAGAGAATTCAGCGGGCATGACACCACAACCCTCCCACCCCCCAGAAGAAAATTTTTAAGTTAAATCCATTCATTTGGTGCACTTTGAGAGTTCAATATTAAGATCACCAAGCCATATTCAGTGTGAAAATTTAACTTCTCTTTGCGCAGCGCAGTCAGTCTTTTGTGATTTGTTAAGGACACCAAGCCTTATCGCTTTCAATTTTAGTTTGTTTGACAGCAATGGCGAAAAACACAACATTAAAAGAGCTTTTGTTATTATGAGAAGTTTAAATATATTTTCAGACCGCACAGACTACTTAAAGGTGCAGAATGTTATTTCTCAAAGTTGTTGCTGAACATGGTTGATATTTGAAATCAATCCAAACAAACACAACCCTCTCTTCATTGCTCCGCCTCCAAAGCTCACGCTCCAATCCTAAACGCCCTGCTCCGAGTCGGTCTCGAACCGTGATCACTGACATGGGAGGCAGGTGCCCAGTCATCAGCCTGCACAGCTCTCACTAGCTGGCCTCCGTTACACAAGCAATTCAAGAGTGGGTGTCTATTTTTCGTAGCAGAAGCGCAACAAAATAATGCTTCACGAAAAATAAAGCGAAGATGATGAACGAATGAAAAGGAAGCACAAAAAAAGTACACAAGAGTAAATGCAAACAAGAGTTGGTTGTTAGTTGCCAACAGCACAGCAGCTACAGTCAAACAATGACACTCAAACCCAGTGTTACTCACGCAGGGAGCAGAATCAAAGCAACCTCCACTTCTGTTTTCAGGTCACTTTGCTCTCTCCAGCGCTGGAAGGCTTTTCTAATATTATGCGGGTCCTAAAGCTCTTTCCTGATAATCATAACCCTTCATTTTCCAGTGATAATCTTATAAGCTTTTCTCTTTTGTAATGTCTCTTAGCCATCTCTCTTTCTACAGTCTTTCTTCATATCTCACTCTTGCTCGTTCTCTCTTTTCCATCGTACTACGCCCCCTAATGCTGATTGGTTACATGTTTGTTGTTGTGTCTAGTTGTGTCTGTCCGACCAACTTTCAAACAGTGTTTTTCAAATATCGCTTACCCCACCTTTAAAGTGTGTATGTCAAGTTAAATTTGTAATTATGATTAACACAAAATAGTTAGGGGAAATACACGTTTGACAAGTTGATGTATTGGTTTGTATGTTTTTCGATACCTAAAGGCAGAATATAAGATGAAAAAGTTCGTTATTTTCAGTACTCACTTAAAACTGCTCCTCCCCCCAAACGAATCGCTTGACGTCATAAGAGGGAGACGTCTCCCCAGGTCTCTGAGAAAGTGAGTTTGTGAGCTGTGTTGACAATTATATGAGTGATAGAGCGAGGGAATTAGTGATTAGGACATTTATTTATTTATTTAGTTATTTAAGTTATGTAGTTAGTTAGGTATACGCAGGCGTATGTTCACGATGGTGAATTACTGCGTTTGTGCTGGGTGCAAAAACACTGTTAAAACCGGTCACAGAGTCCACTTTTTCCCAAAAAGCAGGTCTGTGTTGCGTGCCTGGGTCAACTTTGTTCGGACCAAACGCGCTGACTTCAGTGCTGCTTAGGTATCCAAGACTTCGGTCATTTGCAGCGCCCATTTCTTCCTGTTTTTGTTTCCACTGTTCGATCGCGCCCGTGCCTCTCTCTCTCTCTCTCTCTCTCTCTCTCTCTCTCTCTCTCTCTCTCACTCACACACACACACACACACACACACACCAACATATTCCAGCATTGCAATCTTGACATTGCAGCCTGTTCATTACAGCCACGGAGCTTCAGAGCTAAGGCGGAGCTACAGATTAGGTGTCCCTAAATAACCCGCGTATCTAACAGTTGTTCCGCATTAATTCATTTGCACGCGAGTTTTGAGTTTTATTTATTTTTATACCGTGTATTCTCCGTGTATTCATGCACCGAACCGTGACACCCGTACCGTTTCGGTTCAATACGAATACATGTACCGTTCCACCTCTAAGTTATGCCTATGTACATCTGACCAACTCTCCACTGGTTCTCTTCACACCAGATATTTATGTTTCTTCGATAGGAATTATTTAAATTTCTGTTTGGCTCCTCATCTGTCTCACGCCTGGGAGGCTCAAAATTGTATGGCTGTGGGCCATCGTAGGTTTGAGGGGGATTTTGGATCTCCTTAGACTCAAAACTCTCCATACTTGTATAGAACTTTTTTGGCACGTCTCCCTCTTCTGACGTCACAGCTCAGCTGTGTTTTAAAAATGTGATCTTGACAGAAATGGCTATAAAGCTTACTGTAGGGCAATTACAGTAATAATTTTAATGATAATTACATTTTCACTCAGACATCTAACCCTTATTTAACCCTCTGAGGTCGGCTATCGCGCCTCACTTTTTTCTTATCAGTGCAAAAAAAACTCAAAATACTCTGTTGATTTTGATCTAACATAATAAGTGTTGTACATCATTAGATCCTGATAAATGTCTATTTTTTTGTGGATACTCACAATAAAAACAAAGTGTTGTGCTTTTCGCCAAATAAAGAAAAACAAACATGATGCGCGTTCTGCCTTCTCTCTGTCAGTGAAGTCCATTCTGAAACGTGTCCGAAAAATAACTGTAATTCTGCGAATACTTGTCATACAGGCACGAGTGTTTTTCCATAATGAAGCTTGAACTCTCTTCTTTTAAATGAATTAATTTATATAAAAAAACTAATATTCTCATCTTATGTAATCTGTATGAAAAGAGAGAGATGTCAGTATTTTTCTTTCCAGCTCATTATACCTAATTACGCGTTAATGTACCACGCCCACGGAGAGCGCGCGCTATTCAAACGCAAATGATCTTAGACAAGCCATTCAAACATGCCAACGCCCACCAGCTGGATTATAAAACACATCGTGTTTAGTAAGTATCTTGTACAGCTGTGTACACAGCGTATCCTTTCGCTGTGAGGAATAATACTATCTAACCCTGGAAAATGTACCAGAAGTGCTGGTAGTTTCATTTCGAGGAGCAACGGATGCAGCTGATGTAGTAAGTCATTTATCCTAGTGCTTTGTTCTAATCGTGATATTGAATACTGTCTGACTGTAAACCGCAAAAAGACTGTTGAAATATGAATTGCGTGTCTGTGTGTAGGCTAAATGATGAGTGAACGGCATAGGCGCGCGCGCTTTGTTTACTACAGTTATACAGCGCGTGTCTGTGCCTTGTTCATTCACTCTCGCACCTACATTAGTAAACGTTATGTTTACATGAACACATACAAACTATATTGCTATAGCCTACTAAGATGAGTAAAAATAGACTGAAATATGTTGAAATAAAATGTCTGTATAAGCAACAAGCTGCAAATTCACAAGTATATACTAATATATCATACACAATATATTACAGACTAAATATGAATGTTTAGACAAGATTTTGTGATTAGTTTTGGATAGATTATAAAGTTTTGACTGTAAAAAAAAGACTACTGTCACATTAAATAGGTACGCTTTTGTTCACCAATTTCTGCTCATAGTTAAATATACTATAGTATGATGTTTTGTCAAAAATAAAGTAGGTATATTGAATTATCAACTAAGATATTATTATAGTGTTTGTTCCAATATTCAAACTAATGAATCCTTACCTTTTTTAATACGTATGATAAAATGTATACTTTTTACAAAGAAATACACTTGAAATATTGTTAAAATTATAATTCTTGTTGTAATTGTAACCTATTTGTAATTGGTTACAATTTCTAATTGTAAAATATGTATAGGTTATATAGATCATTTCTTTTGTCCTTGCATTCTTTGGGATCCTGTGACACACCTGTGTGAAAGGGCTAATTAATATGCAGCTCATTATGCGGCACATTATCCGGCCTTTGTCTTCTCAGGTGTGAACACGCCTCCACGCATATTGCCTTTCCAAACAAAAGGTCTCTAATAAAATTTAAATCAGTGTATGTTTTTGTGTAAATGATTAGGCAGGACGATTTTCAGATCATTTTGAAGCAAAAATTCTAGCCAACAACACTCATTAGTCAAAAGTCTTGTGGACACATATTTAGTATGTGTTTTGTGGCCTTATTTCAGACACTTTAAAGGGTTAGTTCACCCAAAAATGAAAATTAAGTCATTAATTACTCACCCCCATGCTGTACCAACCCCGTAAGGCCTTCGTTCGTCTTCGGAACACAAATAAAGATATTTTTGATTAAATGTGACAGCTGGATCACTCCTCCATAGGCTGCCTAAGGGATTGAAACCTGACGGCCCAGAAAGTCAATGAACAAAATGTTTAAAAATTCCATGTCGCAACAGTGGCTCAACTATAAGTTTATCAAGCGACGAGAATACTTTTTGTGCGGAAATAAAACAAAAATAACGACTTTATTCGACTATTCCTTTTCTTCCTTGTAGGCCTGAAACGAGACTTCAAGAGATTTCCACGACGCGCACGCGCGAGAACTTAACTGAAGTAGTTGAAGGAGATCGCAATTCTCGCGCATGCGTCGTGGAAATCTCTTGAAGTCTTTTTATGGTATAATTAAGTCTTTTAATGGTCTGTTTTCTTTGAATTGGTTAAAGGCTTATTTTAAAATGTTTAGCTGATCTGCTCCAACATTGTGAAAAAGAAATAGGATACCTTTGTTTCAAATATGTCGTTTTGTATTTTTGCTATAATGTGTTACCATTGTTTAACTGTATAAGGTTAATGTAGTTTTAGACACATTTGTCTGTGGTCCTTGACATTGCCCGAGTTCTTAGTTTATGAGATGTAAAGGCTAGAGCGGAATAGTTTACTTTCATTGAACAAGTCTTAAACATACTTTTAAGTACCATAATTGAAAACCATAATATCAAGGATGTACTTATTGTAGCCACTTATTATTATTTTGAAATATGCTTTTGTATTTTAGCTTTTCATTTTGATAAGCAATAATGAATTGCCCTGTTTCGCAAGATGCTTGTTAATTATTTTGGCTTTGGATTTTTTTAATAAAATCCACTGTTAACACTCCAGTGTTAAAAACATGTTGTTGTCACTGCACTTCTAATTTGAGGCTTTACATCTGGTTCTTGTTGATGTAATTTATTAACACTGTAGTCATGTTTCTGATATTTCTGTCTGATCCTAATGCATCTAGCTTGTCTGGATTTACAGTAGATGTCATTACTGGGATTTGATGAAGTAGTTATGGAATTAAATTTGGAATGCAGTTCCAACATTGTGTTGCAATTAAGAACAACTATGTAAACTGTGGTTTTCTGTTTCGCGTGCCAGATTATGTGTTAAGTTTCCTAATGATATCCATATTCATCAGGGTATAAAATACTTCTAATGTTAAGAAGGTTTATACACATAAGTGCTATGAGTATAAATGGTACTAATTACCCTATATAGTTTATTCTTGTACTGCAACATTCTCAGTTCTATGTTAGCTTGCATGGGCAGGAAGTTTTTTCTTTGTAGTTGCATGCACACTATTTTAATTGTGTTGTGTGACATTTTTATGTAATAATAATTATTCATAATAAAATCAAAAAAAGAAAAATTAAATTGGAAAATGCAGAATTGTAGGGGAAAAAATGAATTTTGTTAAAATAAAATGGATTTCTTAGGGCCCTACAATGGCAACAAATTTAACCTGTAAGTGTAAACTGTTACCATTTATTTATATATTTCTACACACATTTACACAACATACATCTATAATATATACACCATATTGCCATGTCTCTGCTTAAATATGTTGTAAATGCTGCTGTATTTCCATGTAGGCTATGTTTAAAAAGTATCTCTGTGTAATGGCTTTCACTTTATTTCACTGTGGTGTTAGGAGAGAATAGCTCTTGTTTACTGGAATCTCTTTCGCCTGTTAGTTTGCGGTAAAGGGCTACGGCTAACTTTCAGTGGTATGTGGACTTATTTACTTTGGCACACTCATTTATTTACTAAAAAGCACTGTTCTTAGCTGTCTCCGAGGCACATAGCTGAGCCTTTGCCATATACTGCACTTATGAAACTGCATGGTTTCTGTGGTGCCCATGCTGTTGTGAATATGAATGCATTGAAATGCAGGGCGAGCTGAGGGTTAGAGCAGCATGACTAATACTGGGATCTCCTGTGAAGTGTGTGGTTGACTGGCTCAGGCTGTCCTTCACGCCTGGATGATGAGACTACATGCCTAGCGTCCTTCCAGCTTGCTGGGTTAGTCCTTAGAAACATGTCAATGAAAAAGCGAGCTGGCAGTGAAATGCGAGCAATGCAAAAGTAAACATTGCTAATAGTCTGTATCATATAGCCACTTAACACATTGAACTCTTGTTTCAAAAGAAATATCCTGTTGGAAATTAATGAACGTGAGCAAGATGTGGTTAAAGGGCACTTTCAAAATATGTGGTTTACTGTGAATTCAATTTCTTAAATGTCTACATTGATTTAGCAATGCCTATCTATTTCAGTTCCTCATTTTACTGCACTCTTTCTCCTCAGTGTCTCTGTCTAGGAAATGATCTGCCTCTATTGTCCTTTACTAACCATGTGCAACAGGAACAACTTCAGTATTTAAAACTGACAGCATAGGATCCGGAATCTGATGAACAGAGGTGTTTGTCTTCAGGTTTATGTACCATCATCACTAAACATTTGTCAAAAAAGACTTGAGGGTGTTTTTAATGAATATCCAATGTGCTGGTTTCCCAAGCTGTTTTGTCAGTAAAAACACAGCCAATGCACACAGATGAAATATTCAGAAATCCAGAGAAGCATCAGTTCTTATGCCAAGCCAAATAACAGCAGAATTATACATTAAAATGTGCATAGCTGGTGCGCCTGTACATCTTAATGGCTGTTATAATAGTTTTATGACTTTCAAAGTGTCTTTTGTACATACTTCCAATCTGTTTTAGTTTTATGATTAGCCATTGTGGCTTATGAGTGCCGGACAGTGACTCTGATTTATCAGCTTGTTCTGAAGGAGAACATTGAAATGACCTTTCTAATAGTCATTTTCTTCAATCATTAAAACTCTTTAATGTTAACAATGGCACTGCTTCATTAGTGTAAAAGCTGGGAAATGTGGATTTATTAGCATGTCTGGGTAAAGCAGCTTTGCTTTGTTTCCGATTTAACAGGTTTAGAGACATTCCTGTTGTCTTCTCAGCGAGAGTTGAATGGGTTTTGTTCCAGTATGTTTCATTTTGGTATTGATATGCTAATGTTTTAATTGGCAGGGTGAGACAAAAATAGGATTGCCCTGTAAATACATTCAAAAATGAAAATATTTCCGCAGGAAAATTGCTGATTACTTCTTTGTGTGTTCTGTTAGTTGGAAGAGCTGTCCTTGGCATCCTTTACAGTTCTAGAGCAATGGTTCCAGGAGCCCAATAGGGGGCCTCAGACTTGTTTCCCCAATTAGCCTAACAATTATTTAAATTCTGTTATATTTACATCATCTTAATAAAAAATGCTAGAAACCACTATTAACCCTCTGGGGTCGGCAATCACGCCGGCGTGATTTGCTCGGTTTTTTTCACATAGCAGCAACATAGACTTAAAATACTCCGTCATTTATGGTCATACAGAAAAAAGAAACATGAAAAAAGAATCTGTGAGATGTCTATTTTTGTATGTGTCCACTTACAATAAAAACAAACCATTGTGCTTTTGTAAAATAAAGAAAATAAACGGGGTATGCGTTCTGTCTCTCCGTCTCGGTGAACTTTTTTTTTCTTGAGCACGTCTATAAACTGAAACAACTCAGTGAATACACGTCTCACATTTATGAGCCATGTATCTTTATAAACATGTAAGTGTGTACTTTTAAATTATCTGATTCAAAACAAAAACAAATATTCTCTAAGTAATTTGTATAAAACCAACAAGATTTCCAGTTTCTCAAACGCTTGCTCATTATTTTTAATTCGACCACGCCCACACGCGCAAAAGAGATTGATATGCAAATATCCACGTGAAGGAACGCGAACGCCCTCATTACCTCAAAAACAACGCACCAAACTTCATCAGTCCAATGCTTTTCGCCGAGGTTGGAAAACACGCTGTGATTTTACATTGGATTTAACTTACCTCAGAAGAAGATGATGACGATTTGAAGACAAGAAAGATGTAAGGTAAGAAATGTATTATGAATAATATTAGTTAGTGTTATTGTTGAATTGCAGTTAAGCTGTTGCTAGACTAAAATGTATGAAATCGACAGAAACATGTTGAAATATGAACTATAGACAGGCAGGCATACCTTTCAATGCGAAATTTATATTCATGTACGACACAAGGTTGTTCTTATGTTTGATAATAAAACACAGCATGATATAGTAGGCTAGTAGCCTAGTGTTTACTCTACTATGGTGAATATTATAATGTTTAGATCCGGGTTTACTGTTAAATACAGTGTTTGTGGATATCTGCTCAAACGTAACGTTAGATGTGTATAATATGTTAACAATAATGTTTCATAGTTGCTCGATCTAGTAAATTTTCTCTGCGCGCGCTCTGAGTTTGAAAAGCAAAAGGCACCAAACATTAGGTTTCATGGTTTACGTCAGAACGTCATAACGATTGTAAACATTTGAAGTAACATATCAATCAATTTTTCTCTAGTGTAGTGTTACCAGGCCGCCTGCTATAGACTATTGTTATTATTTTATGCAGCCATACACGTTGGCTATATGCATTGCACAACACACCTGGTGTTCATTATATATGTGTGTGTATTTTATAAATTGTAAAAAGATATTTTAACCAGAAAAATCTCAAATGTATTCCCAAAATTGTGCAGCCTTTCTCTTGATATCAGCATTCATAGTTGTTTTTTTGTTTGCTGTTGTTTTGTTTTTTTTACAGGGACCACTGAGCCACTGAGTCCTGCTGACATTCACATGAGTCTCTGTAGTCAGTACATACCTGTCCATGTTCCATTTACCATGTTCATGTACAATGTTTCAGGAATGTCACAAAGGTCTCTGTTGAATGTGTGTGATCTAAAGATCAGTGTGTTCAATAATGTGCTTTTTTGTCATTTGTTGTGTATCTTTGGATTATGTTGTGTTGTAAATAAATCTAAACAATCAAAAAGCCATTCTTTTTTAAGGCTCTCCTCATTCTTTGTGCAAGGCTCCTAATGATAGGGCCTGATAGCACCTTAATAGGGCCATTATGGGAGGGGTCTTTGTCTTCGTCAGGTGTGAAAAGCATACATAATAATGAGAGATTCACAGTGGTTTACGCCTTCTCGCATAAAGCTTTCTTACCCAAAACACGTCATACACATTCTAAAAGACTTTATTGACTTATCTGAATGAGTAGTCAGGATGATTTTCACATAGTTTTGAAGCAAATATTCTAGGCTACGTGATACAATTTTCAAAAGTCTTGTGAAGAAATAATTAGTAAGGGTTTTATGATCTTATTTCAGTGATATTTGTTTTTTGTTTTTTTCACAAACCACACATAAACGTCATTATCTCAAAACTAAAAACTTTTACATACATGCTGCTGACATATTACTGTAGCAGAGTTTGGGCTGAATACAGTGTAATCAGACTTTACCCATGCAAATGTCACAAGTATCAGAAATAAACACAAATGTCAGAGCATGTAAGAACACCTCCAGGACCCAGAAAACACATCAGACCCCAGAGGGTTAAGATATCCAACATTAAACCAAAATAATTCTGAGTTTAGTACAACAGAAGTACCAGAAGTACATATCAGCTTAGATGGAAGCATTAATTTGGCTATCTATGTGACATTTGTATTAATATTGCTGTTGGTCACTTTGGATTCGATATTTACCTGGCAGCTTAACCACTTATACATCTGTTTTTCTTTACATTTTTCTGCCCCCCTTTAAGGTGAACCAAGCCAACAATGAGATCACTGAATAAATATTTTAGGTCTGAATTCATTTCAGGAATGTGCACAAATCTTGATTTATTCTTCTTGCATTGCAACATTTTATGTCTTAGACTATTTTAGCATTTTACAGTCACCCTAAGACTTCATATGTGCGCATGTGTGTTTGTGTGTGCAGAGGAGAGAGTCTCCTGTTCTTATTTTGGAACTATGAAAGTGTTTGAGAATGTTAATTGGTATGACAAGGGTGCTTTGTAGATAACACAGCCAAAAACCACAGCTGTTTTTTTTTTCTTTCATTATTGGTCTCAATGACACAACCTCCATAAAAAGAAATCACATCATTACGCTCTTAAAGCAGACCAATATGAAAGCACTGTGAGATCACAACTAAATTTGATACAAAATGATGACACATCAGCGCCAGACCTCAGAATCTGGCTGACTGGCTCTTATCTTCTGTTAGGAAAGAGTCAGCATAATCTTGCTCCGAACAATCGTATGACTGGTGTAAATGGTTTCAGAGACTTTTCGGCTATATTTGAAATGTTTCCTTTGTATCAGTCACACCTTGTGGATGATGTTGAATCTTCGAGTGGTAGCCAACATGCTGGAATATACAGGTATCTCATGGCTGTGCGGCTCAGTTTTTAAACCATTTGTATGCATCACACTCAATTTTTACATCTACAATTACTAGGTCCACTGATTTTTGTGTGTGTTATGAACATTTATAAAACCCAAATAGGGGCAACAAGATACTTGTTTTTTTTTTTTTATGTAACCATTTAAATGGTGGCTGTCATAAAACATGACATATTTATTTATACATACATTACATATTAAAGGTTAAGTAACACAATGAAAATGTAATATAGTGCATATATTTAGCAAAATGCTGCTCTCAAGAGTTAATTTTTCTATCTCACTAATGAGTTTATAGACATTGAATAGCTTTTCTAAAAGAAAAAAATTAACATTACGTGAAATTGTTTACAAGCTGCTTTATTTACGTCTTTCTGCGGTCGAAACACTTATTGAGTGATTACATGAGGCAGCGATTCCCAAACTGTGGTCCGCGGACCACTAGTGGTCCTTGAGGGTACTGCAGGTGGTCCGTGGAAAGGCAAAATAAAATATCGAAAAAATATTTTTTACCTTCATTTTACCAGGAAATTCCCATTAAAAAAAAGTAAAAAGAATATGTAGATCTATATTGATATAAAACTTAAATTCAATTGTCAAGTCATTGTGTGATTACTAAAATAGACTAGTGGCACTCGGCAAGTTCAAGTTCAGTGCCGTTAAACCCACAACATGCGTCGGTGGATAGCAACAGGTTCTCTGAAGAGAAAAGAGGCAAATATGTCCTTATTATCACATCACACGCACAGCCTTTATAGGCAGTTTATATGAAACTAAATGTTTATAAATGGAATGAATAAGGCCTGTTATTATTTTAATTTCCAGTTAGTTTCTTGATCTCGCGTTTCTGAAATGTTTTGCGGATGTGCTGGAAGTGGGCAACCTCAAGCCTACTTTTTGAGGACTTGTAAAACTCTGAAGATTCTCTGAAGAATCCCCTAAAATCGCCAAAGGTTTTGAAATGTTGACTATGTCCAAGTGTTCTTAATACCGTATAGATTTCATACTCCATTGCAATGGAAATAAGCCTGTTGTTCAAATTAACCTGATTAGGCCCTCGGGCGCTTGAGTAAATAAATATGTGGCAGCCGCTGTGTGCTGTAAACTTTCTTTTAACAAGCCTGTTGTACTGATGCAATGACCAGTTACAGTTTTAGTGCTAGTAAATCTATTTAGAGGTGCGGATTAATTCAGGTAGGACTGTGTAGGCATATTTTATTATGTGTATTATGAGGTGGTCCGCAAAAATTCTTGATTACAAATAGTGGTCCACACACACAAAAAGTTTGAAAACCCCTGACATGAGGCATTATAAGGATATCGATAAGTTGTACTGTATCTTTTAACATACATTCTGATGTTCATTTTCATGGTTCATGTTTATTTCATGCTATAACTAGTAGTAAAGAGAAAGAGACTAAAAGATTGACTCTTGAGATTTAAGAATCGATATCGGGTTATTTTAATGGGAATAGATTAAAATCGAGAAATATATATTTTTAACCCAGCCCTAATAAAAGTCTAGGTAGAGTTAAAAAACCCCCAGCTTTGAGCAATATCAGGGTTATGTCTCTGAGCTGTAGCCTAAACTTTAGGAAAAAAAATCAATTTTAGGCAAATTAGGCTGGTACATTGTTCGTGTTGTGTTATGATACAGTAGTTAAATATTGCCCCATTGTAGTGGTGAATAGTTGTGATGTAGTGGTGCCTCATTCATTACTTTTTAAAAGTATCAGGCATTCTCTTGTCAGAGACGGGTCACATTCAGACCACCTTCACTGCAATCATTTTGTGAATGGTGCCTGTGCAGATAGTAATTTCTCTGTTCACTGGGTTGTTACTGTAATGCCATCTAGACCCCATGGGTGGCCACCCAGTCTGCAGGAAGAAAGGAGTCTGGGACCCCTAGATCACCACGCACTCATCCCTGACAATTCATTCTCGGCTTTGCCTCTTGTGTTCTGACCTTGACTCTGTAGGATTCTTTTTCTGGCAGCTCTCCCTCTCTTTCTCTCTTTCGATATCTCCTTCTATCTGTCCTCCCCTCTCAGGAGCTCCATCTGATTGATCTGCCACCTTCAGCACCTTCTCTGTGAAAAGTGGGGTGTGTGAAATGGTGAAAATGGCAAATAGTCGGATGATTATTCTCAAGTTCTTGAGCTGTTGGGCACAGAGAGAAAAATTACACTCTTATTATTACACCCTTGGTTATATGAAAAGACCAAGTTACATGATTACAAACACATCCAGAGAGTCAGACATTTTTAAGACTGTGCCATTGTTATTGTTAAATTGTATATAGCCCGGCACACACCAAGCCGATGTCAAAGAACTAGCAAAAAAGGGAAACCGAAAGGACTGCAGATATACATATCGTAAACAAAGCAGCGCTTGCTTACCATTTTGAATATCAATCACGCTGATCACTTTCGTTATTCCAGTCGGCTCATGTTATTATGCAAATATTTGTGCATTTGAATGCTCAGGTAATATGACGTTAAATTATAGCAGCCTTTCGTCTGTACCGTCTTGACTTTTCTGAATGGCCCAAATAAACCTGACGGTGTCCGACTAGAGCCAACAGTGCGGAACACACCAAAGAAACGAAGCCGACCGACGCTCAAAACAACAGCCCGACATTGCCCGGCAGCTGACCTTGGTGTGTACCTGCCTTATGAAGGAATTGCTAGTGCTCAAATTCGTGTTTATTATATACATTACTTATTCACGTCAAACTAGGGACTGATTGAGGTTCTTACTTTTTTCTTGTCTCTAAATTTCAGTCTTTCTGAAGCAATGATGTCATCATCTCTAACAAGAAATCCATAAATTACTTTGAGAAAGAGAATATGGGGTGTTCATTTTCATTGAGAGTTGGCAGCAGCCTTTGGCAATGCATCAAAGTTTAGTAGTTTAGAAGTTTAGTTTAACTTTATGCAAATGAGCAGGAACAAAAGACACTGACTACCAATAGGATTATTAAAATATACATCATCACCATTGTGTATGGCAGGGATTCCCAAAACTTTTTTGTCAGCTGAACTCCATGTAACAAGTTCTTACTTTTAGGTCCCAAATGAAATCAATATTGTAATAATTTAACAATAAATATACATATTCATGGCTCTCTGATGTCAGTTAATGGACACATGGCATGTAGGTAAACACAAAATATCTTATTTGTATCTTTTTAAGTGTTTTAATTTGATTATTATTTATTTTAATTTGTTTTATGTAAATAATTATTAGCTTGCACATACCCTGCAGTTCCCTATTTTGGGAAATCCTTTTTAATGGCAACACACCAGTGCTTTTTACATATTTTGTATCACCTAGTCGCCGTGATTTTGCCAAGTAAGACCTTTTTTGTTGATCCTGGAACAACATTTCTGTCCGAAAACATAGTCCTAACCCTATCATTGCCCCTGCCCCTAAACCTAATCCTACCCATATATTATCCCTAAAATCAGAGGGAAATGATAGATGAATAAGAATGGTAGAAGCCCCTAACTCTTGTTGTAAGCCTAAACTTGACAATAACTGGAAATCTGTCCCTTAAATCTGATTGCCTGTTTGGAAAGTTGGACAAGGATGTTAATCCAGGAACATGTTGAAATCACGTTCACCCGTAACACCCAAAGTTTTTCTTCTTTTATGAAATCAAGTCGAGGTCTTGATCGCCCCATTGAGGTTTATTTTGAAAAGATGACCAGCTGACTGTACATTTATCACTTACTTCCTCCCATCCATCAATATCTTGTTTTGGGTGTGTAAACAGACTGAATGAGTGTTCTCTCTCTTTCAGTTACCCATGATGTGTTTACTTAGTTGTGATATTGTATTATGTATCTGTGCTCAGTTCTTGTATTGTAGCTGTTAAGAACTCCAGGAAACAATGACAATACATAGCAATCAGGGTTTTGTTGTTTTCAGAGATGGCCCTCCAGTTTATTATCTCAGGTAGCAGTTGTTTATCACATGTAATTTCATAAGGGATAATTATCAAATTTTTTGTAATGTTTGATTTAGCCAGCAGGTTCGTACCGAACTCAAATAGAAATATCATCATGGTGGGATTTAATTACAGCAGTATCTCCACAGGGGATTTGCAGTTGTTATTGTATACACACTTACAGACATAAACATACAGTGCAGTAAACTAGAGCAAGACGCTTCCATAATTAACAAATGCAAATTTCGCTCATTCCCACATACTGTGCAGGTAAATGTGTGCATTTCCAGCTGGCATTTGAGTATAGACCAGCGTAGAGCATGCATTATGGGATTTTGTTTTTGATTTAGTAGGGTCTTGATTTTACATGAATACATTTATTGTGCAAACATTCATTGATGCTCAAGAAAGCAACACACTATATTAAAAACCAATAGGATGTAAGCTTTTGAACAGGATGATCAATGTAAATTGTCATTTTATCCTAACAGAAATATGTAAAAGGCTTGCTGATTACTTCACTACACTGTGTACCTCTTTGCTTTGCAGATTATTTCCTCTAAGGCCATGTCAGTGTAACATGTTTTGGTTCTGTTTTCCCTGTTCTGGTTTGCCTGTGTTCCCTATAGTTAGTCTCCTTGGTTGTTAATTAGTTCCACACACCTGTTCCTGTTTACTTTGATTACACCTTAGCTGCATCCGAAAACTGATAAATGCTGCCTTCGGAGGATGCATTCCAAGGTTACGAGGCATCAAGGCATGTCCGAATCCAATGTTAGTTTCACTTCATCTCTCCTGAGATACCTTCATCTGATCGATTTTTGAAGGCAGCATAGATGTATCCTTCCCTTCCTTTGATATCCCACAATCCTGTGCTATCCATTCTGTGACAGTTGAGCTAAAAAAAAAAGATGGCGTCTGAAAGTTGCGGCTGATCGTCATTTGTGTGTAAATGTACATTTTTGATCAACGTTTTCCACTCATGATGTATTTTCTAGCGAGAAATTACTATTGTTGTCAATAAATATTCACTTAGTTTTCACCAAAGCTCCCTCTATTTTGCTGTAGATCATTAAACTGTTACGCTCCCTCAGAAGTCTTGCCTGAAATCAGTTTTGTGTTGTACCTTCTTGCGCAAACGCTGCCTGCAAAGTCAATGCCTGATAGGGCAGCGAGGCAACAAGTCAGCTGCCTACATCTTTCAGTTCCCTTGTCCGGTATTGTCAGTGTTAAACCTGGTTGTGTTTGTTTCCTCCTACGATCTCCTGAATTTTTTGTGTGGATTTAATAAAGACTGTTTTTGATATCTACTCTTTTCGTCTTGCGCTCTCTACAACCAGTGCATTACAGTCAGGGATTTTTATATGTAGATGCAAATCAAAACGAAAAACTAGACCAAAATTAAGAAGTGTATTTCTATCTATTACTTCAACCAATTAGGCCCTATTGAAACATCGTAATGACTGAGTAATGCTCAGTTTTATCTAATTTTCCAATTAATCTTAGAATTATTAAACAGTATAACATATTATTTGTTGTCTCTATTCTACAAAGTCTAATGTATATATCATCATTGTGTTTGTTGTATTATTTTTCTTTTTACTCAAATTGGTGGCAAAATGTCCTCAATTAATACGTAAAAAACATTGTGATGCTCCAGAATAACCTCTTCAAGACATTTAACATGCAACTTTTTCATTGGTTATTTTTGCAATTACTTTTGCAAGTAATTTGTAAATAATAGTTACAACTTACGTTTATAAAACGACCCTATTCAGAAGTTTGCATACACTTGATTTGTAATACTATTTGTCAATCCATGACAATCGCTAGCCTATTATATTGTTACAATTATTAACATTTTGCAGATTCTGCAAGCTCTGCAACTGAATATCCTTTAGTTGATAACATTGTATCAGGTAGACGGTTTATATCGAGTTTATTCCATTTCCTTATGCTGAAGCTGCCCATCCCCCAGGCCTTTTATCTGAGTGTAAACCCCCCCAGACCTCAAAACAAGTGTGCTTTGAGTGTGGTATGCACTGACCCAGATAACCGTGTCCTCCACTGGAGTGCGATTGATACTCTCCATGCCCCCAAAGTGGCTGGGTCAGTGTACCAGCCTGTAGACCGGGCTCTGAGCTGACACCAAACACATTGCTGAGGCCAGTGTAGATAAAAGTTCAGATGGGACGTTCTGATACTGTCTAATGCAGTCTGTAATAAGGCACACAACTTCACTGAAGGGATGTGTATCCTGCAAATTAGTAAATGAAATGACTCTGAATCGCTGATGCCGATGGTGAGAATTTAGCCCTAGGTATGCTCATATGTAATGGAAATGTACATTGCTTGAACTTTAATGGTATTTATGATTGATCGAGGCACTTAAATTCTATTTCAATATTATGAGATCTCATATATCTCATTATATATCTCATCAATATATGAGATGCTTAGCTGGATGAAAAGATACATGACAGCGATAGAGAGCTATTGATGCTGATGTTTTAAGCCTAAAATATTAATGCCTGTTGGTTCAGTTCCCCTGCTTTTTCAGAGTAATCACAAAGAATCACAAGAAATTTATTTAACTTTGGATATTTTAAAGTTGAGTGTGTTAAAAATTGTAATTAGTAGCAATCAGGGCTTGACATAAATTCTTTTGCTCACCAGCCACTGTGGCTAGTGGTTTTCCAAAGTTACTAGCCACTCAGCATTTTCACTGATCACAATTTTGACATCGATACCATAGGGAAAAACTGCCATATAGATATTTGCAATATTATCTCATAATTTTGCATCAGTTTTATTTGGCTGTTGTCACTTTAAGACCTGACTGACACACGGATCCATTAGGGGCCGCTCACATATTGCGTCTAAAAACGCATGGAAAGTGCGGCCACGTCGCTTTCTCCTTTCCACTAGCGCTTGCGCTCCCGTGGCGTCTTTCGTTGCTATGCGACCATGAACTGCGCTCTCCATGATGACGAGGAAGTATCAGAAAAGGATTAATTGATTTCTAGCCCTTGCATTATCTCCATAAATATATCTAGTAGTAAAGCTAAAAACTAAAAACCCGCCCTGCTTTCAATGCTTTCAATTACGGAAAGGCCGAAGCTGATCGGTTGGTTTTTGTCCCATGACCTGTGGTGTGCTTGCGGCATTCTTGCTTGCCGCGCACCTACATTTGAAATAATAAATTTGCATGCGCAAATAACTATGTGAAAGGCCCCTTATAGTTGTTACACATGCGTTTTCTTTCTCGACTGTTTAAGTTCACTTAAAACATAACTGACTGCGTTTACGGGAAAACTCAAGACTGGCATTTTGACATTATTTTGTGTGTATTTGACTGTTTAATCGCAATAAGCGGCGAAAAAGAACTCAATTTAGTACTGAAAGGCTGCTTTATGTGTGTGCACTTTGGGTGTGAGCACAAAATCTGCAGGATTGAGTAAAATTATGCACAATATGCGCAATCCTATGCTGAAATTCAAGACCTGTAACACCACCAATATTCATCCGGAGCAAAAGAAACGAGTGAGTTAGGGGAGGCAGGTTTGAGCATCAACTCGCTGTCGGAGAGATGAGAGAGCGAGAAAGCGCAACTGGTATAGTTTATTTATTCTGCGGAAAATGAGTATTGGTAGCGTTTCAGATATTTCAGTATAGATATGTATCGAAAAATGATATGTAATGTCAAGCCCTGGTAACAATATATTATACATTTTAGGTAATATAATCTGAGGACTTTTTGATTACTTCTAGATTACTTATGGTCTAACTTGTTTATCACATTGATTTGAATAGGATAATCTTGTACCACATTAAAGGTCTCCTATTATGCCCCTTTTCGCAAGATGTAAAATAAGTCTCTGATGTCCCCAGTATGTGAAGTTTTAGCTCAAAATACCCCACAGATAGTTTTTTACAGCATGTTTAAATTGTCACTTTTTGGGGCTCAGAAAAACGCGCTGTTTTAGTGTGTGCCCTTTAAATGCAAATAAGCTGCTGCTGCACGACACAGGGGGCGGAGCTTCATGAGCAGTCTCTCAGGACAATTTCATCTCACGGAATGATGATAGTAATATCAGAAACTCTCCCGGAGTCGGACAATAATGCCTACAGAGTCAGAGTGCTGTATAGAGATGTAACGGGTATAGTTTAGTAGTTTAATTACGGTTATAACGTATTTGTCATCTGCTTGTAGGCCTATGTATCCACTATTAAAGGGTTAGTTCACCCAAAAATGAAAATTAAGTCATTAATTACTCACCCCCATGCTGTACCAACCCCGTAAGGCCTTCGTTCGTCTTCGGAACACAAATGTGTACCGAGCGACGAGAATACTTTTTGTGCGAAAAAACAAACAAAAATAACGACTTTATTCGACTATTCCTTTTCTTCCTTGTAGGCCTGAAACGAGACTTCGAGAGATTTCCACGACGCATGCACGAGAATTGCGATCTCCTTCAACTACTTCAGTTAAGTTCTCGCGCATGCGCGTCGTGGAAATCTCTTGAAGTCTCGTTTCAGGCCTACAAGGAAGAAAAGGAATAGTCGAATAAAGTCGTTATTTTTGTTTGTTTTTTCGCACAAAAAGTATTCTCGTCGCTTGATAAACTTATAGTTGAGCCACTGTTGTGACATGGAATATTTAAACATTTTCTTTAATGACTTTCTGGGCCGTCAAGTGTCATTCCCTTAGGAAGCCTATGTAGCAGTCATGAACCTCTCAGATTTAATCATAAATATCTTCATTTGTGTTCCGAAGACGAATGAAGGCCTTACGGGGTTGGTACAGCATGGGGGTGAGTAATTAATGACTTAATTTTCATTTTTGGGTGAACTAACCCTTTAATAGCTTAACGTTACAAGTCTGCTGTTTCGGACCAGGTCCGAATGATGATCAAACATATACTGATTTAATAAAGTTTATTGTACATAACACAAAAGATGAAGCGTCGGTTTTACTTCAGAAAATCACCGTAAGAGCTGAGTAAACACAGTAAGATATGAGAAGTGCGCAAGTACATAAACGAGTTTCGGTAGAGTTGAGGGAGCATTTTCTTTAAAAACAAAATAATTCCACCTCGTCTTCAGCGGCTGCCTCAGATTTTGAGAGTAAATAGAGAGAGAGCTATGTGGATTAATACATCCAGCCACACAACACCTACAACGCTTGGGAGACATTCTTGTCAGTGCAGCAGCTGTGAACTCGATCAGGGCGGGCCTAAAACGGCAGTGTCTGTCAACACTCGTGGGCGGGGCCTGTGCTTAGTGACGTCACTAAAACAGCGTTCTGAAAACAGGTCGTTGGGAGACACGGCTGATGATTTATGGTGATTAATAAAAAAGGAGTGAGTGGATTTTTATCACTATTGGGTGGTTGTGTACACACACTGCCAACACACATTTATGTACAAACAGCATGCAAAAGTGAATCATGCATAATATGGGACCTTTAATCATTTTCACAGATGAACACGACTTTTATGAATTTTGAAGCCTAAATGCAGCTACCAGAAGTAAAAGGCTAAAGGTAGGCCATCAACGAACTACACCACAGTCGCTCAACTTCAACGTCACCCCCACTAAGCTTCCGACAACTCTCTCAGTTTTTATCTAAAAACATACCCAGAAAGTTTGACTTAGAATAGTTTATAAGAGCACAATTATAAGCATAACGAGGCTGTAAAAGCAGACTGAGCCTACCTTTCCGGCGTGTTGACGTTTAGTCTCCTCGACAGCCTCTGTAGTCCCATTTAACCACTTGTTAGCAACCTCCTATTTCAAGACACGTAACAGCTTTAAAAAAAATCACAAGTGGGGTAATATTGATGTGTTTTATGTCGTAGAATAAACCGTGAAAGTGTGTTGAGTTTGTGTTCACCACAGACCTTATTTCAGCCATTTAACCAAAATCACATTCAAAAACCCATTGACTCCGGGACGATGGAACTGGAAGTGCTAAAATGCTAACTCGCTTCTGCGTTTTGGCCTACAAAGTGATGTCATACCTGCACCACTCTATAGGTCCCCTTTAAAATCTCAGGGGGTACTTCAAGTAAAAATTTTATTTTATTTTATCTGCTGTCAAAATCCCTGCTTTTGGGAATCCCTGCCTTTCATGTCAATACAAAATGACAGTTTGCGCATTTCAGTGTGTTTGAAAGACATATGTATACAATTGTATAATGTCTATATCTATATGTACTTTCTGCTCAGTGATTAGTTTATGAAGTCTGACTTCTTGAGTTTCTGATGTTGAGTTAGAAACACAATGAAGTGTATTCTTATCACTATCTTTCTCTCCATAAAGACCCCAACAACTTTCCACTGTCCGAGACAAAATTCCTCGTAGCTATTGCATGAAATAATATTGATGCATGCAATATTAATGTTCCTTACCTTCATTCTCTTTCAACTTTCCTTTTTCTGAGCCTTTGGCTTCAAAGCCTGTTGTCGCTCATCACAGTCACAAAGAGTTGGTGGGGAAATACCGTTTGAAACTCTGAACATTAATACTTTATCCGCCTATTTTAAGGCTTTGAAGGTGGAGTGGACCCACACTAGCATATTTTGATATAATGGTCTCTGCTGAAGCAGAAGTAATGCTCTTTAGCTTTGCTAGGTTAGTTCAGATCAGTAGTAGGTTATATTATTGCTTCTATAAGTTCTGTAAGTGTTTCAGTGAAGTCACGTTGTTTTCCATCTGTTTCCTATATTTCTAGACCCATTTCTCAGCAGCTTAGATCCTGTGATATGGTGCAGCATGATGTAATTGTGTCGCAGCTATCTGCAGATAACGTAAAATGGGTTTTATTAAAGAAACCCTTCCTTTTGTACACTTTTTTTTGAAAGAGGAAATTCATTATTGCACTCTGCTCTTGAACATCTCAGGATAGAAAGGCAGAGCTCAAATAATTGAATGTGAAAGTATCCCTTGAATTGCGTTTGAGCCTTCTATAAAGTTTAGACAGTTTATGTGAAGAGAGGAGAAAAAGGCCCTCAGCATGTTCATCTAGAAGAAGCCAATAAACTACACAGCTCAAATTTGCCAGACTGTCTTATGTTGCCTAATTCAGGACATTTTGTAAATAGTTACCCTTTTTGAACCAGAAAATTGGTACTCAATTATTTTAGAAACAGTTCTTTCTTTAGTTTAGGTGTAATAATGGGCAGAAGAAGATTTGTAGAACCTGCCAAAATGACAAGCAAAGTGAGTAGCATTTTATGAATTGGATGAGTTGTCTACTTCACTGCAGTGAACGTACATTTAATAGCTCTCCTACAAAATGAACTAATACATTTTAAAAAGTGTCATATTCTGATGTTTTTTGTACATTTGATTTATTACCTTGGTCTTTGTAAGCCTTGTTTTTAGCAATGGATGGGGTTCTATGAAATTCACTTTTTTCTTCTTAAATTATAATTTTTTTCTCAATTAAATGAATTCATAATGAACTTAATAAACAAACTTTAAAAATGTAATAACATTTTTTAATTATGCATAATTTTACTTGGTTTATTTAATCCAAAACATGTCAAATTCTGTGAATTTTTGTTTGCATTTTTTTTATTTCATCTACATTACTTTACAGGGTCCTATATCTAGAACTATATACAGTATGAGACCTGGTGTGCGTCAAATATTGTGCACTACAACTAATGTTCTGTAGATAAAACTGAAATGAAACTCCAATTATTACTAGACCTCCATGATATTTAATATGTTAATATAAGTGCACCTGCAATGTTTAAGTGGGTGAATAATAACCTCTAGTGGTTAATTCTCATCAGCACCATGCCAAAGACCCCTCAGGCTGCTTTTCATATTTCCCTGATTGTTTCTTGCAACATTTTTTCCTCCCTCCCCCTTCTCTCTCTCTCTCTCTCTCTCTCTCTCTCTCTCTCTCTCTCTCTCTCTCTCTCTCTCTCTCTCTCTCTCTCTCTCTCTCTCTCTCTCTCACTTTAACTAGGTTCTGAATTGTGTTCAATTGTAGGTTTTTGATGAGAAAGAGCATCAATCACAGCTTTCTTCTGAAGGTTTTACATAATTGATCAGTACATGGTTTAGGGCGCTGGTCATTTTCTGATCCTTCTATCTTTTATTCAGCTCGGCAGCCCGTGGAAGCTCTGAAAAGTTCTAACACTCCATCGGAGAAGTGGATAACACTTATCCAGACCATGCATAACTTTTAGACCTGAATTCACACTTAGTTTCTGTTGGTTTCCCTCTGGCCGTTCGTCCGTCAATTGTTTGTTCTTTCCATTCTATCGATCGATGATTGTTCGTTTTATATCTATAGTTATATTGTTCTGTCTGTTGTTTTCTCTATCAGTAACATTGCCACAGACATTGCCACAGATTTGCGTGTTCACTCCTCAAGAGGGACAATGACATTTTCAGCATTGTACGGGATGCCTTTGGGCGACATTTTGAAATGAGCAATTTTATCATTTAAATGCATGTGACTCAGCTGGGTCTTAACACTCATATGACTTTGTGTCTGCTAATATTTTATATATTGTCATGGTGTTGTCAAATCTGAAGTCAGAGGATGGCATACAAGGCATAGCAAATGAGCTTTTGATGAACAGGTTAGTAGACAGGCTTTAAAGTCACAGATGCGATCGTGGCTCCAGATGCTGAAAGATACATGTTCTGAGGCAGTTCTAGCCTGCAGATCTGTGGGTTGCTGATTTGGCCTTTAAATTTTTGCTCCTGAAGCTTTCCAGGGAATATTTTTCACTGGAAGGATGCTGAGTCTTGAAGAGCTTATATGATGTAAAGTTCTGAAGTGTTTTTTTTTTTTTTTTTTCATTGCAGATGGGGGCATTATAAAGGTCAGACTGGTCTTGAGTGCTTGCCACTTGCAAATTTTGCCACTTTGGAAGATTATCACTGCATTGAGAGGTCTAATAATGATAGGTAGTCATTTTCAATAGCGTTTCTCAATTAGCATCCTGGCCCTGCTTGTGGGCAGCAGAGAATGAAAGGGCATTTCAACAAAATGTGTCTTTGGCTTTGCCTCTAATTAGAGCAGCTAGATGACTGGAATACTGTGTCTACTCTTTAGCAAATAGCTTGTTTTGTTTTTTCTTGCCACTTTGATTACATGCCATTTCAGACCCTGATGGTGTGAAGTAGTATGAGGTCACAACATCCCACCAGATATGTATTTTTCCTGAACATTTTTTTATGGAACAGTGCCATGCTTTGCAGAAATGCTTCAGCGTTGAAGAAGTCGAGGATGAAGCAACACAAGCTACTGAACCAAACAACAAATGACATACTAAATATAGAGAACATCACAATTGTTACCGTAGTCTTGCAAAGTTTGACTTTTAAAGGGTTAGCTCACCCAAACATTTAAAAAAAAAAATGACCGTCATGTCCTTTCAAACACGTAAGACTTTTCATTTTGTTTTCAAGAAACACAAATGAAGATATTTGAAAGAAATTTGAGAGATTTGTGTCTACATTGACAGTCCACGCAACTGCCACTTCAAAAAGTTCATAAAGAGATCATAAAATGAATCCATCTGAATCGAGCAGTGTTGTCCAAATTTTCTGAAGAGACTCAATCGCTTTATATGATGAGCAGATTGAATTTAGGCTTTTATTCACATATAAATATTGTCAATGGAGGGACATTTTTCATGAAAATATCTTCATTTGTGTTCCGAAGATTACCGAATGTCTTACTGGTTTGAAACTAGCTTTTGTTAATAAGCCATAAGGATGTTGACCGTAACATTCTTTATACTTAAAATGTACTTTTTATAATTATGCCTTTTTGTAGTTTTGCAGACTTGAAAATGGCATAAAAGGCAAAGTAATACCGCTAAGAATGAGTACATTTTGACAAGACCTAATAATTGGTTAAGAACTGATGTGTTCAATGACATGTAGCCTAATAAGTTTCCGTCACATTTAGTATGATGGAGTGCAAGAGATACTTGGCTGCTGAAAGTTGGCAATTGGGTATTTGAAGTGTCGAACTGCAAAAAGTCAAAGCATAAAAGATTTTGAAGGGTGTGCGAAGGTTACCAACTGCTAGTGAGAGTTTGTCATCATCATTAGAAAGCATTTGACTTTGAAATTGGATGACAATTAGACTTGATGACTTGAAGCTGTGTGTAAAAACGAATTAATAATTGTTATTTTGAGTTTTTGACCCTTTCAAATCTTTGCTTTTTAATAATTTTCTTTTATAGAAACAATAGCAAGAGAACAGGAATGGCATCAACACATACAACAGGTTTTATTCAAACCTACATCACCTATGCTCAATAACTAACCCCTATGCCACAGCTCTAACAACATGACTTTTCTAACAGAGACAGCCTAGTTTACATTTAACAAGGCATGAGTACACATTTTAAACCCATTCCAACTTCTTCAGCTGAGCTTGTTAAGCCACATTCTACACTTTCTACGGATGTTTCTGGTTGGTCTGACCTCAGACTAGAAGAGTTGTTCCTTTGCAGCAGTGATTCAGACTCCCCACAGTATAGTCTCTCTCTCTTTCTCTCCCTCCTCTAATTAAGATGCTCCTGTGGGCATGCTGCCTGTATTACTGTCTAAGCGTTCTTCCCTCCCCTCACTCCTTGGAGAGGGAAGATACATTGTCTGCTGCTCACACAGGTTATGCCTCAAAGAGAAAAATCCATTCCTCTCCCAATCTCTTTGAAGACACTGCAATCAATTAGATCTTCCCTAGCAAGAATTCTACGAAATTTTTGGCTCTATTACGTGGTTACATTGTTTTGGTTTTTTTTGTCGTGAGAATCCGAATTTAACTCTTCTGGTTCTTATTCAGGTTCTATTAACAATTCTCTCTAACTATATATTACAATATTAAACGATAATAATGTTGTATATTTCATAAAAAAAATTTTTTTTAAATAACATTGTTGTGTATTTTTAACTCCGTTATAATATGAACAATGAGTCAGTATGTCTCTCAAAATCTTTAAGTACACAGTAACATTTCCTGATTATTAATAATTTCTTGAACATTTGATCATTTTCAGTCGAACATGAAGTTGCAATTCTGGAAGTGAGTCATTAATTCAGTAACTCAATTCATTAATTCGCTCCAACTGATTCAGTTTTTTTGGTTCACTAAAAAGAATTTACTAATGTAACAATGATTTTTAGCACTGTGGATTTAATAGCAGTCTGGCTTTTGGATACTTGATAGATGTGGTTTCAATGAACTGCTTTAAGTTGCTTAAAAAATGACTATTCTGTTCCACATAAAAAAATAACAGCATACTGGTTTGGAACTACATGAGAGTGAATAATGACAGAATTTTTATTTTTGGTGAAACTATTACATTAATTAAATATTCTCTGGTTTCTTCTTTACATTGGCAATGCATTTCTTTCCCTTAATTCATTCAGCTCACAAAATTGTGACATCATCTACTTGGTTGTTCTAATAAGAGAGAACTGTATTCCACAGACTGTATTAGCTCATTACTTATGGTTTGGCTGCTAGTTTAATTTTTTTGGGAGAGTGAATGGTATAAAATGGTACCATCCTGTATAACATTGTCCTGAATGAATACTACATTCATGTAGTGTAACATGGTATTTACACTACATGGTATGCCAGGAACTTTTGAAAAAATATAATGGTGCTAACTTGTTAATTTCCAAAAAGCCAAAATAGTACTGTACCATGGTACTTTTTCTTATTGTTTATAGGATTAATATATACCTTAAGATTCAAATGTACTGTAAAATAAATCTATTTTAGATCATGAGAGTTAAGGCTTTGTGAGCTTTGTCATTTACATCCTCTTTGTTTATGTTCTTTGACATGAACGAACTGCAGACATTTTAGCTGCACGCTGACATGGATTTAACACAACACACTGTTGCATAGAACACAGTAAGCTCAGTTCAGACAGAGAGAAAGAGGAGCCTGATAACAAATGTATTCTGACTTAGCTCACCTTTGATGTCAGTCCCACAAATCCAAGGTGCTTTGAGCATGTCTGTCCTTGAAGTCGAAGCAGAGAAGAGTTCCTTGTGGGAAAGATATTGTAATCCTTAGCCGAATAAGAATAAGAGTGTTAATGAATTGTTTTGTGAAAAGAGTTTCATAAATTACCCCTGAGTCTTTGCAGTGCTGCTCTAAGATCATAGAGAAATAAAGAAAATATGACAATGAAATGAAAATATTTCCCCAAATTTTCACCTTTTTAAATGGGTTTGTCTGGGTTTGCCTTTTAAGTTGCTGATGTTGACATTTAGATGATTTTGACTCAAAAATCCAGTTGTTGATGCCTGTGCTTTTGTCTGCGTAAACTGAACATGCTGCTTAGCTGAAGATTCATGGCTATTTTTCACGCTGAAGAAAAAACTAACTCAATGAACCTTTTCAACCAATTTATAAATTGATAGGGAAACAGGACCTGTGGGATTTGGACATGACACAAGTCAGATTCGATCTCGGGCCACAAAAGCGGCGCTGCACGTGTCTTAGCTTACTCGCTTACCACCAGGCCACATTTCTTACTAAATTCCTTCATGAATAGAGGTTCAGCATTATGCAGATCTTAATTTGTGGAACGCTTATGAGTAAATACAATGCTGTGGCTTTGCTCTGTAATGAGGAGAAGAGAAACTATTTATAACACTAAAATAAACGATCCAAAGCCATGCATCCCGGCTCTTCACGTTCTCAGCTTGAACCCTGTGTGGTTGCACAGACTCACAGTTGTAATATGTAAATAAACCTGCTAATGATGCAGCGTGGATTGGCCCCATCGCATGTGTTTGATGCGTGTGTGTTGTCGTCTCTCTTGCAGCTGCTGTATCAGGCAGAGGTTCTTGGGAGGAGAGCTCCAGTTCCTGTCAGCCCTCTCTAACAGCCTTAACCACCACGTCCACACGCACACCGACTGCCTGGCCGACATCAAAGGTACCCTCCCAAACGTCTGTCTGCTTTTCACTTTCTCCCCTTCATTACTGCACATCATTTCGCCAGTCGCACCACTTTGTCTGTTCCTTCATCATCATACTATTAAAGGGGATGAATGCTTTTCTTTTGCAGCTTTGACTGCAAAGTAGTCATAATGCAGTTAAATGTATCAGTATATAAAAATGCATACAAATATGTTTGATGATGCCATATCTTAAGGTATATAAGGGAGAATGTTGGTCTTTAGACTGACGCATGTATGTGTCGTATGTGTTGGAAGCAATTTATTGGTTTCTTTCACCGTACATGTAAGCTGTTGTTGAATGAGCGGATATGAGTGGGCATTATCAATTCAATCTCTTTGAGGGGTGAGTGGCAGGATCACACAGGGGATTTTGGGATTGACAGCGAAGTGTCAGAAAGTTTGAAAAACTAAATTTTATGCAAATGACATGCAAAAGTGATAGATAGCAGTCAATTTATATGAGTAACAGCCAGTGATGTCTTATTTTCAAAATCTGCTGATTTGCGCTGAATTGCTATATATATATTTAACTACTGTGCGCTAACATTCAAAAGTTTGGGTTCAGTAATTTTTTTTATGTTTTTAAAGATCTCTCTTATGCTCACTAAAATAAAATTGTGAATCATGCACTATAACTAATTCATAGGTCTTAATACTAATTTACAGGTTTGAACGCACTTCTCGTGAATGAAAAGTACCTGTACGTACGACATCCTTTTATGAATATAAAGTTCAAAGAATATTCATTTGAAAGTTTTGTAGCATTAGAGGTGTCTTTACTGTAGATTTTGATTTGATTTAATGCATCCTTGAGGAAAACAAATATAATTTTTTTTCTGTAAAAAACAAAATACAGACCCCAAACTTATGAACAGTAGTGTGTATATAATGACTCTATAGTTCTATCAGGTGCGTAATCTGTGCCTGTAGGTAATTTGATCCACATGATTGTTTTCGTGATTTCTGTTTGTGGTGCCACACGGAAATGACTGTAAAAGCTCCACTGATGATTTGGATTCCCTAGATGTTGTGAGTTTTGCTTTCAATGTACAGTAGACAGTATAATACTCAAAATACACTGCAGCGGAAATTTGTGACAAAGCTACATTTGAGTTTTTAAATAGAAAAATAAAACATTTTTCTTGTAAAAATGCCTAAGAACCCTTCAAATAAATATTTATATTTTACATGAGTTGCAACTGCCTACTATTTTTTGCAGTTCTGCTTCTCAAGTGAAGTTATCTTGTTTCAGCGATTCTAAGGGTGCTTTCACACTGAGAGTTAAGTTCAAAACAGGAAACGGTTCACATCAAAAACTGGGAATGTAAAAGCTGTCATGCGGACCCACGAGCAACTGGAACTCGGGTGAGCACTTTTTAGTGCTGAGTAAAGTAACCTGCGCGATGCGTTTTAGCCGATGACAATGTCGTTAGTTCAACCAAACACATGTAGAGGATGACAGTTTGACACCGGGAACAATCGCGCTCCGACTCGGACTCAGCCCATACGTGAAAGGGCCCATACTTTAACTGTAAAATTAGACAAAAATACTCGTTCAGAAAATTATTTTTTGCAGTATACCATTTTAATCAGTTATAGGCCCAGTTTCACAGACAGGGCTAAGATTAAGCCAGGATTAGTACATCTAACTGGTGTACATCTTGAGACAAAACAACTTTATTCCTAGGTTTCACAGACAAGGTTTAAGCCTAGTCCCAGACTAAAATGCATGTTTAAGCTGTTTTAATTGAAATCTACCTGCACTGACATATTTTAAGATTTGTCATTGCTGGCAGCTTTCCGTTAAAACAGCTTAAATATGCATTTTAGTCTGGGACTAGGCTTAAAGGGTCACTCCACCCATTTCAAAATTCATCTTTATTGAAAGTGGGTTATATATGTAGTCGAATTTGGTGCCCTCTTGACCGAGAAAAGACAGAAAATAACTTTAGGGCGCATTTGTATGTAAGACAACAACTCCCACAATGCACCACATTGCACAGCTCCGCAAGCCACTCCCACTAATCCAGAACAGCGCGCAAACATCAGAGAAATCACTCTTCCATCTACAAGGCTAGCTGCCAAAAGAGTTTGAAATTCATTTCACACAAAATGTCTAGTAAGTTGGCTGTGGCGGGCAGGACGAGGGACGTGAGAGGACAGCGCGAGTGATAATGAATGACACCTATGAGACGCAGCGATCTCTCACGGAGGAGCGGAAGCACAAAAGGAACAGGCCTGATTTTATGTTTTGTTTCTGTTGTGTGTGGCCAGCTGGCTTATACTTTTGTTTTGTATTTGTTTATTTTACTATTAAAATGTTTAAATGTTCGCCGGTTCCCGCCTCCTTCTTCCCACAACAACGAACTCCGTTACATTGGCAAACTCATTAGCGAATTACTCCTCGTTTGTATTTCTTTCTATATGGTGAATTATTGCATGATATACCTGGATGTTCAGTCCGAACATATGTGGTGCGAAACTAGGATGGTTCACATCACAGCACAAACGTCCGTGTGCTCGTCTGATTCAGAGATTTCGTCCAGGATAAATTGCCATTGTTGAAATTCTCTGCTGCAGACGGACTCTATCTGTGTCCGTAGCGCACAGCGAGAGCCCAGGCACCAGCAGTCCGCCCAGCTCGAGCCAGTCCGAGCTCCTCGTCCGCGACAGGCAGCCGCCTCCTGTTCCTCCATCAGCCTCAGCTGCTCTTCACTATATTGCGGCTCGTAAAGATAGCCACGAACAGCGGATTCGAGCAGCAGAATTTCAAAATCCTCTTCTTCCATATGTTTAGTTTCTTCCATATCGTGTTTAGTTTCTTCCGTCATTGTCATAACTTCCTATCTCCACAGTGCTTGTTAGCTTGGCTTATAAACAAGATGGCTGATATTGATTTCAGTATCTACAAGTGAAGTCCCACCCACTGATCTGTGATAGCTCTGTTAGCGCATTAGTTCCAACCTATGGGCGGGTTTGAAAGGGTGGGATCTAGTGCTTGTAGTCTTTAGAGAAATCCCCCCTTCTTACACTTACTCCTACAATGACGTAAAATGACGATTTTTGTGTCATTGTAGGAGGAAGTGAAAAGGGTAAATAGCGGATTTCTCTCGTCTCAGGGGAAAATGAGTGAGTGTTGCACGACCATTCAATAGTATGACTAGGTTTCTAACAATGGAAAGCTTAATGCAAATGGGTGGAGTGTCCCTTTAAGCCTAATCTGTAAAACCGGGGAATAAAGTTTAAAATGTACTTCCTATTGTAGGTTTGCAGTCTAAAGGATATGGCATGCAGTTACCCTACACAAACTGTAAATAGTATTCATTTAAAGTAATAATTGTGAAATGTAATTTCAATTCAAATTTTTGTCATAAATGTGACAGACCATTTTGACTAGTGAACATAGCGTGATGTATCTTTTTTTCTCATTTTACTTGCCTCCCTATTCTCTGAATATAATCAGTTGGTGAAGATGAATATTTCTGTGTGAAATGTGTACTCTCTGTAAATAAGTACAATAAGGATGCATCCTCTTTGAGAGGCGTCACAGCATGCCTTTGATTTGTTTTACCTCTACTTTAACGCACTGTGTTATTTAAGGACTTGGAACCTGAGCGTAGCTGAGGATGTTCTTCTGACTCTCTCGATGCTGGTTCATTCTGAGAGGCTTCTCACATCCTGAGTCAGTAAAAAAAAAAAAAAAAAAAGACTTCGAAAAAATTAGGGGTAAACAATGGCTTTATTTTTCCGCTCTCTCCTCCTCTTAGACTATGACAGTATAGATTCACAGCTAAATGAAGCAGTTTTCAATACACTTTTAAAATATACTTTATTAAGGATCTTTACAATTATAACCTGTAAGATGTTCGTTCATCTTCAAAACACAAATGACGTTATTTGAATGAAACCTGAGATATTTCTGTCCCTCCATTAAAAGTCTATTCACCCAAAGCTTTGGCACTACAAAAAGTTCATAAAAAGATTGTGAATGATATTTGTACATTGAAAGTAAAACAAAAAGAATTGGCTATATGGGTTTGGCATGACATGGTGAGTAAACAATTTTCATTTTTGAGTGAGCTACCCTAGTTAAGTTCTAAACAATGTTCTGCTGTTTTTGTGTTTTTAGCTTGGATTAGGGAGCTTCGGTCATATAATGTAAATGAGAGTAATTTGAATTAAATCTCTTGCGCACTTACTCCACAGTAAATCCTAGAGTCTTTTGATTCTATCGATTTTACATTCCCTCTTAGGGCTCCCCTTTTGACACGTTGTGCTTGGAACAAAATATATTAGATATACCGAATATATATACCGAAAAGCACCAGCCCATCAATTCATCATAAGTGCCGTGACTTATAACGCAGCACGGCTCAACCTTTGAGGTTGTTAACATCCCTTTATTTAAATCTGAGTGATTGAGCTTAATACATCCCTAATTTGGTATCTAAACTCATTTGGAGAGGAGCAGATGAGTGTTAAAATGGGACCAGGTGCTCTCGAGGGCCTTGTCTTTTGGTCTTCTTTACACTTAGCAGGAGCTCTTGGTCTAGGATCAGCCTCCCTCTACCCAATTCTCTGCCCAGCACACTTTGAATGTGCAAAACTGATCGCTGAACAGCATCAAATGAGGATTTTCATTACTCTACAGACCCGGCACACACAGATGGGCCTCAGGTGGGGTTGGACTGCTGATTTATTTATGTTGGACCTCTGCCCCCAGAGGAGAAATGAGAGGGGTTATCTTTTTGAAGAGGGGATTGGCTGGGGTTAATGAATTGAGACCATTCTTTAATTGGGGGGGGGGGGGGGTGTTGCTGTTCTCACCAGTTTTCTGTCTAGTTGCCCCCTCCTTATTTGTCTGCAGCAATCATGCGCTAGTGTTGCTTGCTATGGAATCATAACTCATCCCTTTTTTTGCTACTGACATGAATGATAACATGATAAATGCAACTTCTATTCATTTAGGCTTATTATGTTTATTCAGAAATCATTAGGCCAACTCCAACATTGTGTAGAGAAGTTTTGGATGATAAAAATCAAATTACTTTCTGGGCCTTGTTATATATCCGCCTTTCTCTGTTTCATAAGCTTTGTATTGTTTCAGGTTTTTTGGGTTGAGGTGTAGCAGCTCTGTGCACTGTAAACACAATTGGCCTAATGTTTTCTCACCTTAACAGAAGCAAAGTTAGTGTTTCCTGTGTTGGCGATGTACCATAGGTGTTCCCCAACCCCGGATGGATTTGTTGTTGAGGATTTTTCAGCCGGGGTTTTTTAATGCTCTGCTGCTGCTGCTTCATCTCTTCTCTGGAACCACGCAGAAAGCTCCGACTGCGTTTGTAAATTTATTACAAAGCTATTTTTAGCACTGGGGTTTATGCTGCAATGTATTTATCCCTGAGGAAAAACACTGTGCCAGCACAAGCACAGTTCATGTTACTGTGTTTATTCGTCTCCAGGGGAAAAAAAAGAGCCAGTTCTGGCCATTAGTAATTGCTACTAAATCCTATACGGATTGTGTACTTTTATATTTATTTATTTTTTTGACACAACCAATTACAAATTTGTTATCAGGCACTTTTAACCAAAACAGTGTTACAGGCACCGTCTCCCTGTAAGGACATATTGGTGATAGTTCAAAAAGCGATAGTTCACCTAAAAATAAAACAATTCTGTCATTATTGCGACTCACCCTTATGTTATTTCAAAGCTTTATGACTTTCTTGCTACTGTGGAGCAAAGATTCTTCTTTGCAATGAATGTTAATTGGTTTCAAATGTAGTTTGGACCCCAGCGTTCTTTATCTTTTGTGTCCCGCAGAAGATAGAAATTCATACAGGTTTGGAGTATAGTAAATGACAGAATTTTCATATTTGTGTGTTCTATCCTTTTAAGTTTAACTGCCTTGTTGGCAAATCGGTAAATTCGTCTTTGTTAATCTGTAGTACAATCATTAGTTCAGGTAACCGTATTGCCATCAGTGCAGCAACGCTCTCTGTAAGGTTAATGCAGCATACAGATGGGATATTCCTGCAGGAACAGGTAGCTGTCAATGAACTGTTCTTTTTTTTCTCCAGACTATTAGCAAAACCAGCTCCAAACCAGACATGGAATGCTTCACTACTTTTAAATATTTTAATTGTAATTCAATGGCTGGTGGTCGTGAGAAGTGCAGTGGGCATGTCTGACATGCTTGTCATTCTCCAGCAGTTATTCAGAGAGGCAGAGACCTATTTCCCATCTGCCTTTGTACTCCCTGAAATAGGGAGTATGGGAAAGGCAGCTTCTGTAATCCTAAAGCAGGGGTTCATCATCATAAACGTCTCATCATCATAGCTCAGATAATCCCATGATGAGAGCACTGTGCCCCTCTATACACTGTAAAAATGTTGATAGCTGGTCTTAATTGAGGGTTTGGGCAACATCTCATTTACTTTCTCTGTTTAATTTTGAATAGTATTATTATGTAGCAATAAAGTAATTCACATATACATTGTTAGTAAAGCTCTCAAATTGTGTATTAGTTGTCAAAATTAAATAGTAGTGTTTGCTAAGGCAACTAATGCTATTGTTTAGAGCTGCACGATTATGGATAAATTGACCATTTTTTCTTTTGTTTCAAATAGAGATTACAATTCTGAATAGACAACTAATCAAAATAGCATGTTTACAAGAGGTTTTGACAAAATGTTAATTGCTGCCATATAATTTAAAGATATTTATTAACTTGAATGAATTACTCTCTTTAAAAAATGGGTTGAAGGAATAATTCAATGATCGACTCAGACTTCACTTGTTTCACTACTGGATGAATAAGAGTCTTTGAACAAATCTCTTGAATGATTGATTCAATGACAAATACATTTTTAATAGTCACTTGTCTCTACCTACTGGTGTAATGATGTAAGGCAAGGCAAGTTTTTATTTAATTGAAACAATCTTAATTTGAAGCATCAAGTTACTTTCAAAAAGTGATTTACTCTATTTTGATCACTTTCAGCTTGTGCTGCAGACATGAAAATTTGGAATGATTATTTTTGAGCGGGGTTGTTATATTGCTTTTCTAAGCGATTAGACTGAAAATTTCATTCAGCAGACCGAAAATGGGCATAAAAAATCATTTAGACTTGAAGGATGGATCCAAGCCAAACTGACAGACAGACAGATAGACAGATAGACAGACAGATAGACAGATAGATAGATAGATAGATAGATAGTCCGTCCGGACGGACGGGTAGGTACTAGATGAAATTCAGTTGACCAGGCTGGCAGATGAGCTCATTTCCTAAAACAGGCTAAAATGTATCCGTTGATCAGATCTTACTGTTTACGACTCAGATATGACATCCCACATTTTTATTGACTGGAATTTTTCATGATAAGCTATCACATTTTTGTAAACGTGTCTTATCTAGCAGATAAATGTAATCTCAGGTTATTTTCCAGAGGCAGGAGCAACAGCAGAGGCAGATCACCTTCACTCCCTTTGCTAGACCTCGAGTGGCCGCTCTTTATACCCAGAACAAGACTGTGGTACAATGCCTTGCCGTTAGAGCTGTGTCAGAATAGCTCTTAAGATAAATAAATGATCAGCCAGAAACAAACATCAAAGCCTGTGTGTGTACTGTGCTGCGCTTCAAAGGGAATAGGACCTTCACACCCACTGTTCTATAGAGAATAGCATGTTACTGTGTCTCCATTTGCGGTTTTGGTTTAATAGAGAATGAAAAACAACAACTGAATAATGCTTTTAATAAATATTAATATGCACCAGCCCTCTTTCCCCGTCTTTACTCCATCCGGGCCCCTTTGTCTCCGTACACCTGTCCCCTGACAGCCCAATCCAATCTACTTTGCTCAAAGTCAGCGAGTGAGGTTTCAATAGCCATTTATCATTCTCTAGCATCTTCTCATTTATTTCTTTATCTTCATCCTCTTTAAATCCCCAGCAACCGAAGCAGAATTCTGTCTATTATGTTTATAATGTCAGAGTGTTATCTAACCTGTGATTTCTTCTTTCTTTCGTTCCCTCTGCAGCCAGCTCTCGCTCTCTCTTTACTCGCCGCTGGGCACATCTCCTCCCGTCTGTCCTTATAGGGGGATGTCTCTCCTCTAACTGCCTCACTCTCAACTAACTGCTAGGTGTGTATGCAGGTGAACTGTGTGTGAACCATGCCTCAACCCTTGTTTTTTGTTTTGTTTTTTTCTCTCTCTGTGATGCTTCCATTATCTTCATTATGTCACCTTTGACTATGGGAGAGAAGTCTGAGCTATTGTGCATAGCATAAATGATGTTAGAGTTTGGCATGCCTATTTGTATTGTGTGTGGTGAATTTAGTCTGGAAGTATTTGTATGTTTTGTGTCATATGGTTGATACATGCAGAAATGCAGAAGTATCACCCTTCCCATAAAGGACTGTCTGCTCTAAGTACAGTGCAAGTTGACCCCTCATCTGCAGCATGTGGAGTTAGATACCGTAATTCCTCAAATAAAAGCTGGGGCCTTTATTTACCTAAACTGCAGAAGATAACAGGCTTTTATTTGAAGCAGGCTTTTATTAGAGGCAGGCCTTTTTAAAAAAAAAAATCAAAATCAAATTTCCGTCTGGGTTCCATGCTTCTCAAGACAATTCCGTTTTCAATAAAGTTGTTGAAAAGACCGTTACACTAGCAGCACTAAATTATATCTGTGTTACATCTATTGTCTACTACCATCTATTGGCTGTACGTTACGATGAACTTGAATGCATATTAGGGGATGTTTACACCTGGCCACTTCATGTGTTTTCTCAGATCGGAAAGCTATCTGATTTATCAAAACAATTCTACTTAAATCTGCTCACAAATCCGTTTTCGCGAAACGGATATAAATCTTCAATTCCCATATGCAGATTTAATGGAGTGCACGTCACCGAAAGCAACAGATATGAGCTGCATTTGATTGATCAGCTAATTTCTAAATCAAAAGACCGCAATAAGAGAGAGCGGCAACAACCCTGGTAAGATCATTTCGTTTCTTTACTTTTAATGATGAGGAGAATTGTCTGGGACTTACTTTCACTTTAATTTGCAATAGTTTGCACGTTGGCTTTATGAATAGATGCTCAGCTGCCGTGATGCGTGTTGCAGTAGCGTTGTCACATCTTGCTATAACATTACATAGCCTATAACACGCTCTCACACTTTTATTTTTTAGCGTTTTTGGGAGGAGTAAAATTTAGATACGTGGTTTCAACAATCAGATGCATTTGATTTACACTTGTGCAGTTTCGTCTGGAATCTCGTCGTCTCAGATCTCCTCATGAAGAAGTGGTTTGAGCGATCGGATTTAAATTGTCTCGAATGCGCTTCGGATGGCATTTATACATGGTCTTTTCACGATCAGATCACAGAACACGCATGAAGTGGACAGGTGTAACATCTCTTCAATGAAAGGCATTTAGGAGATTATTATCCACACTAATTTTCCCCCGGCCTTAATTTGAGACCGGCCTTTATTTGTCCGCGTTGATCACGCACCCGGCCACTATCAGAGGCCCGGCGTTTTTTTGAATACCGGTTTTTATTAGAGGAATTACGGTAGTCAGTATTAAAGGGATAGTGAAGCCAAAAATGTATATTTTTTATTTATTTACTCACCGTGCTGTCATTCCAAATAAGTATGATTTTCTTATGTGGAACACAAAAAGAGATCAAGAAAATGGTTTCACTTCCAAACAGTGAAAGTGGATGAGGACCTGGGGCTGTCAAAAAAGACAAAAAAGCACCATAAAGGTGGTCCATACGGGGCAGTACTAGGGGTTGGCTTCCGGACCTAAGCCTATTTTTAGTAATACTCTGAAGCCCGGTTTCACAGACAGGGCTTAGAATAAGACAGGATTATAGGCTTTAGTTCAGTTAGGATATTTAAGTAGTTTTTATAAACGTGCCTTAGGAAAAAAACATCACTGGTGTACATCTTGAGACAAAAAAATGGCACTGACATATTTTAAGTCAGTGCAAGTTGCTTTCAGTTAAAACCCCTCAAACATGCATTTTAGTTTGGGACTAGCTTAAGCCTTGCCTGTGAAACCGGGGGTAAATGTTTTTATTCTGATTATTATAATAATTATACAGTGTATCTGTGTGTGTATATATATATATATATATATATATATATATATATATATATATATATATATATATATATATATATACACATATACACAGTATCATTTCTCTTAATAAAAACAAAGTTTTCATGTCAGGTACTTTCAGTGCTACAATCTGCTAGAATTAGACATATTGTTTAGCATAAAGTTTGTTTTGTATTTTAAAACTATTACAAAACTACGCTTATTTTGACAACAACAAAACATAAAGGGGCAAAATCTATTGTGTTTTTCTTGTCTTTTTTATTTATTTATTTTTAAATTAGCGCTGCATTTTAAAAGTGAATGTTTGACTTGTTGGAGGCTTAGATAGTTAGTGGGACCTTTTAGTTTTATCCCTAGATCTATTCAAAAATGTATACCTTGCAGATTGTATAGACTAGAACACTCTAATATATTTAATAATTTAAAAAAAAAAATGGCTCCACATGCATCCACTTAACCCTTAATATCTCCTGACCCTAGAACTCCCCCTGAAGATGTTAAATTCCCTGAATGGCAGTTGTGGTCATCATTTGCTTTCAAATTATGGAAAAGAGACATTCTTTTGTAAATAACTCCTTTTATGTTCCACGAAAGAAAGAAAGAAAGAAAGAAAGAAAGAAAGAAAGAAAGAAAGAAAGAAAGAAAGAAAGAAAGAAAGAAAGAAAGAAAGAAAGAAAGAAAGAAAGAAAGAAAAGAGCATGTGTAAATGATAACAGAATTTAAATTTTTTGCTGAATTATCCCTTTCAATGGTTGTTTCTTTTGTCCCGGGTCCGTCTCTCTCCCCTACTTACCCTGCCCTGTAATCAGCATATAATTTTGGGCGCTGCTATGGAAGAATATGACGTGCCGTCAGCCGCCAGTATCCTGGCATCCGTCAAAGAGCAGGAGGCGCGCTTCGAGCGTCTGACCAGGGCCCTTGAAGAGGAACGCCGCAATGTTTCCTTGCAGCTGGAACGTGGCAGTCTGCCCTCTGATCGACTGGTGGGCGGCACCACAGGCGGGAGCAACCAACCGCTGGCCTGGCAACAGATGGTCATGCAGGTAAACCATTCCAGCATGGCCAGTCATGCGTCAGTCTATGTGAATGAACAAAGCAGCCCCCATCATCCCTTCACGCTGATGGTGCTTCATATCCATTGTTTTCAAAAAATCAGTCCATCTGTATCTCATTCAGCTTCAGCTGTTTTTGGCTGTGCTGAGTTAGTGCTCTGGATGTGTTGTCCTGCAGTGACTCATCATCGATTCCCAGGATGAGTCGTCTTTACACTATTCTCTCTTCCCATCTCTCTCCACCATATGCTTTCTCGTGTTATCGCATAGACCTTCCCGTTTGCTTTGAGTCCCGTTTGGTTATGGTGCTGTGGCAAATGTGTGTCTAAGGTAGTGATGTTACAAGGATGACATTCTGGGGTAAACTAAAGTCAATATGAGAGGAAATAAATGTCAAATAAAATTAACAAGAAAAACAAAACACTATCACCCTCACAATACAAAATTGTTCACTCAAGTAGAAGTAGTGGGGAGTTAAAAAATAATTAACAGAGTCTCAGGTTTAAATTTTATTTATTTATTTAGAGGAAATTCGATCACAATCTAAAAACATATATATATATATATATATATTAGGGCTGTGAAACGATTAATCGCATCCAAAATAAAACTTTGTGTTTACATAATATATGTGTGTGTACTGTGTATAATTATTTTGTATATAAATCCACACACGTATATATTCAAGAAAAATATGTTATTTATATATAAAATGTTTATATTTATATAAAATATACATTATATATAGGCTACATTCAGTCTATATACAGTATATACATGCAAATGTTTCTTAAATACACATGCATGTGTGGGTATTTATGTATTAAAAATAATTATACACAGTACACGCACATATATTATGTAAACACAAACTTTTATTTTGGATGCGATTGATCGCGATTAATCGTTTGACAGCCCTAATGTAAATATATATATATTTGGCCGTTTGGTGAGACACTGCCCATTTGTAGCACACCCCCTGTTTGAAGGTTGTCTAATACCTTTCTGACTTATGTTGTTCTCAACTGAGTAACATTTGCAAGATCCTTTCATCCATCAATACCACTGGACTGCGTAATATATGTAATCAGTAGACATTCACCACTGGATTGCATCCAGATCAACAACTGAATTTTTATTTTATTTTATTTATTTATTTTATTTTATTTTTATTTATTTTTTTAAACACAATAGTGAGGTTCCTATGCAATTACACTAATCAAGCAGTTTAGCCCGAGTCTGTGTGGGATGCTGGTGGGAAATGAGGCTGATGAAATTCTTTCTATTTGTTTAGTGATCAGTAGTGGAAAATTTCAGGCTATAGTAGAGTCATACTACATGTCTTTACGAATGCAACACCACATCATTTATTTCTTACTGGAAGTGCATATGCAGTGTTCCCTCATCGTCATCCTTCAATGGTGAAATATTTTGACTTCTAACTAGATGTTTTCCTCTACTATACTGTTGAACTTTTTGTGTTGTAAAACCATTTAAAGAAAAGTTTGATACTCACAGAAAAAAGCCAGGTTCATTGTCACTGCTTGTGCTGCATCTTCCACTATATGTTATGTGCTGCCCTCACCTGCCAAAAACACTTCTGTCTTTTACTCCTCTCTGCCTTGCATGTCACAGGATCAGTTTGTGGGAACTGACTGCTATCTATCTATCTATCTATCTATCTATCTATCTATCTATCTATCTATCTATCTATCTATCTATCTATCTATCTCTATCTATCTATCTATCTATCTATCTATCTATCTATCTATCTATCTATCTATCTATCTATCTATCTATCTGTCTATCTGTCTATCTGTCTGTCTGTATCTATTGGCATTGAAAATGGCCCAATTTCTTAGACTACTGATTAAGTGGCATTGTTATAGCTGTTGTGGTGCAGCAGGTGTACCTCATTCATTTAGTGTATTTTACACTTTAATTCAGTATTGGGAGGTGGATCAAGTACCGTATATACCCGAATATAAGACGAGGTTTTTGTCCTAAAAATAGGCTGAAAAATGGGGGGTCGTCTTATATTCAGGGTCATCTTATATTCGATGGGAGGAATCGATTGATAGCCTTTTTCTGCCGTGCTTGGAAAAAACAAGCGCGCCGCTTCCATTATGAGCGCGCATCCCGCGCGCCTACATTTGAAATAACGAACTTGCACGCAAAAGATGCGGGTCTCTGCTCGCTTGTCTCCGTCCGCTCTGGCATCCTCTGTGAACGGCGCTTTTTCTTGTGGGGCTCGAGCAGAGGGAGAGAGAGAGAGAGAGAGCGGGAGCCGGATCGTCGTCGAAAACGACCAGACGACCCCGCAGGGTGGTTAAATCCATCCCGTTGCACTCAGGGCAACCGCAGTCATGGCTAATCAGGAAGCGCATATGTGCCGATCTCCGCCGACGAGCGGGCCTCTACACGAGGCACAGGTGATGCGAGGCATTTGGAACAACGCCTCGGAAATTTGCTCTTAAAATTATTTTCTGTTGAAAACCAGATTTGTCCCCCAAAATAAGTCATTTTCATATTCATTATATAAGTTATATTCGGGTATATATGGTATTATAGGGCCAGATTTACTAATCATGGCAAATTAGCATGAGAGCGCAATTCTGAAATAGCTCAGATGGGAGTGGAAAGTTCTGCGTGTGATCTACATATGACGTGCAAATCAAGGAATTGGATTTGGATCATTTCCATATTGACCAACGCAATCTACCAAGAGCAGTGCAAATTAGTGTCTCGTTCATTACATGCTTTTTTGGGCATTAAATAATGGCGCAAATACCACTAAATTGACCAGTGCAAACCTTAGTAAATCACCTTGCATGATTCATTTAAACACTCTCCTCCCATGAATTTCGCGTCTGAAAGGGAAACTTCTACAAATGCATATGCAATAAGGTCAGCCGCAAAAAATAACTGTGTCCACGTCTTTTCAGCGCTAGTTTTTCACTGCATGTCTTTAGTAAATCCTGGCAGTAGTTTTTTTTAAGCCAAAAGGGGGTTTGTGCTGGAGCAAGCTTTTAGTAAATCTGGCCCTTAATTCCCAAAGCAAGAAAGGACTCATCTTGTGCACTGCTTTATCTTGGGTCTGTTTACTTGGGGGAGATATTGATTTATTTTGTTTTTGAGACTTTATTATTTTACACAAGGGCCAAAAGGTCACTGAGTGACAGAGACACACAATAGGACTCCGTCAATGGCTGACCTTGTCTCTTTCACAGCAACTCTGAGACTGAACACCGTAGACCGCTTTTCTTTAAAGTAACCTCAACTGTCCCACATTTAAGTAATGTTGAGGGGTCATGACCTGAGGCAGTTCGAGGAACATCACAGCTACTACTTCCTGGAATCTAGAACATAATTTAAAATTCAGGAAGCGTTCCTGGAGGAGTGGACTGATGCTTGGTTCTTGTGCCTGAACTTTGCTAGCTCTGTCTACATTTTTTTTAGTCTGAAAGGCTTGTGGAGAGCTTCGGAAGAACAGTTGCTGCTTTGATCAATGCTGTCTGTGATAAGACACAGATATTGTATGATACACCGCTGCTCAGGTTTCTCAGTCTCACCGTACATGTCCACTTTGTGGAGTGAGAGGAGCTCAGCCAGCGTTTTCAGTTTTTGTTTTGAGAAAAGAAAGGTGAAAAATTCCAGGCTCAATTTTTAAAGTGTCTTTATATTTAGTATATACGTTTTACTTTCATGTTAAATTTTACTCATAGAAATGATTATGATAAAAATATTATATTATTTATTATTTTAAATGTAATTCAAATTATTTAATCACTTTATCCCAGTATGTTTTTATATGATCTTATTTTCACCACAGTTAGCTACATGTACAGTACACTACCGTCCAGAATTTGGGGTCAGTACATTACTTTTATTATGCAATTAATCGAAAGTGTCGGTTAAGTCATTTACATTGTTCGGAAAAATTTTATTTCAATTAATTTAAGTTCTTTTTAACTACCTTTAAAATGTTTCCACTGTTTCCATTATTAATATGCTTTCTAAAGGATCATGTGATTGAAGACTGCTGAAAATTCAGCTTTGCCATCACAGAATTTTTCTTTTAATTGTTGTAATATTTCATTGTTCAAATAAATGCAATCGGTAACACTTTACAATAAGGGTTTCATTAGTTAACTACTTTAGTTAACATAAACTAAGAATGAGCAATACGTCTACAGCATTTATTAATTTTAGTTAATGTTAATTTCAGCATTTGTTAATACATTAACTAATATTAATAACTGAGAGCTTATTAGAGCTTATCGGTTATTATTACACGGTGTTACCGTGCAATCTTAGTGAACTTACCGCCCCCTGAATTTTGAACATTCGTTTTTATGATGACTTTATTGACTGTGTACTGAAATCAGTAATAGACTAAACATACTGGCTGTACATTTTACAGGCACACCCCCAAAGCAGCCTATCGTGAGGGTTTTGGGTGGATTTCCTCCATGCCCGTAGGGTGTAAATCGGACAGTTAATCACGATACGATACGATATCGATTCTCTCAGCCAACGATACGTTATTTGCCGATACCTCAAAAAATTCTACGATACGATTACGATTCGATTCGATTCAGGGCTGTATCGATCGATTAATCGATATTTAGGTATTATGTGCCAAGTGTACTCAACCAGTCACATTTATTAACTCACAATACATTAAAAAATATGTTACATGAAAGTTTAATTAAACTCTGAAAATTGCACACCCTCTCCCAATTGGCACATTTACAAGTTGTTTGTTACAAGTTTACAAAAAACATGATGAAAAGGAACAAGAACGGGGTTATCTGTTTTTGCAAATGAACTCTTCTGTTATTTTAAAGTTCATTTAAAGGATTTTTATATATATTTATTGTGTGGTAAAAGCAGATAACTCTACATTTCATGTTTCAGAGTTAAACAAAGCCAAGTAATTGCTAAAATACATAATAAAACACTTGGTTAATCTATAACGTTAATCTCCTCAGTTGACATAATTTCGATGCCTGTCAAACTTTGTTGTTGTGATTAACGTACACGCAATACAGAGAGCTTTTCACTCACCACTAAACTTGCTGTTTTAGCAAGATTCCGTGAAAAACTTTCAGCTTTTATTTTCTTTTTACGAGCCGAAGAAGATATCACGGGTTCATGACGTTCGCTGAAATCCATCCTCGATCACTTTTAGTAAGCTTTGACGAAACTCCTCTCAGTAGCGCGTCTTTTCAAAGTGACAAGCAGCCTTGTCACCTGACCTGAATACTGCGCACTGATTTGCTAAAACAGACTTTTCGGGGCTTGCCGTTTCTGCTGTAAAACATAAACTCGCGATGCGATGCCTTTACAGTGGAAAATACCAGCTTTTGTGACAAAGGTTTCAGTCAATCTTGTCAGGAGTCTATTTCAGCGGAGAAAAGTTACGTGAGGATATGGAGTGTGTCAAAATAAAGGCACAGTACATCGATATTTTATGTGTGGTATCGATGCATCGTATCGTTAGACATTTGATCGATGCATCGATCCATATCGATGTATTGTCACACCCCTAGTTGGGTTAGCCACAAAACACAAGGAAGCTCGCTACGGGAAAAAGCCTGGGAGGCCCAGTGTCTTGTAAATCACCTGCTTAACAATGACTTTCTCACCCTCCTCCCACACACACAATCTCCCATGCCACCTCACTTCCAGTGCCATTAGGAAAAGTCAAACCTCTTGTAAAACTATAATTAAAGCAGCAGTGAACCTGCCTAGATTGCTTATTTTCTCTCTCGCACCTCTCATAGCTCCTTTTACTGCTTTCACACATATATAGTGATACGGTTTTTTTTCTACTGAATATTTTTTCCTTTTAGTTTCCAGAAGTTTTCCTTTGAAAAAAACAAATGTGACTAAAAATATGGAGCTGTCAAGGAATGTGTAATGTTTGTGTGAGAAACGCACAACTTTTCTGCACATATATAAATCCAATTTGTTCACAATTATTAGTGATTGAGATGTTTTGTTGTTGTTGTTGTTGTTTTGCCTAAATGTCTTCTTTTCACCAACAATGCAATGTCACCAGTAAAAGCGCACTATTTTATCTTAAATAGGAAAAGTAATGTTGAAGTTTGCATTAATTGAAAGCATTTTTTAGCCTGGCTAACGTCAGACCACGTCTCATTGACATTGAGACATGGTCTGGGAACCACATGTTCATTTTGTTCAGCATGTTCAGCCACTGGGGCGGCAGTGGCTCAGTGGTTCATGTAGATTGTCTAAAACCCAGAAGGTTGGTGGTTCCCCGGTTCCCCGGTTCCACCTGACCAAGCGTCGAGGTGTCCATGAGCAAGACACCTAACCCCAGCTGCTCCCGACGAGCTGGATGGCGCCTTGCATGGCTGACACCGCCGTCGGTGTATGAATGAGTGAGTGAATGGGTGAATGTGAGGCTAAATGTAAAGCGCTTTGGTGGCCATTGGGTCTATGAAAGCACTATATAAATGCAGTCCATTTACCATTACCATTACCATTTCATTTTCTCGTATTTGAGGCGTGGTTTACGAATGCCCAGAGCCGTTTATTGGGTGCTACGAATGTCTATCAATTGCACCCGTACGTAGCTCATAGCCAATCGTTTCATTTATACCAGATGACGTATGTAGAGCAAAAGAAATTAGACGAGGAAGAAGACAATGGGTCAGAGATTTATTTGCTTAGAACAATATCAAAGGCTGCATCGATAGGTAACTTCGCATCTGCTGCCATGTTTGATCCATAGGTATAAACAAACTGCTTCGGTGTGTCACATAGAGGTCGTCATCGTCTTGCTGCTCCCTTCCTGTTCTGTGATTGGGCCCATCGCTGAGGCGAAAATTTGGTCCATGGTATCCAGACTGCCTAGCAGCATGAATAAAATCACGCTGCGCAAAGGCAGTATGGGGAAACCCAGGCTAAGCATTTTTAGTAGTTGATTTGAAAGCTGCATGAATGGTTCGACTTAAAATTCAGGATATGGCATGTGATAGTCTCTGGTGTCCTTTAAATGTGCCTCAAAAAGCGGCTTGGAAGAAGTTGCCCGTTACCTGAAGTGAATAGAGAGTAAGTGCAGTCCAGTGAAACAGCTGTGGACGAGCGATGAGAAGTGGAGCGTGAAGCTCTTGGTGGTTGTCTATAAAACCCCTCCAGTATGTCATATATCACGATCCACTTTTGGTGATATAGTGGCTATATTTCTTTCATAATACATACAAATCCTGTAAGTAATCCCCATTTTTGATATGCCTGCTCACATGTTTCCTAATGCTGGCACACTGAAGGAGTGGGAATAGCTGCATTCTTTGTATTCAGAGCAGCTGCAGATGCCCACAGCCATTCATATTCTACAGAGGGCTGTTCGGACCGCTCTCATTGCCCATTCCACAATCCATCAAATGATTAATCCTCTAAAAGCCCTAAAATACACGGAGAAGTTGCTTTTTTCTTTTCACAATGTTACTTAATCTTTTTCTCACTCAGTGTAAAAAATAAGGTTGTGTCCAGCATTTCCTATGTTGTAATCCAAGGGCTGGTTGATATATTTAAAGGGTTAGTTCACCCAAAAATGAATTTTCTGTCATTAATTAGTAATTACTCACCCCCATGTCATTCCAAACCCGTAAGACCTTCGTTCATCTTCGGAGCACAAATTAAGATATTTCTGAGAAAATCAGAGCGGTTTCTGAACCACCCATAGGCAGCAACGTCATTTCAACTTTCAAGGCCTAGAAAGGTAGTAAAATAGTTCATGTGACTGCAGTGGTTCAACCTTAATGTTATGAAGTGACGAGAATACTTTTTGTGCACAAAAAATAAATAAAAAAAATAACGACTTTATTCAACAATCTCTTCTCCTCCATGTCAGTCTTCTGCACTGATCACGTAGAAAACACAGTGCAGCGCTTCCAGGTTCTATGTCAGAACGCCGGCTCATTATTGGCTGACGCTGTTCACGTGACCACCACGACGCATGCATGTGATGCTGATGCTGGGGATTGTTGAATAAAGAGATTTTGGTTTGTTTTTTGTCGCTTCATAACATTAAGGGTGAACCACTGTAGTCACATTTGCAATGACGTTGCTGCCTATGGGTGGTTCAGAAACCTCTCGGATTTCATCAAAGAGGTCTTAATTTGTGTTCCGAAAATGAACGAAGGTCTTACGGCTTTGGAATGACATGAGGGTGAGTAATTGATGACAGAATTGTCTTTTTTTTTGGTGAACCAACCCTTTAGTTTAGTAGTAGTAAATAGTTTTATTTATATAATAGCTTAAAAGGATGACTAATATAATAATAATATATATTGTATATTACAAGATTAAGATTTATGATTTTTTTCCTTCTAGATTTTTACATTGTAGACAATGCCAATTTGGTTATTTTATATAAAGAGTGTACAGTATAATCTACCATTCAAAAGATTGGGGTCAGGTTTTTGGAAGAAATTAATACTTTTATTCAAAGTGGCTGTAAAATCTTTTACATAGTCGCAAAATATCACAAAGTATAATCACAGTTATTATGCTGCAGAACTTCAACATTGATTATAAGAAGAAATGTTTCTTGAACCCCAAGTCAGCATATTAGAATGATTTCTGAAGCATTACGTGACACTGAAGACTAAAATAATGGCTGCTGAAAATTCAGCTTTGCCAGCACAGGAATAAAATACATTTTAAAAGGTATTAAAATAGAAAATTATTTTAAATTGTAATTATAATTTACAATATTACTGTTTTTATTAAATTTTGTTTATATATATATATATATATATATATATATATATATATATATATATATATATATATATATATATATATATATATATATATATATATATATATATATATATAAACCATTGTTTGACCAGTTGAGAGACTGGTTCTTTGGAAAAAATAAAATAAAATAAAAAATAATTGGTGGCAAACAGGGCATCACAACTCATATAATCACAAACTGTCCAAATAAAAAGTACACTAGGAACACTGTAATATTCACAATAATATATCATCAGCAAAACATTGTGTGTAAATATTGTAAATATTCAGTATGTCACCCTTCCCTAATCAATCTTGGATACTATTAGTAGTCTACTAGTTGTCTATAATATGAACTATTTAACTGACTCATCAGCTACTGCATGTGGTTGAAAGTTTCCTGATTATACCTTATTCTTAACCATACCAGCAGGATTGACTCTGGAGACACTTAAAGGACCAACTGCTGCTCACTCAGAGAATCCTGAACTCATGTGTTTAAAATAAGAATCTCTTGCTTTATGAGACCCCTGAGTCACTCCAGGAATGTGACCCCTTTATTCGGCATGTTCATATATAACCAAAAAAGTCTGTGTGCTTGACCCTCTTATTGGGAGCCTAAATTGAAAACACTTGAAAGACTAGTTTGGAGGCTTCAAGACACTGACTTTTAATGGTAGTTGCCTTGAAGTGGTTTAGCATCACAGTTTAATAATGTATGTGCTACAAATTTGTTGATGAGAACTGTCGATATAGCTGATGATTACTTGTACATTTCTACAAAGATGGTTGATTTAACAACCTATTCCAATATATACGTACTACGTACAGATAGAAATGTTGTTTAAAAATAAATTTAAACAATCAAAACAAATAGCATTGATATTAGGGCTGGGTATTGACACAAATTTCACAATTCGATTCGATTTCGATTCGATTCAATATTGATTATTTTGGATATCAGGTACAATACATGGCAATTTTTTTCAAGGAAAACAAATCTCTTAACTAATGCTGTAAACTATGGGAGTCAGTTGTAGCCTACTAGGCTTCATTAGCCTACTATAATTTTGAAGGTAAAAATGAACTGATTTGTAGCTATACAAACACTTAAATTACACTTATTTATTTTTATAATAAGAAAGTTATATGAAATATAAACATTTAAATGGTGGCTGTCATAAAAACTTGCCAGATTTATTCAAACAGGCATTAAATATTGAAGAACATTAAAAATTATAATGAATATGTAATATGGTGCATATATTTAGCAAAATTCTCCTCTCTAGAGTTATTTTTTCTAGCTGACTAACTGACTAAGTTACTAAGTTTAATGTTTTTTTCTGAGGTAAATGTGACGTTACATGCCATTGTTTACTTACTGTTTAACTGACGTCTCTCCACGGATGAAACACTGATTGAGCGATACCACGTTACATGATACGGATTTCGAAGTTGTACTCTATCTTTTAACACACTTTCAGATGCTCATTGATGTTTATTTGGCGCTGTAACTGGTATTATTAAGGCGGAGTAACTGGTATTATTAAGGCGGAAGAGGAGAATGAGATCATGTGCGCTCCGCGCTGCTGCTTCTCTTGAGCTGAGCCAGAGCGATCTCCCGCCACAGCGCCAAAACGGTATTTATGTTTTTGAATTTCGTAAGAAAATGAACGTAATTCGAAATTTGAGACTTTATTTCATAATAATAGTCACAAAGCACAAAGATTATTTCGATTTATTGGATGGGATGCACGATACAATGTTCTACGCGATCATTAAATGAAAACAGGATGACTAATCGATTCTTGAGATTTAAGAATCGATATCGGTTCGTAAAAATGAGAATCGATTAATATCGAGAAATCGATATTTTTTACCCAGCCCTAATTGATATTTTTGTTTGACTTTCTCTTCATCACCCTGTGTGGCAGGTAACACAATATAAGATCAGCTAAATTACATTGTTTTATTCTCCTGTTGTTTTCCCATATATATTAGGTTTAATATTTCTGTCTGGTCTCTGGTGCATTTATTGACGTTGTGTGTGAGTGGATAGACTCGTTTCTGCTCTTTATATTTATCCAGAGATTGGTATGCGCGTCTGGACTGTCAGTCGCTTACCTTATTACCAGGGCACTGGTCTATTTACACGTTGTGTCATAACAAGACTTTATGCGAGCAGAGGACTGCATAATGAGCTTCGAGTAAGTGAACATTTGGAGAGCAGCTACTGAATGAGAATGTTAGACACAGTAGGAGAGCTCAGACTGAAAGCAGAAGTGTATAGAGTTGATATTTTATGTTTGTAAAGATGATAATCACCACAAAATGAAATACATGTAGTTAAAAGAATAGATCACCCCATACAGTAGTTTTGTCATTATTTACTCACCCTCATGTTGCTCGGAACTTGTACGGCATTTATTTTCAAGCTTCAAAATGACAAAAATACCACAAAGTATCTTAAAAGGTAAATATGATTTGGGCTGCATTCAAGTATAAGACATATGACAGCTTTGTGTGAGGAACAAGCCAAATTTAAATAGTTATTCAATGATAATCTTAAACTTGAGAACTGAGTCAGATTCATGATTCAAATCATTCGCACCTGTTTTGTGAACTAGGTCAATTGATTAATTGAAAAGATCCAATTTAACAGATTGATTCTTCATGGATCTGACATCGCTGCTTGTAATAATATGAAGACACAAAATGCAGATTATTTGTGACTATTTTCGTTTGGATTCATAAATCATGGAATATTGCACATTGATTATTTTTGTGTTATTCCTATTGTGCTTTTTTGCCATTTTGGAGCTTAACAACTCCTATCCTCATTCACTTTCATTATATTGAAGGGCAAGGATATCTCTCAGAAATGATTTTATGTTCCAAAGAAAGAAAGAAAAAAAAAAACCCACAAGGGTGAGTAAATAATGATTGATTTTTATATTTTTGGTGAAACTTCTTTCAGTGCTATACATTTTATGCTCTATATTTCCCGTTTAGTTCTGATTTTTAAATATTCTCTCAGGATCTCATTTACCAGATCTGTGTTGTTGATCAGCATCTACGTTATGGAGAAACCCAAGACTCACTTTTTTTTTTATTTGATCATGCAAATCAAGAGAAACAACATTGTATGTTTATTTCCCAGTCTGCAGTCCCACTTTTTTCCCTTTTTTTACCGCAATCAGTGCTCGTTTACAGAGGTTATGCATTTAAAATGCAATCTTTGCCGAGTCGCCACCTTTAAAAACTTCTAATGATGAAATTCATTAAATTCCAAATTTGAGAGTGCTGCAACCCTAAGTAAACATCATACATCCTCTGGAGCAAAAGCCTTTTCAAATATTCAGTGCTCCTAAATATATTTATAAGACTAGAACATTCGCATGTACATTGCATATCTTGCTTATTCTTTCTTGTTCGTTTCATTATGTGTGGTTTTCTCTTTTTGTCTTTCTCTCCGCAGTAGTCCACGTTAACCTTTCACGGCATATGTTCCATCACACTACCTCCTCAGGCCTGGATCCACTAAAAAGCTCTGATTACTTTCAGTTTATTTATTTATCAACACTTTTTCTGTTGACATGTTTATATGGTTTAGTGACCACAGGGCGTTCTGCAGTCTGTTTGGTGTCAGACTCCATAGTAGAAAAAGGAGCGAATTCATTCAGGCCGACTGCAAACAGATTCAGGCTGTTACTGCTAGATAAGACATGGTGCTCTTCAGTGTGGGGGTGTGTTTATGCTGCCTGTTGTTCAGAGTTTGAGAAGATTTTGTTTTTAAGTAAAGACACGAGATACCTCAGCCTCCGAGGTGGAAAATCTTCAGCTTTGACACTTTAACAATTTCTACTTGTCCGGAATTGCTCTCAAATGTGGATTTTTTTGGTCAAGTAAGTTGATAAAGTTATGTTTGACTAAGGCGCAAGCTTGTAAATAGAAATTAGCTGTATAGGTTATTTTATTAAGCCTAAATTTGTGTTAGGGCAGGTGTACACATTGTGTACTCCCAGTCTGCAGTGTCACATGATCCTTCAAAAATCATTCTGATATGCAAGAAAGATTTCCTATTATTATCAATGTTAAAAACAGGTGTGCTGCTTAATATTTTTGTGGAAACTGTTTTTGTTTTTGTTTTTTTCAGGATTCTTCGATGAATAGAAAGTTCAGATGCTGAAATAGAAATATTTTGTAACAATCTAAAAGTCTCTACTGTCACTTATTTTTAATTTAATGTATTCTTGCTAAATAAAAGTTTAATTTAAAATTAATTTCTTAATTTCTTAATTAATTTCCCAAACACTTGAATAGTATGAAATTAGGAAATTGCAAATGCACCATTTCATTTTAACCCCAGTGTAGGTTAGTAAAGCATGCATAATGTTAATTCTGAACTTTTTTTTAACTCCACGAGTGCACCAATGTACAACAAATAAAAAAGTTGTCCCACATCCGACCCACAACCTAAAATGAGTTTGACACCCTGGGTGTAAAGTGCCCATCCCTGAACTCTCCCTCCTTCCGGCTTTGTGTTAAAGCCATAGATTTGGATTAAAATTCGTTCTCACTATCAGTCACTGAATGCTGTCTGATATCATTCTGCAACCTCTTTCCTTTCCCTTCTCATATTTAGCAGGCTGGAAGGACAAAAGGACAAAAGCCGAGAGAGAAAAGAACAGGCCGAGTGAGAGCGTAAGGGTAAAAAAGAGGAAAATAACAAAGTTTTGTGAAGCTTTGCTCCCTCTCAGGGCTCATGCTCTTTTGGCATGATGGCTGGGAGGAGTCTTCTCTCTCTCTCTCTCTCTCTCTCTCTCTCTCTCCCCACTTTCCACTCCAGCTGCGTCTGTCTGTCAGCCCCCTCCCCCTCCAATCCGTCTGACCCTTGTCTGCATAGATGCTCGGTGAGGAGAGGGAGAGAATGAGAGTACAAAACTCTACACTGTGAACAGGGCAACTGCCTTCTGGGAAGATTCTATTCACTCAAACGCGCACACCCCCCCCCCTCTCTCTTAGTCTACCCAGAGGGTTTTGTTCCTGCACCGGGTAACTTTTTTTTCCTTCCACTTCTCTGTGTGAGCTGTTTTGTTTTGGTTCTCTTCAGCCGGATTCCTGAATTTATTGAAGGATTCATTGGACTGTCTAAAGCATCTCTCCTCATTTTTAAATCATTATTCGCCCCAACGTTTGCAGCATCCTCGCTCGCTGACGGTGGAGGCGGGTTTCTTCTGTCCCTGAGAGGATTACGAGCATGTGTTAAAAAGAGCGTGTGTGTGTGAGAAGTAGAGAGAGAGAGAGAGAGAGAGAGAGAGAGAGAGAGGAACACGCAAGAAGACGAGAGACGGAGTATATTCGTGCATGTGACCGTGGGGAAAGGATGGCTCTGTGGCTGTGAGCTGTCTCGGCTCTCACAGGACATACTCGCATAATAAGGAACGAAAGACTGACTGACTTACAGACAAACTCCACTCACAAGAGAATATTGTTCTCGTTGCGTTTCTCCCAGAGGCTTAACCAAACAGGATTTCCGTGATGCCGGCTGAAGTGAAGCAGGTCAGTTTGAGGATTCACTCGCTCTCATTGACTCCTTGCGTGTGTTTGTTTTTTAAATTTCTTATGTACATTATCACCCATTTTCCTGCTATTTAATGGTCAGGTTTTTGTTGTTCTGGATGTGAAGTTTTTTTTCTCAAAGATCTTTTCTGATCTCACCCTTTGCTATAGAATATCAACACGTCGTATCTTGAATACTGTTGTGGTCACATGCAACGAAATGTCAGCATTCAGTATGTCTATTCACTACAAATCCTTCCAGAGGTTACTCTTTATTCAGATTAGGTTTAACCAAAGAAGTATGTCTATCAGTAATATTTCTGTAATGTTAAGATGGTAAGATGAGGAGGATTCCTACAGGATCTGACAGAGAGAAAATAGTCAGATGGATGTTGAACACAACAAATATGTGCTTAAAGTTAATAAAAAGAAGCTTGGATAGAAGAGTTAGTGCTTTGCTTCATCTGCTCCCCTTCCTCCCCAGCACTGGACTCATCAGAGGTCACCAACTATTTGTTTTATTTGTTTTGGAGCTACCACATTGCCTGGCAAAGCTGTGAGGAGATTAAAGGAATGTGCTTTTTATCGGCATGCAGGGATTTTCTAAAGCTGTGTTCCCAAAAGAGTGCTGTGTCATCCCTAACCGTAAAAATGTGTCAGGTTGGACAGTTAGGACATGTAAATAACAAAGGGGGACAGGCTTTGAAAGAAACAAGCAGTCTTTGAAAGAAACAAGCAGTCTTTGTGCTCAGTTGTGTTCTGAGCTAATAATTTTTAAGACATTCTTACGACCATCCATTTGGCACCGTTAATCTGTTCACGGCTGTCTCATGGATGATTTCTGTGAGATAACTGGCACAGGAGAAGCAGCTGTATTTTTCGACATGCTAAGCAAAACAAATTCTAAAGGTGCCGAATTTGTCGTGTCTCCGTCCTTGAACCCCTACCTCCACAGGACGGACATTCCTGCCATTCTTTGGGGTGCGCCGCACGCTGTATCTAACCTTTGCTAACCTCAGAGCATTCCTTAAGACTAGCACCTGCTTCGGTAAGGTCAGACATGTCACACGAGGGCATGGAGATCAAGGGGCTCTGCTTTCTGCTGGACGATCTGACATGGTTAATGCTGTTGTCTGTCATCTTGGTTGCCGGATAAAGCCTGTAAGTGTGAGGACATAAGTTCACTAAACAGTTGAACCACCTTTTTTGCGTTTAGTGTTTCAGCACAAAAGTGCATCTTATTTAGAAACCATTCACAACCACAGATTGACCTCTTGGCTCAACACACACTTCAGAGTTGCAGGAATGTCAAAGTATATGGTATATATTTAAAATTTTATAATGAGTCATAATCACATTGTTTGTGATTTTCTGATAAGTTAGAAGCCCTAGTGTGTAAAATGTTATCGTCCGAAGAAATGTTGCACGCTCGAAGTCTACTGTGACCACTAACTTTTTCACTTTAGATGAAATCAGATTTTTTTTTTTTTTTTTATTATAACCTTTTAAGTTATATGAACAGATTACACATTTTTTCATTTTTGTCCATACAATGAATATCAGTGGGGTTCAGTGGTTTTGAACCCCAATAGGCTTTCGTTATTCAAAATATCTTCTAATTTCTTTTAGAGAGTTTGTTTTCACTACAAGTTATTTGTGGCCAAATCATATTTTTTATGCTGTGACTTTTTGTGGGGGCATTTACTGCTTTACAGTCCCACTAGGTCAGCAGCTCATAGTTTATGGAGGCCCTTCATCTTTGATGCTCTGCAATGCATCTTGAGTGTGAAACCAGACATCATTGAAATGCATTCATGTTCACACGTGTAAAAGACATGAGACCATAAGGAACTGACTGCAATGTCTTTCCCTAACCAACCATGTTACAGTGACTCCCAATCCAGTGGAGCTTACCGCCCTCAACCCTCAATTACTGTGGGGTGAATCAGCCTGCCCGAGTCTGAGTTAAATATATCGCCTGATACTTCAGCGGAGGGAGGCCGTGCCATTACTGCAAAAGAGATTTAGCCTAATCAAAACTGAACCAGCCATCTCTAGACAGAAAAAATCATTTCTGTTTCAAAAAACCATTTACATTTAATTTATGCTGAGTCTATTGACTTCGACCGCAATTGTACAGTTTGCTTATCCCTGGTGAGTTCCTATTTTAAGTTTTGATGGTGTTTTCAGAAGTTATTTGACTCTCCTTTTTGGGGGGGTGGTGGTGGTGGGAGGGGGGGGGGTCAGACTTCAGTGAACTGTTTTAACCTCCATTAGCTCTGTGGTTCTTTCTATTCCTCTTCATTCACCTTCCTGTCAGGCCGTTCTTTTGTGAAGCCTTGGCCATTCACTGTACCATGGCATGAATCCGTATTTGAAGACATATAGAGCAGAAGAAGCTGATTGTGACTGTGAGTGGTGCGGTAAATGTCATTGACCCAAAAGAGCTCTGGGTAATTGTGCTGGTGCTCATTCAGACTGTCAGGTTTGTGGAGCAGGAGAACATGGTGAAGAGGCTCCAGATGTCTTCTTTCCGGAACTGTGCTGCCCAAATCAGGTCATTTCAGAATCTCTGGCATGACAGAACAATGATTTGCTCCATATCTCGAGACACGAGACAGAGTGGGTGCCAGGGTTTTGGATGAGGTGATGGCTTTAAGATAACAGCCGGGTCCTAAACACTCATCTCAGCTAAGTATCTGATGCCCTTCTGATGCCAAACGGGCGGTTGATTTTGGATTAGCAGCCTAAGCCGCACTTGTGTTGGTTCATGGGTACCTGTGTAATGCTGGACGTGCCGTGAAAGCTTGGCGTGCTATCAGGACGTCCATCACATTGCGCTGTTCAGTAACCCGTTTGGCATGCTGACTGCGTGCCCGATATAGACCTGCCTTACTTGCCTGTGTTTTCTCATGCAATGCAGAGCAGCACCAGCTGACCCTTCCATAACACCCTGTCAAACTGCCTCTGCTTCTTGGCTGCCCCACTCAGCCTTTTTCAGACAGACACCCTCTCAGATGGATGTCTGTCCTCACACTCAGTAAGCTGTTTCTAAAAGTGCTAATGGAGAAGATTGTGTGTTAATGAAATGAATATTTGTTAGCATGAAGAGTTTAGCCTCAATACCCCTTTATGGGCCTATAATATTATTTTATATTCATTCTTTGCGTCAAAAAGTATTGTGGAATTGCGTATTCATTGTTAGGCCAAAGTAAGATTAAGTCAAAGTAAGATTTATCCAGTAAATTATATTTTATAAGAACAGTAACTTGTTATCTTTTATATATATTTTTTTATTTTAATGTATATTTATTACTAGATATATACAGACCTAGTAGTGCCTTTTTTAAATATGTTATAAATGCTCTACTTATTTTATTTTTATTTTTTATTTTTATTTTTAAAATCCTTTTTGGCACACAATATCTACATTGCTATGATACATTATTATTTTTATTAGTAAATTGGCCGGTAAGAAGATAAAGAAGATTTTTCATGTGCTTATTTTTCGACTTTGGAGGTAACTTACACTGTTAAAAATTTCCTGTAAATTTTACAGTAAAATACTGGCAGCAGGGTTGCCAGCCAGTTACTGTATTTTTTACAGTAGCGTTTCTGTAATTTAATTTACAGATTTTTACTGTGTTCTCTGATTACAGTTAATAACTGTATTTTTTAAATTGTTGTATTTTTTTACAGTAAGTTACATGAATCTTTGTATTCGCTATATTTAGAGGAAGTATGTAAAATGCAGTATATACAATATATTTTCCTGATTTTTTCATATTAATGACTGGCAGCTGAATTTTAAATGTTAATTATTTATCAACTGCATAAGCTTTAAACAATTGTTTTTAAATACATTAAGTGTTGTATAACGCACAACTTAATTCCCCTATTACTTCACAAAACAAACAAATTATTCAACATCCTAATCTTGAAAAACAGGTCAACATTTATTTAATTTATAACTTTAAAATATGCATGAAAAAAAGTCATAAAACAGTGTATTTTGTATCATTTTGATTTCATTTTGATTTACAAACTTTTTTTTTTTAAATGGACATGAAATTAAATATTTGTTTAATTACTTGAAACAAATTAGCCGTCATGGCCCGGCCTTCACACAAAGAAGAAATACGCAAATGACATTTAAAACCACAAGTTGACCAAAATTATCATTATAAAATGATTCTGAAAAACAGACACAAATTAATTTTCATCACTTCATTACCAGACTAACATGTCCAAACAACAAGGCCCCAAGTGAGTCCAAAAAACTTATGATCAAAAATGGAGAATAATTCAGCTCCAGATGCGGTTCCATCACAGGATACAAAGGCTGGCTAGAAATATTGAAAAGGACAATACATTAGATATATTACAAAACATAATGATACAGTCAGAGACAGACAGAGGAATGATAGATACAGTTAGAGTCAGATAAAGAACATTAAAAGGTTAAAATTAAAGGGAAAAATAGATATTTGTGTGTGTGTACTACTTACATTTCAGAAATTCCACTGATAACACACCACTTTGCAGGGAAGAGTGGCAACATGTGGGTTCACTGCAACCTGTTTCTTCTGTACCATTTGCCCTGTCGTTTTAGATGGCAATTTTCTTCTTTGTTCCTCTCTTTCAAAGCATCTAACGGGTCAGGAAACGGACAATATCTAATTAGGATTGGTTTTACGTTTTGATGCTTGTAATCATGTTTTTAAATCTGTTAGAGCAGTGCTTCTCAACTCCAGTCATGAGGACCTCTCAGGAAGACCTCCCCAACCCTAACCCTATGTCCACTAATTAAAACACCTGATTTAACTAATTAAGTCAACAGATAATATATCTAAAGGCAAGTTCTGATATTGAATACATGTGTCAAATGTACTGAGGTTGTTAAGAATTCAATCATTACCTTTAAATGAACTCCAAGGTGCAGGCTGCCTCCTCCTGATTGAATATGTAATATGCAGTGACCAGTATAGCAAGGCCAGACAGGAAGCTGGGCTGAATGCTCTCCTCACACACAACTTGGCCTTCCAGTGTCCACTTGTCAAAGTGTCTCCTAAAACAATACCACATGTGACAATAGTTTATTTTTTACTATACCATTTTTATTTTTCAGCTTTTTAAATTTAAACTATATTTTAGTATTCAGAGTGCAGGAACTCTTTCTTTTAAATAAAATTAACAAAGGAATTATGAAAACAATAAGCAAATTACACACAGAGAGTAGGCTATGGCTAAAATATATAGGATATAGGCTAGCCTATATTCGTACTGAAATGTAAGGGATTTTTACACCGGCATATTAAACATGCAACACAGCAACATTCAGATTCTGACGCAAGGTTTTAGCAACGGCGTTTTCATTTCGGCGCCCATTTTAACAGATGACTTGATTTTGATTTGATTTACACCATAAAATAATCACGACGAAGTGTGCAGATCAACACGAACCTCGTGTGAATACCGACTGTTGTCATTAAAGCATGTAACTCTTCTTAACATAGGAGCCCATAGATCCCGAGGAATGTGTGAAATACTACCGCGTCCGCGCTGCTGAAGCCCCGCCCAAGTCTCCCTCGCGCCCCGTACGGAGGATGCGGGATCCTCGGTTACCACCGCGAATATAACGTTACCTTCAAAGTCTACGAGTAACACAACATAAAAAATAAGAAACTGAAATAATAAGTCACTTACCACAGAGTTGAGAATCACTCCTCTTGCCGCTACCCGAAAGTCGACGACACGACCGTTGAAGATCACAATGCCTCTGTAGATTTGAAATTTACAGCAATATTCTGTATTTTGAATCAAACCGCCACGCGACCCCAGAATGCATTGCAGTTTACAGCAATATGCTGTATTAGAAAACAGCCAGCTGCTGTAAAATATTGCTGTAATTTTTACAGCAATTCATTACAGTGTAGGAATTTAAGGAATTTAAGAATTTAAGTTCGAGTTTGAACCTACGTTACCTTAACTTCCTGTATAATTAACCACTAAGCCACATCATCACAATAAGTTCTAGATGATTTTCAGCTAGCATTTTCTCTGCTAAAGCATTGCATGGGAACCCAGCCCTCTCGGTCACACACAGGGACACCATTAGGCCTTTCCCGTTACTGTTTACTCAACCCCAGTGTCCTGTTTGTTTGGTAATGTTTCTTTTCCTCGAGCTTGTTAGGTGGACCATCCTCGTGTAGTTCTCTGTTTGAATGGGCGCTTGCAAAGTAAAAATGAAGTAGTTTAGATTGGAATGATAGCCCCACAACAATCCTGTCAGTAAACATAGAGGGCAGAAGGGGAGACGCTCAGGAACCGGAGACTGTGTTTGTGCATGTGTGTCCTGGAGGATAACAGGTGATGACACAGGATTAGCGGGAATAGCCCTAGACTGCCCGCAGATTGCTTGGGTTCTCGTATATCCAGCTCTGCCGTATCTCTTCCTCTCTCAGCACTGAGTGAACGACTGATAAAGAAATGATCAGGATTGTTTGTGTGCATGTAACAAAGAGAACAAGACTGGGATGTGTGGGCAAGGTCAAAGAATGCATACATGGGTAAAAGTGCATGTGCAAAGCAGTATTTGTGTATGTTTTTCCTTTTTTTATATTAACGGCTGCAATTGGCTGGTGGCCAACCAGTGAGGCCATAGGAAAGAGGGAAAGGTGCATATGTGACACTTTTGTAGGGTCTGCCATGGCAACAGGACTGGATGAAGAGCCCTCTGCCCCTGGATCTCATGATTAATGGCATTGGCCTGCTGGATGCTGGCGGACAGCATTGTACCACTGTGTGTTTGCTTTTGTTTCATTAGTTCACTGAGAGAACGGTAGTTTTTTCGGCCCTTCAACTGAAATACGCACACACATAATACACTTCAGCCCGGCTTGGATGGTCATGGCAACTCGGGAGAGAGCGGATGAAGAATTATCCACTGGGGAAAGTATAGTGACGTTGACGCTGGAATAGATTTTTGTGTTTTCAGCTGTTTGGAAATATTTTTACAGCACAAATGCTGTTCAGAAAAGATATGCTGTATGTAAACAGCTTACTGAATGTGCTTTACTGAGAAATCCTCTCACACGCTGAAGCTGTCGTAACTGCCTCGGATTGATAGACTAACTGTGCTCTGCGTCCTTTAGGAGACATTATCCTGCTGTTGGCCGCAAGGATCGATTAAGACCTTCAATGCAGGTTCAATGCTCCCCCTCTCCACCCTTACTTTTCCATTACATCCTTTAGTTCACAATTGTCCTTCTTAAAGTCTTCAAACTTTGATGGTTATGTAAAGACTGTTTTGCACCCCTCTGATAAGGTAAGAGGCCCTGAGGGAGAGGTCATGTCCCTTAGACTCCGCCTCTGTCCTCCTTCCTTATAGCATCTGCAGTATTGTGCTGTACTAAAACAGACCATGTGTCCTTTGGATGAGAGGCGATTTGTGCCACTTTCTGGTCACATTTGCAGCTTTCTTTAGGAGGTTTATGAAATAACTCTCTATAATGGAAAGGTTGGGTTTGGGGTTTGAGTATTGATCTTAAACACTTGGTAAAGATCTTTTATAATGTATTGTTCCAGGACCAGCTTCAGCCCTGTTCAGTTCTGTTCTTTTTTTTATGAGAAATGAGACCGCCAAGATGGTCTCCACTCAATGAAAAAGTGGCTTGCTGGTTCTCCATCACGCCATCTGTCTGTGATGGTCCTGAGGGATTAATGATGTCTTCTGACAGCTCTTTAGTGTGTGCTAGTCTCCACATACAGACATGCCAGATTAGCGCTAACAGTTTGGGGAGGGGTGGCGATGTCCTGGAGGTTTTTCTGTTTGTTCTGGAGTCTCATGTGCTACAACATCTTATCAAGATTAATTCAGATAAATTCAGAAAGTTTACTGTTAATTTACATTCTCATTAGCAAAAACACACTAACAGCTCATTAAGAGAAAGAAAAATACTATTTATACTATAAATACTATATATTTATTCATGCATATTAACTTTAGTAGTTAAATTATTTAAGTTTGGTTCCTTAAATTATGTTATATAATATTATAGTACATTTTATTATATATTATGTTATATTATATTATATTATATTACATTTTATATGTATTTTAGGTATATTTTAGGGTTGTGTAAGTTAATTTGTCATTAGTTAATTATCCAGTAATCTGTGTGTGTGTGTGTGGAATCTGAATATAATATCTGAATGTTGTTGTTAATGTTAGAGAAAACTTGAGAAGGGAGAGTGATCAACATTATAGTGATTTACTGTATTGTTAAACTGCTCTACTTGATTCACTCTAGAGAATTTCAGAGAAGTTTTTCTACAATTCACAGAAACAATAGAGCACACAGGTTTAACAATAATGTAGTCCGAATCGGCAGGGGGAAGCTGTCATATGCTGTTAGCTACATTTGCTCAGTATTGTTACTCATGTCATCCATTTTTGCTGTTGATGTATGAACCGTTTGTTCTCACTAGGGTTCAGAAGGAACAATAGAGCAAGCCACAGCGTTGACACAAAGTTGTTTAATGAACCTCGACTAGATATGCACCACTGAATGATGTTGCCGGTCTAACAGCCGTTTTCTTATTTGTTCGTTCAGCAGGCTTTTTTATTAGCCTTTTCATTACCATTGCTCTTTCTTAGTCTAAATATTAAACTTAAAGGCAGGGTAGGTGATTTGTTCCAGAAACATTTTGTGTTATGCTGGTTGAAAGTCCCTTCACATCCTGATAGCAATCACTAATTTAAGTGAATGTATTTATGTGTATATTAGGGCTGTCAGTTAAACGCGTTATTAACGGCGTTAACGCAAACCCATTTAACGGTGTTAATTTTTTTTCCGCGCGATTAACGGTCTTTTTGGCCTAGCAAACTTTGTAGTTTTTTTCACATGCTTTTGCAACAGGACGCGGCAACGCTCGGCACTGTGCTATGAAACCCATTCATTTCAATGGCTTGGATGTTTTGAAAGCGAGCAAGTGGATCTAGCTAGACCGGAAACAAAACAACAAGCACGCCACACACACTTGTTTGGGCTTGCGAGCCGGCCAAATAGTTGGTTAACGTTACGCTTTGAGTGGATGGCGAGCGCGAGACGCCGAAATGGATGCCAATAAGATTCTGAATGGAAAGTTTACTTTTAAAAAGTTGCCAAATGGTTCCATTGACAAGACCAAAGTGATCTGTGTGTTTTGTCGTTGTGAACTGAGCTATCATCATCGCAGCTCGTCCAGTCTGAAATACCACTTATTGATGGCAAAGCACACACACACAGCTGATGCGAATTCTCGCCCCCTCGTCAATATCAGGACCTCGTCAGTATTTCTTTCAACCTTTTATTGATGGACAGTGTTACATTGTGTGAGAGATTATTTGCTCCAAGTGAGAATGTTAGTGTGAAATTGAACACAGTATATGCCAATGTTGTTTTCAATAAAAAAACATTTGCACAAAGCAAGCCGATCCACTTTTACATGTTGATAAGAGCATTAAAATGAGAAAAAAAGAATGTGACAAAAAGAAATCAAGAGACATTTAGAATAGATAAAAATTTGCAATTAATTGCGATTAATCGCGAGTTAACTATGACATTAATGCGATTGATCGCGATTAAATATTTTAATCGTTTGACAGCACTAGTATATATATACACTCACCTAAAGGATTATTAGGAACACCATACAAATACTGTGTTTGACCCCCTTTCGCCTTCAGAACTGCCTTAATTCTACGTGGCATTGATTCAACAAGGTGCTGAAAGCATTCTTTAGAAATGTTGGCCCATATTGATAGGATAGCGTCTTGCAGTTGATGGAGATTTGTGGGATGCACATCCAGGGCACGAAGCTCCCGTTCCACCACATCCCAAAGATGCTCTATTGGGTTGAGATCTGGTGACTGTAGGGGCCATTTTAGGACAGTGAACTCATTGTCATGTTCAAGAAACCAATTTGAAATGATTCGAGCTTTGTGACATGGTGCATTATCCTGGAAGTAGCCATCAGAGGATGGGTACATGGTGGCCATAAAGGGATGGACATGGTCAGAAACAATGCTCAGGTAGGCTGTGGCATTTAAACGATGCCCAATTGGCACTAAGGGGCCTAAAGTGTGACAAGAAAACATCCCCCACACCATTACACCACCACCACCAGCCTGCACAGTGGTAACAAGGCATGATGGATCCATGTTCTCATTCTGTTTACGCCAAATTCTGACTCTACCATCTGAAAGTCTCAACAGAAATCGAGACTCATCAGTCCAGGCAACATTTTTCCAGTCTTCAACTGTCCCATTTTGGTGAGCTCTTGCAAATTGTAGCCTCTTTTTCCTATTTGTAGTGGAGATAAGTGGTCCCTGGTGGGGTCTCTGCTGTTGTAGCCCATCCGCCTCAAGGTTGTGCGTGTTGTGGCTTCACAAATGCTTTGCTGCATACCTCGGTTGTAACGAGTGGTTATTTCAGTCAAAGTTGCTCTTCTATCAGCTTGAATCAGTGAATCAGCATCAACAAGGCATTTTCACCCACAGGACTGTCGCATACTGGATGTTTTTCCCTTTTCACATCATTCTTTGTAAACCCTAGAAATGGTTGTGCGTGAAAATCCCAGTAACTGAGCAGATTGTGAAAAACTCAGACCGGCCCGTCTGGCACCAACAACCATGCCACGCTCAAAATTGCTTAAATCACCTTTCTTTCCCATTCTGACATTCAGTTTGGAGTTCAGGAGATTGTCTTGACCAGGACCACACCCCTAAATGCATTGAAGCAACTGCTATGTGATTGGTTGATTAGATAATTGCATTAATGAGAAATTGAACAGGTGTTCCTAATAATCCTTTAGGTCAGTTTATATCGCCTGTGGAAGGTGTAGGACCATAAAATGTTTGTCCAATCATTGCACTCGTTCCTGTCAACATATGTATTTCCATACCTCCGTGCACCCTGCTTGTGCAGACGTCATCAGCTCATTTCATGCTATGCAGAGTCTGACAGACATATGTATTTCCATACCACCGTTTACAGTTCCTCCTGAACCAAAACAATGAGCTTGTGTGGCGTTCAAGCCATAACTGCCATAATTTGGAAGAGATGGAAACCCGTGACGTTATACTCTGAGCGGTTTGTGACTCGAATTTATGTGTTTTAATGGCAACGCTATCAACGGCGAAATTAATCTGCAGCAGTCAAGTGGTACAGGTCAGTGCTCTTTGAGTTGTTTATGTTCATTATCATTGTAATGTTATGTGCTTTGAGACATGAGGTAGTTTAATGCCGTCTCTCGTGACGCTTTGCTCGTACGTGTGCATGTTTTTTGGAGGAGGCTTGGCTTTCGAGAGCGCTCTGAATAGAGAGTGGGATTTTATGCTTTCAAAGCAAGCTCGCTATTGCTAGTCTCTCAGAAAATTGCCTACCATACCTTTAAGCTCGGGTTGTGCTGTGAATGTGATGAGATGTGCTATTATTTAGCCTAGCAGATGATAAAATATGCGTAAAATTAGACAGCCATATAAAGAATAGAGGTCAGTAAGTGACCACCCAGAAGGCTTGACCACCTAGCAACGCCTATTAACTGCCCAGAACTCCCTAGCATCGTGGGGGTGACTTTAGCATAGGCAACCATCATAAATCTACTACTATTTCATTATTTTCTTTTCTCTTATCCCTTCTGCATTTTATTTATTTTGTTTAATGGGCTCCTAAGTACAACATCATGTTTTGCTCTTGTTTATATGAAAAAATGAGGAGCGGAAACTTTAATCTCTGTTTCTAGCCATGGATGAAGTTTCACACTTTGATATGAAACTGAGGAAAAATCTTGAGATGAAAGAAGATCAGTGCCATGTATAACAAGCATTCTCTCACCAGGACCGAGAGACCCTTCCACCTCACCATATGAGGTTCGAATTTCTCCACTTGATTGTTTAGGACCATTAAATGACATTAAAGCCCCTTTGATCGCAGAGAGGTATGTTTTGTTTCTCTCTCAGCCTATTGTTTGTGGTAACCCACAGCAAGCCAATCCAATCCACTCACTTGGCTGTCCAAAATGAAAGGTTGAGAATGTGCTTTGTGTGTGCACGTCTAGAGTTTTTGGGGTTGGAGAAGGGCTTGAGTAAGGATTTAGTGTGGATTTGTCAAGCACAGAGTTCAAGAGGCAAACAGCAATATTTTTCTTCAAAATGCAGCGTGCGCAAGTTCAAGGCCATGCTGAAGTTCTCAGAGTTTATAAAAAGTACAGTTCACGGACCTTCAGTTTCCCTCCATCACGCTGTAGCACAGAAATATTTGATCCCATAAGAACGCTCTCTGGTTTAAGAGAGAGAGAGACCTAGGTGAGCCATATTGGTTTGCATTACTTGTCTTAAAGAGTATAATCCATTTTTCTTCTACACCTCCACCTCCTGCCTAAACACACATTAAACCCACTGTTCCGTAAGAGGCTGTTTGGATCTAATTGAGGCCATAAACTCTGGTAACGGTGGTGCAGAGAGACAGCGTGAATGACCTCTTGTGCATGCCGTGCCCTGCATCAGTCTCTCTTGGCTTGGTGCCGTGAGTCACAAGAGGTGCTCTTCTATGTTCTTACATCAGTCAAAAACATAGTATATAAAGACGACTATAAATCTATTTTAAATATGTTTTAAAAATGTAATTTATTCCTGTGATGGCGAAGCTGAATTTTCAGCAGCCATGACTCCAGTCTTCAGTGTCACATGATCCTTCAGAATTCATTCTAATATGCTGATTTGGGGATCAAGAAACATTTATTATAATTATCAATGTTGAAAACAGTTGTGGTGCTTTTTATTTTTGTGGAAATCATGATAATTTGTTTCTGGATTCTTTGATGAATAGAAAGTTCAAAATAACATTGTTTTTTTTTAAATGTAAAACTTTTGTTATATTATATAGGCCTATGTTGTAGTAAGTGAATTGTGTTTCAAAGCTTTAATCAAAGTAGGAAATGGAACCTCCCTTGAATACGGTCTGTTTTTTCATCATACTTGCTTTGGTCTGCTCAGTCCACTTCTGTGACAAAAGAGCACACTGTTCAGGTACATATATTGATTCATAAAGTAGAAATCCATTTTGAAGTATCTCTTGTTTGGATATACGTATTAACATATATTATTCATGTGTTATCATCACCTATACATAAAGGACATATCATTTCTTTGATTAGGCTAAAGAGAGAGGAACCTCTTTGGAGCAACCAGAATAAATGTAAAGCTAATGAAAATGAATAATGGATGCAGTTGAAGAGGGCAGAATAATGTGCGTACTGCGTACACCTCTACTGAGGAACAGACAGTCCTAGCAGGCTTACGTTTTCCCACTGGAGGTCTATGCTAAATGATTACAGCAGTCAGAAAGTGTCTTCTGATTGGTGCACTGTTGTTCTTGGGTGCTTGGGAGATTTGCATTGCATTCTAATCTGAGGCTAATAGCCATGTTGTGGTGTAATTATACTGACCCACCTGGTGGAACAAATGCATTAATCTGTAATGATGATCATGCCACTGTATTTCTGTTCATTTAGTTCACATGATAACTGTACTCACAAGATCTATCAGGGTTGTAAATCACACACTGATGCTTGATTATCATTTTTAATTAGATGTTTTTGTTAGATAGTTAAAATACGATTTATGATCACAAGAAACATCTTTTGGTTACTATTTTTGCAATGGTCCTTGTCACCATTTACTTTCCTTCTTTTACACTGTGTCAGTTGTGTGTGTTGTGGTTAACGACCTGGACTGGTTGTAGGTCTGACCTCTTCAGAGTCGATCCGTGTGACCTTTCACCATGAGCAAAGCACAAAGTTCAAGTTTCTCCAGTTGGGCTGGCCCTGTAAGAAGTGTTCTGACAAAACAGTTTCTTGATGTACTTCCTACATTTTTAAGTTAATGTTTCAACAATTTAGCAACACATTGCATGTTCACAGTTGTCTGTAATGTTCACATAAAAAAAAAAAAAAAAAAAAATTATTTGTTTTATATTTGTATAAATATGTCTTTATTTAAAAATATATATATTTTAAAATGTTTATTTTTATTTTTTATTTTATCTTTTGTTTATTTAATTTATTATTACCATTTCATTAACTTACAAAACCCCCTGCAGTTTTCTCACAAACCCTATTTGGGATACCCTGTTTTAATAAATCAAACAAAAAGACAGAAATCACAAGCTATCAGTTTGAATCAGTCTGACCAATTCTTTGCTGAATCAACTGTATCATTATAGAACTGTTTTGTGTACTTAAGGTTGGTGAAGCTTCATTACTGACTGGTTGTTCAATGTTCATACTGCAGAGTTACAGACACATTGTATTTTTTAATATTACTTTAAATGTTATCAAAACAGTTCTATTCATTTTTTCCATCTTATTATTCAGAAGAGTTCATTAATAAAAAAATGAGTGATTTAATATAAAACACTCATACTCTGCAGATGTGTAGTGTTATGCCATGCTATACCAGCATATCGATGTCTCTGTGTGTGTGTGTGTGTGTGTGTGTGTGTGTGTGATGAAGTGGACCCACAATAGTATTGCCTCTTGCCTGTGTTCAGTTGTTCTCATTGTTTAGGATAACATGGAATCTCCCCCAAGGTAATCTAACCTGAAATCTAAGGTTCTAGCGTAAGACTATTTTTAGCATCTGGTATTGTATGCATATTGAAGTTGGCATTTTCATATTCAGTTTTCAGAAAACTTTATCTGCCCTGTTTTTTAGTTTCTCGTCATGTTTCATTGATATGAAGTATACAGAAGCCGGCAGATACATTAATGATATGGCTTCTAAAAGTGTGAGGGGTTTATATCTCCTCTAAACGATTGATTATTCAGTGATTAACACACATGACACTTTTTTTTTCTTGGCAAATGCAGAATGCCCTTAGCTATCGAAGCAGATATGAAACACTTTTCCACCTGAGTTGCTTTTTATTACTGTACGTTAATGATTTGGAAACACCCGTTTTACTAACAGGATGTAGAATATCAGACTGCATGTGTAATAATGCTAAGACATGTAGAATGAGGTTTGAATTGATTTTCCTTTTTGAGCTGTGTTATACTATATGCTGTATTGTGGAAGAGCCCGTGGTGGAGTCATGAATGAAGAATCCAGTTTCTGAAGTAGATGAAAGCTATTTATAGTGAAATCCTGTGGGGTGTTTTCCACTGTTTGCGTTGTGCTAGACATTTGAGGCGATTAAAATTCATCCATCTGAAAAACAGATAATGGCTGCTCACTGTTCTCTTCTCCACTTGTCTGTCAGAGCTTATGGCTAAGATAAGGAGTTACATTTGATTTCAGCATCGCTACCAAACTTGGAGTGTTCAAATGATCCAGACAGGTTCACTGATGCAAGGCTTTTCCAGCAGCATCTCTCAAACAGATCACACGGGTTAGACAGTTCTCCAGCAAAAGAAAAGATCCCTTTCATGCTTTCTGAGCCTTGAAGGTGGATCCAGACTCAATAACTCCTTTAGATTTTCATCAATGGTTTGATGAATAGACTTTGTGTTTCTATTCCTTTAAAAGGGCAGTTAGGTAGGGCAATTTGAAGGGTTTAGCCTTAAAAAAAATAGGCAATTTTCTTTAGTTTACTTTACAACGCTGCAAATTGCAAACGGTAGTTGATGTAAGGTGATATTAAGAGGGAGATTGTTTTATTATATGTATTTTAATAAGTATAGCATGAAAACTAGGGTTTAAGGATTGCAGAAATGTATATTTGTGTTAAGATTTTAAGTTGTTTTGGATTATTGATTATTATAATAAATTGCAATCCATTATTTTTATTATTATTTTATTTTATTTATTTCATGTATTTAAAAAAAAAAAAAAAATGATTTGTATCCACTATGTGTCCACTTGTGTCCACTAAGAAGGTGGACAAATTTGCCATTAGATTTAACCTGATCTTTGTTGTGGTGTTTGTTGAAGCTTTGCTATAGTTTGGATCTAAGGATCTCAATAATGAAGATAAAGGAAGATTAAGGAAGTTAACCTTTTTGAGAGACCTGAGCCCTGTTAATGTAGGACCTGACAGAGGAACTAATGATATTTCTGTACAGGAATGCCTCTTCGGGAATAGATCTTCGGGCACATGAAAGCTTGGCCTTTAAAAAACACCTTTACTTCACAACCCAGCAAAACAATGATTTGCAACTTGCTATTGTTAGTTAGTATGAGGTTGTATTAAGATGAGGGAATATTCTTCTTATAAAACTTATTAATATTATTTTTCTTGAAAGAACTAATGATATTCCTGTACCAGAATGCTTCAGAATAGATCTCAGTTCTTATGTGTTCCCCAGTGTTATTTTAATGCACAAAGGACTTCTTAATGCAAACTAATCAGCCCTAGAGCACAATGTAACTACCTATTTCCTAGTTTAATCCATGTCTGTGCCATTGATGTATGTTTAACTGAAAATAGACAGTTTTTCCTTTATCTCATAGAGACAGGTACTCCAGTCTCTTGGCATGGCATGTTAAGCCCTTTCAGACCGAATAGAGGCAGACACCTTGTAGCCATATGGAGCAGGAATGCCACTGAAGAGCCTCTTAATCTTCTCAATATGGATTGTATTTGAGGGCCTTGTTTTCAGGCACAAAATAGGAGTCCAGTGTGGCTTTCTGCATAGCTGTTGATGCTGCGCTTTTGGCTGCCACTGCACATCGGGCTTCTTCAGTAAATGAAGGCAGGGCGAAGGGAAGAGAGTGGGAAAGTCGGTTCTGGCTGTCCTCAACCAATAAGATGAGCGCGTATAGATATTCCTCCCTTGCTCTTGAGTGGGATTAAGACCAGCTACTGTATTGAGTCGCCTTTACAGAAGTGATTTGAGCGCTGCCAATAGTTCAAAGCCGCCTTTATCCTTGGCTACACAGACCTTTTCCAGGCCTAATAGCATTTTCCTAGCTAGTTTTTAGCATCTGCCAACATTATTTATGTTGTGACAGCTCATTCAGCGCCTAATGCTTTGCTGTCAATGCAGTTAAATTCCAAGGTTGCTGTTGTTCTGTGTTCACGTTCTCCAGCGCAATTCTTTGATTATTATTTAACAGCCTTTTACCTCCACGCTTTTAGTGATTTTCAATCACTATTGCTTTAGTATCTTTTATTGCATGCTCGGTTGGTCATCTTCCCATTTAAGCCCAAGAAGGCTGTCTGAGAGAACCTTGACAGAATATTGGATTTATTCAATATGATGGCAATATAAAGTCTTTCAGTTTTTATTGCACATGAAGTTCTAGTTTCAAGCTCACCGATATTGTTTTTTGTTCTGCAAGAACAAACTTTGGCAGATTTCATTGGCACATCTTGTATGCCTGTCGACTTCAGATGGCCACGGGTTCTATATCATAACAAAGTTCTTTATCATAACAAAGCACTGTTTGCTTTTGTCTATATAATGTGGGAACATTCCAAGAATTAAGACTCCTTCAGTTAACATGTACACCCCCGTCACTCTTAAATACAGCTGCTGTGGTTGGAAAAACATTTTTCAAGTGTATCTCAGTCTCATTTTAGAGCCATGAAGATTGATATACTTCAAACTCTGGCTTGGGCTATTTCCTCAGTGTCCCAGCCAACAGTATGCTGTTTATGAAATGTTCATCATGTTGGAAGAGTTCAGGTAAGCTGCAGATCTACTGAGAATTTAGTAGATTCTCAGACTGATAAACGTATCAGTGTCTGAGGGGCTACAAAAACAAAGCCAGTTTTGTGTGCTGTATCCGATCTCATCTAGCTATATTAGCTGGTGTATGCTTGCCAACCAGCTAACTGCACGCAATCCACATAATCATTTAAAGATTTTACTCAAGGACACAGTGTGGTATTTCGTCAAATAATTAAATAAATAAAAAACAAAGATTTTAAGTAAAAAAAAAAGTTTTTGTTCTGCTCTAATATATATATATTTAAATATTTTTCCTAAATTTAACATGCAAATACATATTTTTTATCAAATGAACATACAGAGACAGCCGTAAGTCATTCATAAATCTCAAATTCATAAATTGAATAATTGAATAAATAAAATAAAAATTATTCATAAATTGAATAAAAAATAAAATAAAATATATATATATATATATATATATATATATATAAAGAGTGTTTAATTAATTAGAAAAAAATATTAGGGCTGGAACGATGCACAGACGTAATCGATTGTGTCTGTTTCACATTGTTATGATGTTTCACACTTGTCACGATATCAAATTTTTCACTACATGATTATTGTGGCCAAAAGAATTCACGATAACAATGTATCTATAGAAATCTTGAAAAAATAATTATAATAATAATTCTATCAGTCAAATTCATCTTTACTTTGTTTTTTGTTTTTTAAGAACACCATTCCATACAAAAGGAACCATTACATTTGCAACCAGTTTGAAATAACTTCCTTCTTTCTTATCACAGAATAAGGCAAAAATTATATTATTCTATCTGAAACCTGAGACTTGGTGGTGGACTCGCTTTACTTAGACCTGTAAGTAACAACCTAACAACACCCAGAACTCTTCAGCAACCACATAGCAATGCACTAAAAACAACTCATAACAACCTAAAAAATGCATAATGGAACCCTTGCATTGTGGCGGCAGTGTCTGTACGGACGAGCACCACTCACATTTTCTTTAATAACATTTTTTTAAATTAATAATTTTTCTTGGTGCTTTTAGTTGCACAGAAATGACATGCTTCACCTTTAATAAGTGCTACTCAGATCTGCCAGCCCAACCTTAACCCATGTTTCCCAAGCACCTCACTGCTTCTGTGTTGCTACTATGACAGAGAGGTGCTTGACTTTGTGGAGAGTCTTGGATTTTAAAGCATCTAAGGTGTACTGAGGGACAGATGTTTGAAGAACAGACTGTGCCACTCGGGATGAAACATCAATATAATCATGTCAGTGTCGGTGCAATGAGAGGGGACAGACAGGACGCACTCCACATGTCGCTGTTTGTTTCAAAGCAGGTGGACCTTTATGAGAAATCAAATTAGTTTTGTGGAGTTCACCACCCACAATCCCCACACATATGGTGCACATATAAACACTGTCAGAGAAGACGGCTAATACGTCTCGTGTGACTTAACTACCCGGCATGGCCCCATGTCAAGTGTTCGACATTATGCGGCTCTTCTCTTTTACCCCTTCATCCTGTCACGTCTGTGCTGACATATAGACTTTATGTTTGTGAGTTCACAATTCAGACTCCTGAAGGGAATAAGAGTGTGAGAAAAAAACAATACAACAGGAAATGCGCTTATATGGTGGAAGAGGAACTCTTTGCACTTCTCGCTGTTAAAGTTTCTTTGATTGAGGCTGCATTACTGTAAGACATGGTAAGAAACGCTGAGCGAGATTGTTTTGCAGTGCTGTGTATCTCAAAAGTAGTTTGCAGGGTTATAGGAATTCCTCTACTTTGACCTCTCTAGTCCTTCGTTTATATAATCCTTTCTCTTTTCTGTTTAGTGTATGATGCCGTATGTGTCCCGAGCTGACAAAGTTTTAGAGAAGCTGTGTTGGCTGTACATTTCAAAGAAAATTAGAGAGGACCTCAGACCTGATTTGCACATAGATTGGATTTGCGGCTTTAATTTGGACTCCAGCCCACTTAGGTTATTAAAGCAATAGTTCAGTCAAAAATGTGAGGGAAAAAATATTCTCATCATTTACTCATCCTCATGTCATTTTAAAGCTGTATGATCTACCATATTATTTTGGTTTTAATACAATGACAACAATATAAAAAGCCACTTACTGTATTTTTATGTTTTTATTATACACATACACACACATATATATATATATATATAGTTTTACAATAATTTAATTTTGAAAAGCATGCAGTTATGATATACTAAAAGAATGTCTTTATACCACACATACTGTTTTTCACATGGCATACATGGGTCTTCATACATGAAAATATATAGCTGTCTTTATATTAATTAAATAAATTGCAGAAACAGAAACAAAATGCATGAAATTGATAACGTCTATAAATTATTACAAAATACTTTAAATAAATGCTGTTCTTTTGAACTTTCTATTCATCAAAGAATCCCAAAACTACGGAAGCGTATTGCATTCACTTGAGGAAAAAAAATCTACTCTGTTTTTCTGAATTAACGAGTTAATTATCTCAGAATTACGAGATAATTTTTCATGGAAAAAAGTTTTTGCTCTGTTTTTCTGAATTAACAAGTTAATTTTTAATGGAAAAAAAAGTTTTTGCTCTGTTTTTCTGAATTAACGAGTTAATTATCTCAGAATTACGAGATAATTTTTCATGGAAAAAAAGTTTTTGCTCTGTTTTTCTGAATTAACGAGTTAATTTTTCATGGAAAAAAAGTTTTTGCTCTGTTTTTCTGAATGAACGAGATCCTTCAAAATCCTGCCAGAAGCTATTTTAGCTGGATTGCATGGAAGTAAACATGTCCCGCCTTTCAAATTTAATCCGATTTTATTTTACGTTGGCCGTAGGGAGATACTGCTGTCTTTAAGTAATATAAATGGCATTGTTATCATGGCATCGAAAATTGATGGCCGGCCGCGGGAGCGCGCGCAGCGTGTTAAAGATGTATCGCCCATTCTCTTTACGAATGCAGTTGCTTTTATGTGGATCAAACAGACATAACGTGCAAATAAACATCACTCACCCAATACTTTTTACCTATTAAAACACCTGTAAATGGCCAATACAACCATTATACTGGAGTATTTCAGCTGCTAAAAAGTTATTGAAGCCTCTACTTATTTATTGAAAGGTTATTTCTGGGGGTTATTTCTCAATTTTCGATGCCATGATAACAATGCCATTTATATTACTTAAAGACAGCAGTATCTCCCTACGGCCAACGTAAAATAAAACCGGATTAAATTTGAAAGGCGGAACATGTTTACTTCCATGCAATCCAGCTAAAATAGCTCCTGGCAGGATTTTGAAGGATCTCGTTAATTCAGAAAAACAGAGCAAAAACTTTTTTTTCCATGAAAAATTATCTCGTAAATCTGAGATAATTAACTCGTTAATTCAGAAAAACAGAGCAAAAACTTTTTTTCCCATGAAAAATTATCTCGTAATTCTGAGATAATTAACTCGTTAATTCAGAAAAACAGAGTAGATTTTTTTTTCTTCAAGTGAATGCAATACGCTTCCGTACAAAACAATGTATCACAGTTTCCACAAAAATAATTTGCTGCACAGTAGTTTTCAACATTGATAATATTAAGAAATGTTTTACACCAAATCACCATATTAGAATGATTTCCGAAGGATCATCACAGGATTAAATGATATTTTAAAATATATCAAACTATATTTACTGCGTTAAGTAGTTTTATGTAGTTCAGTTAGGATAGTGTGCAATGGTGATGTACAGTAGCAGTCCTTTAATTCTGCCAAAATGTGTTGCAGATCTGCCAGCCTGCTCTTACCTCATTCACTGTTTAAAAAAAGACATGTCAGACAGATAAATTACTAATGACCAAACTCTCTAACCACCTTCCTGAATTAGTCATCACATTTCAGAATAAACAGAGATGTACAATTCTAGCGGTAGTTCATCAAAGCTGTTCAAATGTTTGTTGTGACTATTCTATGTGAGTCATTTTGTTTATAATTTACACTCTCATTACACTGAGATTAACTGACTTCCTCTTCAGCAGGGGTGGAGCTGAATTACAGGCTGTTAGGACAGAAAGCCTTGAGACTTTCTTAGTATTTCCTTCCTGGACTGATACAATGCTCTTAGTCTTTCTGGGTTTACACCAAAGCTCCAGCAATAGCACTATGAATTTACACTACTGTTCAAAAGTTTGTGGTTTTTCTCTTATGCTCACCAAGTATGCTTATGCTGCATGTTTTAATCAAAAAACAGTATTGTGAAATACTATTACAATTTGTTTTCTATTTGGTGCAAGGCTGAATTTTCAGTCTTCAGTGTTACATGATCTTTCAGAAATCATTCTAATGCTGATTTGGTGCTCAAGAATCATCATCAATCAATGTTGAAAACAATTCTTCTTAATATTTTTGTGGAAACTGTGATAAATATTTTTTCAGGAGTCTTTGATGAATAGAAAGGTCAAAAGAACAGCATTGATTTTGAAATAGAAAAGTCTTTATTATCATTTATCTTTTAAACAATTGAATGTGCAATTTGCAGAAAGCATATTTCAGACTGTTTTGGTGTTGTGGTGGTATTTCAGTAATTATTGATTCTTAAGTGCTACAGCTTCGAAAGCTAGGATTTGGTCATTTTTTAAAAAGGGAGAATCAGAAGTTGGTTGATGAATGGAGAGGTGTTGAAGTGAAACTAAGTGATTTTGGCAGCTGTGTGGATGAGCTGTTTGGGTCACTCTCTTCCAGGAATCCAACTGTAATTAGATGGAGCATGCTGGATATCTCATGGATGCACGCAGACACACTCACCAAAACAAGCCATCTCTCTCAGTACTGCCTCTTCCTTCCTGTATTAATGAGGGTTTGATATCCTGCTGGCTGTGGGCAACTGTGATATCTCCTATTCTGAATAGGAGAATCAGCTTCTAAATCAGCTTAAGTTGCCCACACAACATGTTTAGCTAAAGTATTTACATTTTTGCATTTTCTGAATAAAATATAATTTGCACAATGCTGTAATGTTCTATTCAGAACATAGTGTTGCTGCAATTAAGATTTTTTTCATACAGACATCATATTATGTCTAGTCACACAATTAAATAATACAACTGTAAAAATGATTTTTTTTCAGTTAATTATTTACATTCATTATTAATCTTAATTAAACATTATTATATTTAATATTGAATAATATTGTTTTTTATGCTTAATGATAGTCATAGGAGAAGCCTCAGTGCCCAAAGCTCCATTAGATATGAGAAGATCGTACGACTATACCAGCATAACTGGTCTATCTCACCTCAGCTTCAATTATAGATTTGGTTTTGATTTTACAGAGACGAATGTTGCCTCGGGCGTCTCTTTGGCACATTTACGGCTTGTTACAGAAGTGTTTGGTAATCGTTCTGTAACTTCTGTGAGCTCCGGCTAAAACGATAATTTATGATGAAACTAGATTCAATGATACTTTCTTAAAGAGCATGTTTTACAGGTCACGGTTTGTGCAGTACTTGTCAGAGACTCGTTGATTGTTATAAAAGCAAGTCACGCACAATAATGCCCTTTGTTTTTTCTTAATGAAAGAGCAGTCTTTCTCCATAGTAGAGCAGGGGGAATGAATTAGCTACGCTTCAGCTATTGGTTTATTATCCACATGCTCTTTTGTTGTGTGCCATTAATCTATGATTAGAAATCCAAACAGGCAATTAGGAGGTAATATTCCAGAAATCAAAATCCAATCTGCCGCTAATCAAACACACCTTCGTAGTGGGCTGCTGAAATTGAATGGCAGTGGGCTGGAATACATTAGAACTAATGATGCCCCAGTATCACTCTCTTTCTGTTTTATTCTCTTTTTCTCTCTGTGTATCTCTTTATAACTCGTCCCTCTGCTTTTTGGCTGTCTTCTCACTTTTTTCTCTATTTGATGGACACTATATAACCCACTTTAGAAGGCTCTTACCTTTTGAAAGATGCACAGTTCACACAGGAAAAAGTTATATATATATATATATATATATTTAGTATAATGAATATTTTTTCTTAAAGGGATACTTCAGGATTTAGCATTAAGCTTTGTATTAGTAGAAAACCTGTAGTATTTTCGAATTGCCATGCTTTCCACCCACATATCCCCCCTTTGTCTGGAAAAAATCCTCCGATGACGCAAAAATCGTCATTTTGCGTCATCGGAGGACTTTTTTGGCCAGAGGCTAAAGACTACAGTCAGTAGTTGGGGCTGTTCCGCATGTTTCAACCCGCCCATAGAGGGTGGGATCACACTCACAGAATGTACACATATTGTCAGACATCTTTTTTTGGAAGCTAAGCTAGCATGCGCTTGTTCTGTGGAGAAAGCCGAGTAGTAGGGGTTACCATTCATCCTCTTTTTCCCGGACATGTCCGGCCGTCGAGATCGTACAAAATGTCCGGGATTCAGCTTTTGCTTTCTGCAGTCGCCATTCATTGTTTACATGTACAGCTTTTGTTTCAATCGAACTGAATTCATTCCGATTGGTGAATCTGAATGTAGTGTTTACATGAACGCTAAACAAGTGATCGGTTGATGTGCGTTTTAACATTGCTAAGAAAATTCCCGCTCCTCCGTGAGAGATACTAGACCGGTGCGTCTCACAGGTGTCGCTCATCGGTAATCACGCCACCGGCCTCGCGTCGTTCTGCTCGCCACAGTAAACATAATGAATGGCGACTGTAGAACGCAAAAGCCGAATCCCGGACATTTTGGGCGATCTCGAAACACATTTTCGGGCAGACTCATCACGGAGACTCACTAGTAGCCTAGACTTGTTGTTAAACTACTGCGCTCTGTTACCGGTAGGCGTGGTCTCCTAGGGCAGCGAAGCAAGTGCATTCTGGGAGTTGTTGTCTTTCATCCACATAAGCCAAAAATACATTTTCTGGGTTTTCTCAGTCTAGAAAGCTCCAAATTCAAAAATAATTTCACATTTCTTCTACATAAATGACCCATTTTAAATACACATTCATCTTTCCAGAGGTGAAGTATCGCTTCAATACAGTATATTTCTATATTACAGTTTTTCCAAAGAGTATATTTCAGAGAAAGAGCCAGATGCTTTGAATTTAAGCCATTTATATTTATCAATTTATTCAAAATAATCAGTGCGTTTAATAAACAAACTCATTAGAATGCTGAAAGATACCTAAAATTTCTTGTATCATAATATACAAGCAACAATAGCTGATGCTGATGAGCTTTTCTCCTCCGCTGCCTCCAAAGCCCCAAGGATCAGATCCAGTTTCTTTATGTAGCTTGTGCTTTTAGGGCTCATATGGATCCTAAGAGAATATTGCTTACAGATGGGCCTTTCACATGAGGTATGAATAGCCACACCATCTCGGCGGCACAGACAGGACCGGCTGGGTATCTAATGGATCATCCGGCCTCTCCTCGATTTCACAGGACCGTCTCCGTGACGCCGTACCGTGCAGATGGTGGATCAAGCTCCCAGACGTTGTTCCCGAACGCTTCTGCCGTGCACTGCATGCATACACGGAACAGCGCTGCAATGCATTAGTCAATGGGCCATGAAATGCCAGTCGCTTTTAGCATTTGTGAAGTATAGTTCAGGTGCTGAGAGCCTCCTGACGTGCGCAAGTAATGTTTTTGCAATGAGATGGATGACTACAACACCAGTTCACAATGGCTATTCTTTATAAATCTATGTATTTGATGTAAACATATAATTGTAAAGAATATAACCACCTTAAACAGGTCGAGGAGCAGGATAGATTGCATTGAGTTTGTGTATGTCTCTCATGCACTGCGCCTTAAGTCACTGGATATATTACACAGCCTTTATCTCACTGCACAATATAAGCCATGCTGTAAATCAACAAGGGCTTCCATGACAACATGCCCTTCCTTTTTCTGAAGCATGTGCTATAGAGGCAGCTCGCTCACTGGTGTGACTTTGTGACCATTTGCTCACACACACAAGCAATCATAAAGTCTATCGCTGATTTAATCACTTCTGAGTGGCTGCGCATTAGGACAAGATAAGGATGTGATAGACAGAAAGTGAGAACGGCGCAATCACTCATCCCAGACTGTTAAAATGTCCATGACAGTCCACCACCGCTATCCAGCCCTCTGAGTGACTGTATTTCAGTGTTGTGCTTCAGAGGCAGGCTGGTCCCTAGGCCTGATATTTGATCTGTTAACAGCTGGACCTTCAGTGGCAGAAGCAGCAAACAGGACAACGGGAGCCAGAGCAGTGACAGGGGGAAGTCAAACACATGTCTTTCCTGCCCTGCCCATGGCCGCAGCCCGGAGACCCTGCATGAACTGATCTCTTGGCAAAGTTTTCCAGTGCCTTTCCCTAGAGAGACCACATTGCTGACTCGCAGCCAGAAAACAGTATTTGCGGTACGTGCTTTTGTTGATGTTCGTCCATATGGGCTTTTGCCCTCCAAAACCCTGCAATAGCCTGAAGTTGCTTCACCCATTTCATGCAGTGCTACTGTGTATTACTCCCTCTTTTTGGCATCCTCTAGTAAAACAAACAACTCCCACAAGGTCATTGCACCTCCCATAACCCGGTGTCAATCAAAGCAAAGTTATTCTGTAGGTTGAAATTTGTAATAAATAAATCCTACAAATTAATTTTTTCCTTCTTTTTTTGAGATAAACATAAAAAGGATACCACCTTTACTATATTATGTATTATGTTGTTTATTATGTTGATACATTTTAACTTTTAAAACTACCTATGGACTTTTTTCAGACTTGGAAAGGGGGATGTTGAGTGTGTTGCACAGCCTTGCCCAGAAATGTAGTAATAATAAAAATATATTTTCAAAATTGTTAGGCTATTAGATAGCTAGCTAGGCTAGCCTAATGGTGTACTATCTAGCTTTAATAATATGATTACTAAGAATGGACAATATGACCAAAATCTCATAATTAAACCACAGCAAAACAAATACTTGCCTAATAGAAGTAAAAAGTTATCAAGTAATTAGTCTACTTTAAGTAATCAGCTAAACCGCCAGTAATAAAATAAGAACAAAGAAACAAATGACAATAGGACAAAATAAATGCAACATAAAAGATGCAGATACAAACAGTGCTTGATTAACGTTAACGACACAGACAGCAGCCAGTTTAATAGATTGCTTTCACTTTCTGCTAAGACTTTAAATCACGGATCCAATATTGACACACGCCCAAACTCTTAGTTCACTTAAGACATAACTGCCAAGATTTTTGATGATGAATGAACCGTGCAAGTCCGATAAGCCTAGAAAGAGAACGCACAATTCGGTACTTGCGTGCTGACAGGCGACAAGTGCACGCATAGAAATCTGCAGCCAGTCTGACATCGGTCAGTCTGTCAGTAGAGTTCTGTACGTGATATACTTCACTTTTAATAACTCTTTTAGTATTGTCAAGCTTATATTACTCTTTTATTTTGTCCATCTTAATTTCATTGCCCAGTTTTTGGCACTTATGCGAGACAGCAGTTGAGAAAGGTTCGCTTTCATTTTGTTTCACTCAGACCACTGACATCACGTGCACTGTATCCTCGTGAAAATAATGCATTACAAATTAGGGATAATTCAGTTAAATGATTATAATAAATATATTTTTGTGACCTTTTAATTTTATTGCGCTTATTTTGCAGTGAAATGGCGAATTATGCTGGACCGCAAGAAAAAGTGACATTTTGACAATCGCGAAAAACTTATGTCACATCATATTATATTCCAGAAACTATAAATGGTCAAATTATACATTTGTCGTTTAATTTTTTAATTTAGCCAACAGGCTAACCGATTTACAGTCTAGCATTGCATACCACTAGCATACTAACTGATTATCCTGCTATCTTAGCAAACGTCTTAAAAAGTCCTGTTTTGACCTAAATTCTACATATTTATTTGTTTGTTTAAAATTAATCAATTTTAAATGAGTAAATGTTTGATTTGATTTGATTTACAACAGATTCGCCTAACATCCATTATTTGATAAGCCTGCTGACTAATGATTATTAGTTATGGTTTTGATTATCTTGCTTAACAGTGCTGTTTTTCAACAGGTTTTCAACTAATCGCAAACTCCTGTTTTTGTATTGTACAGTTGGAAGGGTTTAGGTTCCTTTTTTTTTGACTGCTGTTTTCTTCTTACTGTGTTTACCTAGTTTTATAGGAAAACAGGATTGATATATGCTCTGACTGTGTTGTCAGGGTTGCATTCCAGAAAGAGAGCGCTGACCGTAAGCTGAATTATATGAGTGGAAGTGTGAGAGTGTGGGCAACTGTGTGCTTTTTCAAGCCCTGCTGTAAAGTCACACCAGGCCAGAAATCTTTCAGAAGGGTGTAACTTGGATACGTGACTAATTTTTTCCAGATGTTCAAAATTACCGTCGAAAAAATATTTTTCATCTAGCGAGACTGGTGGGGGGTTAATGGAATCACATAGATCATGTATTTTTATTAATTATGCAAATAAAGCTTGAAAACTTGGTGCCAGACGAAAAGTTGTGCTTCACTGAGTAAATACTATTTTATTCTTAATTTCTTTCAGAGAGAGAGAGAGAGAGAGAGAGATAGAGAGAGAGAGAGAGAGAGAGAGAGAGAGAGAGAGAGAGAGAGAGAGAGAGAGAGAGAGAGAGGGAGAGAGAGGGGGTGTTCTTTTGAGGTTTTTTTAGATTTGCCATTTTCGTTTTTTCTTGTTGTTTAGACCTGGGAATCTGGAACAAAAGAACAAAAGGGGTGACCAAGGGCACCAGTGGAGAAAGAGAATGGCTTCTCAAAGCTGATGTTAGAGAAACGGATGCGGCCAATGAGTGAGGAATGTCTAAAATGAGGCCTCCGTGTTCGTAGATGATGAGAGGACAGAGATTTGGCACTGGATCACTCAGTAGGACAAAGAGATTAGCAGAGCCATTACAGGCCGCTAGCCTCTATTCCTCGCCCTTTCTCTTTCATCCCTCGTCCTTCCATCCCTTTAGATGGAAGTTAAGTTAATCTGCCAGCCGTCGTCTCTAAATGCATTTGACCATCCGTTATCTGCAACTCTCTGTGGAATGTTCAGGCCAACCCCTCCCTCCCCTCTTGTCTATTGTAAAGCGTCCTTGAGCTCTGGAAAGGCGCTATATAAATAAAACGTATTATTATTATTATTATTATTATTTGCCGCCCCATTGGGACGTATCTGTCCATTGGTTTGGGCCTTTGGCTTGAGAGTCAGACCCGAATCTTCAGTTCCTTTCCTGTCACTCATCGTGTCCCCTCCATCCAATTACCCTCCATCCATTTTACTTCCACTCAACTTCCCTGGGCAGTCATACAGAGGAGATCCGTGTGCCCTCTTCTCAGTTATTTGTTTTTTAAATTGTCTGATTTATTTACTCAATTTTCCACAAGTACAGCACAGTGAAATGAAAGCTAATTCCCTCTTGCTGTCACATCCTGGCATGGCGTGTGTGACTCTCGATCATGAAGATGGATGCGGGAAAAGAGGCGAGTTGATGGGAAACTCTTATGACCCAAGGTTATACAAACGCTCTTGGCAAATGGATTAACTGTGTAAGATCCTACTGATGATTGCTGCCGTGAGGTCTGACTGAAATCCTGTTAGCCAGAGCACGATGCATTACTGACGGCGAGGCTGCGGCCCAGGTAATGCATGGCAACTGTAATGAACAAAGTGGAGGTGCGAAAACTAATCTTCTCTGTATCTTGCAGCCCTTCTCCGGAGTGATATTAAGCTAGTTGATGATGTTTTGTTCAGTTTTCAAATGGTTATGAAGCTATTAATCAGACACAAATGAACTGAAAGAAAATCGTAGACACTTTTCATTCAGAGTAGTGCTGGAATGGAATGCTAGCTCTCTGGATACTGCACAATATACAGTGTATACAGCCTCAGCCTGCTGGTTTTTTTTTAAACAGTTGGTTAAACAGTAGTGAAATAGGAAAGATTAATTGGAGACAAATTAATCTAAAGGCTGGAATAATATTTTTTTTATTTGTGTATTACTTAAGACTTTACTATTGCTGCGGTGTGTAGTATGCATATTGGGTTCAGTATGCACGTTTTCTGTATGCACACTATCAGGGGAAATTGTTTTACTTTTAGCTTCCCTCTGAGGCAGAACCCTTAAAGGTACACATTTGTGACCTAATAAAGGGTGCATGTTGCTACCTGTGGGTTGATCCGGAGAGGACGCTGGGGTATGCTGCTCGCCGCTTCTCCGCCGTTTTTCTAGTTTTTTCTAGTTTTAAACAGTATTTCTCTTGAGTTTTTGTACGGGTTGATAAACAAATTGAAGGCTTTACTCACCTGCTGACATCTTTTCCAACATCAGCGGATTGTTGGTCACCTCCCGCTGTCAGTAGCGAATACCCGGATTCTGCCGTCGTTTCGGTCCTGCTACTTCAGAGTTTCAACTTTACTCTTGGGGCAGCCTTCTAGCTGTCCCGGTCCGGTTTTTGCCTTCTGCACCCCGCTATGATATGGACAATCTTCTCCCTGTGCTTGACAGTCTTCCATCTTTGTGTTTGGCTAACACTCTCGGTGACCGGCATGAAGCTCAAATACTCTATCCCACAGCTGCTAACTCTCAACAACCGTTCCATTCCAACGTGCATCGCAGCCATCAAAGAAAGTTTGTTTACCATCAGCCTGGCCAGTCTGCTTCACACATTCCATCCATCTGGACCACTGTCGTGTGTCATCAGAGCAGTGTCGCTCTCTGTGCTAGCTACACAGGAAACATCGCGAGATCTCTGCACGCTCAGCTGAGCAGCACGGAAAACACATCGAGAACTCATCGCACCAAGCAGGCCAGAAAACGCGGAGTGGATTCCAGTGTATTACGGCCTCTACAGAGATTTAACACATCATCAATACTCAAAATGGAACTTTTCAACACACAATCTCTCACAAATAAAGCATCCTTCATACAAGACCATATCATAGACAAAGGATTAGACTTTATGTGCCTGACAGAAACATGGCACCAGCCTGGGGTTTACTCAGCGCTTAATGAAGTCTGTCCCCCCGGTTACAGCTTCCTGGAGAGAGCCCGCAGCACTGGTCGTGGTGGCGGCCTTGCTGTCATACACCGACAAAACTTGGTGCTGTCCCCCCTCCCCCTGCCTACACTGTCCTCTTTTGAATGCTTAGCATTTAAATGTAAACCCCCCATTCCCATGACAATGCTACTCATCTACCGGCCCCCCAAATTCAACTCAGCTTTCATCTAAGAGATACACGAATTTCTCACTACATTTTGCACCACCTCTGCCAACATTATTATACTTGGAGATATTAATATTCATGTAGACAACCCTTCCTGCCACTTTGCAGCTGAGTTTCTGCAACTATTGGACTGTCTCAACCTCCAACAACATGTCAGTGTCCCCACACACTCCAGGGGGCACACACTGGACCTGGTCATTTCCAACTCTGCCCACCTTAGCAACCTTCTGGCGCACGACCTGGGTTTGTCTGACCATAAGGCCATCTCAATGGAGCTGAACCTCCTCCCCACACAACAAAGACAAGCGTCAAATTTGCTATAGGGATCTGAAAAAGATTAATCCGGACATCTTGACCATGGACCTCCAACATCTCTCCTCTGTTAATTTCTCCTCAGTCACTGAGTCGGTTGACTTTTACAACCAATCTCTGAGCAGTCTTCTAGATCTCCACGCCCCTGTCAAAATTAGAACTGTCAGCTTCGCACGCACAGCCCCCTGGTACACCTACGAACTCCGGCAAATGAAAACAGCTGGGCGTGTCCTTGAGCGGCGCCTCAAGGCCTCAGGACTGACTGTTCATAGGCAGGCCTATCGAGAACATCAGAAGTCCTATGCAAGGTCCTTAAAAGATGCTCGGTCACAGTTCTATTCCAACATTATCAACACCAGCCCTGGTAACTCCAAGCAACTTTTCTCTACTATACATGACATCCTCAAACCGCAAACTCTTTCTCATTCAGAAGCTACGGAAGAGAGGTGCAAGAACTTCATGACTTTTTTCAGAAATAAAATAGACACCATCCGTTCCATGTTATCCAGTACTTCCACACTGCCTGTCCCGACTGCCAACCCACAGCCTGGGATTTTCCAACCACTCTGCTGTTTTTTGGCCATCTCACAGCGAGAGGTTGAAGACATCATCAAAAAGATAAAACCATCTACCTGTGCCCTGGACCCCTTCCCCACAGCTCTGGTAAAATCCAACCTTCATGCCATAAGTCCCCTCATTACAAAGGTCATTAACAACTCCCTCCAGGCTGGCCATGTTCCATCTACACTGAAAACTGCTGTCATCAGGCCTTTTCTCAAAAAACCCACCCTAAACCCAGAAGTCTTTGCCAACTACAGGCCCATCTCCAACTTCCTTTCCTTTCCAAGGTACTGGAAAAAGTAGTTGCCGCACAGCTCCAGGACCATCTAAAACAAAACAACCTGTACGAAAAATTTCAGTCTGGTTTCCGCCCTGCCCACAGCACAGAAACAGCCCTGGTCAGGGTCACAAATGGCCTACTGATGACTGCGGAGGTTGGCTCCCCAACTCTTCTTATCCTCCTGGATTTGACTGCAGCATTCGACACCGTGGACCACAACATCCTCCTCCACCGTCTAAATTCCACGATTGGAGTTTCTGACTCTGTCCATGAGTGTTTTTTATCCTACCTCACCGGGAGAACCGAGCATGTTGCCTTGGGAGAGGCTAAATCCCTGACACACAACGTCACTTGTGGTGTCCCTCAAGGCTCAGTGCTCGGCCCAACCCTGTTTATTCTCTACATGCTCCCCCTTGGCCAAGTCATCAGTCGGCATGGGGTTTCATTCCACTGCTATGCTGATGACACTCAGCTCTTCCTCGGGACAAACCCAATCTCTTCTGTTGCCTTGCCATCATCCACTCTGACTACTTGCCCGGAGGAGGTAGAGACGTGGATGAAGCAAAATTTTCTGCAGCTAAACAACTCCAAGACTGAAGCCATCTTAGTCGGCACTCCACATCAGATTCGGTCATCTGAGATTATTAGCATCACCTTCTCTGGTCAAAATATTTCACTTTCAACATCAGCCACCAACCTGGGTGTTATAATGGACTCTCATCTGAACTTTGAGGCTCACATTAAACATCTCTGCAAGACCTCCTTTTTCCACCTCAGGAACATAGCCAAACTCCGTCCCACACTCACTCCTGCAGATGCGGAAAAGCTTGTCCACGCTTTTGTCTCCTCCAGGCTGGACTACTGCAATGCGCTCCTCACCGGGATCCCTGAGAAAAGCCTTCAGCACCTGCAGTATATCCAGAACAGCGCTGCTAGGATCTTGTTGAGGGTCCGCAAACGTGACCACATCACCCCCATCTTCAAATCACTCCACTGGCTTCCTGTCTCACTCAGGATTGAGTACAAGGTCACCCTCCTTACCCACCAATGTATTTATGGTGAAGCCCCCTCCTACCTCAAGGAACTCCTAACCCCACTGACTTCAACACGTGCACTCCGATCTGCCTCCGCATATCTCCTGAAACCTCCCAGGACCAAGCTCCGTACAATGGGAGACCGGGCTTTTTGTTCTGCTGCTCCCAGATTCTGGAATGCTCTCCCTGACCACCTAAGGACACCGCAGACTGTGGATGCTTTTAAACGTGGCCTTAAAACCCACCTTTTTAACAGAGCTTATGACTGAACTTTTAGCACTTGTTATATCATGTAGCACTTTGGGATTTGTTTAAATATAAAGTGCATTACAAATTAAATGTATTATTATTATTATTACTACCTTAAAGGGTTAGTTCACCCAAAAATGAAAATTATCCCATAATTTACTCACCCTCAAGCCATAGGTGTATATGACTTTCTTCCTTCAGCCGAACACAATAGGAGCTATATTAAAAAAATATTCTAGCTTCATAATGGGAGTGAATAGTTTGAAGCCAAAAAAGCGCATCCATCCATCATAAAAGTAATCCATTCGACTCCAGGGGATTAATAAAGCCCTTCTGAAGCGAAGCAATGCGTTTTTGGAAGAAAAATTTCCATATTTATAACTTTATAAACTAGAATCACCGGCTTCCGGTAACACCCTTACACGAGTTGAGTTCCGGCCAAAGAGTGAACACTGACCCGACGCATGACGTATTGACGAACACAGAAGCGCAGAGGATTGTCAGGAATTAGAAGTCTTAAATGTGAATTTTCAAAGAGAAATGTCGGAGGAGCTTGAGTTTGTTCCCCAGCCCTATTTTCTTGTACTGCGAGAGACTCTCACCTAAGCTTGTGCTACTCCTACATCCTACGTCATACGCTGGAACTCGACTCTCTCGTGAACGTGCGGATGGCCGTTACTGGAAGCTAGTGATTACAATTTATAAAGTTAGAATTATTTATATTTTTCTTTCAAAAGCTAAAAGAAGAAAGTCATATAGGCTACACCTAGGATGGCTTGAGGGTGAGTAAATCATGGGATAATTTTCGTTTTTGGGTGAACATCCTTTAAGTAGATGATCAGGTGTACCTTTGAGGGTTTTGCCCCAGTGACAAGCTAAAGGTAAAATTTTTGCACATTTTGTCTGACAGTGTGCATCTAGAACATTTGCATACTGTACTAAATATGCATACTAAATACTGGAGCAATAATAAGAGCAGTATGACATTTTGATCTTCACTCTTTATATTTATAGATTTTGCATCAAAGGTGAAAAAAATACACCCTTAGAACAAAATTGGAAAGGCTTTAGATGGTTGTTGTGTTTGAGGTGTGAAGTGTGAGCACAAATGTTGATCTCTCAGCTTTACAGATGGGTGGTCTTTTTATCCAGTGTGGATCATGAGCAGGCGTGATAGCAAAATATCTCCGCTACTCAGAAGCTTTTTAATTGCCAATCGTTTTTTTCTCATTTGCCTATCTGCTCTATTTGCTCCAGCTCACCTTATCTTCTCCAGCTCTGCCTCAATTTGCCATTATGGAAGACTGATGTTTATCTCACACACCTCACCGTCGCTCCTTACAAGGAAAAAGGTGAAATTAAAACCCACCTAGTATTTCTTTTGCATAAGAAACCATGCTGTGCAATTACCAAACTATTAATTATGTGCAGATTCAACACAAGAGGTTTTGAAACGTGATATAACACTCATGAAAAGGCCTTGGTGAAACTCTTGGTGAAATGCGCTCTTGTTCTTTCTCTAACTTGTTTCCTGAACAAAGTTCATTTTGCTAAGGAACGCCTGACTCTCCCACAGCTTTTAATCTGTTCTAAATGCTCAGAGAGTTGTTTGAAAAGTTGCTGTAAAGAAATCTTTGGTTAATGTATTAGACATGCCCTAACTATCGTCAGTCTACTGTCTATGTCTGAAAGAAAGGAATTGTAGGTGTTCCTTTCTTTCTAAAATTAGAACGTCTTAAATCAGGGTTTAGGAGTTCACCTGTGTAATAGTTGTCATAAAGGAAAAGCTGCTATCTGTGGCAGCAGATTTCCCCCATGCGACGCGGATCATCCGTGATAAAGACACCACTGAATGATGCTCAGGTTGGTGTCAAAATCCTCAGCCTGTCTTTGAGCTATATCTCTGTCCGGCTGACTGAGGAGACTTTTTTCCACAAAAAAACGTCCTCATGAGTGCTGTAGAATTTTTTTATGGGTTTATGCCCCATCATTTAAAGGTAATTTTCACCGTGAAAACAAACTTCATGGATGGCTGGTGAACATGAAACTGTTTTGCATACTGTGTGTATCCTGAAAGGTGATGTCATGGTCAGGTGTTTATTTTTATACTGTAAATAAACTAGATCTGGCTCCAGCTCTCCCACAGATCACATTTTGTTTCCGTATATTTCTCTAAGGGTTTGGGTAAGGGCCAGTGCTGTGCTGATCATGAGGTTCAAATGTGAGGAACTTTTGTAGTTTTTTTAAGGATTTGTAGAAAATGTAAAAAAAGAAAAAATTCAGCATGTGGATCTTGTTTTCCAGAAAAAATATCTGAACATCCTTAAAAACAAGGTCAGTTTAGTTTAGAAGCAAAACCACATAAGATGCCAAGACTTAATTTCAGAGAATGTATGCATCTTAAATAATAGTTAAGTATTTTAGTGTTTTTCACCGGCAGTTTTTTATACACTATGAAAAAAGTGTGTATATTTTTATGTTCATGATACATTCTCTTCATGTTTTCAGTGGACAGCAGGACAATGATGTACAATGTCTGGTGCTTTTTACTTTGGATGCAATAGAGAAGTAATTTATTTCCCATAAAAATCTTTTCACTCCTATTTGAATTTGCCTTAAACCCTTTTCTGCTGAGCTTCTGAACTCTGTATCTCCTACAAAGTGATATTTGGCCTCTCTGAAGCTGCTCCCAAGAGTATCCTCCTCCGAGCAGAGAGTTTTATGAGACGACCTTTGATGTAGCCTCTGTTTCATGATAATTCAACCAATAACCGGAGACGACATCTTTTTTTTTTTTTTTTTTTCGTTTTATTTAGTTTTTAGATGTTTGTCTTTAACAACATTGGAATTTATTTTAGTCTTCACAGCTTTTTACAGCTGTCCTTCAGTATGGACATGATCCCTTAATGGATAATAATAAAAAAAATTGTACATTTCAATTTTAATGATTTACAAATAATGGACAGTTACACGAATTTTAAAAAATAATTAAGAATTTATTAGTCTGAGAACTAAACAAAATTTCAATATAGATTTTGTAATTCCATACAAAGAGATATAATATATAGGTCCCTTCGGGCTGCCAAGAAATGACCATGATGTGCAACCAACATATGAAGAACCAAGACCCAGTTTCAATTCCTATTAGCATAATGCCATTAAGAAACAGACACATTTAGTGTCCATTTCTCATGTTATGCCATGATTCCCATTAAAAGAATTCATGTTGAAAAGAGGCATATTTATCTGTGCTTTCACAGGGGTGCTAATAGGCTCTTTAAAAGTATCTCATTACTTTCTCATATTGAATTCTGCTCAAGCTTGCTTCTTGGCTGTAAGAAAGTTAATCAAAGCTTTGTTTCTCTGTGGTACGCCTGCATAATCCATGTGGCACTCAGCTATTAGGAGTGAGGCACTTCAGATAAGATGTTTTTATCCTCATCAATCATCGGTTTCAGTCAATTCACTTATACTGACACCCCTGTCTTAGACCAATTAATGGAACAATTAAAACGAAATCACTCCAGAAGGAAGAAAAAGTTTATTTTTTTACTTCAGTTTCTCTTAGAATGCAGTTCTGAGGTTGGACAGGCAGCCGCTCGAACTGCCAACGCAGAGGAATGATACTGACACATGAAAGGCTAGAAGTCAATGATTAGTGAGATGGGCTACGGATCAATTTGGCCTGCCACAGACTTTGAAGCCTTCCGCTATGCTAATCACTGAAAAACTGCCTGCTCGTTAATGCCTTCAAAGATGGATGGAAAACAAATGGCTACCTCTGGCATCATCCCTCATCAGCCCTCCTGTGCTGCTGCCAACACACACACGCACACGCACTCTCACACACACACGCACACACACACACACACGCACACACACACACACACACACACACACACACACGTTCTCCCCAGGCTGATTGTACCCTCAATGTTTGCTGTTGTTTCTTTCTGTGTCATTTACAGTTGCCTCAACCACCTTTGCTTCATATTTTCATTTACAAGTACTATAGATTCAGGAATTTAGTTGGTTTGTTTGTTGTTTATTTACCTTGTCTGATAACACAAGGTCTCAGGGGTGTTCTGTTTCTTCTCTCTCAAGCATTTTTTTTTTCTTTTATTATTGTACCCTGTCCCTGAAGATTCAACTCTCCAGCGTTTTCAATATAATTCTGTTTTTGCTGCATAATACAGTACATGTTGTGTACACATACACAACTGACAGTGAAGACCTTTGCATAAAGAGTTCTATTTATATTTATATTACAAAAGATTTCACTCATAAGTCAAAACAATCCAAGGCACTCGAATAATAGTTTTTAGAAAAATATAAACAGCCTGGTAACACTTTATTTGAAGGGGTGTGCATAAGACTGACATGACACTGTCATAAACATGACATAACACCTGTCATGAACATGAAGGAGTCTTTATGAATGTTTATGACTGTTGTCATTAAGTGTCATTCGGTAAATTATGACACTTTTAATACAAAGTTGACATTGTTTAAAATGTCTTTGTTATGACAACTTGGCATTAACCAAGACAAAAATGTCTTGATTATGACAACTTGACATTAACAAAGACAGAAATGTCTTGATTATGACAACTTGATATTAACCAAGAAATCATAACCTGTCAACCTGTCACAAATATGTCATAACAGGTCTAATTATCAAACTTAAAGAAGTTATTTAGCTTTGCGTTAACATTACATTACCCTGTCATATGTTAAAGCATTTGTCATATGTCATATGTTAAAGCATTTGACAGTGTAATAACCCTTAATGACATCTTTATAACTAGTACAATGTGTTCCACTTTACTTGAGGACAAGTAAAATATTCATGACACAGTTATAATGGTGTCATGACGGCCAAAGTCAAAACCAACCACATATGACAGGGTAATGTAATGTTAACGCAAAGCTAAATAACTTCTTTAAGTTTGATAATTAGACCTGTTATGACATATTTCTGACAGGTTATGATTTCTTGGTTAATGTCAAGTTGTCATAACAAAAACATTTCTGTCTTTGTTAATGTCAAGTTGTCATAATCAAGACATTTTTGTCTTGGTTAATATCAAGTTGTCATAACAAAGACATTTTTGTCTGTTAATGTCAAGTTGTCATAACAAAGACATTTTAAACAATGTCAACTTTGCATTAAAAGTGTCATAGTTTACCGAATGACACTTAATGACAACAGTCATAAACATTCATAAAGACTCCTTCATGTTCATGACAGGTGTTATGTCATGTTTATGACAGTGTCATGTCAGTCTTATGCACACCCCTTCAAATAAAGTGTTACCAAAAGCCTTTATTATTTCATGGCTTAAATTTTAAAAACAGGTGACAAGCCTAGATTTCTATTTCAAATAAATGTTATTTTGAACCAGCCAACCTCTCTCTCTCTCTCTCTCTCTCTCTCTCTCTCTCTCTCTCTCTCTCTCTCTCTCTATCTATATATATATATATATATATATATATATATATATATATATATATATATATATATATATATATATATATATATATATATATATACACAGTCAACCCTAAATTTATTAAGACACCCTCTACATTTCTCACATTATCACTGTTTATTCACTAGGAATTATACAGTTTATCAAATCAGTTGATATTTAACTGGTTTTGGCCATCCTTCTGTTAGACTGTCTTACAAATGAATTAGGTCTAACAGCTGTCAGCTGTTAAATTTAAGTACACAATTAGATAATACCAATTTAGGTCAACCAATTACCAAGCAATGCTTAATTTTGTTCAGTCTGTGGTGTAAAAAGGTCGCATTAGCAATTAAAGAAAAAACACTTAAGCAAAACATGGTCAGGTCAAACTGTCTGAATAATTTTTGGTCCCAAATTGTTATACATTTTACTGGTAGTCCACTGTATGAAGCATTTTTGGTTATAATATGTCACAGTTTACTTTATTTTGCCATTCTCACTTACATAAATGAACTATGGTGTCCTGCACCCACTAGTAAAAAAAAAAATATAACAAAATATATCTGGTGTCTGAATAATTTGATTTTACTATATATGTGTGTGTGTGTTTGTGTGTGTGTTTGTGTTTGTATATGTTATCATATATAACAACCAGAAGTATTACTTGTTTAAGTTTCCAAAAGTTTAATTGCATACAAAATGTGTTGCTTTGGTTTCGAGACGAACATCAAAGTTTGGGTTAGGGTTAAAGTTAGTGAGCGAGTCATATTTGCTTTCTTACATGTAGAAAGGGTTACCAAAGTTCAAATATTCCCTCATCTATAATTTAAATCTGCAAAAAGGTTTTCTTGAATGCCCAGCTAATCCCACAGCAGTGACCTTTGACCTTGAACCACCGCCCTCTGCTTGTCCCACAGGAGCAGAGCCCCAGTAACCAGACATCCATGATGCAGGAGCCCCAGGAGGTTGTGGAGGAGACTGTAACTATAGAGGAAGACCCCGGCACACCCACCTCTCGTGTTTCTGTGGTTACCTCAGAGGATGGAACTACACGCCGCACAGAGACGAAGGTATTCCTGCTTACAACTGCCACATTTTAGAAATATCTTTGCTTACATCTGCCATATTTTAGAAATATCTTTGTTAACATATTATGTTATTATTAGCTATGCAAATCCTAATTTATGCGTACAGCATCTCACTGTACATTTAGATCTATAACTTTTATATTTATACATTTATATTTTCAACATTTATATTTTATGTGCATCACCTCACGTTGGTCAGGCAAAAATATCCCTCTAAGAGCTGTTTTATATTTAACAAAATTCTTTAGTAGTCTTATTTAATATCAGAAATTACTCTATATATATTAATGCATTGTATAAAATGTGGAATTATTGACTTACTGTTCTTGTTGTTGACATTTTTACATTTAAAAATGTGTATTTTGTTTAAAACAGTGTTCTTTTAGTATTATATACTATTATAGTGTTTATTAATATTTTGAAGATGCATGTATTTGTATTTTTTTCAATTTTAGTTAGTTTTAGTAGTTTTGTTATGGTTTTTGCCATTTTTATTTTGTCTTTTTTTGATATTTCTATTTAGTTTAAAATTATTTTATTTCAGTTTTAGTAATTTTATTACTTTAATTCAACTTATTTTATTTCAGTTAGTTAATGAGGCAACATTTCTAACTTTATTAAGTTTTTGTAAGTTTACGTTTTCATCTAATTATATACATTTTATTTTATTTATTCCAGCTTTATTTCAATTAACAATTTTAAGTTAAAAATAGCAACTCTGGTAAAAATCTTTTGTCCAGATTAGTGGGAGGTGTTGATGTGGTTTACAATAGTCAATGGGTTTAGCCAATCAGCTCTTTAGTGATGAGACAAAGGGATTTACAGACTAGTGCTTCTCTACCTGTCACACAGCTCAGATGTGTTCAACCCGAGAGAGCATTTTGGTATATAGGCTAGGCTGGAAAGTTGAAAGAATTCAACATGAAAACGTTGCTCCTAATATGCTAAAGAGAAATTTTTAGCACACAGTAATAGCAGAAGCTCTGTTTAGATCAAACCATTTATGTTGTACTTTTGTAAGCCACACAATCTTGATTCCCCTTTACTTGTGTTTTGTTGTTTATAAAAGGACAATGTGACTAATATGAAGGTGAGTTAAAATCTCTCTCTCACAAGCTTTCTCACACACGCCAGTCACCTTTATTTGTGCCCATTGAAGCTCAACAATGCATAGCATCTCAGCACTGGTGTGAAATCACGGCATAAAGCTTCAATTGGCAGAGCGGTCACCTCTTAACGCCCTTTACTGCTACGGTCCTGTTCGTAATCGTAGGTTTACATTCCCCTTGCAGATTCTGCTAAATGTCTATCATTTTTAAAAATGTTAAGGGATCATGCAAATTTCCCTTTTTTAAATGAAATACTGCCCTGATGAAGCTATGGTTACTCCAAATTGAATGAGCAAAGTTAGTAACTTGAGAAGAAAGCTGTTTTGATATGTTGTTAGGTGCAGTACAGTATGTCAAAATGTAAACATGCCACTTAGCATTTCCTATCGTTGCTGCTTCTCGTTGCTATGATAATGCTATGGTAAATGTTGCTCTTTGTGTGCGTAGAACTTTCATTTGGAATACATGTGATCTAAACAGATTTGATTAAGGTTCATCTAAACATTGCATTCGGATTGCATTTTTGAATTCGAATTCAGAAAAAACATACAATATGTAAACATACTGTAGCTCGATGTTGAAATTCAGTTTGTTTATACTTAAAAGTCGTCATGAAATAAAATTCACACTATCTGTTTTCTAAATGCATCGCATTGATTTGGTTGTGACCAGGGCCTGAAGTTAACTTTTTTTGCCACCAGCCACTGTGGCAGGTGGATATCAAAATTCACCTGCCACAGAGACTTTTTACCAGCCTTTTTTTTTTTTGTTGCCTCATAGCCTAAAGGTGAAAAAACGGGAATTTCACAATATTGTTCTTTAACTTGTACACATTTAAGTGCTGTCAAGTTATTAACGAAATCAATATAAGTAATAATAACTCTTAGAATATACATTTAAAAAAATATTTTTATTCATTGATTTTGACACACACACGCACAACAGATCTATAGACCTACCGCAGCTCGTATGTAAACAAATCACCCGCGGCTGTGTTGATGGCTGATTTAGTCACGTAGACAGCTAGGTCCTGACAGCTTTTAGTTACAGCGTTCAGGAACCGTTAAGCAGAACTAAATTAATATTATTACTGGTAAAGTTACCGGGTACCGGACATTTTCTCACCGGTTCCCAACTCCCAACATGTACTACAGTTGCACACGCACACATCTGTGCAACTGTCATTGTTCTGGAGCCTACGTCAGCGTTACATTATCTCATCCCATCTCACCAACAGTTTAATACTCGCACATCCAAACGTAGTCAGAAAAGGGCCTCATCTTCTTTCTGATCGCATGAACGTTACAAAACAACAGTCGTTGCCATAAATCAGCCGCTCACGAACCTTGCCGTTGTCGCCAATTGCCCACTTTGTATTAAAATGACTTCTTTTACTTTTCTTTGACTCATCCCCATCTTTTTGTTGGTTGTTTGTTTCAGCTGGCCTTTTTACCCCAGTAATGTGCCGCCACATTATAGCTAAGGTCCAACGCAATGAAAATGAAAACGTAAAAAAAAAACCCTAATGAATCACTCAATTCTCATTGGCTACCTGCCAATGTGGCAGGTAGATTGACAGTGTTACCCGCCAATAGCAAAATTCACCCGCATTTGGCAGGTGGTCGGGTGTTAATTTCAGGCCCTGGTTGTGACTGATTCATCCATGTATGTTTAATTGATCATTTTTCATTTTTTGATCAAAATGTCATAACCAGTCTCCAATTATTTAGCCCACTTAAACCCCATTCCATTCTTACAATCAGTTGCAAGCTCACATTCAGATCTGCCTCCATCCAAACAATAACAGATGGAACCGAGTTTTCGCCCTACATTTTGTTTTCTTTTTCAATTATCCATTTCACTCATATGTACGTCAAAATATGGAAGAAAATATCTGCCACTCCTATCTCGCTTCTTCTGGGCAGTTCAAATTAAACAGCAAAACTTATGCTCTCTCTTACTTTTTAAAAATGCTAAACATATTACACATTCTGCATAGGGCATGTACACTTATGAGAAAAGGATCATGTAAAGTGTACAACCCATATCACATATCAAAAATAAACAGCTATATGCATGCACAAGCATTAACCAATGTGCATAGAAACAGCCCTGTTCTACAGTGTAACACAAAGGATACAGAGTGGAAGGAAGTGAAGGGTAAAGAATGATCTTACTGCTGCACTGTTTGTCACCATTAAACCACTCACACACGGCCAAACTTATGAAACACACAAAGGAATAACATCACAGTGTGTGAGGTGCATGTGTGCACAGATGTATGGGTCCTTCTGTCACATGTTAGTGTGTTTCAGCTGATATGGGGGTTGTGGAGACAAGCTTATAGTCACGTAAATACATCACCTCCAGCCAGTGTAGGATAAATAGCTCTGGGTCGAGGGCAAAATCCTAGCGTTCTATTACTTCCTGGATGTGTTTGAAACTAATGTTCACAGTCAACATAAATGTACTTCCTAAAGAAATTGCCACCATAACATCTTATCTAATGCTCTTCAACAAATTCATCCAGAGATACCCAAGGAAATACTACGACTGCACTGCTTATTTCTTAGTAGAAATTAGGGATGCTCCGATCGATCGGCCGCAGATCGATATCGGCCGATAATCACATTCTCTGACTCGATCGGTAGTCTCTAAATTGATCTGATCTCACGAACCGATCGCAATTTGAACACAAAATAAAACCGAAAAAAGTTGCAGCTGACGTGCATGTAAACTAGACCGGCTTTTGCGCCACATTCTGCTTTGTAACTTTGCAAAACATTTGTATTGGGATCTCGGGTATGGTAGGTATGGATGGACGATGTGTCAAGATCAATCGAACAGTGTTGAATGATGGAGATCGGTATTGGCTGAACATGATGACAAGAAATCGGTAGTCGGGATTGGCTACAAAAATCCTGATTGGAGCATAGTAGAAATGTAATTATTTGAAAAATATTTAAAAATGGATATTGATGAATTGATTCATTCATATGCTTCATCAGATGCCATTTTTATTCTTTCCACCATTGAATCGCATACACAGCATTGTGGGATATCGTTGGCAGCATAAATGTACCCCATAATCCTGTGCTTACAGAACAAAAACCGACTAGATGAAGGCACTTTAGTTGACAGGATGTTGAAACACGCCTTTATTTTCAGCGGACATCCATTAGTGTACAAATTAACTTTTTGCAGGGTTGTTTTAGAATAGTGAAAATGTTGATACATATCGATAGGGATTCTGTAACTGTATAGATTATAGTAGTAGATTAGAATGAGTAGATTATAGACTAGAAACATTACAAACTGACTCAAAGATTATTTGAAATTGTATCTAATAAAATGAATAGCCAAAACATAATTTATAAAGAATTTTAAAAAAATATTATTAATGAAAGAATTTTGAATTTTAAATAAATAACATAAATTAATGAAATATTATTGCTATTCTTTTAGTTTAAAGAAAAAAAAAACAGTTTACATGTAGAAGCCTTCGATAAAATAATGTGTCTCTCGGATGCGTCTTTCTCTGCTTCTGTTTTCTCCTCTTGGAAATCGTCCTGCTAGAGGAACATTTAATTAAATGCTGAAATTACTCTTTTGTGAAGGACAAAATGAGACAATAAAAATATTTTGTCTCAAAGGCATTCTCATGTTTTTTTGTTTAGCCAGATAATTCATATCGAAATTAATTCTCTGGCCCAGTTTGTGTTTATGAATATTCTGTACTATTAACGAGGCTTCATGGGAAAAGTCCTACTTTTTTTTTAAACAGGCTTTCATTTAACTGCCATTCTTACAAGGCTTAACATTTCCATTATTACTATATCCTTTTCTGACTAACGTCTCCTGAACTGACATACTTTCACTGTAGGTGACCAAAGTGGTTAAAACCATCACACGACGAACCTTCCAGCCAGTGGTCCTGAGCCAGTCCAAACCATCTACTCCCATTCCTCCATCTACTACATCTGAAACAAAACCAGTAAAGAGTGCTTCTGGTTGACATGTCTCTGCCTCCCGTCTTTCATCTCACTTAACTGTGTCTGTAACTCACAGCTGGTGTGGCAGCGGTCTGTAAAACTAAATACCAGGGAGATCATAAAACCCTTATGGAACTGTAAAATCTATGGCCATGACGCCTGCATGCACCTTTTAACAGGCAAACATTAGTGTAAACAGCCATCGCTGTAGATAGACACCTTTCATTAGAGGCAACAGTAGCCTTGGTGGTTAAGCTTAGTCTAAATATAAGCCTCAGTGTCCTTCTACCATTCAAACTTGCCCATGTTTCACATTCAATTTCAGTAACCTTTTTAAAGTCAACATGAAATGCTGCTTGCAATTCACTTTATCTAAAACAATTTTTTTTATATATATATAAATATATGTAAATTAATAGATTAAAAATGCATGTTTTCCACAGGTTTTCGCTAAATAAACACAATTAAGCATGATATTTGAATAAGCAAGAAAAACATTTTCAGGAGAAGAACAAGTAGTTATATTTAAATTTTTTATATATTTGGAACAATGTGCGGCAGCACATCACATTTTTTCAAGCAAATTTTTACATGTTGAATAAAAGAGATTGGTGTATGTTTTCACATAAAAGATGTTAACCTTATGTGTGGGTGTTAAGGAGTGTTCACACTGACAGCGATTTGTAGAGATGGCGCAGCTTAAAGTTGGGACGGTATGAGCAACAGAGACAATTGGCGATGCAACAGAGAAGCAACACTGGCAACAACCAGTAGGAGTGCAGACAGCTACATATGTAATTCACCTTATGAATACAGTTGGATAATGCAATTGAGTGTAATGCATACTTGCAAACAGTACAGCAGGTCAGATGACTTCCCCCAATTAAATTGACATTGGGGTGATTGCTGCATTTATCTTATCTGTTTGTCAAAATCAACATCTATCTGTTTGTACCCCCATTGGTAAAACGTATACTGAAGTATACAAATGTGAATATTTGTGACTGATCTTTTTGTGGTAACAGACCTCTATAGACATACACATCCCTTGAGATATTACACACTGACAAGTGGCCATGTGGCTTGTAAGGGCTCACACACAAATTCAAGCAGTCATGGTTCATCTTCAATGACGATTAATTTTTATCAAGCTCATTAATTTCCAAGATGAATTTACAGCCATGGACAAAATAGCCAATTAATTGCTCTGCAGAATTCACTGAGCAGCAAATTGGTTTCTGTATCAGCATTGAACCTTCAGGAGCAGCAGCACTCCATCCTCTTGACAGGCAGACATTTTTGTAGAATAAGGGACTGGATTAACACTCAGAGGGGAATAGTGATTTATTTAAGTTGAGTCATAAAGACATCAATGTCCAGTGATAGACACATAGAACAATAACATAATTTAGGTCCCATGTAGTCTTGTGGCAGTTCTTATGTTGATTGATTTAGTGTTGTACAGTATACACTACTCTCTCTTAGTAACATACTGTATGTGGTTGTGGTTTCTTTTGTAAGGTTCCTCAAAGGGGTGTGTAAGTCCCTCGTTTAGTAAAAATGTTTATCATATTTACATACATTGCTGATCCAAACTTTTAAACGGCAGTGTATCTAAATGCATTAATTTATTTTGTTTTCCAAGATTATAACTGAAGAGAACTTCAGGTTGACAAGTGATGATAAGCTGACAATTTCTGTAACAGTAATGTAGCATTTAAAATGTTTTCTAGCAAAACATACCCTTAGTCTCTTAGTTTAACTAGTAAATAAAGCTGCTCCTAGGAAAACTTAACTGATAGCAAAGTTTTCTTTATGATGAGAAACTTTGTAACAACTACTGAGAATGTTGTTGAAATGTGTCCATATATTTTCAGTTCCAGCTGTTTCATTACTGATGAACACAAAGCATTTTAAGGGACTGGAAAAGATCTTCAGTCATTATACTGCTACTCAGCCAGCTCACAGTGTGACACCCACTTCCCTGCTGATGTTAGACCACTAAGTCAGTGTGCTACATTTCACTCATAAATGCCTGTGGTTGTTTTGGCTGCTATGATTTGAGCAATCTGACATAATGGCTTCATTTTGAATGGCCCTAATATCACATATATGCCCTGCATAAGGCATTTAAAACAGGGAACGACTCACTAGACTCACTCTGCATAAAAAGCATAGACCTTCACTTCTGACACAAACTGATCCTGTTGCATTTTTGCATCATCTTAGGTCACTAAGATGGTCAAGACAGTGACAACACGGACAGTTCGACAGGTACCAATGGGTCCCGACGGTCTTCCTCTCCCAGAGGGCTCATCTCCACTGGGGAGCTACACCGACTCCATTGATCGGCGCTACATGAAGAACGGCGAGCGCTTCATCACACCCCAGACCACTTCCACCCTCACACGCTCTTACAACAATTACAGCGACTCCTACAATGACACTCCAGACAGTCAGTTTCGTCATTATGGCCTTCACGATGGATATGGAGACATGCCCGAGAACTACGGAAGTCTCTCACGCGGAGTCAACTACAGGCCCTATAGGCCGTACATGCCCACCGGTGGATACCGGCCGGAGAATAGCTACACTCTCCCCAATCGTAAGGACGACTATGGCCATGTGGCCCAGCCTCAAGTCCCTATGGGAAGTAGCACCGTGGATCTTAATCGTTCTCAGCCTGAGCGCTTCCAACCTGAACCCTATGGCCTGGAAGACGACCGCCGCAGTCTCGGCCCAGACGACGAAGAGGCGTACGACCTAGAGCCTGATTATTCTACGGCTAACCGCCGCACGCTGCCCGGACGTACCATTCGAGAGCCGCTACGCAATGGCCCCCGTGTAAGGTAAGAATCATGCAGTTGATTTGGTTTGTTTGCTTGTGCTGCGGCTTTTTTGATGATTGTGAGCAGCTTTTAATGTGATTGCCTATTGAAGGGATTCAAATGCTCCGGCCCTTGAGAAGCACATAGATGCAGGTTCTTTTTTCACATAATGGAAGGGTATTGCTAAGCAGAGCTATATCTTAATGGCAAGATATTAAGAAGCACTGATAAAATACATTACTGTTGTCTACATTAAAAAGTCTAAAATAAGATATCTATAATTATTGATTAATTACTGTATAATAATTTATATAAAAAAAAAATATATATATATATTTTATTATTCTGTGTCCTACTAATAAATGGCAGGATAGGTGGCATGAGACAAAATTATCCCTAATTAGTACAGTCTAACTAGATGGAATTACATAAAAAATATTATATTTTATTTTATTATTAGTTTTTCTATAAATATAGTTGTATATAATTATATCAAACTATTATAAATTATTATACATAAAATTTACATTTCATCTTTAAATTTACATTTATATTAATATTTTATTATTCTGTCTGACACTGAAAATGGCATGATAAGTGGCATGAGACACTATCCTTAACTGGTACAGTAAGATACTGAATGGATGGATGGAAGTGTTGAAACTAAAGATTGCATACATTTCTTCATTGTTTTGCTAGCAGTGATTGATTTCCCTAATGGTCGATTCATTATTTTAAAAAGTTTAATCTATCTTCAGAGAGATAAAAAGGAAAGGATGATGTTATCTTAAACCTTTTTTTCCTTGTCATAATTCTCCAGTCAATATCAGCGCAGTAGCAGTTTTGACGGGGAGCATGTGTTGCAGAAACACAGTTTCTTTTTAATTAGGGTGCACAGGCAGACACACACACACACACAAACATACACACACAGTATGCAATCACTGTCACAAACTGCATACACAACTTTTTATGCACAACTGCATACACCACTTCCTGTTTTTCAGTCCATAAAGTTTTTGTGTACATCCAGAATTATAGTATAATTGGCAGAGATGTCACCCCTCTTATTCCAAAGCCTTGCATTTTGCATCCATCATTAGCATTCCCATAATAACAGATGTTGACAAAAATCACACTAATGAATGTGTAAAACAAATATGTTAATTAGAGCTTATTGCTTGCAGTTTGGAATCGTGCAATTATAAAACAGCCAAAATTGTGACATTTAGCATAGAGATGGTTGCCAATGCCATGTTTCCATGGATTAGACCGTTACCGTGCATTCAGTTTGTTACCCAGATTAGAGGTCTCTTCTTTATCTCTCTTTCTCTATCTTGGTGGAGCTGTTGTTGTCAGGGTGATTAATAGTCTCTGGTGAACACTGCCAGACAAAGGGGGCGTGTCGTCTCCAGCCATATCTCTAATGGTTCTGATCCTCCCTGCACCTGCCACCAGTGCCACAGCAGAGCAGACATAGGTCATCATGCAGAAATCTCCCAGGAGACCACCAGGAACCACTTCCTCTATGTGCCCAAGCTGAAACGACATCAGTTTATATTGGCAGAAAGGGAAAAACATCCCAACTTGTATCTAGAAGTTTGGTCACGGAGACCAAAATTGTGAAAAGAGAAAAGAGTGGAATAGAGTTCTTATTTAGAATCAGTTGGCATGGTTTTAACACATGTATTCTTCCTCTGATGCAGGCGGAATACTATATTAAAATACTCGAAATTTTTGTCAGTGTAGTCTGATTCCTGGAAAAAATATATCTTGCGAGACAATTCTTTTTAGTGAATCAAAGACATGCAGCACAACCAATCAAATTTCCGAAAGAATTATTCTGATGAGTCGGTTCTTTCTAGTGAATCAAAAATATATAGGTCAACCAATGTAGTCCAATTCCTGAACAAATTATTCAAATGAGTCTGTTATTTTAGTGAATCAAACTCAAAGCTAAACCAGTGTACAATGACATACAAATGACTCGTATTGGCAAATGGTATTATTTTGATAAATATTTACAGCTTACTGATTTGCATACTGTATATGCTGTCATTGAAAATACATGTAATCACCGTTTGCAAGAATTGTTTATATTACATTTTTAAATGTATTATTGAAAGTATCTCATTATTCGTCAGTGGAATGGCATTTCCTTTTTCTTCCAAAATATTTATTCCTTAAAGGGGTCCTATTATGCCTTTTTCAGAAGTCCCTTTATGCTTGATTGTTAAAAAAAAGCATTCTTTTTCACATATTTTACATTATTACAGCTGCTCTCTCCCCAATCCGGTCGAGCGCGTGTGTTGTATAATTTAGTTCCAGTGCTGCACCGGAATTGTTAGAACATAACCTGACATGTGGGAAATGGGTGTGAAGACACTTCAATTGGCCATTCACACCTCACAGTAGTACATACACTGGATTTGTTAGTGTGTTTTGATTGGCAACGTTTAGCGCGTATTCGGGAAATGTCCCGCTCCTTACCATAACCGCGAGCTCTACTCAAATGTAAATATTAGCGATGGAATCAATTTCAAACCAATTTGATCCCGATTCAGACCCTGATAATATTAACGAACAAGAGGATCATGCAAAACGGATTTCATGCACGGATTTTGCAATCACCGATTTCACAGGACATTTCAGAGTGGTATGTTTTTTTGTATTTTTCTTATAGATATGATGTTATCCACCATTGAATCATATTTGTCAGAAAACTGGTCATGCAAACAGTAATCCATCACAAAATCATGGATAATTTTCCTAAGGAGGAGTGAACAGTCTTAAAAAAACAATACTGTAATGTTAGTTTTCAGGCTAGCGGAGGCAAAGCTTTGCCCTTCGTTTACATCTATCATAGTAACTACATAGCTTATAATTGGAACTGTTCATAGAAAACACAACTACAAATAATAAAACATACTTACAAGTTGTGATCCATTAAAAAAACAGATTCTCCCGACAAAATGGGAAGGCTACGTCTTTCTGGGGAAGCTTTGTGCGTATAGCCTGCATTGTAGGCTACTCTCTTCTGGAAGCTGTTCTCCGAAATATGTGCAGCACACAGACAAACATTGACGTTATTTTATTTATTTAAAGCTGCAGTCCGGCGTTTTTCCTCTTTGTCGCCATCTCTGTTTGAAATCTGCAATTGCAGTCATTCGCGGAATTATCAACTTTACGTGAGTTGTACTTCAACACCTTCGACACGCCACAGCGCGAGCACGGAAGATCACAATGTTTGAGGAGACTGCGAGGCTATCAGTCACCGCGCCGGTGTGGATACTGTCATTCAGAATCACAGATTATTCTTTTTGGAAGTATGATCAACATAAGAATTTTCACCGGAAAATGTCATCTGAACAAGTAAGAAACATCCACTTTTGTTCTGGTTCTGACATTGCAGTAAATCGCGCTGATTAAATCTAACCGTCACTTTTAAGTTATCATATCATGCAAAACCGTGCAAATTATACTTTGTTCTCAAATTGTTAATGTTAACAACGTCAGCATTGCGTGACTACATGTAATGTCCTTCCGATATGTATCCTTGTTTTCGCATGGGTCCGGTTGCAGTCTCTTTTTTTTCTGTAGTCACTCCGAAGTCCGAACGAAGTATTTTGCATTTTACAGCGGGTGAATCTCAAGTTGTCACTGATGATTGTTGTTTGAACCTTTCTGGATCCGCCATCAAATTGATAAGTTTAATTATATCAAGTGCTGTGAGAAAAGGCTATAAATCTCCATCTCCAACATCCTCACACGCAACATAGCCTACTAGCCGAGACTCCTTTATGTGTACAGATGTGACGTAATGACGCAAAGACATGCTCGAATCTCCCGTGGAAATCCACCAGTACCACTGGAATTAAAAACATTATTACAAGCTTACCGCTTTGAATCGAGCTAAGGCAAGCAGATAGTTTTGAACACTCGCTGGTTATGTATTTTCACAAATATGTATTTTGGATAATTTTTAACCCCAAAAAAGCTACGTACTGCTGCTTTAACAAACGTTAAATAAAATATCTCCCTTTGGAGTGGTCTTTGACCTTTGTAACCTTGCAGATCTTTTTTGTGCTCAAACAGCAACAATTACACACTAGCTAAAGTTGAAAAGGTGAAAATAGGACTTTTAAAAGTAGGACCTTTAAAAGTACTAAAAGAATCATTAATGGAACAATTATACATCATAAACTTTTCCCCACACTGTGTGACAATATATGTAAACTATAGTTCTTTTAAAGTTAAAATTGACTCCCAGCATGTTCAAAAATGTTATTGGTGTATTTCAATTCAACATAAAGCCAATACAGTAATTGCTTGATACATTATATTGTAATGTACAGTATAATGTACCAGCAGCCATATCTCCCTGTAGCCCAAGACTGGTTGCCCACTGAAGCTAAGCAGGGCTGAGCCTGGTTAGTACCTGGATGGGAGACCTGAGAAAACTAGGTTACTGCTGGAAAAGGTGTTAGTTAGGCCAGCAGGGGGTGCTCACCCTGTGGTCTGTGTGGGTCCTAACGCCCCAGTATAGTACGGGGACACTATACTGTCAAAGAGCACGTCCTTCGGATGAGACGTTAAACCGAGGTCTTGACTCTCCGTGATCATTAAAAATCCCAGGATGTCCTTTGAAAAAGAGTAAGGGTGTAACCCCGGCATCCTGGCCAAATTTGCCCATTGGCCTCTGTCCATCATGGCCTCCTAATCATCCCATACTGATTGGCTTCATCACTCTGTCTCCTCTCCACCAGTAAGCTGCCGCAATATAGCTGCCGTCGCATCATCCAGGTGGATGCCCCCTTCCATATGTGAAGCACTTTGAGGTCCCAGAAAAAGCGCTATATAAATGTAACAAATTATTATTATTATTATATATGTAGATTGATAGATAGGTAGATAGATATAGTCTGTTTTCTCACTTGTTGTAGGAACAGAATCCACAAATAATTATTAATCCATAAGTAATTGCTCATTATAATGAGTGATTATTCAAATGAGCGATATCTCAGTACTATGAGACTCTTGGAATAATATGAGACTCTTACAAATATGCTAATATTTTCCCCTCTCTCTATTTGGAGGCAAAAGCATTTATCCCAAAAATCTAAAAATAAATAATTCAGAGAAAAGGCATGGCAGGAGAACAAAATGGATGTAGTAATGGGCACATAACTATGTAGTTTTTGCTGGCAAAAAAACACACTCACATTTTTGGAACATGAAGGCAGGTATAGTAGCTCCTGTAATAACTTCAGAGCATCACATCTAGTGAAAGACCATCATGTGTTGTCAAAGTGCTTTTCATGTGTTATCAATACACTCCTACATACAATGGCGGCAATTTAAATGCAAATCTTGACATTCCCATCTCCTAGTCAGGATTTAGCATTCATCTGAACTGTCTAAATAATTTCAATTGGCAAAGCCCTCAGTGTGTGTGTGTGTCTCTCTCTCTCTCTGTGTGTTTGTGTGTGTCTGTGTGTGTCAGAGAGAGAGAAGGAAAGAGATGAAACTACCTGTATAATGGCAATGTTAATGATGAATAATTTTGAGCCCTCTCATTGTCTCACAGTGATCTTTTCTTCTGGTCATATCCATTTTCAATCTGCACCTGACACCATTGCGGCATATTTTTAATGAGTTCTGGCAGAAGCTTTTTGTCAGAAATTTTTTTTGGGACTGAAATTCATTATTTATTCACCATGATGTTCCGATTCCAAACCCATAACGTTTTCTTTTGTGGAACAAAAAATATTTTTTAAAAGATTTGTATGTTCTTGTCCCTACAATTATATTAATAGTTGCCATGGCTGTTAATCTAAAAAAAAAGAAGAAAAAAAAAAGGAATTCATGCCAAAAGCAGTCAAAATAGCTAATAGCATCATAGCTTTGTGTGAGGACCAAAATGAAATTTATCAAAATATTCACTAATAATCTTCCTCTCCAGATAGCTGTTAACTCAAAAGCTGCTTCAAATGGGTCATTGACTCAATCATTTCAAAATTGATTAAAAAATCTTTTTGTGTCTCACAGGAAAAAAATAACCAGGTTTGGAACATCATGATGATAAGTAGGTAATTATTCATGAACGTGATTCAAGCCCCCGATATGCTTACGGCAATGTTCTTGTTTGTTCTTCACTTGAAGTAAAAAGAAGTCGAAAATACTTGTGCAATGTTATACTGTTGACAAGCATCCTGACGTCGTCCACGCTGCTGAGAGTGACGTTTAGATGGATATGTAAATATGTGCTTTACGTTTTTCTCTCAACAAAATAAACGTAAACGAAAATGACAGTGGTGAAAAAGAAAGCATCAGATCATAGCGATGTGGATATGTTTGCACCAGCTCTGCAATTCACCAGCATCATGTCGACAGATGAGGTAATAAAAATTAAACACTTATGATAGTTTGATAGTATAATTGAGATTTTAGTTTGAAATAATTCCTTTTCTTTGGATGACACATTGACATTACAGTACAGAATAGCCCTTTCAGCATTATCCTGTACTTTGTATAAGCATTCATTTCATTCGTGTCATTGAACAGAAGAGAGGCTTTCGGAAACGGCGTAAAAAGTCACATCCCTTTGATTTTGCCGGCAAAATGTCCCAAGTCATTACGAAAATTCTTACATATAGCCCCTTTAAGCTTAACTTTGTGTAAAAAGGACTTAAATAAGATGCTACTGCAGAGCTATTTTTAGTCCAGTGCTTAGCTTGACTGGTGGATGTGAGAAACGTCTCAGGCCCAGTCAAACAGCTCTCTGCTGTTTCTAGAATGCCTTGGAAAGACTTTAGTATAAGTTGCATTCCGGGTGTGAATAACGGGATGAGATGACTCCCGGCCTCAAAAACATAGCAATAAGGGTTGGAAGAGACACTGCCAGTAACTCACTCTGTAAATCGTATTATGTACTTGGTCATACACACCATCAAACATGAGTCATGCTGGTCAAGCCTGTGTGCACTTTCTATATTAGTTGTTCTGGTTAATTATTTGCATCAGCAGGAGTCTTGTTGGGGAGAATATTGAACTGTTTTAACTCAAGTAGAAATAATGTATCCTGATCTGAGTGCCAGCCGTGGTTTAATGTTGGTTTGCTCCCAAAAGGTCTTGCATTGGTCATCATTCAGACATTACGTCAGTTAATGATTGTTTCATCATTCTGAAACTGGATGGCACGTGGCAATAAAACGCTTCCAAATTGATCACGTGGTCAGTAACCACTCTCTTAATTTGCATGAAATCTATCCATATGTTACAATAATAAAACAAATGGTGATGGTAATGAATACTGACCAGGACTGCACATTGCAGCAGATGTTGCAAACTGATGCTAAATTGAGAATTATGTCAAAATCCAGAAAGTCATTTCACTCAGTGGCCACCTTGGAGATACCACATGACCCTTGCAATTTCTCCCATTAACTTTTCCACAAGTGGCTTACTCCTCCTTACACTGTCTCTGATTATATTTGACTAAACATATAGAACTTTATTCTCTAAAAATAACAAATTAACTTAATTAAATTAAGGAAAACATTTCCACATGATTGCATTAAGCATTTTAAATAACCAACAATTTAAATGAATTTCCATTATGTTGTACAAACTTCCCTATTAAAAAAAATGTCATTAGATACAATGAAAGTGGAAAACACGTATACATTTGATTATGGCCATTGGCCAATTAAAATTATTTCTGTAATCTCAATGCAAATGAATTAAGTAAACTTCCATTTTTCAAATATAAACGTATTGCATGCAACCATAGTTCCAGTCTTCAGTGTCACATGATCCTTCAGAAATCATTGTAATATGCTGATTTGGTGCTCAAGAAACATTTTTGTGCTGGTTAATATTTTTGTGGAAACTGTGATATATTTTTTCCATCATTCTTTGATGAATATAAAGTACAAAAGAACAGCATTTCTTTGAAATAGAAATGATTTGTATAGCTTTACTTGTGATGCAACATGACATCATGACTTTTGCGTAAACAGACACGCCACTTTCAAGTCAAGTTGCGAGTTATCTATACGCATTTTGAGATATCCGCGTGTATGCGTGTATGTCTACGCCATTAATGTCCAAGTGATTCCGCGTATATGTACACGCCATTAAATTTCCGAGCGAAACGAAGCAAAATGTAGATCTACGTCTGGGGAGCGATATTTTTTTTTCCCCTAGGATGGTAGGGGAAGACTCATAAATGCGATTAACCCCAGTGACGGGTAGGTTTAGGGACGGGGTGGAGGTAGGTCATATATTTATATATACAGTAATAACGTTAAGTCAACTGCGTTCATAAACACGCTGAAAAGCGATTGTGCGTGTTGATAGCACGCCAAAAATGGAAATACGAATTGGCGTGTCATACACACGCAATTTTATGAGATCAGTCTGTGTGATGAATTAATGCATCCTTACCAAATGAAAGATTTAAAATTTTTCAAAAACATTACAAATTCTACTATAATCGTCTCTTGGAAGAGATATCTCGCCTGACAAAATGTTTTACACCTGCCTTTTCATTATCAGTGTGTTCCTTTGTGCTTAAATCTCTTCCTTTGGGTGCAATCAGTTGACGTGTTTCTTATGTCCCATTTCATGGCCATCTCTTTAAGATGTCAGATGTATGAACTGTTCATTTAAAGCTCTGCCATGTAACAGCTTGCTGAGACTTCCTCACTCTGTAATATGCCCCCAAATCACCTCCAAAGTTGCAGTACATAATTAACATAAAACTCTCATTAAAAGTACATCCCGCACAACCGCCAACATTCTCAGCTGTGGCCCATTTTGTCGAGTCACACATCAAAGACTGTGTTCAAACTGTGCGTAAATCCGATTTGTTTTCCAAATCCAGTGTTTAGCACTGACTTTCTGCACTGTCATTTTCTAAGTGATGAAGTCTGATCCATTTGTTCAGATATATATATAGATGAATTTGCAATGTGCTGTTCATACTATAAACAAAGCCAAAGATTAAGATCTAACAAACATTTCCTCTGTGGATTCATGAATGCTGTCAGATTATAGTGATGTCTCTATATTTGCACATATGGTCCTTAGTGCTTTGAATTTCTGGTGCACCTTGTTTTTTCCCACCTACAATGAGATGGGAACAGAAAATAAGCTAGAAATGGAGTAAGAGAAAGAGTGATGGTGAGTAAGTGTCACAGGGGTTTAATATTTCTATGCCAATTTAGGAGTGGCACCACAGGGACATCTCTGTTTTGGTCACACTGATAATGAAGCATGCTGAGACTCCTATCTGAGATTGATGTAACCTCCCTGTTGTGTACAGCACAGCCCCAGACATGTTATTTCCAACTTCTACTCTGTAGAGGAAAAGAACTGTTAGAGTAAAACATGTGAGCCACCAGCCACCTGCTTTCTGAACAGAATAGAAAGAATGTTTATGTTAATAAAAGTTATTATACATTGATGAAATATGGGTAGGTTCTTTTTGAATAACAAACAAAATCGGTTTCTAATTGATTCATTATTTGAATTTTTTGGATGTGTAACAGGTTATTGAATATGCAGCCTCAAGCCTATAGCGCAACACTTTAGACTGAGAAATCAGTATAATTGAAAGCTATCAATTTTAACATTTATTATAGGCTTTAAAAATAACAACTTTTAATTTTAGTGAATGTAAAACAGTTTCCACATAAACCCATTATAATAAATGTCACATTTACCTGTGCCCTTCAGTATATCATGGCTCAATTCTTTCTATTAGTCCAGTCAGACCAGTCCAGGGCCTGTATTCATAAAGAATCTTAATGCAAAGAGTATAGCTCCTAGTGACAAAATTCTAAGAAAATTCTTTGAAATGTGGGCGTTTACTCTTAAAATTAAAGAAAAAATCCTAGTAAAGAAAAAAGTAATTCAGAAAGTATCTTAACCCTTAAAAGAGGTCTTATTAACTCACTGTCATCTATTGTCTGCAACACATTTCTTCTCCCTCTTCGTCTTTCTGCCATCTTCTCCTCTGCTAAAGAAACTCTTAAGCCTCTTAAAAGTCCTCATCCATACTCCTAACAATTTTGACCTTAAGACCTCTTTTAAGGGTTAAGATGCTTTCTGAATTACTTTTTTCTTTACTAGGATTTTTTCTTTAATTGTAAGAGTAAACGCCCACATTTCTGAGAATTTTCTTAGAATTTTGTCACTAGGAGCTACTCTTTGCATTAAGATTCTTTATGAATATGGGCCCAGATATATACAGAAATTAGAGGTCGACCGATAGTGGATTTTACCGATACCGATATTTAGGTTTGACCATACATGCCGATAACCGATAATTCAACCGATATTTTTTTAAATGGATACTGGATTAAAAACAAACATAACACTCACAATAAAACGGTGCTGAACTGAAATGTGCTAAATTAAATAAATATATAAATATGAATATATTAAAACTCTATACAGAAAATAATTTAAACATTAAAATATTACAGGTTTCGTTAGCTATAACTTAGAAACATACATACATTTCATAGGTAACACTTTGCAAGTCCCATTTGTAAACAAGGATGTATTAGCTAGCTTTCATGAACTATATGCATTATGCAATATACGTTTTTACAGCATGTATTAATATGAGCAATACAATTGTACCTTTATCATTCATGTTCATAGTACATTAACTAAGGTAATAACAGATCAAATAAGAATTAAAACTCCATTTCAAATGCATTAGTAAATGTTGAAATTAACAAACTAACAATGAATAATACTTCTACAACTTGTATTAACCTTAGTTAATGCTAAAAATGGAATCTTATTGTAAAGTGTTTCCATTTCATATAATTCCAAAGAGTCATGCTTAAAGATGGCCATTAAAATGTAATAAAGACCTGTATTATGTATATGTAATATAGCCTCTCACTTTATTTGCTTCTATTTTAGAACACCTGATGATTACCTAATCAAAATAACAAGATGTATTGTAATTAAAAAGATCTTAAATCGAACGCGTTTCTGATTTGTTTGTTTCTGTCGGCTGCATGAACATCAATGTTGAGAAAGCAATCATGTCACTAATTTTATGCAATTTCGTCGGCTAATGAATACATAAAAGTGACCAGCAGGATATAAAATAATGCAAATAGATGGTAACAATTGCGCCATAAAACATTTGGGTCAGGTCTGCGTGTGTTTTGTCACAATTGTTATAAACCGCTTGACTGAGGTAATGTTAGAGTCCTCACAGCCTCGACGGCAAACTACTGTTCTTTCTCTGCTGATGCAGCATCTAGTCAACAAATGAATTACTTTATAATGATATGGCAATATGTACTTTAGTGTTCTGTATTCATACCGTTTCGCTGTCGGTGTTTTAAATGCGCGTCTGAAATGTCAGCGCTCTCTGTGCTGCGTGTTCTCTCCGTGCTGCGCGCTACCTCACGTGTTAACGTAAACAACTCAGCCAGTGATAATTTGTTATTTGTCCTCTAGAGGCCGCTCTCGCTCTGTATAATGCCAGCAGTCTCTTCCCAGCGCTCTCGTGCTGTGTAATGACCGCGCGCACTTCTCAGCCGCTCCAGCAACGGACGCAACCCGGAAAAACTACCGGTGTGGATTTGTGCCGATAACGATAGTTCCACCAATCAACTATCGGTGCCGATTAATCGGCAAAACCGATGAATCGGTCGACCTCTAACAGAAATTGAATGCAGTTACCAAACACTTCACAGTCTTCACTGCATAAATTTAAATTAAATATAGATTATTCCTTATTAAAGCTACAAAAGTTATTCTGTCAGAAGTAGTGAGTGATTTTCTTTTTTGTTCTTTGATTATCCTTAATGACAGACAGCAGAAGGTTTATCAGGGTGCTGTCACTTTAAGACCTCCCGCACCACACATGATGCGGATCTGACGCGCATCCCATTTTCTCCCAACTCTTTATGTTCATTTAATGCCCGGTACACATTGTACAATTTTGGGCTGTCCCAGATGAAAGATGACAAATCGTGGCAATTTCTGTGGTCGTGGCTCCTAAACGATGGTACAGTCAGAGAGGTTCAAGGATGGTTGTTGTCACTGTCTTGTGAACAAAGAAGCCTGCGATTATTTTCTGACAGTGTTAGAAATTGAGCATGATCATCTCACAGTTTGCTTGCTGCTGCTACAACCTATTTCTACTGGCTAGCCAATAAAAATGCAACATGAAATGATCAACGGGACATGGCGCTAAAACTTAAAACCACTTACCTCAAGCTCCATTTACAAAATTGGTATGCCATTCCTGGTACTCTCAAAGTGTGATTCATTTGTTTGCCACTAGCGCATGCTGATGACGGTTCGTACATTCTAAATACATGTCCTACCCAAGTTTATTAGATTCATGTCCCAGTCAGTCTGAGACAGATGCAAGTTAGTGCATGTTAATTTTGCCAGCCCTTATATATGTGTATATATAATATGACCTCATACACCACCGTTTCACTTTTACTCTGAGTTTTGCTTTGCTGAGCATTTTTGGGTAGCATCTTTGCTGAATAACAGTATTAATTTATTTTTTAAAAATCTTACTGAAATCAACTTTCTAGTGCATACTGTATATTTTATGGTTCTCTTTAGAAGTTAAAACCCTGAAAAACTTCAGGGTTTGTGTGATGCCTCAGAGAAATGCAAATCTCTTGCTACCAGCTGTGGAGTAATGGGTCAGTGTTTTGGAAATGAGATGTCTCAACCCCACATACAGCACATTTTGGTCAGTTTCAGCTCAGTTTAATGAAGTGATACAACAGCTAATTTACAGGGTGCCTGAAGTACCAGGAAATGTTCCCATTGACATTTGTTTGCAAACAGTATTTTTAATGTAGGCCTATAGTGCTCTTCAGTTGGCTTAATGGTTATCCCATGTTGTGATATATAATTTTTTCCTTTCCATGTTGGGCTTTTATGTCTTACTTTTATTGCTCTTTCCAAGGCAGCATAAGCAGCTTCAGATATTAAAAACATGAAATGACAACCCTCGACAGTGAAGAAAATCACATGCATATGCGACCAAATTTCACAAGAGACGACTAAAAATGTAATGAATTAGCCAATGGCTAGTAAATTGTACGATTCCAGTCGCCTGTAATTGAGTTAGAGGCAAAAATAATATGTTTAGCACAGATATCATTTCATTGCCTACTGAGCTTTGTGCCGTCGCTTGGTTTTGGTCAGTCACTTTGGTGTTGCTTTCTCTCACACACGCGCTTTCACCATGAGAGAAAGAGAGAGCACATGCAGGGCTTGTTGACTGAACTGTTACTGTCCCAATTAGACCAGTGCTGTGTCGTCATGAAAGTTTATAATTTGCACGCTTTTTCAAGCCTTGCCAATTTAAACATTCAAGCGCAAGAAGACTCGAAAGGTATTAAAGGGTTAGTTCACCCAAAAATGAAAATTAAGTCATTAATTACTCACCCCCATGCTGTACCAACCCCGTAAGACCTTCATTCGTCTTCGGAACACAAATGAAGATATTTATGATTAAATGTGACAGCTGGATCACTCCTCCATAGGCTGCCTAAGGGAATGAATCCTGACGTCCCAGAAAGTGAATGAAGAAAATGTTTAAATATTCCGACTAAACACAGTGGCTCAACTATAAGTTTATCAAGCGACGAGAATACTTTTTGTGCGGAAATAAAACAAAAATAACGACTTTATTCGACTATTCCTTTTCTTCCTTGTAGGCCTGAAATGAGACTTCAAGAGATTTCCACGACGCGCACGCGCGAGAACTTAACTGATGTAGTTGAAGGAGATCACAATTCTCGCGCATGCGTCGTGGAAATCTCTTGAAGTCTCGTTTCAGGCCTACAAGGAAGAAAAGGAATAGTCGAATAAAAGTCGTTATTTTTGTTTTATTTCCGCACAAAAAGTATTCTCGTCGCTTGATAAACTTATAGTTGAGCCACTGTTGTGACATGGAATATTTAAACATTTTCTTCATTGACTTTCTGGGCCGTCAGGATTCATTCCCTTAGGGAGCCTATGGAGGAGTGATCCAGCTGTCACATTTAATCAAAAATATCTTCATTTGTGTTCCGAAGACGAACGAAGGTCTTACGGGGTTGGTACAGCATGGGGGTGAGTAATTAATGACTTAATTTTCATTTTTGGGTGAACTAACCCTTTAACGCACGCTGTGTGAGAAGTTTTGTGTGCGCAAACTGCACATCCGAAGCTCGCGACCAGAAATACGCATCTGAGCATGTGAATACGGAATTAATCTCTCTTTTAAGTCTTCTTGCGCTTGAACGGACAATTTAACACAAAATGATGTCAAAATGTCCGTCTTGGCATATATAGTATCCTAGTAAACATAGTCGGTTATGTCTTAAGTGAACGTAAAAAGTTAAGAAAAAAAAACGCGTGTGTATACTATCAGTTTATTGGATCTGTGCATTGTCTTAAAGTGACAACAGCATACTATTCCTGCTGCATTTAATGTAAATCAAACAACAGACTCACTGCAAAAAAAAAATCACTCAATGCTCTTAACTAAATAACTTTTGTAACTTTAATAAAGATTAATCTTTATTTAATTTATACAGTGAAGATTATGCAGTGTTATTTTATACTTGATGAGGCAACTTTATTCCGTTTCTTTACCTAATCTATAGAAATGCACACTGATTATTTCATTTCCTATCCCAACATATTGATTGCTTGCTAATGACTAAAGAGGAGGCTCTCAGAAAAGTCCAGTGCAAGGATTCTCCCAGTGGGAGTGCTGCTGTACTACACTGTCCTGTATTCAGATTATTAATTCTAGGAAAGCTCTCTCTCTCTCTCTCTCTCTCTCTCTCTCTCTCTCTCTCTCTCTCTCTCTCCTCTCTCTCTCTCTCTCTCTCTCTCTCTCTCTCTCTCTCTCTCTCTCTCTCTCTCTCTCTCTCTCTCTCTCTCTCTCTCTCTCTCTCTCTCTCTCTCTCTCTCTCTGCAGGCTCTCTGTTTTCCCTCATGCTGTATCCCATCCATCAGTATTTAAAGACAGAGAACATCACTGTGTCCTGACAGACATAATTATTAAGAAAATAGCAGCAGTTTTCTTATTGATGAGTGCTGTGGATTCTTTAACACCATGGTAAATAACTAAAACAATCACTTTTTTTCTCTGTCTCTGTCTTACTCTGTCTGTCTTTAGCTGGGGACACACTTAGCGATTGTAAGGCTGATTATGAATGTAATTTGATACTTAAGACTGATCATGCCCAAATGCGCCGATTTAAGTGTGTCCCCGGCATTAGTCTTTTTACCTCTATCCTTTATATTCTGCTCTCATCTTATTGTTCCACATCAGGATCTCACAGTTGGCAAATTACATTCTATATAAGTTGTGAGAATAACAATTTATATGATTATAAAATATCCATTTTGTTCAGTTAAGGATGCCTTAAATTGATTAAATGTAAAAGTAGCAGAAAAAAGTATCACAATTTCCTCAAAAATATTAAGTAGCACAACCGTTTTAAGAAAAAAATAAGAAAAAAGTTTTCACATGTGCTTTTTTCAGAGCTGAAATTTCTGGCCCGGATCACACAGAACACATTTTTGCGGTGTTCACAGATCGGTGGAATAAAAAAAAAGCAGAGTCTAGGGATCAATTTTTTAAACATTGAATTTCTTTGCATTTTTAGAATGCGGTGTCATGAGCAAGTTGCTGCAAAAGATGTGGGGTTAGCGCAATGATTAAAGATGTCCATCTACCGCATTTAAATTGAAAAACAATGGAAAAGTAGCACAGTGGAATGCAAAACACATTCTGTGTAAACAGCCCTTACACTATATAATTTAACATTCAGAGTTTTCCACTCTTTTTACTCTTTTTTTATGGCTGGTGTTAATCCCATTGGTTGACTAATAAATCACTTTAAAATCTCTCTCTTTCTCTTCTTCGTCACAGAGGCTACGAGGACCCCATAGAGGCTGAATTAATCGACGAAAGACACCCCTACATCCATGGCATGTATCCGGCACCTCTCGCCCAACCCGAGAGGGGCAGCATGGCCAGTCTTGACCGCATGGGGGGCCGTCGCTCGCCCTCGATTGACAGCATCCGCAAAGATCCGCGCTGGAGGGACCCCGACTTGCCTGAGGTCATCGCCATGCTAGGTCACCCCATCGATCCGGTCAAGTCCAACGCCGCCGCCTACCTGCAGCATCTCTGCTATGAGAACGACAAGATAAAGAAGGATGTCAGGCAGCTGAAGGGGATCCCAGTGCTGGTGAGCTTGCTGGACCACCCTAAAGCTGAAGTTCATCGCAAGGCCTGTGGAGCTCTGAGAAACATCTCCTATGGCAAGGACCACGATAACAAGGTAGCCATCAAGAGCTGTGATGGGATTCCTGCTCTCATCCGTCTGCTGAGGAAAACCAATGACATGGAAGTTCGGGAACTCATCACAGGTATGATATGATAATCTTCAGCTGCGCCATTACATACTGGAATTTAGCACTGTGACCGTAAAAGAAAAATATCGTAAAATAGGTTGTATTGGGGCGTTGTGCACCTCATTTTGTAGTTTTCTTTTTGGGTCATCATTTTTGGTGTTATTAATAAGACATGCCCGAAGAAAGTTAAAAGTAGTAGTTCAAGAAGTGTAAGACGTGTCTGCTTGGTAGAATCGTTTTTGTTTGGAGTTGATTGAACTAGTTGTTCCGATTCCGATACTAGTATCGGAAATGCCGCCGATACCAATAAAAATGCTGGCATCGGTATCGGCGAGTACTTCTACCCATGTACCGATCCGATACCATTTTGTTAAACAATATCTAGTTATGCACGCTAGCTAGCTTTGCATAACGCTGCAAATCGGAGATCAATTCTTCTTCGCTGCTCTAAACAGTGGTTGCTTGTGGCGACACAGGAAGTTATGCTGTTGCCACAAGCAACCACTGTTTAGAGCAGCGAAGAAGAAAACCTGCGCGCGCGATAGCAGTATGTCCGCTGTTTAGCAGTAATTCAGACTGGACCAACCAGCCAGTAAAACGGCGACATGTCTCGTATGCCATACTGCAATTTCGAGGGGTGGAACAAGTATTAGCAACTTCAACACGAGTAACTTAAAGCATTTGAAGCATCACCCCGCAGAACACGATTACACAAAGGCAAGGGCAGAGAAGAATGAGCTGCGCCAGAATCAACCATCTCTGGAAGCTTCATTCAAACAAAGAGAAAAGTTTTCAAAAGACAGCCAACGAGCGATAAATATAACCGACAACATGTATTGAGTTTATTATTCTGGATGACCAGCCGCGGTCAAAACTGAAATGCCGATTATTTAACAAAATTGTTTATGGACTTTAAATTATAAAGAGATTATTTTCTTATATTATTCATATATCATTTTTCAGAATCCTAGATTTATTTGTTGCACTTTTTTTATGCAGTTATATAGTAAAACTAAAATACCTTTTTCAGTTTACAGTATTAGATGTGTGGTTGCATTTTAAGTTATTTTTCACTTAAGAAAGATAATTAATATATTGCTGTGAAATGTATGTCAGATAATAAAAATACTCTAGTTCACTGTATGTATTTGTTCATGTTTAATTAAGGGATAAGTCTGAAACACGCCATAAAATAATTCTATCAATTCATACAGTGCTAGTATGAATTGCAGCTGTATAGATACTGTACACACCCAGGTATCGCATCAGTACTCGGTTTCTGTCAGTTTTAATCATTTAATCGCTACAAATTGTCACTTCTGACCACTATAATCTAAAATTTGAGAAGGGCATGCATGTCTATGGTGGATACTCTGCAACCCTAAACTCTAACGAAATTCAATTCCAGATAAATCAGGCTTTACCCTGTGTGACTGCCTAACCAATAAAAGTAATATTCAGGCCAATGACAAAAATAACCTTTCATCTTTTTAGCTTGTTCGTCCTAAATCTTCTGATTCATTCATTTGTATTTTTCTCTCATTTCAACTTGTCATGCTTGGCAAGCATCCTTCTAATACTACCCACAGGCCTCTCGCCAAGTTTTCACGTTTAAATACCAAATGAGTCCAGACTGATGTTGACTGAATCCAGGTCAGTCTTTCAGCGGGACTGCAGAGCAGGGTCTTGCATGTCACCGTAAGAACACTCTGAGGTTTATGTGTCTCCTCCTGGGATCTTGACATCCCATGACCTGACATACATTTATGTACATCATCATCATGTACATCATCGACATACATCATGGAGAACGCAAAAGAAATTCGGCTTCAGACCGAACACACAAAAAACACCAAAGAAGTGGCCAAAGAAGCGTGTTTGCATGCATGCACAAGATATTTTATTACTGGAAGAGGGAATTCATGTCACTGACATGACATGAACATGTGATTTACAAAATCTTAAGAAAAAAAAAGAATAATACAAATTTGTATGAAATAGTTACACCATTCAAAAGTTTAGAATCTGCATGATTGTTTCACGTTTTTTGTTTTGTTTCAAGTCCCAAGGCTGCATTTATTTGATCAAAAATAAATATGAATATTGGGAAAAATTAATGAATATATTTAAAAGTTTTTAATGTATTTTAAAAAGTAATTTTTTCATATGATGGCAAAACTGAATTTTCAGAAATTTCTTATTAATATCAATGTTGAAAACAGTTGTGCTGCTTATTATTTTTGTGGTAGCCATGAAAAAAAAAATCAGGATTCTTTGATGTATAGAAAGTTCAAAAGAACAGCGTTTATTTGAAATAGAAATTTTTTGTACCATTATAAATTTATGTACGGTTAGTTGAAAAAGAGGGTTCTCTGCGCTTCTGCAACCCACAACAATCCGGTGCAACCAGAGCAGGACAGAACAAGGCAAAAAGAAGGAATCGCCGGTGCAGCACAGATGTCTTCTAGTTCATCGGTTCCCAACAGGGGGGTCGCGGCCCACAAGGGGACCTCAGCGAGCTCTGTGGGGGGTCGCGTCATATTTTGAAAGGTTTGAGCAATGAGCATTAAATAAAAGTCCTTAAATTTTTTCTGTTCAAAATTTACAAAATGTATATAATGAGCTAGTTCATCATGAATCTATTTTCCAATCCGTGTATTTGTCTTATCCTGAACCACTATGGTACACCTATAATAAGTGTTTACATTGGGACTATTTTACATTGGTTCGGATCGTTGCCGCTGCGGAGTAGCCCAGTACCTGCGTGACTCGTCATAGACGTACACAGAGAGATGTAGTTCCGGCTACAATGGTCTTCCGAAAGATGCAATATTTTATTAATAAATGCAAGTTTATTATCACTCGCTATAGCGCCAAAAGCGTAAAAAATAAAGCCTCACATTGTTAAAGCCTCACAAATAACATGCAAGTATTGAGGCCCCAGACAGCAGTCATTTAGTAATAGCCTATATTCTTTCTTTTTTTTTACCTACACACCAGTGTGAATAATTTTGTTTTTGTATTTCAAATAGGACCAATATATAGGCTTCTCCTAGGCTTACGTTTTTAAATTACAAAGGGCCTACTGATGTTTTTGTTATTGTATTTTCAATTTTATAGGCTATTATTTGTGCATAAACATATCGTTTGTTTGAAAAAAAAAACATATTTTGTCATCCTTGCTGCAAGCTTACAAGAGCGATAATATCATTAAATGTGAAGGGGGGCCCTAAAATATTTTCTTGGAAAAAGGGGGGTCTCAGACAAAAAAAGGTTGGGAACCACTGTTCTAGTTAATACATTTATTTAAGGTGCATTAAATTGACTAACGTTTCGATGTAAAGTTACATCTTCATCAGAGTCCTTGGAGAAAATGGGCAATGAAGCCAATTAATAAGGATCATCAACAGTGACGTATAAAGGCTCTGCAGCCTCAATGATTATCTATACAGCACAATGTTGCTTTCATTCTTTCAGTTAAAAATAGCTTCTCTTCTACAGGATGGAGGGAATATAGTGTGTCAGTTCCAAACCGAGCCCTGGAGAGCCGTATGGTTTATCTGCAAAGGCCCCTATGAAAACACTGCTCTCACAATGGTCTTTCACCAGCCTGGAAAATCAGGAATGTTTTTCTACAATTAAAAATAATTGCAGGACTTTAAAAATAGGTTCACAGTGTACTCTTGAATCTCATGGTTGGTACCCCTGTGTCGTCAGCAGCACCATTTGCACCCTCATCCAAGAACCTCATTGTGTGGATATCGCTAGTACTTTTTTCTTTCTGCTTAGAATTTTTCATTACCTTTTCCACTTTTCAGCATTATTTTTAATTAAATCGTCTGTTTTAATTTGGTGACCCTGTGTCAAAATGTTCTTCATGTGCTTTGAATATTTAGCAGCTCATATTAATATTTTTATATTAAGGTGGTCAAGACTGATACAACTTCAAAGCAGCATAGCTCTCCGTCTTAAATGTTAAAACTTGTCTTTTGAACTAATTTATCATTTAATTACAACTGAGCAGCTATAGCAGTATGTTTATACCAGTGGCTGTGAAGCGTTGCTTCCTTACTGCGTTCTGTATCTTTGTATCTGACGCAACTCTCCAACTTGCTCTAATTCTCTTTATTTTCTCTCTGTTTTACTCTGATTGCAGGCAGTATCTAGCTGAAACAGATTTAAACTGTAGTTCCTCATTCCGTAATCCATGGTTACGTTCTTCGGCTTTTTCTGCTAGTTTCATCATTACGCCAGTAGGTGGCGACAAGTGACTACCTTTATGAGGGAGTTAGCGAGTCATTCTCATTCGATTTGTTCAAAACTTTCACACGAATTTGTCACTTGATAGAACATGAACAGGTTGTGTGATGCATTCTTATTCTCAAAAAACGTACACAAAACTGTGGAAGGTAAAATAAAATATTATCTAAATTACATTAAATAGAGCCATTTAGAAACCAATAATAACTAAATGATTGATTTTGATCATTTTTGTACTATAAACCAATTTGGTTCTGTGTTGGATCTCACAGTTCATGTTCAATACTGTTTGTTTACTCAAAGGGTTATTTGAATCACCTAATGAAATGTAAGGACATTAGAAAAGGCCACTAAACATAGCTTACAAAATTACATTTGTTCAGAAATTCCAGAAGTCCAGAGGAGTATGGTGGCATTTCTGAGATGATTACCTCATTTACCCTTCTTCCTGTTTCTTTCCCTCTGACTCGGATGTCCAATCAGTGTATGATGAATGGCAGGGGGCAGGATGGGACTGTAATAGCCCTAAGTGAATGGCCTGTTAGAACAGCATGTCTGTTGCTCCCAGGAAATTGAATTAGCTGGGAGGCTCCAATGACAAGCAGGAAGGAGTAAACTCAATCAGGCTGCACCTCTTGCGAGGTTCAGCTTCCCTCATGTGGGTTTCACTGGCTCCTTTTGTATTAGATTTGTGGGATATCCAGGAACCTGCAAAAGATGGCAGGGGCACCAAACAGATACGACACCAGATTACATAGTTTTTACCACTATATGGTGTGTGTGTGTGTGTTTGAACAATTAGTATTAATATATTATTATTTTGTATAAATATACACAGATGAGCCAAAACATTATGACCACCTGCCTAATATGCTGTTGGTCCTCCACGTGCTGCCAAACCAGCGCCGACCCATCGAGTCATGGACTCTACAAGACCCCTGAAGATGTCCTGTGGTATCTGGCACCAAGACGTTAGCAGCAGATCCTTCAAATCATGTAGGTTGCAAGGTGGAGCCGCCGTGGATCGAACTTATTGGTCCAGAATATCCCATAGCTGTTCAATTAGATTGAGATCTGTGGAATTTGGAGGCCAGGGCAACACCTTGCACTCTTCGTCATGTTCCTCTCAAACCATTCTAGATTCAGATCTTAAATCCTGCCAATTTCTCCTGCATCCAACATGTTGATTGCGAGAACTGATTTTTTGCTTACCATTCAGTCTAGTACCCAGACCTTAATATGTGGCCTTGTTAGGAGATAATCAGCGATATTCGCTTCACCTGTGACTAGTCATAATGTTTTGGCTCATCATTATATGTCCCTCTTTTGAATTCAGTCTAGGAGATTTAAATTTCATATTAATGTTATATATTAATATTTTATATAAATATCTATAAATTGTTATATACAGGTGAAACTCAAAACATTAGAATATCGTGCAAAAGTTCATGTATTTCAGTCATTTAAATTAAAAGGTGAAACTAATATATTTAGTATATATAACTATATACATATGCATGATTGTATCCGACATTTCTGTATTTAAAATCCTTTTTTTTTTATTGATTTCATGTAATATTCTAATTTTCTGAGATTTTGAATTTGGGGTTTTCATAAGCTGTAAGCCATAATCATCAAAATTATAACTTTAGTACGATATTCAAATTTATCGAGTTTCACCTGTATAGTCTACTTTACCTAACTGGTAATACATCAACATCAAATTATGAGTCGTGGTAAATTCAAGGTATAAAATGTATGACAAAGTCAATTGGCTCTAATTTTGCAGGAAATGTATTTGATCAAACATGCAGTAAGAACAGTAATATTGTGAAATATTATTACAATTTAAAATGACTGTTTTGTTCGTGCGTTTTAAAGGGGGGGTACAGTGGTGTTTCATGTACTCAGAGTTGTTTACAGTCTTAAAGAGATGGATTCTCATGCTAAACATGGCCAAAGTTTAAAAAAATATATTTTGGATGAATAACGGAGAATTTCTGTGCCGAAAATCTTACTTCCGGGATGGTACAAGTTTCGGCTGTTTTTTTTTTTTTTATCGTGGATCTAATGATGTAGAATAGAGAGGAACTCCTTATATGAGCATTTCTCTCTGAAAAGCGCGCCCGCGCACACGTCGACCAGAGGAGAGCGAGACCGCGCACATCAACGCGCTTCAACAGGAAATCATCGGCAGCGCTGCATAGGATTTGTTCAAGAATGTCTTTAAATACATTTGTTGAGCTGGCCACTGTAGGTGTCTGTTTGTTTATTGTAAAACCAAATCATGTCCTCATAAACCACAAGTAAACACACACAAACACACACAGTCGTTGCTGCTGCTGCTCGTCTTTAGTTTCAGCCTCGGGATCTGATTCGGGATCAAAAATGTATGGCTGAATCTGATTGTTAGCCATGGTTTGTTTTGGGATGTCACAACTTCCAGATGCTCTCAACGCAAAAGCTTCGCTCGCTCGTGATTATTTAGTTCCGCCCACACGGCACGCCTCCACCCGCTCGTTTTTTTCCGGAAAGACTCGGTACAGCCTATCTTTCTTTTATAAATATAATAAAACTATAGACTTTTTGGAGATATGAAGGATGCAATACTACTCTATAGGTACTCAAGATTAACATGAGATTGACTGAAACTGAGTGTTTCACCCCCCTTTAAAATGTCATTTATTCTTTTTCCTGTGAGTAATTTCTTAAAAGTAATTTCTGACTGTGTCCGTGTACATGATTGTAATCACTGGTTAAAAAGGCCTTTGACTGCTCCATCTTGCTCCTGTTGTCTGCCTCCTATTAAAGCCAATGAAGTGAAGTTAATCAGCATGTGTATAGACCTCTACGTCTCCTCTGACTACAAGCCTGTCTGACACAATAGCACATGCACGAGCGCATGAGCTGACCGGTAATGATCCATGCTCCTTAATGTTCCACTTTACCAAGTAGACATTCCCAGGTACAGCAAGGGCCATGTGTAGGGCATCTGTTATATGGGCTTTAACCAGGGTCTTGTGGCTATTCAGCACCTAAGAGGTGATGGCAATGAAATTTGGTTATTATTAGAGGGTAAATAAATTTATTTTTGGGGCTAAAAGAACCCGAGTCCTCATTACAGAGATCTATGACATGTTTATAGACCTCTTGTCTCCTGTTGTAGTTTTTGTCAGCAGAAATGGATCTGTAAGTAATTGCAGAGCGATAAGAATAATGATGTTTATGAAGGGCAGGAAAATCGATTCAGAGTTGTATCAGGATGTACATTTGTATGAGTTCGTAGTCAGCTATGTAAACACTATGAAAATGCCCTCCGGTCCAGAGACTTCATTTTTGCTAACCCAAGAGAAGACAGTTTATTTATCCACTCTACATTTCCAAGGGTTGCAGTAGCTGAATGTTGCTTGCCAAGTTAATAAAACAAAGGCTAGTCTTAACTGTAGGCGTATATACGTCTGCTGGCTCATAGAACAAGCTTCTGTTTTATTGTCTAGAAAACAACAGCCTGTCCGCTTCACATTGTTTACTCTGAGAAATTTTTTTCAAAATTTGCTTCTCCTTACCATTTGTTCCTTTCCAATCCTTCTTACTTCTATAATGGAGGTTCCTGTCGGGAAACTCAGAATCGATGCTTTCATAATGCGTGGTGCAAGTCAACAGATCTAGCAACAGTGCCACTTTTTGTTTGTAGCTCTTGTGTCATGTTAAGAGATGTAACAGATCCTATTTTCTCATTTCTTTTCTCTCTCCTGCTTCTTTTCTCATCTCATTGCACCTGTTAGGAACACTTTGGAACTTGTCCTCCTATGAGCCACTGAAGATGGTGATAATTAACCATGGGCTTCAGACGATGACTAATGAGGTCATCATCCCTCATTCGGGCTGGGAACACGAGCCGAACGAAGACTCAAAGCCACGAGATGCAGAGTGGACCACCGTCTTCAAGAACACATCTGGATGTCTTAGGTACACTGGTCTGATTGACAGCCTCTTCACCATCCTCGTCAGCTGACCTAGAACAATGTCAATGAATCCCATTAGTCTTTTAGTTTTTGCAAGTTTCTGCAAAAGCCTTTGACCCATGTAGTCTATGCTAATTTGATTGCTAAAAGGTTTTACATGAACAAATGAAATTAATTTGTGTTTATTAAGATGGTCTGTCTTTCTCAGTGGTATTTTAGGATTATTTATATACTAATATAGTATTTATTCATATTTTGAATTAGCTTTTATTTTTATATTTTCAGTTTTCATTTGAATTTTAGTTTGTTTGTAGCACTTTACAATAAGGTTTCATGTGTTAATTTTAATTAACTACATTAGTTAACTCAAACTAACAATGAACAATACTTCTACAACATTTATTTATACTAATGTTAATCTCAGCATTTACTAATACATTTCTAAGATCAAAACTTGCATTTGTTAACATCAGTTAATGCACTGTAAAACATGAAAACTTTTATTAACTAACATAAAAAATATTTTGTTCATTGTTAGTTCATATTAGTTAATGCATTAATTAATGTTAACACATGAGACCTTATTGTAAAGTCTTAACTTAAGTTTAGTAATTTATTAGCATTTAGCATTTTTATTATTTTCTGAGATTTTTTTTTCTGTTACACTACTTGTTATATCACTTTTCCGTTATACCCCACAAAATACATAATTTCTATTCATTTTCTTCTAAATTATTTGATCTGGTGCACATATTAGTGGCTTCTAAAACTGTCTCTCTGTGTTTTCACTTCCACAATTGCTTTTATGAGTCAGCGTAACATCGTTAACTGCACTCTGTCACAACTGTCACTCATATTATGTGTTCATAACCCGCCTTGTCTCTTCTGATGACGAAGTTCCACTACACTTTCGTGTTCTTTTCGGTACATACTAACCCAGAGAAACATTTCATGAAACATGAAGCTAATAAACATACGATTACGACAAGCAGCATATGATTTGTATGTGATTTTCATGTAATTTGGGCTATTTTTATAATAGAGGATGTTTACATGAGAAATGCTAAGCAGGTGTAGTAAATAACTTATTCTAAAATGCTACAAGTAAACAAATTTCTGTCTCATCATTTGACCAAAATCCACGTTAGATCGCAATCGAAAGTTATTACAAACATCCTAGGGTAGTTTACAGTGAGTTTTGAGGAAAAGCATGGTATTAATCTCATGAATTGTCATGTGTAGCTTGATGCTAATTGTAGCTATAATTCACCTGTTACCCAGATAGTTATATTTCATGATGTATGTTGTCAAAAAAAATAAACATAAGTTGGAGAGTGCGCAAGACATGCAATGCCAGAGTAAAGTAATGCAACAACTTACATTTGACAACGGCATTCTTGTCATCTTTTCTCACTATACAATCGAAGTAATGTCAATATTTCCAGTCGCTGAGTGTAAGATTTTTCCATATTCCAAGCTAGCTTGCTGCAATGGTGACATCATGTGCACGCGTGATTTGTGAAGACTATGCAAATTAATTTAGGAATGATTGATTTGATTTCAAATCAGTAGGGTTTGAAGCAACAAAAATGACATGGTAATGAGCTATTTTATGGATGGTAACTGTAATATTATTACTGAAATCATTCGTAATTTGTTACTAATTTGTTACACTACTGATTACTGCAGAAAGCAGTGTTATTATGGCAATGCTTTACTGCCCAACACTGATTATAACTAGATATGGTTCCTGTGTACTAGGGGTAAAAGAGCCAATATAAATGTTAAGCTTTGAGAAGATGATCATTTTTGTCCTTGGGAACAGCAGTTAAAACGAGCTGTTGCCAGTGTTGGGAAGGTTACTTTGGAAATGTTATAGGTTACAGATTACAAGTTACCCTATTTAAAATGTAATACGTAGTATACCTATATAAAACAGTAAAAATCTGCATACTATCCTTTTAACCACTATGTGTGTTTGAAGGGAAAACATTATACCATATAAGGCCTAATCCTAATATAGATTTCTCACTAACAGAACCAAGAATAGATTCTAGTTTCATACTCACTGGCAACCCAAACAGACTCCCCCAGTGTAGCTCTCATAACATGCATGTTTGTTTTTTTTTGTTTTTTTTAAATAAAGTTATATTCCACCTAAATTTTTGTTTATACTCAGTGACCAATCGTTGTGTAGTTAAATAGCTCTATTTTGCAAGTCAAAATAGCAAACTAATAGAATGATTCGTCCACTAGGTTCTCCTATAATATTCATCATAGGAGATGCTTCCTCGGGATCGACATTGACACCTTCAGTGTCGATAGCATTTTAATAGTTAGCAAACATATTTTGCACTGTTGTATTTGCGCCCTTTTCTAATTTCTGGATGAAATGATTTTTACATTTCCAGCACTGGAACGCATTTTTATCACTCGTCATAGTGGCAACTCTCAGACAGGTTGTAGCCTAGCGGCAATATGGGTTGATGTAATTGTCAAAGAGCCAATCAAAAGCATCAGAATAGCATCGCTTTACTAAACGGCCTTTAAATGGCAGGAGGCATTGTGCACATCAAAAACAGGCAAAGCAACACATTTATATTATTCAACATATCCTAGCTTTTTACAGAAAATATCCATATTTAACCCCCTTTGTAATCGTTAACATTTTCATAAGTAACTAATTTAATTACACATTTTTTTCTCAGTAACTGTAACAGATTACAGTTACATGTAACTCCTTTACATGTAACTAGTTACTCCCCGACACTGGCTGTTGCTATATGAGAGACAACTGATATAAAATATAAAACTGATAAAAAAGGAAAGTGGGAATTGACAATTTTGTATTAAACTTATTTGTCTTCTGACAAACTCTATGAAAAAAACTATAGAAACATCTCCAAATAATAAGTAAAGGCAAAAATCAATCGTGTCTGTTCTATATTTAACCATTATTGCTCTTATGTTACAAACCTCTCTGTAGACAATGATCCTCTCCTCTGGGGGTCATTCAAGCAGCTCAGCTTTTGATTAAGATATCCAGTCACTAAAGGGCTTTATATCGCCATGGTTACCATGCATCCTGCCACAATAAGTGGAGTTAATTTTTTTTCTTTCTTGCACCCACTTCTGTCTCTAAAAGGCAAGAGAAAATTGCTGTATATAAGGTTGATATCTGAAAAGGATGTCTTTTTTTTTTCGTTCGGTGTGGTCTTTGCATGTCTCAGCAATTATAAATGGGCCATGGATCCATAGCCTATATAATAATTAGGGCTGTCAAACGATTAAAATATTTAATCGCGATTAATCACATTAATGTCATAGTTAACTCGCGATTAATCACAATTATTTTTATCTATTCTAAATGTCTCTTGATTTCCTTTTTGTCCCATTATTTTTTCTCATTTTAATGCTCTTATCAACGTGGAAAAGTGCTTTGTGCAAATGTTTTTTATTGAAAACAACATTGACATATACTGTGTTCAATTTCTTACTAACATTCTCACTTGAAGCAAATAATCTCTCAATGTAACACTGTAACATTAATAAAAGGGTGAAAGAAAAAATTACGAGGTCCTGATATTGACGAGGGGGCAGAGAATTCGCATCAGTTGTGTGTGTGTGTGTGTGTGTGTGTGTGTGTGTGTGTGTGCTTGGCCATCAAGTGGTATTTCAGACTGGACGCGCTGCGATGATGATAGCTCAGTTCACAACGACAAAACACACACAGATCACTTTGGTCTTGTCAATGGAACCATTTGGCAACTTTTTAAAAGTAAACTTTCCATTCAGAATCTTATTGGCATCCATTTCGGCGTCTCGCGCTCGTCATCCACTCAAAACGTAACGTTACTCAACTATTTGGCCGGCTCGCAAGCCCAAACAAGTGTGTGTGGCGCGCCTGTTGTTTTGTTTCCGGTCTAGCTAGGTCCGCTTGCGCTTTGGTCGACGAAGCAACAAAACGTCCTCGCGCGGCGCAAGCCATTGAAATTAATGGGTTTCATAGCGCAGTGCCGAGCGTTGCCGCGTCCTGTTGCAAAAGCATGTGAAAAAAACGACAAAGTTTGCTAGGCCAAAAAGACCGTTAATCGCGCGATAAAAAAATTGACGTCGTTAAAATGGGTTTGCGTTAACGGCGTTAATAATGCGTTTAACTGACAGCCCTAATAATAATAAATGTGTTTTGAATCTCTAGCTTAAACTGTGATTGGCCATCTTGGCCATCACTGTCCTTTTCGAAACAGCCCATTGATTGACATGAATTGAGCAAAACTCATCAGATCATGTTACCTTCGCTCCGCTGATGTGATCCTGGGCTCAAACGATGTGATATAGTGCTATGACGATGATCCTTCTTTTCTAGGATTCACATATTATTGTTGCACTCTTGACATTGTGGCATTAAATCAGTTTATTGTTGCCTTGTTTGGCTGTGACTCTCCTTGTTTGACCTATCTAGACTTCCATGGCAATGGCGGATAAGCCTCCACACAGGTCTGATTGTCTAAATCAGCTTGTTAGCGGCAGAAGCAGGTCAATGTAGTTCAGTTTCATGACCTCAAGAGCTCCCTTTAAATCCTTAATCTTGTGAGTAGGTACTTCGAACACAGTGTTGTGATCTGGTTGTCCTTGATCATAAAGGGCGATATCTAAAATGTGCACGGTGAGGGGTTGATTGATGTGATAATGTAAGAGGTATGATTCAGATATGATTATATTCATGTCTGTTCATTACCACACTGTTGATTCCACATGTATCAGGGGTCTTTCAGAAGCAGGATTTGGATGCTAGAAAAAGCCGTCGCAGAAATTGTGTGTGGTATATTTCACCACTCACCCTCTGTCTTCTTCCTTTAATTCCTCCGTCTCTTCTCTTATTTAAGCTGTGTCGTGTGTGAGCTCAGCACTGAAGCTGTGTTTTCACCCTCTGTTTCCTCTCTAGCAGCCAGGCCTCTAATCTCCTGCTGCTACTGCTGGTTGTGCTGCAACCTGCTGGGCCAAGTCCAAATTCTGCTTGCTTCTCTATGTGTGACTCTACCTCCCTGCCTTCATCCACCCTTCTTAGTCTCTCAGTCTGTTCCTTTACTTTTCAAGTATACCATTTCATAGAACATCTCAAATATCGGCAAAAAGAAATATAGGAAGCATGGACATAATTGTTTATTTATACATCCATTTCTTATTGAGTTTATGTTGATGTCAACTAATATTGCCCCTTGAATAGAAAATAATATATTAAAAATCATATCATTCTGAAATAATATACTGTTTTCTATTTTAATATATTTAAAAAATGTAATTCATTCCTGTGATGGCTAAGCTGACTTTTCAGCATCATCACTCCAGTCTTCAGTGTCACATGATCCTTTATTTAATCATTCTAATATGCTGATGGTGCTCAATAAACATTTCTTATTATGTCAATGTTGAAAACAGTTATGCTGCTTAATATTTGTTACAATTATTCTTTGATGACTAGAAAGTTCAAAGAACAGCATTTAGTTGAAATAGATATAATTTGTAACATTATAAATGCCTTTACTGTTACTTTTCAATTTAATATGAATTTAATACGAATTATTAAGTTAACAATCATTAAGTTATTAAAAATCGTATATATTCTTTTTTTCTGATTTCTGCAAAATCCAGTATTGGTCGACCTCTTTCTTTATCTTAATTGTTAAGACGAGGAACATCCAGGAATGTGTCTTCTTGAAAGTGAAATTTCTTTTCTCTCTTTTACTCTTTCTCAACCTCCTTATCTCTCTAGCTCATTCTCATTTGCCAAGGCTCTTGCTGGCTATTCCCCTGTGACAGGTCAGTCAATATTATCAGGTTAAACAGTGCCTCAGCGGGTCTAAAGGATGCTATAGGGAGAGGTGGTAGTTCAGCCATCATGGCATCATGTGTTTCCACATGCCACCTTTCAGCAGGTCACTAGCACACATCATCACAGACATGTGGTTGTGCACAACGCCACTCCATCCTCATCCTGTCTTTTTAGCCTCAGCTCAGCCTGTATCCATGGAAACTGTATCCTGTGACATCTGTTGCCTAGTAAGCTGCTTGGAGGCAGAGTTTTGTTTCCTGTCTCTCCTTGGCAGAGGGAAAGCACCCTTTATTTATTTCTTTGTCCATTCCTGATTAGTGTGTCCATGTCCAGTTTAAACTTGAGATGTTTGGAGGTCTTTGAAGTCCTAACACAGCAGAACTAAGCGATAAAGTGTTTATCAGTGAGATTTTCACTTTATTTCACAAGATGTAGCCAATATTTCCAGGATATGATCTCTTGCATCAGTCACTGAATCCTGTTATTGTACTATACAGAAATATATTAGGGCTGACATTTTAATATTTGAAATAAGACTATTGATTTAATTTAAAAATGAGAAAACACACACACACACACACACACACACACAAAAACATTTATGCCCCCTGACCTGTACATATATTTCCTGGCATCTGAGTAAATAATGCTTAAACTGCCACCAAACACTTTTTTATTTTTTTCAGTTTTATCTTCCACAATATAATGTCTTGAATTCTCAATCTGTGATCTAGGTACAAGTAATTGTAGGCAGTTTTCAATATTGTGCTGACTGTACTTCAGTCATTATGGAGGAAAAAGACAGGTAGCTGTAAAAAAGCAATCCATCTCTCTTATATCTGGATTGCAGCCACAACAGCAGCTGGAAAATGTTACATTCCATATGGGTGTTATACTGCAAATGGGTTTAAATTTCTAATGCTGGAATTGGACCCATTTGTTTGGCAGGGTGTTAGTTTAATTTATGTTTTCTCCCGTTGTCATTTGATAGTGATGACTGTGGAGTGAGGCTTTTTTTATGTTTAGGATTTTAGCATAGCAACTGCAGCTTGAACAGCTGGTAGGAAAGACATTTTAGGGTTAAGAATGAAGAACCCAGATGGCTCCTGGTGCCTGCTCAGGCTGTGGACACAGAGGAGGTTCTTTTCATTTTTCTTATATAATGCTAATGTGATGGATTTCTCTCTAACTCTGACTATCTGCTTTCTACAAATGGCCACTTAATACTTCTCATACTCATACTGCGTCTACAAGTCGACAACTGCTGAGTTTTTCTTATCCTACTCTATTCAAGCTCTCGCGTCTACGAGTCGACAACTAGCTTCGAGTTCTCTTATCCTAACTTCTTTGCTGTGCAGCTTAAATGACAGACAGACTTGAGTAATTGTCCTTTAAAAGTTCTTTATTACGGCCGGGAGTCTCGAGCAGTTCTCAAGAGTATCTCCCAAAAAGAAGCAATAAGCATGGCCGGTGGATCTCAGACAAATCCCATTGAGAATCCCCCGAGTAAACACAAATACAACAGTTTTATAGAATAAGGAGGTATGGCAAAATGACATGAAACATTACTTAATTTGATTGGTTCTTCATTGACAAGCCCTTTGGTTACTAGGTAACCAAATTCTGTTTTTAGTTTCGAGTTTAGACACCTGTCTAGTTTCATTTCCCATATTTGTTATTTATACACACACACACGCACACACTCAAAGTCACAAGTTTTCCATTGGTTTCGTACAGTACATTCTGTTCAAATGTTAGATCAGGGTTTCCGCGGGGTCTTAAAAAGTCTAAAAAAGTAAAAAATGTCAAAATCACAATTTAAGGCCTTAAAAAGTCTTAACCCTCTGAGGTCTAAGGATTTTTGGGGTCCTTGAGGTGTTCTGACATGCTCTGACATTTGTGCTTTTTTCAGTTATTTATAAACATGTTAATGGCAAAGGTGTAAATTCACTCAATATAGCACAAACTGGGCTACCGTAATTTCTCAGCAACAATTATGAAACTTGTTTGTATTTTTGAGAGAATATTGCTTATGCATGGTTATTGAAAAAACTAAAACTTAAAGTGTCTGAAATAAGGCCACAAAACACATACTAAATATGTGTCCACAAGACTTTTGACTAATGAGTGTTGTTGCCTCGAATTTTTGCTTCAAAATGATCTGAAAATCATCCTGCCTAATCATTTACACAAATACATACACTGATTTACATTTTATTAGACACCTTTTGTTTGGAAAGGCAATATGCATGGAGGCGTGTTCACACCTGAGAAGATAAAGGCCGGATAATGTGCCGCATAATGAGCTGCATATTAATTAGCCCTTTCACACAGGTGTGTCACAGGATCCCAAAGAATGCAAGGACAAAAGAAATGATCTATATAGCCTATACATATTTTACAATTAGAAATTGTAACCAATTACAAATAGGTTACAATTACAACAACAATTACAATTTTAACAATATTTCAAGTGTATTTCTTTGTAAAAAGTATACATTTTATCATACGTATTAAAAAAAGGTAAGGATTCATGATATTGGAACAAACACTATAATAACATCTTAGTTGATAATTCAATATACCTACTTTATTTTTGACAAAACATCATACTATAGTATATTTAACTATGAGCAGAAATTGGTGAACAAAAGCGTACCTATTTAATGTGACAGTAGTCTTTTTTTACAGTCAAAACTTTATAATGTATCCAAAACTAATCACAAAATCGTGTCTAAACATTCATATTTAGTCTGTAATATATTGTGTATGATATATTAGTATATACATGTGAATTTGCAGCTTGTTGCTTATACAGACATTTTATTTCAACATATTTCAGTCTATTTTTACTCATACAAACTATATTGCTATAGCCTACTAAGATGTGTTCATGTAAACATAACGTTTACTAATATAGGTGCGAGAGTGAATGAACAAGGCACGCGCCAAATAACTGTAGTAAACAAAGCGCGCGCGCCTATGCCGTTCACTCATCATTTAGCCTACACACGCAATTCATATTTAAACAGTCTTTTTGCGGTTTACAGTCCGACACTATTCAATATCACGATTAGAACAAAGCACTAGAATAAATGACTTACTAAATGACTAAATTACTTGGCAAGTAATTTTGAGACTCTGCGTTTCCATTGTACGTTTTTTTTTTTTTTTTTGTGATATAGGTCTTAAATTTCATTCATAATGGTCTTAAAAAGGTCTTAAAAAGTCTTAAATTTGACTTTGTGAATTTAGCTGACGCTTTTGGATAAAAGCGTCTGCTAAATGACTAAATGTAAATGTAAATGTACTACATCAGCTGGATCCGTTGCTCCTCGAAATGAAACTACCAGCACTTCTGGTACATTTTGCAGGGTTAGATATTCCTCACAGCGAAAGGATACGCTGTGTACACAGCTGTACAAGATACTTACTAAACACGATGTGTTTTATAATCCAGCTGGTGGGCGTTGGCATGTTTGAATGGCTTGTCTAAGATCATTTGCGTTTGAATAGCGCGCGCTCTCCGTGGGCGTGGCACATTAACGCGTAATTAGGTATAATGAGCTGGAAAGAAAAATACTGACATCTCTCTCTTTTCATACAGATTACATAAACTGAGAATATTTGTTTTTTTATATAAATTAATTCATTTAAAAGAAGAGAGTTCAAGCTTCATTATGGAAAAACACTCGTGCCTGTATGACAAGTATTCGCGGAATTAAAAATAATCTTAGGATGCACTTAGAAAACACAACACTTTGTTTTTATTGTGAGTATCCACAAAAAAAATAGATACTTATCAGGATCTAATGATGTACAACGCTTAATTTGTAAGATCAAAATCAACAGAGTATTTTGAGTTTCTTTTGCACTGATAAGAAAAAAGCGAGACTATCGCGCCGGCGCGATAGCCGACCTCAGAGGGTTAAATTTGCTGAAGTATTGTGTTCTAGGTCTTAAATCATTTTCCTACGTCCAAGTTAATCTCATTGAAATGCTCCCGCAGCGCTTTGGAATGTTTTTTTTTTTATTATTCCGTGGTGTTTTAGTTCCTTAGTTTGCTAGTCCAAATATAATTCGCTGTATTACGACTACAAAATAGACCAACATGCAACAGCCAATCAGCTTTGAGCTTTCGTGTTATTGGCGCGTGTCTCAGATACCACAGACAGACGTAAAACGTTTTTTATTCAGCTAACGTAATGGGAAGTGCAAGTTTAGCGATACTTGGCTTGAAAAATCAGAATTTCGTGCTTGGTTAAAGCCAGTTGCAAACAACGTATTTGAAGCCTACTGCTTCTTATGCAAGAAAGCTATTAAATTGGGAACGTTGGGTGTACGGGCGCTGGAGTCACATGCAAAAAGTGATAAACATCTAACTGCTGTGAAGGGTCTCCAGCAAACGACAGCCATCAGCCAGTTCTTGCAAGTATCTGGCGGCTCCAGCACTACTTCTACACTGCCTTGACGAGGCCCACACAGTAGCTCCGGAACTCCCGCAATCGACCTCCGTGTTTGTCTTTGGATCAGAGCCAACACTAAAAGCGGGACCGTTCGTGCTGATGTTCCACGAAAGTACTATGTTCAGTTTGAATAAATTAAATTACTTGGCAAGTAATTTTGAGACTCTGCGTTTCCATTGTACGTTTTTTTTTTTTTTTTTTGTGATATAGGTCTTAAATTTCATTCATAATGGTCTTAAAAAGGTCTTAAAAAGTCTTAAATTTGACTTTGTAAAACCCTGGAGAAACCCTGTAGATGTTAAATTAGGTTAGATGTTAGCCTAACATGGTTAGTTTAATATAAATAGTTAAATTTTTCCACCACACTAACCTTGTAACCTTCTAATGTAATCTGTCCTCCATCAGGACACTGGTCATTTTAGCAGGTCTGAGATCATTAATGATGGGTAACTGAAAGTACCTCAGCAGAATGAGGCTTGAATGTGGGTTTAATTGGATTGGATGTCGGTATATCATTTATCATATACACCAAAAAAATGTACCCCAATAAAATAGTCACATAAAAATGAGTGCACACAGAGAAGCGCGTTTCAGATAGCATGTGAACCACAAATTGATTCCTCTTTCGCATCGGACACACACACAAAATTATGTCAAAATACCAGTCTCAGCAAGTATTCTCGTAAACGCAGTCGGTTATGTATTAAGTGGACGTAAAAAGTTGAGAAAGAAATCAAAGATGTGTATCATTATATTGGATCTGTGCATTCGGTCTTAAAGTGACAACAACCTATGGATACCTGCTGCTGTCTAAGTCATTAATGTTAATCAAACAACAAAACAAAGATTGATCTATATTTCATTTATTCAGTGGACACTGTAGTGTTTTTTTACATTTATGCCTAATTATTACATTTCTGTACCTGAATACACAGTTAGACCTTACTTTATTTGTAACTTTGTAATATTGTATTTATCTATGCTTGTAATTAGTGTATTTGATATTTTACTGACTCTCCACTTGCCTTTTAATAATGTTTGAACTGTATTAGTTAGGCTAGTAGTTTTTGCTGTGATATTGAAATAATTAAAGTGTGCTTTAAGTAATAAATGGAAGATATTGGCCCCTTCAGCTTGTATTTACTTTTACAAGAGCAGTTTGACTAAAGTTTAACTAATTAAATTATGATTAGTTTAGCTTGGCAAGCTAGAATTTCAAAGTAGCTTCCTCAACAAAAACTTCAGCTTATGATGTATAATCAGTAAAAATGCTTGCGCTTAATCATGCTTTTGCTATTTGCCATAGGAATGTGAGCTCAGACGGTGCAGAGGCGCGCAGACGTTTGAGAGAGTGTGAGGGGCTGGTGGATGCCTTGCTGCATGCTCTGCTGTCTGCTGTGGGAAAGAAGGACATGGACAACAAGGTGAGTATCTTTAGCAGAAGCTGGAGCATGGATCCATCTTTGTTTAAACATTATACCATTTCTGTCTTAAAATTACATGCTTTAGGTAGTTTGCACAAAATAAAAAAAAATAAAAAAATATATGTATATAATGTCACGATTATAATATTGATATATTTTTTATCAATATTGAAATCGTGGCATTAATATTTCGATTAAATATTACATTCAATAAAATCATGCTGCCGCATTTAGGGCCCTATAAAATTCGTTTTATTTTTTCCCAAATTCCGTTTTATTTTTTCCCAAATTCCGTTTTTTCCGTTTTAATTTTTGCAAATTCCGTTTTTTCTATTTTAATTTTTGGGAATTCAGTTTTTTTTTTACCCTTTACTGTTATTTTAGCTGTAAAAAGAGTGTGCTTTTAATGTTAATGATTAAAATGTACACAAATAAAATAGGAATGACCTTAAATTTGAGGTAACAGACATTTACTCTTACTTTTCAGCACAAATACAGCATGATGCAACATAACACTGCACTCTAAGTACTTCAAGTAACAACAAATTATGGTTATGAGCTTTAAACTGTCCAGTAAAATAAATTATATTAGTTTATATAAGTTTAAATAAAAGTCACACTCTGTATCTCTCGTGCACTGTCGAGCGCGCTCTCGGACACACTCGGTCTCTCTCGCGCAGTGTCACTTCGCTTTTGTCCAGTCCGGCGCATCATAGACATACGTGCACGGAGGGGATGGTGTGTGTTTGTGTGTGTGTGAGAGAGTGACAGAGAGACGGAGGGAGAGCAGGGAAAGGAAATCTAACTGAAAGAATACGCTGCGTGTTTTAAAAAGCGTTAAAAAAATTAATGAAACGCAATATGTGGCGGCCGGTGTTGATTCTGTGGCGCACTTCCACAAATTAGTCTGTGTGGGAAACACTTAATAAAAGTCACGTGCGAACTGCTCGGCTCGGTACTGAGGGCTTGGCGTCGAGTTTCTTAACTTTTTCGCCGACGAAAGCAGAGCCGTAGAGAGCCGCTTCGCCATGCTTTCATTGTTTTGATGCCGTCATGGAGCTGAAATGACGGGAGGGGGGTTGTGTCGCCCAGATTTGCTTCCCCCTGTCTGCATTTTCCCCAGACATACGTTCTTCTCCCACACAAAAACAGAATTTCATTTTAAATATGTCAAATTCCGCGAAATTCCGCGTTAACACTAGATTCCGCGTTAATTGGCCAATACCGCGATTCTGTCCGCGATTCCGTGATCGCGGAAATTATAGGGTCCTACGCATTCCATCCAGTGCACCTTCCTTTCCTTCGCAGTGGCGCGCTTTCGTTGCTCCCTAAGCCAAACTTAAAGGGATAGTTCCCCAACAATGAAAATTTTGCCATCGGTTACTCACCCTCAAGTTGTTCCAAACTTGTAGGCATTTCTTTCTTCTGTTGAACACAAAAGAAGATATTTTGAAGAGTGTTGGGAACCAGACAGTTGACGGCACCCAGTATTTTTTTTTGTGTGGAAGTCAATGGCTACTGTCAACTGTCTGGTTACCAACATTCTTCAAAATATCTACTTTTGTGTTTAACAGAAGAAAGTAACTCATACAGGTTTGGAACAACTTTTTCATTTTTGGGTTAACTATCCCTTTTACATCCAAATCAGCCAAATAAGTGAGTGTTGTAAAATGCAATCTACTGTTGCTAAACTGGGACGTGCTTGATAATAAACAGTATTATTAAAAGCACACTAACCGAGAAAGAGATACTGTTCCCTAGTCGGCTTTCTGTGTGTGCACTCCGAGACCTATTTCTGTTGAAGGCTATTACTTATCTCAATACCACTGTTAGTACATCTTCCTAAAAAGCACTTTTTATTTAATTTTTATTTTTGTTCTGTTGTATTTTTTGTCGGTTTGGTTTGTAATAAGTTTCTTTATTCTTTTTGTTTTGCTGACTGTAACTGATTTGAGGACTTAATACTTGGATTAATTAACCTAGTATTAGTTTTTGCTAAAGTATCGATAATTGTCATGAAATAAGACTTCAATCACCAATAATCATGTTAAATAATCGTGATTTCAATATTGAACAAAATAATGATGATTTTTTTTTTTATATAATTAAGAAGGTGGATGAATATGTTTATGCCACTGGCCCCAGGAAACTTAAAACAGAGGGATCTTGTATCATCTTGAAAGAGTGATAATGTGTGATAATGACTGCCTTGCTGTACATTATCACACTTGATACTTGGCTACTTCTGAAATAAATAAATAAATAAATGAACACAAAATATTGATCTGAGTGTAAATAGTTGATGAGACATGAAACCAGCACAGCTACGTTGTCATTGTCATTTTATTATTATAAAATTATTATTATTAAAATGTTTATTTACTCTTTATTAGACAAATGGTCACATTTATATTATACTTTTATTTTTCTTGTATGTTTTAACATATCTTTTATATTATAATATACACTCACCTAAAGGATTATTAGGAACACCATACTAATACTGTGTTTGACCCCCTTTCGCCTTCAGAACTGCCTTAATTCTACGTGGCATTGATTCAACAAGGTGCTGAAAGCATTCTTTAGAAATGTTGGCCCATATTGATAGGATAGCATCTTGCAGTTGATGGAGATTTGTGGGATGCACATCCAGGGCACGAAGCTCCCGTTCCACCACATCCCAAAGATGCTCTATTGGGTTGAGATCTGGTGACTGTGGGGGCCATTTTAGTACAGTGAACTCATTGTCATGTTCAAGAAACCAATTTGAAATGATTCGAGCTTTTTGACATGGTGCATTATCCTGCTGGAAGTAGCCATCAGAGGATGGGTACATGGTGGCCATAAAGGGATGAACATGGTCAGAAACAATGCTCAGGTAGGCCGTGGCATTTAAACGATGCCCAATTGGCACTAAGGGTCCTAAAATGTGCCAAGAAAACATCCCCCACACCATTACACCACCACCACCAGCCTGCACAGTGGTAACAAGGCATGATGGATCCATGTTCTCATTCTGTTTACGCCAAATTCATCTGAATGTCTCAACAGAAATCGAGACTCATCAGACCAGGCAACATTTTTCCAGTCTTCAACTGCCCAATTTTGGTGAGCTTTTGCCAATTGTAGCCTCTTTTTCCTATTTGTAGTGGAGATGAGTGGTACCCGGTGGGGTCTTCTGCTGTTGTAGCCCATCTGCCTCAAGGTTGTGCGTGTTGTGGCTTCACAAATGCTTTGCTGCATACCTCGGTTGTAACGAGTGGTTATTTCAGTCAAAGTTGCTCTTCTATCAGCTTGAATCAGTCGGCCCATTCTCCTCTGACCTCTAGCATCAACAAGGCATTTTCGCCCACAGGACTGACGCATACTGGATGTTTTCCCCTTTTCACACCATTCTTTGTAAACCCTAGAAATGGTTGTGCGTAAAAATTCCAGTAACTGAGCAGATTGTGAAATACTCAGACCGGCCCGTCTGGCACAAAGAACCATGCCACGCTCAAAATTGCTTAAATCACCTTTCTTTCCCATTCTGACATTCAGTTTGGAGTTCAGGAGATTGTCTTGACCAGGACCACACCCCTAAATGCATTAAAACAACTGCCATGTGATTGGTTGATTAGATAATTGCATTCATGAGAAATTGAACAGGTGTTCCTAATAATCCTTTAGGTGAGTGTATATGTTTTATGTTGATTTTTAAAAGCCTGTATGAAATAAAAGGTATTTTCCCCTCTATATTTAATTTCTTTCAATATTTCTCTCTTGCTGTCTCTTAGTCTGTGGAGAATTGCGTTTGCATCATGAGGAACCTGTCTTACCACGTGCACAAGGAGATTCCAGGGGCTGAGAAGTTCCAGGACCCCTCGGCTCTTCAGGGCCCCGGCTCTGCTGGCACTCAGAGGAAGAAGAAAGATGACGCAGGCTGCTTCGGAGGAAAGAAGGCCAAAGGTCATTATTGAGTTCTTCTTTGTTTCATCTATGTGGTTTATACTTCTAAAACAGTACTGAGCACCTTTATATCATTGAGCCTTGATCATCAACAGCCGGATTCTTCTATCAGCGGCAGGTTCATGGAGGGCATTATGATCCTAGCATTTACACAACATCATAAATAGCAGTATTTATTTGGCCTGTCCTCTATTGTGGCTCATGATTCATAACTGGAGTGTGTGTCTGGGGTATCAATGTTGAATCAATATTCATCTTTAAATGGATGTGGGTGTAGGTTCAGTGTCTGTACTGCTACACTGTCTGAGTTGAATCAGTTCTTCCAAACGATGCACTTGTTTTAAACACATTTATTCTTAATTATTAAAGTGTGTTAATGTCATATAGATTACACTGGCATTCAAAAATTTAGAGTCGGTATTTTATTTTAAAGAAATTAATGATTTTATTCAGCAAGGATGCATTCATTTGATCAAAAGTTACAGTAAAGACATATATATGAGTACACACGTCTCATTATATTATTAACCTTTTATCAAAATCAAGATCAAATAGAGTTATAAGGTTTTTAAGGTTCCAGTAAATTTCTGAGAATTTCAGACATACGTGTGCAGTAAGTGCATCCCAATGTTTTCATCAACTTAGGTCATAAAGGTATTATTGCAGCTACTGTAAATTGGCACTCAGGAAAAAAACATTTGACAAACATTTAATAAAATTGTACTGACCCCAAACTTTTGAACGGTAGTTCTTTGTGTTTTCACTTAGCAGTAATGATCCTCAGCACTCAGAGGCGACAGACGTTCATAAGACTATGCTATTAAACTGAATGTGTTGATTTTCAGGCGGTTAGCTGAATATCCTGACTTTGACACAAGTAAATTTCTTAGCCAGATTTTCTTGAAACAGTTTATCTTCCATCACAGTAGTTGACCTGAAAGAGAAAACTGGCCGTAGAAGACTATGCATTTGATTATGCAAATGCCCACTATAGCAACCCAGCACCAACTCTGAGAATGCAGAGCACACTTGGTCTACATTATGAATTGTTCTGACACATTGCAGAACACAATGGCGCATGGAATATGTGAACATTCTAACTTTCCTGTAATCATTTAGTGAATTTGCTCCAAAGAGCTGTTCAACATGATTAACTATTTTTCACTTGAGAGAACTAATGGAACTGACTCTCTCCTAAACTTTTTACTTTTTATAAACACTCTATTCTTTCCTATGTACTTTTAAGTGGTTCACAAATAAGTTATGTCTGCTTTAATACACACACTCTCTGAATCTCCTCTCTTCTTCCCCTGCCTGCTTTTTTTCCTTATTGGTATTGCTGCTGTAGAGGAATGGTTTAATCAAGGTGAGTGTCTCTTCCTGCTTTTCCTCTGTCTGTCTGTGTCTCTCAGCATACACTCACTAATACCTCCTTATATCTTTATCAGAATAAAATTGTCATCACTGCCCCTTTTGCACTCTTTCAACTTTCATTCTTAAACGTTCCTCTCTTCAAGGAACTGTCAAACCTGTACCGATTTAGCCAGTTCAAAGATCCTTTCAGCTGGCATAGATGTCTGCGTGTCTGTTGTACTCTGTTAACGAGGCCTGGCTTTTACATTCTTTCTTCTTACCCGTTGGTTTAAAGGGATAGTTCACCCAAAAATGTCATTATTTACTCACCCTCATGTTAATCTAAACCTGTATTATTTTTGTTTTCTTGCATAGAAGACTAAAGGAGATGTTTAACAGAATGTTCACATAGCTTTTTCCATACAATGAACGTGAATGTTGACCAGAGGCTGTCAAACACACAGTAAAAATGTCAAAAAGTGTCACAGTGCAGTCCATGTGATATCTACAAAATGTGCATGCAATATTTGTCTGCAAAAAAAAAAAAAAATCCTATGCTAAATGAGGACTGTATTTTGTTTTATTTATTAGTTAAAATGTTTACAATTCTTTAAAACAATATAAATTAAATGAGAAGCAACACTGCATAAAATATTAAGACTTGTTTTCATAAATTGTATCTTGTCTTGTGCACAGATTTTTAAAAAAGATTTTAGGTTTGAAAAAAAATCTGTCAGTATCTTATGCAGTGTTGCTTCTCAAGTAAGTTTATCTTGTTTTTAGAATTTTTAAAGGAAAATAAATATTAAAAGATTAATTAATCAATGTAATTCATTATTTCATTAAATAATTCAGATAGTAAACAATCACTAAAATTTTCAATTTGTAGAAATGAGATGTTAAATGCTTCAGTGAAAGATTTTCACTGAAAAATGGCGTTGGTTTTGGTCTTTTCCTGTAATATTGTGGCTTCAGAGCACTTAATATGTAGTGTGTGAGTTATGTGGACTATTTTTAAGATGCTTTTTGTTGTTTTTGGAGCATGTCAAATATGTTGGAAACAATATGAGGGTGAGTAAATAAAGGCGGAACGTTCATTTGTACATGCAGATTAACTGTCCCTTTAACATGTTCTCTGTGTGTGATAGTGGAGTAGTGTTCATTACTTCACTCTGTAATAGACAGCCGTCCTCCATGACAAAAGTTTTGCATTTTTAATGAGGGGGTTCCACTCTTGGGAGCTGGTGTCAAGAGTTTGTCTCTGCATATCTGTGTAGTAGCTATATTTATGTGTGGCACGTCTGTGACTGTGTATGTTTCTGAGACTCGGGTCTATTTGACATTTTCATACCAGTAAATTCCGTCTCTTATAGAGTGACACTTACAACTGCTCTCTCTGTCTCGTTCTCTCACGCTCTCTCACTCTGCCTTCTCCTTTTTCACTTAGGGAGGAAAAACGGAGAGCATGACAAAAACTATGACACGTTGGACCTACCCAAGCGCACAGAACCCACTAAAGGTACGTTTTTATTTGACACCACCGAGTTATTACATCTTTAAGCTGCCACTCTTCTGAAAAAGGGACAAGAAAAGACCTGACTCTTTGGTCTCTCTCAAAAAGAGAGAAATCTAGTCGTGGAAGGCAGCTGAAGTGAATTCCAGCAAGATACAGTTTAAAAATAGCCCTCTTTAGTATAAACCGTACCGAGGGTTGTACTACACAAAATTATGGGAAATTAAGCTCTTTTCCAAAACTTAGTGAGCTGCCTACTGAGGCAGTATTCTAAGCCATCACAGGCACACTACTGTGAAATTTGTTCCAAAAGTTAGGCTTCTTAATGATACCTTGATTTGACAAATTTCCTGTAAAGGCAATCCCAGGATACATCATGACGAGCTCAAAGATGAGAGAAATGCACTACCGTTCAAAAGTGACAATAAAGACCTTTGCTAAAATGCTATAAGTGCTGTTCTTTTAAACTTTCTATAAATTACCATTTAAATTAACGGACAATTTAGCATTTGATTTTTAGCATTGTGTCATTACAGCATCAGAAATATTTTAGAATATTTAGTATTAAATTGACATGCGTCAAAACAGTTTGTTGACCGTTTTTTGTTACATGCTATTTGTTTAATTTTTGTTTAATGTTTGTTTAATGAATATAACCGTTGGTGCTGACATGGCATAAAATAACTATAAATAAAATAAAAAACATCTATTGCGCTAGAGCTGCTGCAGATTCCAAATAAGTCACTTATAAGGTTCCAAGACTGTTAGGATGCTGCATTAGTAGGCTGTAGGCAGTGAGCTTACTAGGTTTTGAAGCAGAGCTTCGGTTTGCACAAAGTGCATTGAGTGCACATCAGCATACAGAGATCCTCTGGGAATCCCAGGTATCAGGTAACAATACTCTTCTGCCAAGGCCTTTTATCATTATGACAAACACAGCCGTTATCCTCAGTGGCAGAGTGCTAAATAGTCAATGTATTTTAGTGCAACTGATATCCTTGACCAAGTTCATCCAAATAGAATGAGGCTGATTTACCCTCAGAAACATGCCAGATTGAGACCGTTCTGGTTTAAACCATCTGTGTGTGAGATGAATATTCAAACCTTTAGCTTGTAATTGTCTGCAAATTAATCATAAGGCATGCAGGTTACTAGAGAATTTAGACAATATGGGTTGCAATGTAGTGAAACAGAACAGGGGTCACGAGACTAGACTTGCTGTCTTAAAAACCCTGAAAAACAGCAGTCTGTGTGGCAATAGCCATAGATGTCCGTCTCAATTTACACCCCCTCAACAGTCATCAGGGAGCCACTCAATACCTCTTTCCTTCTGACAGACTGGGATCTAGCATCATTTTACCTTTGAGCTCTACTTAGTGGGAGAGGAAAATGTTTTATTGAGGCTCATTTTTTATGTATTAAGTCAAGTCATCTTCATTTATATAGCGCTTTTAACAATGGATTGTTTCAAAGCAGCTTTACAGAGATAAACATATAATTTAAGGTAACAGATTGTTTTGGCATTATAGCGGCTCTTGAATAATGTTATTTCCAGCTAAAGTTTACTTTGATTGATTAACCTCCGTCAAAATGATCAGACTTTTAAACGCGAACCTGTGATTAACGCTGACGGCGTTCACATGCTCATTCAGAATTGATTCTATAGTTATGTGCTTTTTAAAATATGTGTGCAGGTTTATAATTCATACAACCCAGCCTAAACAAACTACTTTTCTTGCCTATAAATTTGATACAGAATTTTGTTTTATTTTATCACTTCGGGGTACGCGAGCCAGAATTCACAACGCTTTATCTGTAGAGTGGGGAAGGGATCCTCCATAGGGAAAGGATAGTGGACACTTCAGCACTGCATTGTCATCGGGTCCAGGCGGATCTCCTTCGTCAGATCTGGACACGGCCTAGATACGGCAGGCTGCGGGAAAACCTCGGGATAAACAAAGACACTAATATTAGCGTAGATGCCATTCTTCTTATGATGTAGCAAGTACATCAAGATTTAAGAGAAGTGTTCCCAGTTCCGGCTGACCTAATCTATGCAGCCTAACATTGAATTTATAGAAGTCTATAGTGTGTTATGTGTATGCTAGGTCAAAGAGATGTGTTTTTAGTCTAGCTTTGAACTGCTTCCCAGACAATGGTAGGAAGACTGTTCCAAAGTTTTGGTGCTAAATAGGAAAAGGATCTCCCGTCTGCAGTCGATTTAGATATTCTAGGTATTATCAGCTGGCCGGAATTTTGAGATCGCAATAGACGTGAAGGACTATAATGCGTTAAGAGCTCGCTCAAGTACTGGGGAGCTAAACCATTTAGTGCTTTGTAGGTAATCAACAATATTTTAAAATTTATACGATGTTTAATAGGGAGCCAATGCAGTGTTGACAGAACCGGGCTAATATGGTCATATTTCCTGGTTCTGGTAAGAATTCGAGCTGCGGCGTTTTGAACTAGCTGTAGTTTATTTATTAAGCGTGCAGGGCAACCACCCAGTAGAGCATTACAATAATCTAGCCTTGAGGTCATGAACGCATGGACTAATTGTTCCGCATTTCCCACTGAGAGCATATGGCGTATTTTAGATACATTTTTAAGATGGAAAAATGCAGTTTTACAGATACTAGACACGTGGCTTTCAAAAGAAAGGTTGGTATCAAAGAGCACACCCAGGTTCCTAACCGACGACGAAGACTTGACAGAGCAGCCATCAAGTGTTAGACAGTATTCTGGGTTATTACGTGTGGAAGTTTTTTGTCCAATAATTAGAATCTCTGTCTTTTCAGAATTTAGTAGTAGGAAATTACTAGTCATCCAATTTTTTATATCAGCTATGCATTCCGTTAATTTTGTGAATTGGTAAGTTTCGTTGGGTTTTGAAGAAATATACAGCTGAGTATCATCGGCATAACAGTGAAAGCTAACTCCATATTTCCTAATGATATCTCCTAATGGTAGCATGTACAGAGTGAACAGCAGCGGTCCTAGTACTGAGCCTTGTGGTACGCCATACTGAACTTGTGATCGATAAGACATCTCTTCATTTACTGCTACAAACTGATAACGGTCAGTTAAGTATGATTTAAACCATGCTAGTGCAATTCCACTAATGCCCACATAGTTTTCTAGTCTATTTAAAAGAATGTTGTGGTCAATTGTGTCAAATGCAGCACTAAGATCGAGTAACACTAATAGAGAGATACAACCACGATCCGATGATAAGAGCAAATCATTTGTGACTCTAATGAGAGCGGTCTCAGTACTATGGTACGGTCTAAATCCGGACTGAAAATCCTCGCAGATATCATTTCTTTCTAAAAAGGAACACAGTTGTGAAGATACTGCTTTTTCTAATATCTTTGACAGAAAAGGCAGATTCGAGATCGGCCTGTAATTGACTAATTCTGTAGGATCAAACCATTTCCTACATTTCCTTATTACTATAAATGAGCCACAAAGAGGGATGAAAAATGAATCATTTTTAGATGACCTGATTTTTTTTTTCTTCCTATGAGTCTGTGAGGGAGATATTTGCTTGTGAAGACATCCCATTAAAGAGGAGAAATGCTGGTTACTGATCTCCCACTCATGAGAGGACCATCATTTGTGTTGTCGGGCTGTAAAAGAGAAAGATACAAGTGAATGAATAAATAGGAATAATGCTAAATCAAAAGTAGTCATCCAGCTTTAGTAGAGAGGTCCACACGTGTTGTTGCTGGAATGTTTTGTTTGCCAGAGGAAGAACAGTAGCTCATGAGCAGCTGCAGACCCATAAGGAATCTGCAGAGTTTGTCTGCACAGATTCTGGAGGAAAATCTGTGGAATTCTTTGGTCTTTCTTGAGTCCATGAGGATGGATGAATTATCAAACAATTTAATACACATTTGTATATAATATTTCTTTGGTGTTTCTTGAGTCCATGAAGATGGATAAATTATCAAACAAAGTTATATGTACAGTTGTATTTAAGATTTGTAACTGAGAAATGGAATAGAAACAAAAAATGTAAAGCTCTTTCATTTACACTACGGTTCAAACATTTTTGGTTTAAATTGATAAGTGACAGTAAAGAAAAGGAACGTAAATAAATATTTCAGTAAAGAACATGTTATGCCATATAAATTATTTTGAACTTTCTGTTCATCAGAAATTCCCACCGAAAAATGTATCAAAGTTTATATAATAAATGATTGACATCAGGCCGTTGAATTGTTTAAAAAATAATGCACACCCGAAGTGGTAATGCGTGAAGCAGCAGAGCAGCCGTTACTAGAGGTTGTAACTAAAGAAAAACGATATATACAAACACAACAACACGCCATCAGTGAGAGGAACTTCAGTGCAGCTGGACTAACTTTTAATCCGAGGAGGACGGCGCTGAAACCATCAGCTGTCGATGCCATTCTCTTCATAACTCAGACTGAGAAGGATATATTTGTGTAAATAGTTGTGCAATACTTGAATTTCGAAGTTTGGGATCCAAAAGGAATTTATGTTACTGTTACACCTGTTCACCCAGCAAGCTTTCATAATTGGTAGGTAGGGTACTGTACGTGCTTTTTTTGTTTTGCTCCTGTGTGCTGACTGCTGAGCTGTGCTTTGATGAAACTGCGTTTGTTTACATATATTTGATTAATGACTGTTGCATGCAATTCTAAAAATACAGAATTTTGCCAAAAGTTATTTGTTGTGAGAAACCAATTTCGGGTTCGGGTCTAGTTCGGTCTTAAATTTGACCAGTTCCACCCGGGTCGGGTCCAACGATCTAGGGTACGGGCCGGGTTCGGGCTTCAGTTTAAAGCTTGTGCAGACCTCTTCAAGAACACCAATGTTACTACCTCGCTACTGAGAAATGTCATATAGCTTTTCAGTTACGAATCTATTTTACTGATAAAGTCGCGGGGCGCTTTGTCGCTTTGCTACTTTCGTCCCGTGTTACTTTCGCCCCGGTTCTTCCCTAATGTAGACAGACACTGTAAGTAAAAGAGGTTTGAATTTTTCTTTGTTCAATTTGCACACTGAATTGCACCAGATTAATGAATTTAACATTTAAATTTGATTTAAACATGAATTAAACATTAAAATGCACAACATTTTCTTACGGGGGCACCGAAACCCCCTTAGCCTTGTAGCAGCCTAATAGATTAGTAATAATAGTAGTGATGGTAGTAATTGTAATTTACTACTACAAGTTACATGGTCAGATAAAATGTATTTGTACAATGCAACTATGTAGGATGATAGAAATATCCTTGAATGTTATTTGTAGCATTTTTATGAGCAATTTATTACAGATGATCCTTCAACTAGTTGAAGTTTTGGAGTGATTATAAGAGCATTTTTGTTTAGTTTAATAAATAGCCTACTCATCATTTTAATTGGGGGCGGTAAAAATCAATCTCGCCTAGGGCAATCAAAAGGGTAGAGCCGGCCCTGATCACAATAATTGAAAAAAAAAAATGTCCACAAGTTCAAGTTTTCAAGTAAATAGGCAACAAGTCCGAGTCAAGTCTAAAGTCACAAGGAACAAGTCTCAAGTCAAGTCGAGTCTTTTCAGAGATCTAGTCAAGTAAGTCTCAAGTCCAGAAAATTGCGACTTGAGTCTGACTCGAGTCAAGTCATATGACTCGAGTCTCCCACCTCTGGATGATACACAGGGCAACTTTTTGAGCAATTTTGCTGGGCAATGTTGCCGTCAACGGGCAACCAGATGAGAGACAGGGTCCACGACCAATCTAAATTATCCAGATAGAAATTTATTGCCCATTTTCAATGGGAAAGTGCCCGAGCAACAATCGCTCGGCAAGATTGCCCAGCAACATTGCTCAAAAAGTTGCCCTGTGTATCATCACCTTAAGGGTATTGAGGGATTTTGGTCGCTTAGCTAAACCTGAGACACACAGCCATGGTTTATTCACTGAGCATCTTTGTTGCATGCGTTTTATGCCTCGATAATTTGATTTCAAAGAGGACCTGTTGGAAAACGACACGCCATTAAAGAAATAAAGGCTTCTCACCGCATGGAAAAAGAGACAGGAGTGAATTCTGAGGGGGGTGAGAATGACAATGAGGGCACAATGAGTTTTTTCCCCCAAAATACTATGAGCTCGCTGTCACTGCCTACATAGGCAGCTGACTTCTGGGGCTGTATCCTAATAGTGTTGTATAATTGTAGTGTTATTGTATAATTGTTTTTATTAAATGTGTTTTAAACTATTATAAATTATAAAAAATATTTTATATATTTTAAATACATTTTTCCCACTAAGCTCATTGAAATGGATTTTGAGTCATTTCAGAAGGAATGCATGAAATCAGGGATTTCATGTTCAAATTCAAGTTGGTCACATGGATTAACTGTGTTGACCAACAGAAAGCTGCTTGATTTGAAAGTGACTCCTGTATGAGCTGTGCTTCATACATTGCTACAATATTGACAGTAGGTAATGGACCTTGATGTGACCTCTAGTGTCATGAGTGTGCCTATGATCCTGTGGAGCAGAGCTAATGAGTACATGTTCTTTGGTGTTAACTGAAATGGCATTTACTATGCTATAGAGGTTACAGAAGGTGACTATTAATATTGTGTTCCTTAGAATCTTATCTCTTAATTTAAACAATGCAGTGAAGCCATTGTTGTATTCCATAAAAACAGAGTCTTGTGAGAGATGAAGACATTGAATTAATTACATGTCATTTTTTCCCTTCTCTGGCTTATTGCTTTTTTAAGCCCTCTGATTCCCATAACATGGTGACATCATGGAGGAAATGATGATGAATCATGTTTACTGTGTTCCGCTGTGGTTCCTCCTGCCCCTGAGCAGCACGCTTTACACAGAGTCCAACTTGTTTACAGATGAAACCTCTAAAATGAAAACCTAAGCTTTATTCCAAAGCCTATTGAGCTGAATTGCTGTCTACTCTTTAGGTGGATACGTAAAGGCAGTATCCTAATCAAAATAGAACATTTTAAGTGACTGATTTGGAAACAGCTTGCAGGAAGCGCACTGGTGACTAGATTTACAATTGAAGACAATATTTTTTTTATGTAGCATTTTGCGAAGCTAATTACTAGACTAAAATGACCATAAAGGACACAGAAATTTTGTAAAATAGTTAAATTTGAATTATAATAAAGTAGATTCTATATAGATAAATGAATGAAAGCTTATTTATGATTTTTCTCTACTTTTCAACCTTCGAAGGATTTTGTTTTTATGTTCATAATTGTGTAGCTGTCAAAAAAAAAAAAAAAGTTGTACATAAAACAAATTATTGGATTACATTTGACAAGAATATACTATTTCAGTCTTTCTACCTCAAAATTGCATGTTTAATTCAACGTGTTGATTGCCGTTTCTTCGTAATTATTTGTCAAATTTAGTAATTTTCTGAGTGAAAATTGTTTCAAAGGAAAATATACACCAAATTTTTTGTTTCAATTAAAATTTTCCACCTGCTTTCCATAGGACTAAAGACTTGAAATGTACTGTTTCACAGTTTCAGCATTTAGCACCTGAATTGTTAGTAGTTAGTGCATAAAGATTTTGTGTTGAAACTGAAGTGGCTGTTTAGTGAAGTTGCTTAGTTCCAACTCAGCAGCTTCTAATAAATTCATGCTTTGTGTATTTGCATGTTGATTAGAGTGTAGCAATACCTAGAGCTCTCTGTTCTAAGACTTTTTAATTATAGAGATTACCGTATATAACCGAATATAAGACAAGGTTTTTGTCCTAAAAATAGGCTGAAAAATGGGGGGTCGTCTTATATTCAGGGTCATCTTATATTCGAGTAGAGGAATCGATTGATAGCCTTTTTCTCCCGCGCCGTCGACTGACGAGAGCGCCGAGGATCTCGATGCGGCGCGGACACGCTTGGAAAAAACGAGCGTGTCGCTTTCATTATGAGCGCACGCCTACATTTAAAATAACAAACTTGAGCGCGCAAAAGACGCGATATGTGAACAGGCGGGGCGGGTCTCTGCTCGCTTGTCTCCGTCCGCTCTGGCATCCTCTATGAACAGCGCTTTTTCTTGCGCGGCTCGAGCAGAGGGAGAGGGAGAGAGAGAGAGAGAGAAAGAGAGCGGGAGCCGGATCGTCGTCGAAAACGGCCAGACGACCCCGCAGGTTGATTAAATCCATCCCGTTGCACTCAGGGCACGCCGCAGTCATGGCCAATCAGGAAGCGCATATGTGCCAGTCTCCGCCGACGAGCGGGCCTCTACACGAGGCACAGGTGATGCGAGGCATTTGGAACAACGCCTCGGAAATTTGCTTTTAATTTTTTTCTGTTGAAAACCAGATTTTTCCCACAAAAATCTATTTTTCCCCCAAAATAAGTATGGAAAATGGGGGGGTCGTCTTATATTCGGGTATATACGGTAATCTTTTTTTCACTGTAGAATTGTCATCACAAAATACAAGGGGTTGTTTGTACATTAGACTAGTTCTCCCGAGGTAATACAACACATACAGGCCATACGCTTTCTTGGTCTTCTCCTGAAGAAATGTGTGTGCCTTTCATTGCATTGCTTCATATCTCATTTAATTTGCCTCTGTTGCCTGTTGACAGCTCGCCCGGTATGGAGATTTACGTGTTCTCCAAACAGAGCTGAGCGGTAGAGACGGCTCACTTATGAACAGCATCTTGCCATCGTGCCTGGCGGCTGTGTTGTTGAACCCACCATTGAATTTAGAGAGCTTCTTAACAACAAGAACAACATTCTTAATTGGGATGTTTTACAGCAATCTACACTTGAGAAATCCATTTGTGTTATCCGTTCAAGTCCTCCATTAGGAAACTGTCTCTGCTGGGATTAGATATTCTGCTCTAAAACTGAAGCTGCCAGATTTTTCACTGATGTTTTGTTAATGAACTCGAGCTCTCTACCGATGTCCCTGTTTATCAGAGCTGTACATTTCACATTTATGCTGACATGCTTCATCTGGCCCTCGTTCTGTCAAAGCGGTCTTTCTCCCACATGCTGTGAGACGCCTCGGTGACTTAGAAATAAAAAAGAAAATCTGAAAAAGACTTCTGCACTGCGTAAAAACACATTTTCTCATATCAGTATAACATATATAATGATAACATCAGTATTTGAGTCTTGTTTTCCAGTAAAAATGTCTAAAAATCCATTGTTTATTCATCTTTTTTCTTGCAAACTACTTAGCAACTTGTGGAAGGTAAGATTTATTTTCACAGTATATATCTTGAAATAATTTAATATTTTAATATCTTGATTTAATAATTGTATTATTCTCACTGGTTATCATAAACTACCCTCATTATGAGTAAAATGTGTACTTATAACAAGATTATTTTCTAAAAAAAAACTCTGCTTCTCTGATAAATTTATCTTTTTTAGGGATATTTTGATAGTTTTCTTGAAATTGAACTTTAATACTAATTTTTGCAATAATCTCAAATATGAAGACTTGACTTTGAATTGGAATGGATTAAGTTAGTTTGAAAGCATTTTGATTTAAAACAGAGAACAAGTTGTATTGAAAAAGGACAATCCCATTCCACCCAGTCTTGGTAGCGTTAAGTTTCCATCCTCTTGCAGTATCTTCATCCGCTCATGTGGAATGTAGCAGCCAGATCATGTCACAAACAGTACTGTGTCAAAAATCACATACTCTTGATAGTGGACTGTGAGTAAAAACAAAATCACACGAAGATGACTGCAGCTGCTCATCATCACAGTCTAGTTGGAGAGACACACCGAAATGCTTACTTTAGTACTCATTAGGTGGTCTTAATGTAGTTTAACAGTTACCCAGTTCTTGGCAGCTTGCCTTTCATGTTCTGAGTCTGGGGTGATGAAAAAAAATCTGAATTTTCTGGGTGTACGCCAGAGATGCCACCCATGGAGGTGCCAGTCTATGTAAGAAAACTGGCAGTGGCATCCTGTCGCTTGCCAATCATTATCCCACCCGCTGATGACAATATTGATTCTATTGTACCACAGCTCGTGATCAACAAAAGACCAGCAGCTTTTATGTGGCATGGTGCTGAGAGGCAGTACGAGACACATGGAGAGAGTGAGTCGTGGAAAGAACCAGGATGTTTTCAAAGCCTTTCTGAGCAGAAATGCTGATCTTTGAACTGTATTTGAATATGAAAGTTGTGCAGGTTTGCATCATTTGTATTACAGTGATGAGGAGAAAAGCCAACAGTGGTTGCTTTGATTTTAACTAAGATTGGGTTGACATTTTTTTTATCCCAATGTTTAGATATACAAACTCTATAAAAACTCTTTTGTTTCTTTGGCTACAAGGCTGTCAAACTCCTAGTGAAAGGAACACGACTGTGTGATTGTTATTGATGTGGGTATCTTGTTATGCAGCTTCACCTGTATTGCCCAAAACAAATGTCCCTTAAAAAGACAAATAAAGTATTATGCTATTATGTGATGTTCAGATATCTTCACCTGATTGATTTTTGCAATCAGCATATATCCATCCTTTACTGCCAATGGCAACCCACTGTGTGCAGATCAGTGGTTGGTTGGTGAAAAGAATAAACATGTGATGGAGTGTGATGGAGCTGTTGAAAGAAAAATATGAATTATCATGAAGTCATGAAATATGTTATTGGGGATATCTAAAGCTCACTTGAATTTGATCACAAAGCCTTCAAAGTCTATAAAACTTGTCTGTTAAGTCATTGACTAACTAAAAGTTTTGAACGCAGCCCCGGTGCATTTCAAAAGTTTTGGGTATAAGAGGTTTTAATGTTTTTTTATCATGTTTTTTGTCATTTATTCATCCTTGCTGATGCTGAAAGTATTAATTTCTTTTAATAAAAAAAGGTTTTGAGAGAAGTAATAGCAGTAGGCTGAATTCGGAACAGCATACTATCATACTACTCTTACTATATCTGCCATATAAAATGTACAAAACTTAACTTAAATACTCTCATTTTTGCAGTGTAAATCCCAAATATGAAGACTTGATTTTGGATTGGAATGGAATAAGTTAATTTGAAAGTCTCTTATGCTCAGGCTGCATTTATTCATCCTTGCTGAAAGCATACTACTCTTACTATTTCTGCCATATAAAATGTACAAAAAAGTAGTATGTCAGAGTGCTGTTCTGAATTCAGCCCTAGATTGATGGTAGCAGAGGCAGGGAACGATTAGGTTCAGGTGCACCTGATCAAGCTCTTCCAGCAGTGTTGTCACACCCCACTTTTTGGCCACTGGACTTAAGTCAGCGATGGGCATGCAGGGTCTATGGCCTCGTTCACACTGCAGGGGCTTAATGCTCAATTCCGATTTTTTGAAAAAATTCGATTTTTTTGCAAGGCCGTTCACATTTCCAATTAAATGCGACCTTTTGTGATCTCCTGTGTGAACGTGACATGACCCAGAAATGACCCGCATGCGCAGAAGAGTACTCAACGGTCAACGACGTCACTTGTTGTTTGCGGAAGTAGCTAAACATGGATGTCAACAGTGGAGCTCGTTTAGTGATAATGCGACCTGGCCGTTCAGATTGAAGTCTCATTTCAAAAGATCGTATATATATCGGATTTGGACCACATACAAAAGTGGCCTGGGTCGCATTTGAAAAGATCGAATCTGTGTCGTTCAGACTGTCATGAAAAGATCAGATACAGGTCGCATAGGGGCAAAAAAATCGGAATTGGGTCGTTTCAGCCTGCAGTGTGAACGTAGCCTATTATGGTTTGAGTGACGACGAATTCTCTGTCATGGCTCTCAGATTTAGGATTTGGGCAGTGACCTGATCCCGGATCAGCCCAATATCTTGAAGGAGCCTGCAAATAGCACTTGCCAGAAGGCCACAGACAGCTTAATGATGGATGTAATAGATGATATGCATCATTACGCATATTATTGTTTGTGAAAATGGGTACGTGATGGGTCCAGATACAATGCATTTGAAAATGAGCTAGCCATTGTCCACTGTAAAAACTGATGATTTGTTTGGGCTTGTTTATCAATGTCTATTATTTACTAAAACCTATTAATAGTAGTTATGTTTATCAGTTTTGCTGTTCAATTATTGTACTAAAGAGTCTGGCTGACTAGACGAGGGCTTGTGCATAATATTGCCCAGCGTATGTACGTGATGCAGAAAACCATTCTTCACTGGCCTAATGGCTTAGGCAATAATTACAGGGCTGAATTAAACTACCGGGAGGGAATAGAGTGAGATTTACCCTCCCATCGGGGCCTTTGTGTGCTGCTTTTCATCGCCAGAAGAGGATGTTTCTGTTTCTCAGAGAGATGCTTTACACACACACACACACATACTTGAATGCAATTAGGCACAGATTACTAGGCAAACCGTCAGTGGCGTCTACATAAAAAGAGCTGCCAGCCTTTATTGTTTCCTGTTTTGCAAACATGCCATTTTATAAATGAACTTTTTAAAGTGAAAACTACTGTCATTTGCAAAATGCTGGAGCGAGAAGAAGACAGAGCGTGTCTGAGGACTGGGCTTTATTCCTGAGATTATCATTTGTGGCACACACTGGCCAGGTTTTTTTTGTGCCAGTGAAAAATGAGGCGTCAGAGGACTTGTGGATGCGAGATGAAGAGCCAAGGAAAAAAGAAAAGATGTAGAGCATGTGTGAGAGAGAGAGAAACGGGGAGCGTGTGATTATTTATCATGTGCTCGAGTATGGGATGGCAGGAAGGTGGGTCGTGAAGAATGGGATATGACATCAAGCCTGCAAAGGGACATCCTTCTCCAGGCAAAGCAGATCAGACACATCATCCGCTACTGACATCCCAGCAATGACTCAAACAAGCCTAACAAAGACACTATGCAGCTGGAAAGAGAGAGAGGGTGTAAGGGAGAAACAGAGAAACAGATAAAGAAGGTTTGAGGAGGAGGATTGCAAACAAAAAATAGAGACTGCAAGACTGCTGCTGTTGCATACACACAATTTAAACTGTGTTGCTCTGTTCCAAAGGTTAGTAAGCTGCCTACAGAGTCAGCATTTTAAGGCATCATTTGTGCGCTTCCAATGCTGTTCCAAAAGTAAGCAACTTAATTATGCTGAGCCTAAGATTTTTAAAAGCAGCATAATAATGTATGTATCCGTCAAAACAAAGTAATCCCAGAATGCGGACAAGACAAGCTGTTAAAAAAAAAAAAAGTTATCTATTGAGGAAAAGAAAAGAAATTATAAATAAATGTGACTATGATCTATAAATATGATTAAATTATAGCACTATACATGATTAAATGCCGATTCTGATATTTAAATTATTGATAGGACTACTTACATTTTTATATATTCCATTAAAATATATTATAAACAAACTGTTTTTATATATATAACTGTATTGACATCATTTGCAAGTCAAGTTTTATTGCATAAGGAGTTTCATATGTAAGACGTTCCACATTGGTCACTCATGAAACTTATATGACAGTTAGGATGCTGCCTTATAAGACATATGTTGGCAGTAGGCAGCAAGGCAGCTTACTTATTTTGGAATAGAGTATAAGATTCTGTGTGTGTATGGTCCTGGTAACCCCAACATTATGGGGACAAAATGTCCCCACAAAGATGGCAATATTCGAAATCCTTGTCCTTGTGGGGACGTTTTTAGTGATGTTTTTTGAAAATGTAAAAATGCAGAAAGTTTTCTGTGAGGGTTGTGTTTAGGGGTAGGGTTAGGGGGTCGAATATACAGAAAAAAAATCCCCAAAATCTATGGGAAGTTCCCAATGGAAACCCAACGTGTGTGTGTAGTCATTCACAAACATGGGCAGTATTTCAATTAAATGTATTTTAAATACGTATTTATTTACTTTAGTGTATTTTGTAATTTGTATTTTGTAGGTGTGGAAAAAATAAAATGTAGTTTGTAACAAAATATTTTGAGGGAGTGTATTTAGAGTATTTCAAATACTTAAGAAAAATCACCATAGTAAAAGATTTTGCCATATTTTCAGTCTGATGTTGGCAATGGCAATGTCCAGGTTAGATGCACGAAAATCACGTGACACCCTGTAGACCGGGCTCCCTCCAAGAAGTGAATGAGTTTTGAACACAGGAGAAGAAGTGGCGCTGCTCCTCTTAAAAACGGCATTAAAGGTGCTATCAGCGATTTCAGGCCCAAAAAAGTCTGAAACATAAATGATCACATTCATCTAATTTTTCCTAGCGATCCGCTAGCTGCCCGCCCCATAAGCATGCCGCCCAAAAACCGCGTCTCTGTAGGCAGCCTATGCTCTGAGATCTGCACACAAAAACAATGGGTTTCACCAACCAGCAAAACCTAAATAAACAGTGTTCCAACCAGTCACCGACAGTGTTGTGAGGTTTTGCACTCGTGCACGGCTGCACGCGAAGTCGGTGCACAACACCCACCCCCTGTCGGTGATTTCCCCCTAGGAAAAATTAAATGAATGTGATATTTTATGTTTCGGCCTTTTTTGGGCCTGAAATCGCTGATAGCACATTTAAGGTGAAGTGTTTTGTGAAAAATATACAGTCTACACACACACATATTGCACACTGAATGGCATTATAGAGAAAATAATTGTGCCTTATGAGATCAATGCACTGTGTTGTCATTCATAAAAAGACATCATATGCCCTACCTATTATGAAACAGCGAGTCTTTCGTAACTCCACCGAAATATCCATGCTAAGCAAGCGTTCACAATATAAAGTTATTACATATGAGAAATATTGATATTGATTTTGTATAAAACTACACCATTGATGTGAACTTAGCTATACATGCCATTTACGTCAGAGGGAGCTATTTCAGGCCCTGTAGAGATTTAGTGAAATGCCCATACTTTTTTATTTTTTTATTTTGAATTTACACATTTATCATATTTGTGTTATTGCTACTATTTGTGTTATTGACCTTTCAGTAATAAAAAAAAAAAAAGACTTTTGTATTGTATGTATTTAAATACATTTTTCACATCAGTATTTTGTATTTCATTTTGTTACATTTCATGAGCCAGTATTTGTATTTTGTAACAAAATAGTTTTTGATGTATTTGTGCCCACCTCTGGTCATTCACAGCATCAAAAAATGACAGATGCCATCATGAGAATGCATAGCAGATTGTTCAAACAACGCTTGATTTTTGTCTTGTTCTCAATGAAACTCGTGTTTGTTTCAGTCGTGCGTATTGGCTGTCAGACTAGATAGACGATTGAAGAAAAATATTCTCTGTGGAAAAATTCTGACAAAATTCTACTTTCACTGATTTGACATCAGAATGTATAATGCCTCTGTCATATTTAATCTGTTAAATTTATTCACGGGGTATTTACCGGGCAATTTGTACTTTTGTGTTGCTAACCATTTGAATTAGTAATGTCATTATCATATAGTGAGATCATAACAACAGTGGTGTGAGTTTGCAGCACACCTCACAGCACGTCTCATGTTAAGTGCTTTTGCTGTGCGTTCTGCATGCCTTCTCTTTCTCCCTTCGTTCTCAATGCTTTGCACGAGTTGCCACTTGTGTCTGTGTGAAAGTTAAATGATCCAGAGCTCAAGGTGAACCCCAAAACACTTTTTATTGGTAAGATGGCTCTAAAGATGTGAGACTTAGAATGTAGCCTGTAACCTTTTTAAAATAAGGTTTTATTGTCCTTAGCTTTTTTTCCCCCAGGATGCTTTGGCATAGCCTTCACGCTAGCCTCTCAATTTAACAGCAATTGGCAGCAACTACCCACCTAGCGCTCCTTATATGTACCACACAGGAGACTTGATTTCAGTTAACTTTAATAAACAAAAAAATATACATACACACAAATATTGGGTGAAATATTAAAAAAATAGTTTGGTGTCAGTAAATATTTGTATTAATACATTTATTCAGCAAGAATGCATACATCAAAAGTGACAGTGACAATTAAATGTTACAAAATGTTTATATTTCAAATAAATGCTGTTCTATTTCTATTCTGAAAGATCTTGGAGTAATTGCTGTTGAAAATGTCTTTGTCATCACAGGAATGAATAACATTTAAAAATATATTTAAAAATATAAATGAATTATTATTTATAAATTAAATTATTTTAAAGTGATTTCAAATTCTACAAATATTTCACAATATTAATGTTTTCAGTGTTTAATCTAATAAATGTACAAGGGACTCAAAAATATATAAAATATATAAAATCTTAAAGCTGCAGTCCGTAGCTTTTTTGGGGTTAAAAATGATCCAAAATACATATTTGTGAAAATACATAACCAGCGAGTGTTCAAAACTATCTGCTTGCCTTAGCTCGATTCAAAGCGGTAAGCTTGTAATAATGTTTTTAATTCCAGTGGTACTGGTGGATTTCCACGGGAGATTCGAGCATGTCTTTGCGTCATTACGTCACATCTGTACACATAAAGGAGTCTCGGCTAGTAGGCTATGTTGCGTGTGAGGATGTTGGAGATGGAGATTTATAGCCTTTTCTCACAGCACTTGATATAATTAAACTTGTCAATTTGATGGCGGATCCAGAAAGGTTCAAACGACATTCACCAGTGACAACAGATTCACCCGCTGTAAAATGCAAAAGACTTCGTTCGGACTTCGGAGTGGCTACAGAAAAAAAGAGACTGCAACCGGACCCATGCGAAAACAAGGATTAGGACATTACATGTAGTCACGCAATGGTGACGTTGTTAACATCAACCATTTGAGAAGTATAATTTGCACAGTTTTGCGTGATATGATAAGCGATCAGCGCGATTTACAGCAATGTCAGAACCAGAACAAAAGTGGATGTTACTTGTTCAGATGACATTTTCTGGTGAAAAATCTTATGTTGGTCATACTTCCAAAAAGAATAATCTGTGATTCTGAATGCCAGTATCCACACTGGCGTGGTGACTGACAGCCTCACACTCTCCTCAAACACTGTGTTCATCCACGCTGTGCAGTGTCGAACTACAACTCACGTAAAGTTGATAATTCCGCGAATGACTGCAATTGCAGTTTTCGAACAGAGATGGCGACAAAGAGGAAAAACTGCGGACTGCAGCTTTAACTACCCAAAACTTTTAAACAATAGTGTATATAGTAAACACTTCTCTCGTCTTGGATACGTTTTTTCACAGTTTTACCATTGCACTCCTGCGAAGGATACATGCCATGCTGCCTTAGAATCTGATCAAAATTGGGCTTTTTGAAAGTAGCATAAAGTTGCCGGCCAACTTTTCAAACGTCTTTCACATCCAAAGTGCACCTCTGTCTGATACCTTAAAATACTATCTAGGTAGACAACTTAGTAAGTTTTAGATCAGAGCTAAATGAAGCATCTATATTCTCTATTTCCTGTCACCTAGATGTTTGTCTCTCTTCTTGTTTACTCTCTCACTCTTTAATGAATAGATTTGCTGGTGTGGTTGGACAGTTGGTTGCCTGGGAGATTGAAGCGATGGCTGTTTTGAAGTGCTGGTGTGTGATCATCTCCTCCTCTGCCTTTTTCAGCTCGACTGTTGAATTTTATACATAGAGCAGCTTATTTCTTTGTCTCCTCCTACCCTATTCAATCACACACCTCTACCCTGGACTATCCAACTATTGTTTAAAGAGGACTTTATCTGCCCTCTAGATCATTTATAATTCAATGATGCAATTCAATTTCCTCTCCCTCGCACCGATATCTCAATGAATCTCTCAGAATCAGTTTATCAGCTACCGTTATTTTGGTTCATGGAAGATTGATCAAGGTTTTGACAAATTCAACCTCTCAGGGTTTTTTATCAAGAAAATATGAGATTAAGGATATCTTTTTCATAATTTCAGACACCAGATTCTCATGCCAGTGTCTACTCTATCACCATCTACACACATAAACATGGATTATTACAATGACATTTATTCATTCACTCCACAATGCATTATTTTTAACAATTCTTTAATAGATAGCCACTCAAAAGGTTTCACAGCTGTTAACAATCTAGTATTGGCAATCTTTGTGCCTCAAATAAACATCGAGTTTAAAGGCCCATCGAGTTTAAAACCCACAGGAACCTGGAGAAATAATGTGAAGTGCATTATAGCTGTCGGTCGGTCCTGGTAAGGATAGTATCTTCTAGTTCAATACTACAAACTCAACATTATTTACATAGAAAAGTAATTAAATCTGGGGGGTTTTGTAAGTTGAAGGATGGTGTGAAGGGAGTGGATGAATAGAAAGGGACAATCTTGTTATGAAGGGCAGTTTGAAGACTGACACGCCACATAATACAATTCATTGAGGACAAGCAAAGCAAAAAGACCTCCTTTGGTGAGCTGTGACAAGCTGGTCTCAGCAGCCGGTCTGGTCTGGGATGTCACAGTGAGATTTGGCCAGCCAGAGTACATAGATGAGAGGGAGAAGCCACTTTTAGGAATGAAATCAGACCATTTTAAGAGCTGGCCAAAGCATTTCCAGAGGAAATCAAATATTTGACAGGCTTGTCCATTCTGTTCCAGTAGCCTGTGGAGGGATGAGGGGTTCAGAATGAAAAAGAAAAGAAAGGTGCTTTGTTGGTGCATCCTATTCCCTGCAGACTACCCTACTTCCTGTCTCCACGGGCAGCCCATAGGAGCACGGATGCTGTGATGTTGACTGCAAGCCATTACCACCTTCCTTTTGGTGCTGTCTGTTAGCATTTTAAGTTCCTACCACTTTGTTGATTCAATAAGCCATCACGTAAAGCGTAAGTGTGGAGTCCGTTCCAAAGGTAGACTGTCATTCAGGCCTGTTTGCTGTTGAATGGACATCATTTTCCCTCTGGAGATGCATCAGGGGAGAATCCTTTCTTTCTTTCTTTCTTTCTTTCTCATCATCTGCATGCACAAATTCAAGTATACACCTTACCACATAACAACAGCTAAAGGCTGAGCAACATCTTGCATTTTTGGTTTATTTATTGTCTCCTTTGGTTAATGCTGTGGTGAATACCGCTTTTATGTCCACTATAAGGTTATTAATGTATATTTTATTTAATTTAATGTTCCATCCTTGCATTCTCCATAGTACTGCTTATCCTCTCACGGGTTAGGGTTGTTTCTTGGTGTCACTCACTGATTATAATTGACCCATTATTGACCCAGATTACCATTGCAAAAGCAAGAGTGTATCTCTCTGAATCATGCTCATGATCTCTTCACTCTTTCCCTTGGGATTGCAAATTACATAGTTAATAAGGCACCAGGGTGACATGTGGGTGCTGAGCTGAGATATTTTGTCTCCTGGTGTTTTGATCTCTCTCTCTGAAGGAGGAACGTTTTTCCAACTAATCCCTAATCACAGCTTAAAGTGTGCTGTTTCGTAACTACTACTCAGAGGCAAATCCGGCCTCCAAGAATTGTGTGAGGAGGGGAATGTGGACAGACTCCCGGATATCAAAAGCCTGTCATGGGTATGACATGAACTTTGCGGTAGGGTTTAACTCAGACGCCATACACAGAGAACAATCTCCATTTCCAGTGATAAATCTGTCAGCCGTTTCCCCACAAGACAAATCTGATTTATTTAGCTGATTTTGTGTTTATTGACTGGCTTGGGTTAAAGCTAAACTAGCAGGCAATCATCTTTCCACAATATGAAGCATTTAGGTTTTTCGATGTTAACTCAATTTTGACAGAGAGATTAGGGAATGCAATTGTCAGAGAGAGAATACAGTATCTGAATGACTGTGACTTATGACTTTGTGTTAAAAGGCATAAGACTGATGTAAACACATGCCTGAGCTAATCCATACTGTACATACTCACTCTCTATGGCTTCTCTGCTGTCTTTTTACATAGTAACACACTCCAGAGGAATTTTAAAGCAGTGGGGAGGAGAAAGACTTAAAATAGCCTTAAATGGTAATTGAGGTTGTGAATGTGTGGAAACTACACACACACAAAAAAGCTGAGGACAGTTATTTCGCTCAAACCATCAGTCAGACAGAAATAAAAATGTATAGTGAGCACTGAGCAGCCCACATCCTGCAGGCCACTCTTCCCTCTCTAAATTATAGGTGTTAGGTGCACATTTAGAAAGTGCAGATGGGCCAGGCAGTGGCTGAGCTTTTATAATGCAGTTATACACCAGCAAACATGCATTAGTATGCAGAGGCGGACAGAGTACACAGCTTCATTACTTGAGTAAAAGTACAGATACCCCTTGCTAAATTTTACTCAAGTACAAGTAAAAGTACTACAGTCAGATGTCTACTTAAGTAAAAGTACTGAAGTACTTGTTTTTAAAAGTACTTGAGTATCAAGAGTACAAGAGTACATTTTCTAAATATTGCATTACTACTGCCACAGTGCTTACATTTATGTAAAGAAACGTCCTACATGGAGTTATGAAAAATGTTAATACCTTGGAGAATGTAAAAGGAATTGAAAGTAAAATCAAGTCATTTTCATCTTTTTACCATGTTGCTTTATTTAACATTTAAGAAAATTTCAGAAAATTCAGAAAATTCAAATAGTCTGGCGAGGTGGGGCCACGGGTTGGCACTTTCACGGGATGGACCTGCTGTGTTTTCATCCATTGTTGCGTCCATGGTTTCGTCTCTTATCTAAATCTGACCATGGAGTTGACTTAAGCGGAAAGCTGAAGGTGATTGCTGATAGGCTGTCCCAATCAGTGGCGCCTGCACAATCCAATCACGTTTGAGAGGGAAACAACAAATTGAGGGTTTCCGAGATTTTTCTTTTTTCCATTTTTTTTTTTTTTTTGTGGAAGTAACGGGTACTCACAGTTATGGATAGAAATGTAGTGGAGTAAAGAGTACAATATTTGCCTCTCAAATGTACTTGAGTAAAGTCATGAGTACTCCCCAAAAATGATACTCGAGTAAAGTACAGATCCCTCAAAATTGTACTCAAGTACTGTACTCAAGTAAATGTACTCCGTTACTGTTCGGCTCTGTTAGTATGTCAGCTCTTCCATCTTTTTCTGCTCTCCACCACAGTGCATGATGCTCATTTCAGACGTGTTACTGAGTTACACCACATTGCTGTTTTGCTGCCTTTGTATGAATATCATTATTCAGGTTTCTTTGAACTTCTCCAGACTCCTCTATCTTGACGTGGCAGGGAAAATGAAGTCGGCCTGTTGAACCACCACACATCTGTCATGCTCAGCCTTGGTGTAATGCTTTCCCAGGCCAAGTCATGGAGAGAGTTCATGTGCACTTTATGACGAGCATTACACCAAGACTATGCATGAAGGATGTGCGGTGGCTGCACAGTTGAACATTTAAACTAAATGGTTATCCTCAGACCCAGACAGGAACTCATAGAACTCAAATGTTGAAACTTTCAGTGGGTATAAATTAATATTAAAGGGATAGTTCACCCCAAAATTAAAATTGTCGTTATTTATTCACCCTTGTATTGTTCCAAACCTGTACGACTAGATTTCTTCTGTGGAACACCAAAGAAGATACTTTGTAAGATGTCTCAGTGTTTAATTTTTCCATACAATGAAACTCAGTAGGGTCCAATGCTGTTTTGGACATATATATATATATATATATATTTTTTTTTTTTTTTGGTTGCATTGTATGGACACAAACATTTAAAACATTCTTCAAACAATCTTTGTCTGTGTTCCACAGAAGAAATACAGGCATACCGGTTTGTAACAAAGTAATGGTGAGCAAATCAGGGTTTATACCGGTCTTAAAAAGATAAAAAGTCTTATTCACCCTTAAACAAATTAAGGCCTTAAATCAGAGTAGAAAGTCTTATTCATAACGTCAAGGCATTCAATTTTGCATGCCTTGCAAAATAATCTTCCTCGGTATTCTTGTCCTATTTTCCAATACTAATATCTAAATATCTTTTGAGTCAAGATACATTTACTTGTGATGCAAATGTAAAAGTGTGCCTTGAAAAATGTAACAAAATTAAGTGAGTGTAGTTTGTTTAAAGGGGTCATATAATGCCATTTTTGTACAAGCTAATATGATTCTTAGGGTCTAAATGAAAACTTTGTAATATACTTTTATTAAAAATTCTCATTAGTAGGCCTAATGTAAGATAACACTAATTTTACCTGGTCAAAAACAGCTCTGTTTTCAGCACGCCGTGTCAGTGCATATGCCTTTAAATAATAATGAGCTTCGCTCACTCCGCCCCTCTGTTCTGTGGGGCGTATTGCACAACGCATGTGGAGTGTTGCCTTAACAACAGTTGAGGGTATTTTTTGGAGAAAGAATGGCAGCGGGAGTCTCTGAGGACACATCTGCGCAATCGGATCAGTTTGAACCGGAGTCAGACCCGGAACAAGATGACGGCCCCAAAGAAGTTCGACAATTAAGGCTCGAACAGGACGTTTCTGAATGGTTGGTTAACGTGTCACTTTGATCTATCTTTGTATGTACTGGCAGGGTAGAGTAGTGAGATACGAACGCTGTGTGTTTACTGATGTATACGTTAGTTCATTGACAGATTGATGTTACAGTTAATGGTCATGAACAACTTTTTTTCGCGATTTGCAAAGATTAATATAAAGGGTAATAAAACTTTACACTCACTTCTTCTGGAGGTGCAGCAGGGACACGAATAGTTGGTACCGATTCTTTTTTCAGGAGCAGCTTCTTAGCAAAACCAGCTCATACTGACCCTTGTTTATAAAGCAGTCTGGTGAGAAATGATTCGCGCAAACATGAAAGCATTGACGTTGATCGTGGGGAATATTCCCTTCGAAAACAGCCACTACGTCTTCAGCGGTTCGGATTTAGGAACATCAAAATGACTGCTGTGTTTGTTATTACACCCAAGAACAGAACACTGCAATCGCTTAGACGCCATTCTGCTCCAGAGTATCAACAATGGCGGACTATGATGACAGCTCTCTCAGTGTGGTTCTGTGTTGAAACGCTGCTGTCAATCAACAATCGTGGGAGGGCCGTCCGTTTTATTGACGTCACAAAAACGAACGGCTTGATTTGATGCAGGGGAAAACATATAAGGAGATTAAAACAAAAACACTGGATAGATTTTTATCATTATATGATGGTTGTGTACAGGCACTGGCAACACACATTTCAGTACAATCAACTTGTAAAAGTGCATGTACCATTATATGACCCCTTTAAAACAAGAACAAATATATGTTAATGATTTATGAAAACTTCCCTTTGAATTAAGTTGATTTTTCTGAGCCAATTGGCAGATATTTGTTCTTGTTTTAAGCATAAACTCACTTCATTTTGATCCATTTCACAGAAAAAAAAGACATCATATTTTATGTAATTTTGTATCTCCAGTAATGACAGATTATGTGACATGACCTCATCCACACACACACACACACACACACAAAATGCTAATACAATAAATTATTTGTGGATATATATATATATATATATATATGTATATATGTATATATATATATATATATATATATATATATATATATATATATATATATATATATATATACATACATATATATATATATATATATACATACATATACATTTATATATATATATTTATTTTATTTTAATTGTATTTTTTTGGTACAGTAAACAATTGTGGTACTGTTTTGAATCACCACTTAGCATGTCCAATCTGAAACGTGGCCCTGAAGCAAAACCACTGGAATATACAAAAGGAAAAACTTTCTCAAATTCTCTATATATATTTGTGTTTGTTAGATGAGTAAATCTTGTATTGCAATACTCACAAGTATGGCTTATGAAAAGGAACACACACACAGGAACGGTCACATCCCGGGAGTAGCATACAGTGATTCGTAGGTCCGCCGGCATCATTTAGCATTTAGACAGGAGGAACCTAATTATCCTCTTCCTCTCCCTACTATCTCTGCAAATGTCTCCAACCTAACTGGGTATTCTCAAAATCTCCAACAAAAATGTGTTGGAGAAACCCTGAATCAGCAAGAAGGAGCTTCTTCTTTTGGGTTTCTGATCTCAAGTCATGTTTAATGAAAGACTCCCTGATTACATTGCCTTAGACTTGGGGTGATGTTATCAAGAAGCCAAGCGTCCATCAGGCTATTGGCTTTTTTTGGCAGTTTGTCTATTGAACTGCTCAATGTATCTGTGAAAGTGGAGTGACTTTGATTTTCTGTCTCTATTTATTTGTTGTGATAATCATGCGTTTGTCCTGCCCGGCTATTCTGTCCACTTTTCATTTCGCCAGGTGCATCACAACACTGGCAGAAGGAAATGTAATCAATTTTTACCATCCCATACTAATCTGTGTGTGTCTTATGTTCAACTGTTTACACCAGTGTTTTATCTGTAATTCTGTCATGTGTCTGTCGTGTACGTGTGCAGGTTTTGAGTTACTGTATCAGCCGGAGGTGGTCCGACTCTACCTTTCTCTGCTGACAGAAAGCCAGAACTATAACACGCTAGAAGCAGCAGCCGGGGCTCTACAGAACCTCAGCGCTGGACAGTGGACAGTGAGTGTCTTCTCATAATCTTCATGTACATAGCACATTTCGAAATACCAGGAATTGGAAACTGATTCTTATTTAGATCCATTAAAAAAACAATACCCGATTTAATTATTTTCATGATATTCAGTTCCATAAGAGATTCTGCATGTGAGTCTTTTGAGAACCTTTGAAAATATCATTTCTTTATTCAGATTTAAATATACATTTTTGTGGTATACACTGCATTTTGGTGTTGGTAAGATTTTGTTATGTTTTTAAAAGAAGTCTCTTATGCTCAACAAGGCTGGATTGCATTTTGCCGTTTTTGCCTTTTAGTAGGATAGGACATTAGCTGGACAGATAGTGAGATGGGAGAGAGCGAGGGTGGATGGGAGTGGGAAAGGTCCACGAGCCTGTACCTGTGTCTGTACCACAGTGTCATGTGTAGGGCTCTGTTCTCTCTTGTGGCAGAAGTCAAAAGGAAATGCCCCTAATAAACATGTCCCCCTACACCTAATGCAAGAGTAAATCTCATTAAACTGCACTGCCCTGACCCTGCTTTCTTCTCCATTTTGGACCTGAAGTGCAGCCATGCATAAGCTCACAGCTTTTTTGTGTGGTTACTCCGCTTCAGACCTGCCTCATCTCTATGCCTGGTGACACACGCATGCTTGTGAACCCAGAGTCCCAAGCGCATCACAAACCCCTGCTGTAAGGCGACATACATATCACATCTGTAGTCTATAAGAGGATTTAAGAGCTTTTATTTATTAATTTATTCTTTTCCCTATTTTTCTTGCAAATGTATTTCTAGGCTCACTACCATCTCATAGTGGCCATAGTGTGGTTTTGCAACAACTTGAGGAACTGGTTGAGAAATAGAGATTTATTGTGCCATATGAAGGTTTTGTGATTCATGGGGCTGTAGTGAAAAATGCACACAAGTGTAGCTGGGACAAATGGCTATTTACTGGATTGCAGTTTCCCAGAATAGAGGAGCTTTTTCTTGCGCACATGCTCAAACAGGCATATAGAGCTGCTTGTCTGGCTTGGGCGTAAGTTGACCTGACTTAATGAAATGAGTGCTGTGGAAAAATGTCTGATCAGAATGTATGATCCTCTCATTTCTACAGTGGTCAAACTATATCCGGGCGACAGTGCGCAAGGAGAAAGGGCTGCCAATCCTCGTGGAGCTCTTACGCTCAGACTCAGACAAGGTGGTGCGAGCTGTGGCCATCGCTCTGAGGAACCTGTCCATCGACCGCCGCAACAAAGACCTGATAGGCAAGAGCAGCATTTCTTGATCATTTCTACCTATTGTGTTAAACATATATTTACATAGTAGGCTACTTGCCGTCAGATTTTTTTCTAATTAATAAATAGTACTTTAGAAGAAAAAAAAGAAATGTCTCAAATCATGTACACAAATCACAGTAGCCTGATAAAAGCTGTTTTATTTTATATGGTGCCAGTACCTTCATGGGTCTGACATGTTGAGATCACATGACCAGCTTAATAGCACTTGATCACTAAAACTCATCTTATATTGGGCACCTACACTACCTTTCAAATGTTTGTGGTCAGAAAGGTTTTTAAATGCTTTGAAGGACCAATGCTGCATTTATTTGATCAAAATGCAGTAAAAACAGTACTATTGTGAAATATGTTTACAATTTAAAATAACTGTCAATTTCGAAATATTTTAAAATGTAATTTATTCCTGTGATGGCAAAGCTGAATTTTCAGCAGCCATTACTGTGTCTTCTCTTCAATTTCATATGATCCTTTAGAAATCATTGCTGCTCAAGAAACATTTCTTGTTATCAATGTTGAAATCCGATGTGTTATTTTTGTAGAAACTGTGATATATTTTTCAGGATTCTTTGATAAACCGATATTTCAAAAGAACAGCATTTACTTGAAATATATATATTTTTGTAAAAATGTAAACGTTTTTATTGTTGCTTTCGATCAATTTAATGCATCTTTGTGGAATAAAAGTATTAATTTCTTTAAAAAAAATCTTACTGCCCCCAAACTTTTGAATCATTAGTGTAGCTTAAAAAATAAATGAATCATGGCTAAATGTGAGTAGTATTTGTACAACAAAATTGGTAAAACAAAAAATTTGATAAAAAAATAAACTGTTACTCTCTGCTCTTAAATTTTTTCATTAGATTTTTACCCAGAAGGCAACAGTTAATGTTAATAAACCTGATATGTAGAAGATTATGAATACAAATCAATGTTCTGTATTCTGCTTCTGGGTTTTTGCAACTTGTTTTGCTCTTTTTCAGAGCCGAATCTATCATTCTTTTGTACTATCATCCTCAGGGAGTTACGCCATGAGGGACTTGGTCAGCAACCTGCCCAGCGGACAGCAGCGGCCAGCCAAGAACCTGGAGGAGGACACAGTGGTGGCCATCCTCAACACCATCCATGAAATCATCACTGACAGCTCTGAGAACGCCCGCTCTCTCATTACTGCGCAAGCAATCGACAAACTTGTGGCCATCAACAGGACCAGGTAGGAAGTGAATGGAGCACAGACCATGACGCAGTATGGTTTCTTTTTTTATCACATATAAGCTATATTCACACTGTAAACTCCATTCTGATTTCTGCTTAAGTTATTTTATGAAACTAGAGTATAAAAAATGTTACGAAAAAGCGTTAACATTTTAATCTCTCTTTTCACTATTTAGACCTAATTTGCATGGTACGTCATCATTTAAATATGCTTTCTGTGTTGTAATTTATATATCAAGCCAACTATCTACAGTACATCCTCTTCAAGCAACTATGACTTCTTAAGGCTCACTTAGTGCTGTGTGTACACCAACAACAGGTTTTTGATCTGTGCAGACATCTTCCATTAGTTTGGGTCCTCCTCAACTCGCAGAGAAAAACAGCAACAAGAGTTGCTGCTCTTTGAAGTGTATTTTTATCACTACTCATGTCATCTTTAATATATGCATGTGAAAAACTGAATATTAAGTGGTGGAGTGCTGTAGATATTAAAAGCAGCAAGAACAGAGAGTAAGCCTCCTCCTTCCTTTCCACATGTGACCTCATTTAAAACTTAACATCATTTATACTGTGATTTTACCCAAAACTAAATATTGATTGTGAGCGATTAATTTTTTAAAGAGTACATGCTTGACTGGAGAGTGGCTACACGGCTTCTCTCCTTCTCTTTCTGACTCTGGAGATGCGGCTTTGAAGTCGGAGGCTCCTGGTAATTAAGTGAGGATCACAGGAAAAGCTAATGAAGTGAAAAGAGAGAAATCTGTGGCCACAGGGGTTGGAGATTGGTGCCGTAGTGACTTCACGATGCTGGGAGGGGAATAGATGACTTTGAATTTGAGAGTTACTCCAGTGGGCTCTGGCTTCCTCATAACTCTCTTTCCCTCCATGTTTATGCATGGGCAGCCAGTCAGCAAGGGAGACCAAAGCTGCTTCCCATGTACTACAGACGGTTTGGAGCTATAAGGAGCTGAGAAATGGCCTGACCAAAGATGGATGGAATAAAACGCACTTCCAGGTAGAGCGGAGCAACGCCACACACAAGCACTGTGATTTCTCACTTATTCTAATACCAAATGGTAAAGTATTGAAGAGTAAATCAAATGAATAAATGTCCGGTTTGCATTTTACTCCAAAATCTAAAGAAAAAAACGTAAGAAATTAATAAAAAAAGAAAAAAAGTATGGAGTTCTGTTTAAAGGCACACTGTGGAACTTTTGGCCACTAGTGGCGCTCGACCTGTAATTTTCCCCTAGAGGCCACAAGCGCCGCAGCACTGTCACAAAAGTCAACAAACAGTCAACTGGTCAGCCTCCCGTGTCTTTAGATTATGTGTGTGCAGACAGTAGTTGACTTGTTGGTTGAAGAAAGATAATCGATTCACTATTGAACAAAATAATTATATAAATATAAGATTAATAATATAAATTATATAAAGAAAATAAATTGAACAAAAGTACACAGAAAACAATGTGTGATCAGGTAAGTCGGATAGACAAGGGTTGCCCAATCCTGCTCCTGCCGATCGTCTGTCCTGCACAGTTCATCTCCAAGCCTAATCAAACACACCTGAAGCAAACAATTAACGTCTTCAGGATCTCTTTAAAATTAAAGTCAGGTGTGTTTGATCAGGGTTGGAGATGAAATCGCGTAGTCGAGAAATCGCGTAACAAAACTGATGTAATTCACAACATACTGCCGTTATTTGTAGGCTTCAGTTTGAAAGAACTGTTTTTCATCAGTTTGATGAAATTGTGTAGTCGGGAAATCGTGTAACAAAACTGATGTAACTCACAACATACTGACGTTATTTGTAGGCTTCAGTTTGTTTGTCCTTTTACACACATACAAATATGAGCTGAAGGCAAAAAAATAACGGCAGTATGTTGTGACTTATATCACTAATAGCATCCTACTAGCTACCAGATTGATCATTCGCTACTCTACCAGCATTCCTTGATACGTGAAGTTAAATGGAGGACTAGATAGATTCCGTAACATGGCCAGACAGACAACAAATTAGAAAAAATCGAGATATTGTGCAAGCGATATATATTAAACTTACTAAGTTGGTCCAAAAGCATGACGGCCAGGTCAGCATCGGTCGGGCACCCCTCCTCCTCCTTTAGCCAGCGAGCGAACGCTGGACCAATGTTGATCCTCGTCCTGGCTTTTAGTTTATCACTCCCTTTTTCTTTTTTTTGTGTCCTCTTACAAAATCTTTGCCTTCTTCCGAGTAACTGTTGGTTCAGCCATGATGACAACATACAGACGGCAATCAAATGCGAGTTGAGCTCTCACGTTAGAATTTGGGGAAGTGACGTATGCCGTAAAGCGGTCGAATTTTGTAGTTCTTTTTGTGCTCGGTTTCCTACCCGCAATCTGAAGTTACATAGTGCTAATAAAAGCGATACAGACACCTTCAGGCTACGGCAGACGTGTCATTCAACCTATTGTAAGTCGATGTACCATCTCAATGGGTTTTGGATATATATTATAAAGGTTGAAAAGTTCCACAGTGTGCCTTTAAAGTTTTTTTTTTTAAATATCAAATTTTATAAAAAATGAAAGAAATGTTGCTAATGTGCCATTATGTATACTTCATATATATTGTATTTTACAAATCTACTTAAATTCTGTTGTATGAATGCACAAATTTTAATGTCTCGTATATTTTTCACATTAGTACTTTTGTTGTTGTTGTTTTTGCATGAGAATTTGAGATCAAATGTGCTTTAGTTTTGTGCCTAATTGCCAGGAAATTTATTTCATAATGTAATTTTTTTTAGTTGGTTCTAATAATAGATATTATAGATAGATAAATATAGATATAATATTTTTCTTAACATCTCATTTCTTGACAGTTTCTGCGAGATTCACTCAGAAAGTTCTATCATGGCTATCCTTTGCATCCCTTATCTTCATATTTTATTACTTGTTACTTTTTTCCTATATTTCTGAAACAATGTCCTCTTGATCCTTCTCAGCCGACAGCAACTGGCACCCCCAAAGGATCCAAGAGCTGCAAGCCTGGCTACGACGACACTACACTTCCCTTGATGGAGAAGAATCAAGGTTAGCGTAAGACCCCAAACAGAGACTTTACACACTATGGACAACAGCAAATCTGGCCGCTCAGGGGAGTTCTGGAGGTTCAGGTGCACCTGAGCGAGCATATCTTCTAAACTCTACTATTTTTGTGTTTTAACATGTGGCAGAATGCTTGATCTTTCACCCCCACTGCTCAGCTGGTGAGTGCAGCTGCCGCATCTCTTGTGCTTTAATCGGTCATTTGAGCAGCTCATATGATACAGAATGATTTATGAGGATCAGACAGCAAATGAATGGGCCTCAGTATAGGAGCTCATTATTCATTCACTCAAGTAAAATGATGGTAAATTACTGAGCACCATCCGTCCACCCGGGCACATCTCATTGAGAGAGGAGTTAGCATGACAGCTTTGGCTTTTTTCTGATTTTATTACTGCTGTTAGCATGGATGCTCATGACAGTGATGCATTTGATCACATCCATCAGTCCCTCGCCATTCCCTGCTAGCCTGAATGTGAAGAATAGAGCACAACAGTGACCGCACAGCTTTTCAGCAGCCTTTGTTCTGGAAGGATTTTTCTCATTAATTTTCTCCATAACTGAAACCAGCCAGCTCTGAGACAAACTACACATCCATGAGCCATTAGAAATGATGTTATCAAATCAGCAACAGCAAAAAAAATATGAAACTGTTAACATAAGATCATTATTTGGGAGTATAATATACAGTATTTTAGAAGTCTATTACTAAAATATACACTACCATTCAAAACATTAGGGTTAGTAAGTGTATCTTATGCTCACCAAAGCTGCATTTATTTGATAAAAAATACAGTAAAAACAGTAATATTATGAAATATTATTACAAATTAAAATAACTTTTCTATTTTAATATCTTTTAATATATCATTTATTCCTCTGGTGGCAAAGCTGAATTTTTAGCAGCCATTAATCCAGGCTTCAGTCACATGATCCTTCAGAAATCATTTAATATACTGATTTGGTGCTCAAGAAACATTTATCGTTGTGCTGCTTAATATTTTTGTGGAATTTTATCCAAAAAGAATTTAGAAGGGTCTTTGTGACCCCAATTGTTTTACCGGTTGTGTATACATACATACATATAAGTTCAGTGAGAGTGTTAAGTGACTGATTTGATTGTCATTTCTATGATTTATGGAAGTGGGCAGCCACTTCTCACTTCCTGTGTCTCCTCGAATTGGTGGTTCTCACTTCAGAATTGAGTGTAGTGAAGTATTTCACAGAGAATTATGTAATTAAAGTACATTTTCTACATTTAAGCCTTTTTTAAATCAGTTTCTCAATAATGCAAAGGAATGAGATTTTACTCTATAGACCTTGAAAGCTACATGGAGAGATTTTATACTTAAATTAATTTTCTAAAAAAGTATTAGTGCTGTGAAAAATCCAGCCTGTAAAATGCTTTGCAGGCAACAGAGGGTGTAGCGGTGGGGATATGATACCTATGGACGAACTCGGTCCAGGTAAGACCATTTCGGCATGCCCTCAAAAACAAACCCTACAGACTAATGTGGTTTTGTGAGAATACAAAACCATAATCCCTCTTAATTTGCGATTAGTTTTAAAAAGTAATGAAATTCTAACTGCATTTCTTTTTCCCTGAAGAGCTTCATACCAATGCTGTCTGCAAAACCCCTCTTTTAATAAGATGTTTGTAGTCCTGTTGTGTTTGGTGTGTATGGGCCGATGGAAATTTGAGCAGAAGCTCTATTGCTTGTTCACTACAGAGTACCACCTCTTCATTACGGTGCCATCTCTCTGATCTTCTCCACTGAAGCAGCATCCTCTCCAAGCCTGACTGACAATAATTGGACAGAGGCTGAAGATGGGGTGCTGTTTGAGTGGCTGGAAGGAAGTCAAGAAATACACACAGCATTCATGCACACATGCACAAACCCGCACAGTAATCACACAGCAATCACGTGCTCAGCTGCGAGCATGAGAACATCTGTGAACGCAGCACGTACGGGACGCTCCCGGCTGAAGGTTGAGGGATCCGTCGCTGCTTGTTTGAAGAGCCATGCTGAGAGTGCTGACACACCGATCATGATAAGAGAGTTTCTCTGCTTTCTTTCCCTCTCATTAGATGGCTATTCGACGATTGACCAGCGAGACAAAGACTCCAAGTACAAAAGCAGCGACGGCTCGTCGGATCTGCAGGAGCGGGAGCCGTTAAAGGTCAGAGCAGAAGTGTCAGAAGTCAGACATGTTTCTACATCTGTTTAATCTGAGAAGGCACTCTGTGTGACAGTGCTGTCTGTGGTAGTGTGGTAATAACGTCTCTGTCTCATTCGTTGCTTCGGGCACCAACACTGCAATTTTCCATAGGAAAGAGAAATTATATATTAACAGTGATTTTGTGTTGGAGGCATGGTGCAGCAGTTAACTAGACAGCATCATAGCATATGGTCTGAGGGAAAATAAGCAATTTGGTTCACCAAAACAAGCCAAAATGGTTTTCATACAATGGAACTGTGCTACAAAGGAACTATTTCTCCTCCTGTAAAACCGCAGCTGCACGTATTTATAAGTGACCTAATGAAAAAACAAGCCCTTATATAAAGTCACTTATAATAAGTGGGCATGACAACGCTGATTTTAAGGCATCGTAGAAACCCCCAGTACAATTGTAGTTGCAAACAACATGCAGAAATATACATTTTAAAAAAATCGACATAAAGGCTGGTAAATCAGTTTTCATCATTAAAAATCCGTTTTTCAATCATGCAAATTAATGAGATTTTACTCAATAGACCCTGAAAGCTGAATTTAAATTAATATTCTAAAAGTGAGCATAGACACACCCCCATAAAATTTCTGCCTGCTGTTTGTAACGACACCATCGCACTGAACAGCAGGCAGAAATTGTATGCAAAATACCAGCATATACTTTTTTATACAGAACTGAAGTGTCAGAACTGAATGTTTAAATCAATTTTTTTTTTACACGCTGGGGTACAAAAGTCTGAGACCACATTGATATCCTGAGATTCAATATCTAATTTAAGCTTGTGAAATGAAAAATTGTAAACATATTTGTTAACATTTGAAACACTATATTTTGAGCTAGGCCACTAATTAAATAAGTAAATTTGTGACATTGATCATGTGACTCTTTGGTCAGATGTTGGTCAGGCACACATTTTCAAATCATAACAGAGAACAGGATCATCCGGTTTGACAAACTTGAATCACACTGTCCACATCTGTATATTTGAGATGTTAAACTTGACTTCCCCTCATACAGTCTGCTGTTAGCCCCATTTCGTGCTTAAACAGATCATTCAACTTCAGCTTTGTGATATTAAAATTATTAATGTAGAGATGATGAAGAAACTGTCTGGTGCTGCTATTTCCCCCTCTGACTGGCATCTGTAGGAGAGGTTGACTTGCATATCAAGTGCCTCTGCAACAGTAGATTGAGTTCTCTTACTCCCTCTTCACTTATATGGAGTCATCTCTTATTATGAGTGTTATCACAGCCCGGCGTGAGAGTGGTTTGCTTTACTGTGTGTCTGCGTTTGAAAGAGGCCACACTGTGCTCATAGATGACACACTGCATTATTGACGACTACATTTCTGCACCATCTGTAGTCTGTCTCAGCATTGTGACTGGGCTTTGTATCTCAACAGCTGCCTGCCGTATTTCATTGTTAGGCTTTACAAACGCTTTAATAGATGTCATGACAAATTTTGATTTCTATTGCTGTGACTGTCAGAATCCTGTCAGACTGTCAGATTATTTTTCATTGTCAGAATATGTTATTTTCCTACTAATACAATGAAGTTGCTCCCTCTAGTGGTCCTTGTTTGCACAACATGCTTTTGATACATAAATATCACGTCGACCAAATTTGTATTGTTTTCGGAATGGTTCTTTGTTCTGTTCTGCATGCTTTCTCTTAAATTACCTTTCTCTTCTATAATTTCGAACTGTTTATTTTCCCCTTGAGCTTCTCTGTTGCGAGGACTAACTCTGCCTTTCTCTGTGTGTTTAAAATGTTGGTTTTGCTGATTTGAACCCTTCTCCCACTGCTGCAGAATGACACAAATAGGAAACACTATATCAGGAGCAACAGGCCGACTGTCAGTCTGGTGGATGCTTGTGATGTTAAACCTCAGCCTGTTGACTCCTGGGTCTAAATGCATGCTTGGTAGGTCTTATGTGTTTGATTTGGATGTTTTTTTATTAGTAGATTTGTTCTCGCTCGTTCTGTTTATGAAATAACAACCACCCTATGTTATCATTTGCTCTGTCTAACCCAGAGAAGTGCATTGGCTGACAAGTGCATGCTCAGATATTAAAAATATATATATATTTTCTCTGTGACACTACCAGTTCATGAGGAGTGTGATTCAGAATAGAGAAAATAGGACCTTTTTTTTGAGAAGTGGAGCATGAAAAAGTGTCTATTGCATGTACACTACCGTTTAAAGTTTTGGGTCATTAAGATTTAAATTTTTTATCAAAGAAATAAAGACAGAGGAAACAAATTTCAAAGAACGGGACAAGGAACAATGTATATATACCTACATATGTACATACTCATATCGGTTCTTTTGTCTTTGGGTCATCATATTTCTCACTGATTTCGTCTTTTCTAAATCAGATAAAGATAAATTAGCACAGTAAAGATTACATTTATATGAATGCATTAGTGAGAGAGCGATTGCGTGTGGATTAATTAGACCTGGCAGCGTCTCGCTAATAATAGTGAAGCTGTGAGTTTTGTGGGTAGAAATATATGCTACAACTTTTTTAGTTTCTAAGCTATTTTATTGATAATTCACAGAACAGTGTTGAGCAAGCATACATGCACACATACACATAGACACAATTGTCAACAGGTGCAACATATATTACATTCATTAGTATTTAGGTAAAAGGTAATATTGTAAAATATTAAAATATTATATTTTAAAATGTAATTTATTACTAATTGATAAAGCTGAATTTTCAGCATCATTATTCCAGTCTTCAGTGTCACATGATCCTTCAGAAATCATTTTAATATGATGATTTACTGCTCAAGAAACATTTATTATTATTATCAGTGTTATAAACAGTTGTGCTTCTTAATATTTTTGTGGAAACAGTGATGCATTTTTTCAGGATTATTTGATAGAAACTTCAAAAGAACAGTATATCTTTGAAATCGAAATATTTTGTAACATTACTTTAACTTTACTGTTACTTTTGATTAATTTAATGCATCCTTGCTAAATAAGTGTTAGTTTTTTTACTGACCCTAAACTTTTAATTCGTAGCGTATTTAAGTAGTTTCCTGTGGAAAGTGGACTTCATTGACCAAAATACACTGTCATACATGTTCTTGTGGGCAGTGCTGCCTTCTCTGGGCTAGCATCACCATCGTCTGTTTATTTTCACTCTCATGCTTGGCAAACATCTACTCATCATTCACGCATTCTTAATCCCATACTATCTGTCTAGCAGAAAACCATTATCAGTTCAATCCTGGCCTTTGAAACATGTAGAATTCAATCATGTCTAGAGGATCTTATCAGTTTGTCATTCATGTAAAAAAATGTGATTAAAGACAAAGTTTTGTTTTAACATAATATCATATTTGCTAAGTTATGTAGAGAAAACATTTCCTTAGTTTCAACAAATCATCCATCATTCAATCAACACACTTCCATTTTGCAAACATTATCATATGCATGTCTAACGTAATCAGGAATTAGTTTTGTGACTATAATAGAAATATCTCTCAATAGAACACATATTTTCATTTAGTCTGATGATGTCATCTGATATCTGTGGCTGTCCTGCCCTCTCCGCTGCAGGCTTAGCTCGCGACAGCGCTCCATGTTACCACACAAGGATTTCACGAGTCACCACTGCCATTAACTGCAGAGCTCACCCTGATGTGGACTCATCTGAAGACTTTTGCCTAAAAGAGCGAGAGATACAAACTTTCATTCAACAGCCAGTATTTTCAGATTTCTCAACAAGTGAAAAGGAAAAAAAAAACTGTTTAAAAAACAAAACAAAAAACACTTCTCATATGTACATTCCCACTGGACGTAGTGTACCCAGAACTGAGGATTTGCTGGAATGATGGATGGATTGAGTGTACAGGAAGTGCTGTCATGGACGTGGACGTGCATTGGAAAGAATTTGATTGAGTGCAGAGGAAATAAGAAGAGAAACAATTTTTATGTCAAAACAAAAAAATACAATTTGCCTATATTATTTTTGTTGTACGTTTCTGCCTGATTACTGTTTGTTTTGTGGATTTGTTTTCCCCATGCAGAAGTGCAGTGAATTGTGACTTTTTTTTCTTCTTTTTTTTTTTGTAGAGTTTTAATGAACGTTTGGGTTATCTAAAATAGTTGAGGACACTTGTGAAGGAGGAAAAGGAAAGTTTGTTCTTTTTGTTGTTGTTGTCCATTACAGCGGTGTGGGGACACATACAATGTCGGGGGGGGGGGGGGGGGGGGTCTATATTGAAATGCACGCTTTGCGATTTCTGTGTGCTGGCTTCATAAAGCAACTTTAAAGACATATTATCACTGTGTTTGTTTCTTTCCACTGAGAACACTGACATCTGCTCATAGTGAAGCTGAAGGGAGGAGAGCTGCTGCGCTTTCAGTGCTGATCCTGTATTCCCCTTGACATGTCCAGCTGCAGAGGCATGCTGGGTAACTCTGGCACTTAACAGCTTTTGCTTTGGTTTATTTAATAAGGGGTAATGATGGGGAAAAATATATTTGTTAATATGTAGATTGTGTTACGAGGGACAGTAGGGGGATTCAGTTGCTCCTCTTGTCATCAAAGTAGATTTTAAAAACATTTTATATTTTGATGTTTTATAAATGTATATTAGGTTGCAAAGATAAAAAAGAGGGGGGTGGGATCACAATGTTCTTTATAACATTGATAGATGTGAATCCATAACAGTTTGTTCAGAGCACATTCAGTATTCCGTACATAAAGCATGGCCATGTTTGTATAAAAATTCATAATAATGTAATAAAGAGATCATTGCTTTTAGATAAATGTTTATCAAAGGCTGTATTCTCATTCTCATTGTCTATTTATATTTTATATTTTTTACATCTTGCTTTGTTAAATGGAAGCATTTATTTTCAGTGTTCTTTTTTTTTTTCAATTGGAAAACATGTTCAAAATGTCTGTTCAAAACGATCTGATTGGTTGACAGAATTTAAGCGTTCATCAGGAAAGACAAGGAATATTACAGAAGAGGAATCAGGCATAGACACTACCTTTCATTTCAGCTGTTATGCAAGCCAAAATACTTTAACATAAATCTCTTGAGTATAACAAACAAGCATGACAACGTTTTAATGTTGTTTTCATTCATTTAGTTTAATTTATTTGTAAATTGGATAATACAATCTGGACACTCGGATGAGAAAAAAGCAAATGCTGTAAATGTTCCACCTGTCAATTTAAAGAAATCCTGTATTATACATATACTTTTACACATAAACACCTAAAAAAGGGACAAACACTGACATACTTAGTAGTATTACAAATTTTGTTTTTATTCCATGCTGTTTCCATGTAATGTGAGGCAAGCAACATGCGTCTGCTTTATCGTCTGATTTCTGTCATGTGACTCTATATAACTCTCTATAGCAAGGATTTTTTCATAGACTTCTAATAACAAAATAACTGTGTAATAATTTTCACTTTTGAAGATGAAATGTTGTGTACATTCACATCGAGATCTTTAGCCTTGTGTAGGTTCATTATTAATATTTGACTGTCTGTTCCTGACTGCCTTTTTGCAGAATACAACCAAAGGATTTTGGTACAATGTAGTACAAGAGGTTCCCGGAGTGTGAATTTGCATCAGATTGTATATTTCTAGAACAACGGATGTTGAAATGGATTTAAATAGAAACTATTGTAGATATCATTAATTCAGAGCATCAAAATTCAGTATGTGTACAACTTGGTAGCAAATGTGTTTGTAACTATCATGTGCCTTAACCTTTTTCCATGTTAGATGAAAAAGATAAGTGTGTTTTATATGTTTTATTGGTCCCTGACTGCTCTTTCTCTATCTCTTTCTATCTCCGTCTCTCTCTTACACACACACACACACACACACACACACACACACACACACACACACACACACACACACACACCTCCTCTCTCTGGCTCCTCCCACTTTCACTCACTCTGTGTTCTCAATGTAGTCTAGACTGGTGGTGGGTTTTGCCTTGTATGACATTGTATTATAAACTTTTAAAAGATAGAGACATAAAAGGGTTTGATTATATAGTTGTTAATGCTTTCCTAGCACTCAAGAACAATGCCACAGTAACCGAATGTATTGTTAATTTTACTAATACCCAGAAGAGAGAATTGCTCTTGTTAAAGAAAAATCCAGGTTTGTAGAGTATCATTTTGGTGTGTTTTCAATAAATCATGCCTGAAAAGAGTGCATTCTGTCTGCTTTTGTTTCTTTTCCTCCTCATTTAAAGGGATATTTTGTTGCACAAAATACCTGTTTTTCTGTTTTGGACATTGGCGTTCAGTGTATGGATAAAAACAGTTGTTTGAAAATGTTCTTTCATATTCCACAGAAGAAAGTAAGTCAAACAGATCTGGATAGCATAGTATTGGTGTGCTATCCTTTTAATACACAAAGAACTTTCAGCTTTCATTTCAGGCGAATTATGTATTTACTACAAATAACGTCAAACGATTTTTCATCAGAATACAGTTTTTGTTTCAGTGCACTAGGAATCTGCTGGGAGTGGTAGTTCAGAACTCGCTCATTTTTGTACATGATTTAAAGGTTCATGCTCCCTTCGCACACCCTCTGACAGTGCAAATATTCATTTCAAAGTCAAATGTTTCATTTGGCAAAAAACAGTTAAATATTTCTCCCTCTCTCAAGAAGTTCAGCGTGCATTAAATCACATCATCCAGTGTGTGTGCGGCTCCTGCGATGGCCTGTGTGACGATGGATAAGTGTTTATGAGCCTGATCCCAGTCTTCCTTCAGGTCAGTGCTCTCAGCCTTCTCTACTGCATCTGCCAGGCCAGGGAAGGTGGGCACACTCGATGACCTCGACGCCCATATAACGTGCCTGTGTGATGCCAGAGAGCGTTAGAAGTGATTGCGAACAGGTGTGACATCAGCATGAACAAATGAAGGATGGTCAGTGGAATGCTAATTATTATTCATAAGGGACTGGGTCATTAGTAGCAGATTGTTTTAATAATGCTGCTTCATACCTGAAACCATATTGTTCTGGGAACGCTAACGGGTCAAGGAAAGCCCTGTCCAGCAGCATGAGCTGGTCATTAATTCTGCGAGCCTTCAGAGGCCTGTTGTGAAGACAGAAGTAATATTTATGCTGTTGTGTACCCTTGACACCAGAGCAGGTGATTTTTCTTTTCTTTTCATCATTTTAACCCTTTGAAGCCTACTGAATTGTATTTGATATGCAAATGTATAAGGTTTCTAAATTATCAACATGAACAAAAGATTTCTGAAAAACCTGTTGTATAGAATCTATTACATGCCTTCTATAGTCTGGTTGATAGATTATATTTTATTAGCAAGAAAAAATCCTTTTTAATATAATTTTAAAAACGTCCCCCTTCAGGTTGTGGTACACATGTCTTTTTGCTGCGAAATCTTTGCAGATTTTTATAAAGTTAACGTTGTAAATATTACTAATGTTATTAGTAATATTTCAAGATGAACACTATAGTGGACTGAAGCAACTTAGGTATACTTGTTTATTGGCACAGGCATTTTTTGTTTTAGGAAAATCATGTTGAAAATATGAGTATGAGATTCATCAGGATTTTAAGGAACGTTAATTTCTGCATCTCTGAATCATCATTCTGTTGCATTGGATTATATGTTTAATATAAAAAAACTACAGAGCTTTGATCATAAAATTAAGCATTAAAAATATCATCTTACTAAGACACATTACTGTGATATATAGAGATGTTTACAGTGTATAGTCTACTTTTGCTCAGTTTGGGCCTGTTTTTTCCCCAAGTAGAGCTCCATATTCTCCTCCTATATGAGCCATAAAAACCTGATTCATAAAATGTTATACTCAACATAGAACACATATGCAAACTTGTTGTATACATAAATTTTGCCTAAAGGTACAATAAACGGTTCCATATTAACTATCATTTCCTATGTCATGCTTTACAGGGTTAACTTACGTTTCTTTTGCGAGATCTGAATCCCTGATCAAACGATCCAGTTTGGTGGCTGTCTCTCGGAATAATTGCACAGCTTTCTTCAAGGATTCTGGGATGGGATAAAAGTGCTCATTGCCACTTTGACACTTACATAACTTCCATCGCTCTCACCTTGTATTAACTTTTAGGTTAACAAAATTCAGTTACGATTAGGAAAAAGGAAGCATTTCCCTCATCCAAAGCAGTTTGAATCTTGTTAGCTCACCCATTGAGATTCCTTTAGCCGCAAGTTTTTCCTCAAAGGCTGTGACCGCCTGACTGAAGTACAGCTCTAGACTTTCTGCATAATCACTGCAGTTAAAAGGCAACAGAAGACTGTCAGCCAATCGCACCAGCACATTCCCTGCTGTCCTGGCTACTGCCTGGTGACTTGTGAAACCTGCATAAGGGAAAGCCATTTGAACTTAAAATAGAACAGACGAGGACATGCCGATAAATATGTTTTAGTATTAAAAGAGGGTTCATAGTAATTAGTAAATATATATATATATATCGTCTCGTTTGAGAGCCTTAGTATTCATTTCACCTGGATCAATGTACGTAGATGCATAGTCAAAGGTGTCATAGGCCGTGTGGTAGGCTGGGTAGATGCGCGCTCTTGTTTTACTCTGCAAAGTGATCAAGAATGTGTTGTTGTTATTACTCAACTTTTTTTAATGCTAAGTGGTTGATTGCCTTAGCGCTGACCACTTACCCGGTCATAATAATAGGAAACGTCCATAGAAGTTACTCCAAGGTAGTGCATAAAAGCAGCGTAATCACTTCCTGCTCCTGTCAAGAAGCCCACACTGCAAATACAATTGACAATATTGAAAATTATTACTTTACCAGTCATGGTGCTATAATCCCCTTGTGAACCATGAAGTAGCATTGTGGAATAATAAGAGCATACTTTGGAATAACCCCATAATTTGGACTGGTTCTGTTGAAATATTTTATCCAGTTCTCATAGACTGATGTGGTTGTTCCAGGTGCATTAACCTGAAAGCACATGACTCATAAAAATCTTATGAAAGGCATGAAAGTCACTCTTTAGGGAAGGGACTAGATACAAGGCTTGTTCCTCACCTGTTTGGAGGCTGTAAAAAGCACACTCTGTGCTGCTGGAGAAGCAGAAGCTCTGAGGGTGGCATTAGCTATGGTGGACATCAAGCATTTCAGCCAGTGGAACACGGGATGAAATTAATATTGAAAGAGGAAAAACATAAACTCGTACCAAACACTGAGATGTCCACGTTGATGTACGCCACAGTACGTTCACTCAGCTTACTGAAGTACTCCTGAGGATGGATAATGCTTTCAACACCAAAACGGTCAAATCTTTTATGCTCTCCTTCCAATTTTTAGTAATGCTACTAATGTCTTTATTAACAAACCTCTGTGTATTCTGCAGATCCAATAAGACCAAATTCTTCAGCTCCCCAACTGCCAAAGATTATTGACCGCCGAGGTCGCCATCTCCCTTTCGGGTATAGGGAATTACTGTTTGATTTTCTTTACTTTTAACTAACACTAGAATTTGATCATACTATATGCTCTATATGTTATATTTTTCCTCTGTATTGCAATGTACTGCTGCTTTCATTATACCAAGACCACCTTGTCTCATAGCAAAGTACTTCATTTGGGTCACTACAACCAGCTCTAGCAACATTTGATGTCAAATTCAGTTGTTGTCTAGATATCATTAAGCCTCACCTTCCTTCACCATCTTCCCCAGGACTCTGGTGATCTCTAGCATCACTGCTGTGCCACTGCTGGGGTCGATGGCTCCGTGCACCCAGCTGTCCCTGTGGTTCCCATAGATCACATACCTGTCTGAACAACACGCATTCAAAAATACAGTTTGCAAATGCAATTTATTCCTGTGATGGCAAAGCTGAATTTTCAGCATCATTACTCCAGTCTTCACTGTGTCAAGAAAGATTTCAGACATTTTAAGTGTTCGTCCAAATAATTTCTGGGGACTGTGTATATTAGAACAACAGGTATTTTGTGCTTTTTAACACTATGACAAATATAACTTACCCGGTTCCACACTGCCTCTGATTATTCCCATGACATTCGCTGAATATTCCAGCCTCTCTGTGTTATAAATGTCCATGTGTACATTGCTGACAGACAAAACAAAACATTATTTTCATTCTATCCTTCCTTCCACTTGTTCAAGCATTGGAAGATACTGTATATATTGGACACAAATATGCGGCATTTACCTGTTGTTTAAGAGAGACGTGGGTTTGAACCCTGGCCCACCAAGTTTGTATGTGCATTTAAGTGAGCCTTGCCATTCAATAGGGGCATCGTCCCCATCAAGCTCACTGTCACAGATAATTCAGTCAGAATTAGAAGGAAACTTTCTAAAAAGTGAGTAACTAAAGAAATAAAAAGTATATTTAAACAGTTACGCTGGCTTACCAGATTAAGCTTTCAGCATCCTCAAACCCTATTGGCTGTGCTGGAATTGGTGGAATACCTGTTATGTCTTCTTTTGGTCTTCTGTATGTATCATCTACAAATGAAATCATTGGCATATGTTGTTGTTTATGTATCATACGTAATACGTGTACTGTTTTCATGTAAAAAAATCACCGGTTACCTTTTGCAGCTAGGTAAGGTGTTAACAAGTCTCCAAAGTCAATGTTGTATGAGCCTCGCTCGACGCCAGAGGGTGGCATATACCAGGAGTGAGGATAAGTTTCACTTTCCGACACCAGGCCATCATTAATGTCATATGGCTCAGTATAGACCAGCACCCCAACAATGCCGAACTTGGCTGCATTTATAGCCTGTTATATTCATATCGCCGGAGAGTAAACATGTTGTATGCATTCAAGGTGATGAAACTACTAACAGTCTTCTTAACTGATACCTAATACTGCATTTTCCTTTTCTAATGTTTTTGAGAGATTTAACTAGTGTTTTCTCACTTTTTTCGATCTCCCTTCTCCTCCGTATCTGGTGATGGCGATGGTTCCCCTCAGATCCAGTGTTCTGTTTAACAGCTCGAAGTCACTCATTTTACCTTGGTTTGCATAGACAAGTTTTCCCTGCATATAAAAGACAGATGAGTCAATATATTGGACCACATCATAATTTGATTCAGACATAAGTTTCACCTCCATAATATCTACAATTACACAATCATATAAGCTTTTGATAAAGTTAGTGATAGCAAGATATGCTTATAATAAACTCTTGTTTAAATAGTCAATATAGTGGAACAGTGAAAGAAAAAAACAAATAGCTATCAGTATAGATGACTTTACCACGTGACATGTACTGTGCGATAGCACCAAAGGTCATTACGGTTTTGTTTCTAAAACAATCAAGTGCAATAAAGACAATCATTGTCTTCTCTTGCTCAGATATGTCTTGAGTTATGGCTGTGTCATTGTCATAAGATAATTGGCTTTATTTCATGATAACAGGCTTGTTCGACTTGAACCGGCGCTGCATAGACCGATCGGTGAATGACATCAAAGTACCGCGAGAGCGATTAGAGAGCAGACGGCTCTGTATGCTTTTCAATCGCTCTCGCGGTACTTTGATGTCATAAACTGATCAGTCTGTGCAGCGCCGGTTCAAGTCGAATATGCCTAACATCTCCATCAGAGGAGGCGTTTTTAAAAAACAAAACAAAATGGAAAAACTGATCAGAGACAAGGAAAAGTAATTATTAATTGAAAATAAAAAAGTAATATAATTATAAATGTACACTGCCTTTCAAAATTGTGGTGTCTGCAAGATTTGTAATGTTTTTGAAAGATCTCTTTTTCTTACCAAGGCTGCATTTATTTGATAAAAAAAAAAAATATATATATATATATATTGTGAAATATTATAACAGTTTAAAATGTAATATATTTTCAAATGTAATTTATTCCTGTGATGCCTTGAACACTCTTAAAAATAAAGGTTCTCTATGGGCATCAAAAGGTTCTTTATAATGGAAAAATGTTTAAAGAAAAAATGGTTCCTCTATTACTCCAATCTTCAGTGTCACATGATCCTTCAGAAATCATTCTAATATGCTGATTTGCTGCTCAACAAGCAGTTCTTATTATTATCCATGTTGAAACTCTTTAATTGTTTTGTAAAAACCGTAACAAAGTTTTTCTTTCAATAGAGAGATCAAAAGAACAGCATTTATTTGACGTTATAGATGTCTTTACTGCCACTTGTGATCAATTCCATGTGTCCTTGCTAAACAAAAGTATTAATTTCTTTCAAAAAAAGATCTTACTGACCCTAAACTTTTGAACCGTAGTGTATTCTAATCAACTGGATGGATAATGTCAGTGAACTACATATTTATTTAAAGAATAATATGTAAGCGTTCATGAACTGTGAAGTATATTAAGGTGTTGAAGGCTGCACACCTTGACATTTCCTGCAGGCGAATATGCTGCGAACGGCTGGACCACCTCTGGGTCGTCCTGTTCTGGTGAGTATGCTTTCTCTCTCTCTCTTGCCGTAAACAGGACTGTGTTTTCTGGAGCAACTGTAAAACAGAGTTTGTTCTTAAGTTTCCTATACATCGTTTAAAATTTTCACTCATTGTGTTGAAGGCAAATCAGAAAAATGTCTCAAACTAAGGTGTTCTGAGATGAATTCAGAACTAAAAAGTGTTATGCTTTGAATAGATATTCTATGCTGTCTTACCAACAGAGACTTTGTTGGGGTTTGTTTTGTCAGGGAATGACAGATACACCTTGTAGTCCTCTCTCCATGCATTGTCCAAGCCTGATTTGGGGTCCTTCCATCTCTTCAGCATAAACTCTACGGTTGCTTCATCCCCAGGGGTGGTGGCCATGTGGGGAACCTTAGTCAGCTCCCTTTGGAAAAACAACACAAAAGTAAATTCTTAAATCAGCTGAAACAAATAACTCCATACAGATTGATGTTCTATATAAAGCTGGCCGTTTAATCGTTTTAGAATCTCATACTTGTGTGCTTCAGAATAAATGCTTCACCTGAGGTTTTCTTTAATTTCATTGGTGTCCAGTTCTGCAAGGAATTTCTCAATGATACTTTCATCCACATCACGAGATGCATCCCGGACCCACTCTGGCACCGAACTGCCCTTGTCAATGGCGAAGTGTCCCAGCAGAATCCCTATAGTAAAAACCACTGCTCCTGCAAGGAGACCCAACAGCACCTCCTTAAGCATAATGTCTGTATGTCAGAGCCCTAAATGCACCTTCTGAATGGTCAACCAGCTCTATCCTCCTCTAATAAAGCCTGTGACGAGAGTGGTGAGATAGTGGGTGTGAAATAACTGTCAAGATCATATGGATGAAATTGTTTTGTCCTTCTAACTGCCATTCCAAAGTGCCTGTTTCTGATAAGAGGGATTTAACTGAACCATAAAGTTTACTCATTAATGTTTTTTTTTTGTTTTTTTTTTTTTTTGTGAAATGTCATGTTGGACTTTATCTCCTGGCACAACTGTAAAAACTATGTTTTAGTCATACATCTATGAATGCACACTGAGATTATAAGCATTGACAGTCACTTTATGACCACCACCACCACAAAAAAAAAAATTCCACCATTGCTAAAACAAATGTAAAAACTAAGAACTTTGTGTGCTTGGTCTCATTCTGCTGTTTTTATTGTTTACAACTACAACAATGTGTCCTAAAAGGGTTACATTAAGACAGAATAACAATACATACATGATTTTTTTTTTTATCTAATACTTTGGTTTGTTTGTTTCAAAATCTGAGTATTTATCATCATCTGTTGGTTCAGTTCCACAGAGGATCTGGCAACATGCGGCCGCATGGTTACCACTTTGTATGCAACTAAGTTAGGCTAACGTTTTTTTGTTGTTGTTGTTTTGTGTGTGTGTGTGTGTGTGTGTGTGTGTTACCTTAATTTGACCTCTTTAATCCTACTGTTACTCAGTTAGTGCAGCGCCTTTATTTAAAATAAAAACTGCTTCCCATGATGCAAATTTTGAAGAATTGTATTTTCACTTTCACATTCATTGATTCGATGTGCTCAGCTAAACCATAGCTGGATTCTTTTTTAACAGATCGAGGATTTTACCTGAAAAGCGTAGTTCGTAATCGTAAGTATTCTGTGATATAAAGATATACTTGAACTTTATATCTCTTGCACGCGACAATACCGTGCTTATGTTATGACGTTGGGTTTATGTGTGTGGCACGCGCAATGCCGTTTCAGTTTACACAAGGTGTTGTGCAAATTAAGCCCATCACCGAATGCAGAATATCATTACATTTACAACTAATTTAAAAAAAGATGATATCCCACACCAACTGCTAAATGACTGCATACGCCGTGTTCTTTTAAGTCGGATCTTTTCAGTAAATCGGTTGAATTCCCAGCAAGCAATAGCCGACCCGTCATTTCACCGTCTAGGTTAACTATAACGTTAGACCCTAGTTTGGCTATGAGTAACCCACTTCTAACCAAAATAACCTTGAATTTGGTTACATATCGTTTTTGCCAAAATAACTTGTGAGATGTTTGATATTCCATCTTGTAAGCAAAGTAAACAGTGATTACAAGGTGTTTGGTTTAATTTCTTCACTCATTTCATTTCTTTGTTATCTAATTGATAGTCATATTAAATTTTCACTGACAGCCCAAATTTTGCCTTGTTTTAGCCTAGACGTCTGGGCTGTGTTTGGACGGCTGTTCGACGTCTTTTCAACGCAAAATTGGTTGCTGGGTTGGTTCAAAAAAGCGAGAACCTTTCGGACACGCGCGAATTTGAAAAACGGTGAGCTGATTTTACTGGAAATATTTACAGCTTGACTGCAGGACATGAATATTTTAAACCCGGAAGACGAAATACATATGAAACAGTTGATCTTAATAGTAGGCTACAAATAATATTTTTTTATAAATTATTTTATGAGCATAATCTGCAACTAACAGAAGTAGAACATGTGAATTTACAGTAAACACCCTTATTAAGCACCGAGTAAAATAACCTAAGTTTTAGATCATTTTAAACAGGAAACAGAACTCAGTCTTTTTGTTGAGCTCATTAGTTTGTTTTGTATGATCATTGTCTTTATAATACATTTTTACCTTTAACTTTTACAGAACTTCCAAGTAGTACTAGACATGAGTCGCTTTGCTCTGCTTGTGAATCTCATAGCCCTACCCATCATTCACCTTTGGGCTGCAGTCACTCAAGAGCCAACTATATTCCCCACATCAAGCAATGGAGAACCATTCCCATGGAACAACATGAGACTTCCAGACACAGTATCTCCCCTTCATTACCATCTCCTTATCCACCCCAACCTCACAAGTTTAGACTTCACTGGATTGGTACAGATCCAAATTGATGTAAATCAAGACACCAAGTCTATAATACTGCACAGCAAGGATCTTCATATCTTCAATGCAAGGTTGCTAAGTTCAGATATGAGTCGGCAACAGCCCTTAAAGGTGCTAGAGTACCCATACTTCCAGCAGATTGCACTTATATCTGATAATGCACTGCTGAAGAGAGGCCATGTATATTCAATTGAACTGGAGTTTGCTGCTAACCTTTCTGAGAGCTTTCATGGATTTTACAAAAGCACATACCACACCATCAAGGGAGAAGTCAGGTGAGAAAATGTACCACCCCCTCGGCCTTATTTATTTATTTTTAATAATAATAATCTGTTATTGTGTCATTCACATTCTCAGGGTTGTGGCTTCCACACAGTTCGAGCCGACTAGTGCCCGAGCAGCCTTTCCCTGTTTTGATGAACCTGCCTTCAAAGCAAACTTTACTGTGCGGATTCGCAGAGAAGCAAAGCATATTGCCCTCTCAAACATGCCTAAGGTGCTGTAATGTCTATAGAACGTCTGTTGATCAATCCTTCTATATTCCGTCTATAAAGCTTGAATAAATCATACTGTGACATGAATTATTAATCTGCCAGGGGAAGACTCTGATTCTTCTGTTAAGCATACTCTTCTTTCTTTTTTTTTTCTTTACTCCAGCTGAGAACATTAGAGCTGCCAGGCGGCCTGTTTGAGGACCAGTTTGATGTGAGTGTAAAGATGAGCACATACCTGGTGGCCTTCATTGTCTCCGACTTTCTCTCTATCAGCAAGACCAGCCAGCATGGAGTCCAGGTTAGAAGATAATCCGCCTCAGATCATTATGACCACTGAGTTAATGGCAAAGCCCTGATGTACTGTAAGATCCCACCTCCATCATTTATCACTTTTTGCAATCCTGCTAATAGCATCTATTTGATGTGAATACAGATTTCGGTGTATGCTGTGCCAGAGAAGATCGGCCAGGCAGAGTTTGCTCTGGATGCTGCAGTGACGCTGCTTGACTTCTATGATGACTACTTTGACATTCCTTACCCTCTCCCCAAACAGGGTTAGCTCCACATTCTTGTCTACTGCTTAACATGCAAATTACAGATTTCTAGTTTCAGCATTTAGTTTATATAATCTACTCCGTAGATCTTGCTGCTATCCCAGACTTCCAGTCTGGAGCGATGGAGAATTGGGGTCTGACCACCTATCGGGAATCAGGCCTTCTTTTCGACCCCCACAAGTCTTCTGCTTCTGACAAACTGGGCATCACAATGATTATCGCTCACGAACTGGCCCATCAGGTGGACTTATGACATTAATGAACTGTTTTGTGTGTGTGTGATGGGGGTATTAAGGCCTGTTCACACCAAGAACGATAACTATAATGATAACTATATTTGCATTCACACCAGCGGATGATATCGTTCTATTTATTCTAAGCACGTGGTTCAGATTTACCGTCTGGCCCTTTAAATGCTCGAGCTCTTAAAGCAGGATAGATTTTGATTGGCTGACAATGTTTTTATTGTTTATCAGCTGGGGAAAAAAATAGCTCTGAAAGTGATTCCAATGATAGCGTTTCTCGATGCTGTTATCGTTATAGTTGTGGTGTGGACTCTGCTATTCTTTTAAATTCAAAACGATTTTTACAACTATATCTTTATCTTTATAGTTCTCACTCTTGGTGTGAACGGGCCTTTATAGTAATGATTCTAGTAAGTGACCTGTTGTTGTGGTTAATCAGTGAATGGCTCATTCTGTGTCTGTTCTTGTCAGTGGTTTGGTAACCTGGTGACCATGCAGTGGTGGAATGATCTGTGGTTGAACGAAGGATTTGCCAAGTTCATGGAGTTTGTGTCTGTTAACATCACCAATCCTGAACTGCAAGTAGTACGTTTTTGTAAAATTAATGGCGCCCTTGCCGAAGGTCTGTTATCTTTTTCATTTGAGCTCTTGGCTTTTTATTTCCATAATGACCATTTTAAAAGCACTCAGCAAGAGTTGAATGAAGATTTGTGCTCAAATGAACCCCAATCATGTTTGTGCAACAGGAGGATTATTTCCTGGGGAAGTGTTTTGAGGCTATGGAGGTAGACTCCTTAAGCTCCTCTCACCCTGTGTCCACGCCGGTGGAGAACCCTGCTCAGATACAGGAAATGTTTGATGATGTTTCCTATGACAAGGTGCATTATAAAAGCAGTGAAAACTTTTTTTCTTTCTTGTTTTTCAACTTTTTAAAAGCATGTTACGGTTGTGAATGTCATTTCAGGGGGCTTGTATTCTGAACATGCTGAGAGAGTTTCTGACCCCAGAGGACTTTAAACTGGGGATCGTGAGATACCTGAAACGCTACAGTTACCAGAACACAGTCAATAGTAACTTGTGGGAAAGTCTGACCAATGTGAGTAAAAGTTGCACGCGTAATGCAAATCCATACAACTCTGCAGTAAACAGTGTGAGCTAATTCATTGGATCCGCTCACATTTACTATTGTTCAGCAAATTTTCGCTTGCGAAACCCAGTCATTTCAATGAGAATACATGCAATCAGGAATTGTATATAAGGGCAAATGATTTCTCCACTGAGATTTCACATAGAGTTCAAGCACACCTTCAGAGTAGAAGATCTAAATGTCTTAGGATGTGTTGTGAGTTTTAACAGGTTTTCAATGTCTCTGTTATAGGTTTGTGACTCTGATGGTCTGGACGAGGGCAGACTGAAGGGTGAAAAGTCTTGCCGACGCTCAGTCTCACTGTCTGGAGCTTCTGTGAGTTGATTGGTCACAGCATTAATCGAAACACTTTATACACTGGTTTAACTGGGGTTGTGATGTATTTCTGTGATATTGTATCTCTTAGAAATGGCACTCTGAGGATGAGCTGGATGTTAAGGCTATGATGGAGACATGGACATTGCAGGAGGGCTTTCCACTCATTACAGTGGAGGTCAAAGGTCGCGAAGTCAGACTAAGTCAAGAGCGTTACCTCAAGAGTGACGACCCCTCAAAAACATCCAGGTTATTATCAAGTATCTACATTGTTTTTCTCTTCGCTTTTAAAGGGTTAGTTCACCCAAAAATGAAAATTAAGTCATTAATTACTCACCCCCATGCTGTACCAACCCCGTAAGACCTTCGTTCGTCTTCGGAACACAAATGAAGATATTTTTGATTAAATGTGACAGCTGGATCACTCCTCCATAGGCTCCCTAAGGGAATGAATCCTGACGGCCCAGAAAGTCAATGAAGAAAATGTTTAAATATTCCATGTCACAACAGTGGCTCAACTATAAGTTTATCAAGCGACGAGAATACTTTTTGTGCGAAAAAACAAACAAAAATAACGACTTTATTCGACTATTCCTTTTCTTCCTTGTAGGCCTGAAACGAGACTTCAAGAGATTTCCACGACGCGCACGCGCGAGAACTTAACTGAAGTAGTTGAAGGAGATCGCAATTCTTGCGCATGCGTCGTGGAAATCTCTTGAAGTCTCGTTTCAGGCCTACAAGGAAGAAAAGGAATAGTCGAATAAAGTCGTTATTTTTGTTTGTTTTTTCGCACAAAAAGTATTCTCGTCGCTTGATAAACTTATAGTTGAGCCACTGTTGTGACATGGAATATTTACACATTTTCTTCATTGACTTTCTGGGCCATCAGGATTCATTCCCTTAGGGAGCCTATGGAGGAGTGATCCAGCTGTCACATTTAATCAAATATCTTCATTTGTGTTCCGAAGACGAACGAAGGTCTTACGGGGTTGGTACAGCATGGGGGTGAGTAATTAATGACTTAATTTTCATTTTTGGGTGAACTAACCCTTTAAGTCTGTTTAACCCCTTAAACCCGAAGTGTACCGCCGGCAGTACAAAATAGGTATCATTTTAAAGCTTAGAATCTCAGCTTTTTAATACAACCTAACCACTTTGATCAACTCTTAACGAGTGCTGAGTAGTCCCTCTTAAACGGAGTGGACCGCCCATGGGGGGCACCTAGCTGCGAAAAAATTAATAATCGTATTTTTCAAAACTGCTACCTTGATCAACTCAAAAGAGGTGTCATTTGAAAGCTTAAGAGTCTGAACTTTACAATGAATGTAGCCAATTTGATTAAATCCTAATTAGTGCTGAGTTAATTGCTGATAAATAGAAAAATATGTTTTCATAATTTATGAAATACTTTTTTGTACTATGTACAAAATGTCAAATACATCATACAGCTCATTTGAAAGGTCTCAATGAGTAGAATACAACAAGCATAATTGTTTTGGCTTTCTACTAAACTTTGTCAAGTACAAAAGTACCCTCAAGACCCATATGTAAATCATATACGCAGTGCTTTAAGTGGGCCGGTACGCGCCGGTACTCAGTACCGCCACTTCCAAATATAGCTCTTGAGCGTACCGCCACCTCTCCGTGCGCCCAGAACGTGCTTTTAGCGTACCGGTACGCTCATTTGCACATCTGTTTTAATCCTTTGGCTGTGCTGCCGCTTTTCAGAGCGCCCTTCACAATGCACGCTAACTAATTCGTCCCACCGAGAGCAGAGACTACATTACCCATACACCCTTGAGTTTTACAAGTGAAAAGCGCATGCGTCGCTTTTGCCGCGGCGCTGTCAGTGTCAACAACGGTGGGTGTGTGAAACGCGCAACCATAAATGCAAATAAAATACAAATACATTGAACATTTAATATGCTCTCCTGCTTTTGTATATTTTTCAGGGGTAAAGAAATGAACCATCTTCAAGACATGTTTATGTTCTACTGTTCTATGGTTATGTTATTATGTTTTATAATTTATTTTATATACAATTTGTTAAATAAATTTCAATACCCTTTTGCACATTTTATTTATGTTCAGTAGCTCTTTCTAGCTCAAGCACATCCACAAACTAATAAAAGGATTTATTATTTTTTATAAGGTCGTCTGTTGACTGCTGTATGTAAAACCCGTATGTAAAACCCCAGAGTCAGAACCCCCCCCCCAAAAAAAAACATAACAATAGAGTACCGGCACCTCTTTTGGGCCACTTAAAGCACTGCATATACGGATGCTGAATTTATGACACATTTTCGCTCGTAACTTTATGGAACATGCTCCGATTGTGGAACATGGCACACCATTATTTACAGCAGGAGCTCACAATTAAAAAGAGCCAATATAATCAATAAAATCCATCAATCAGATCTAAAGATATTCTTCATAGAGTTCTAACACAAAAAAATCCACAGACTCACGTAGCCAAGTATATACTGATGAAGCACTCGCGTTACGTTTTCGCTTATAACTTCATGAAGCATGCACAGATCGTGGAAAATGGCACAACATTATTTACAGCACTCTCACGATTAAAAAGAGCCCAAACTCAGCAAAATTCATCTCTCAGCTCTAAAGATATTCCTCATGGACTTCTAACATATGAACCTGCACAGGTGTACAATGAAGTATATAGATGGTGCATTGATGTGACTTTTCGGCTCATAACTCCATGAAACATGCACGAATTGTTGAAAATCAACTACATTTATTTTCATAATCAAAACATCTTTATTGACAGCAGATTCTCACGATTGCAAAGAGCCCAAACACAACATAATCCATTACGCTGATCACGAGATATTCCTCACGAAGTGATGCATACTTGGCTAAAAAACATGTCTCTCATCTCTCCGGGATGCAATGTGTTTTCCAATGTTCCCGGAACTGTCCGTGCTTGATTTCAAACGTGGAATAACACAAAATATGTATCATCTTAAAGCTTAGAATCTCAGCTTTTTAATGCATCTATCCACTTTGATCAACTCATAACAAGTGCTGAGTAGTCCCTCTAAAACAGAGTGTACCGCCCGAACTTTACAATGAATGTAGCAAATTTGAAAAAAGTAGTGCCGAGTTATTTGCTTATAAACTGTTTTTTTTTTCTTTATAATCTATAAAATACTTTTTGTACTATTTACTGCAATGTGTCAAAAAAATTATACAGCTCATTAAACATTCACTGATCGTTGAAAATGGCACATCTTTTTTTACAGCATATTATTACAATTAAAATCAGCCCAAAATTAACATTATCTATTTAGTTGATCACAAGATATTCCTCATGGAGGAACAATTTTAAAAATGCCCATTAGGGGGTGTCCAGAGCTGAACAAAAAGGCTATCTTGGTTCCAAATGCTGTAACTTTTGATTACTTTATGCAATTACCATACAATTTCATCCAGATGTAGAGGGACTTTTTGTAGAGAATTTTCCTCCTACCTTATTTCCTTCCTGAGTTATTCCATGTCAAATAAGAAAGATATGCAAAATCACAAAAAAAAAAATATATATATATATATTTTGTCTTTTATCAGCAGTTTCTCAGCATAAGAATGTGTTAATGTAATTTATATTTTTTTCAAAAAAATTGAAAAGTGTTCTATCAAACGATAACAACCTTTTGACTCTCCTTGCTATAGTTTTGGAGTTATGAGTCTTTAGTTTTGTGTGTGTAACTCTAAAAATGCCCTCAGGGCTTAAGGGGTTAAACTGACAGTGATATTTTTATCATTTATTTAGGGTTTATATTTTTGAAAATGTGATCACAATTGAGATGTATTGCAAGTCAAAATAAGATGCCATTCTCTTCTGACAAGCAAGCGGTTTTCTTGCTGAAAAAACACTGGGACAGCAGTGAATGATACATCCTATCGTGAACAAGATGAATGATTATCAGTGCAGGAATCCCAAGTCACTCAGAATGTTAACTATTTTTGACACGGTTATCCACACATCATTTTTTTAAATGATATTCCCGTATGTGGGCAGAGATAAATCATTTACAAAGTGAAATCACTCACAATAACACAAATGTCTCCTTTAGGAAGGATATTCGACAACAGTATCTTACAGGAGACACTTTGGATCTGTACTAATTTGCATAGTTAAATTTTTCTCAACTGTCACTGTCACTTATGTTACCACAAATCATGAACTCTCATTGAAAATGAAAACTTCCATTTGCTTTTTCACAGGAAGTTGAATTAAGTTTGGACTCTTAATTTTCTTTTCGGATTTTTTTTTTTTGGTGTTGTTTTTTGTTTGTTTTTGATTGTAAAAAACACTTGATTGTAAGTTTGGCTTAACCTTTAGTTCCTGATCTTTTGCTGTGTACAGCTTCCTGTGGCACGTTCCATTGACTTACATTACCAGTGGCTCAACGACAGTGCACCGCTTCCTGCTTAAGACCAAAACAGGTATTTGTTGGAAAACCATTATTTGACTATATTATTAATGTTATATAATATATTGTTTCATAATAATGTAATTATATTATTTTTTGAAGTTTTTGAAATGTCTTCACGTCTCTAAACAACACAAGCACTGAAGTATATGTGCGACAGGTAAAACACTATACACTCTTAAAAATAAAGGTTCTTTATTGGCATCTATGGTTCAATGAAGAACCTCAATGTACATTCATGTAACCTTTCCTTTGCACAAAAGGTTCTTTATAGTGGAAAAAAAGTTCTTCAGATTATTAAAAAGTGTTTCACACCAAGAAAAAAAAACGGTTCTTCGCTGTAGGTACTTTGGGGAATCCAGAATGGTTCCTGAATGGGATCACTGTGAGAAAACCCTTTTGGAAGCTTTATTTGTACGAGTATAGCACTGAATTCTGACAGATTGTTGTATATGTCGTCATAGACGTGCTGTATCTGCCGGAGGAGGTGGACTGGATCAAGTTTAATGTGGACATGAGTGGATATTACATTGTGCACTATAAGGGCTCTGGCTGGGATGACCTCATCAGGCTGCTCAAACACAATCACACAGCGCTCAGCAGTAACGACCGGGCCAGCCTCATCAACAACGCCTTCCAGCTGGTCAGGTCAGTCCTCATCTATATCATATCCATATCAAGAGTCAAACAACTAAATCAAAAGTACTGTGCAATAAAAGTGTTGGCAATTTATCATGCCCTGGTTGATTTACACACCTTGTGTTTTGGACAGTGTTGGTCAGCTTCCTCTGGATAAGGCTTTAGACCTGACCCTGTATTTAAGCAAAGAAACTGAGATTATGCCAGTGACACAGGGCTTCAGTGAGCTTGTGCCTCTGTACAAACTGATGGAGAAAAGAGACATGGTGGAGGTGGAAAACCAGATGAAGGTCAGTGAGCGGTCATTTATATTTGATCTTCAGGCGTGTGGATTCATTCATTTATGAGTCAGGCTCGAAATCAGCTTCTAACCCTCAGCAATTCTGGGAATCAGTTAGAATTCATTTGACATTTCATGATTCATATAATTAAATGGATAGTTCACATTCTATCATCATTTACTCACCCTCAAGTTGTTCCTAACCTGAATGAATTTCTTTCTTCTGTTGAACACAAAGATACTATGGAAGTCAATGGGGCCCCATCAACTGTTACCAACATTCTTTAAAATATCTTCTTTTTTTGTGTGAACTATCCTTTTACCAGGATGTCATTTAGTACAATCTCAGTGCTGTCAAATCGAAAGTTTAGAGGTCGGAAAGATGTTTTAATGGTTTTGAAATAATCTGTTATGCTCACCAAATCTAAATTTATTTGATCAAAAAGACAAAGCTGAATTTTCAGCGTCTTCAGTGTAACATGATCCTCCAGAATTCATTCAGATATGCTGTTATGGTGCTGAAGAAACATTTCTTATTATGATCAACATTGAAAACAGTTGTGCTGCTTAATATTTTTGTGGAAACTGAAAGGTTCATGGAAAATCTGGAAAAATGGTGATTTCAGGCCTAAAATAGTCCTGGAAGTTCAAAAAATGTGATGGAAAATTCTGTAGTAATTTTTTTTTTTTAGTTATGCTAAGCTGTAAATGGTTAGGAATTGCTCTTTGTGAGTACCAATCCGATAGTGTGATTTTTAAAAATCCAGTAATCATGAATTACTATAATTATTTTTTTTGCCTGTTTTTTCTTTTATTGTTTTTGTTAACTCTCTATTTATAATGCTTAAGTAAAGCACTTTAAATTAGCATTGCGTATGAAATGAGTAATAAAAATGAACTCTCCATGCTGTAACAGATGTTGGTTCTCTCTCTGTGGTCCAGGGCTACATACTGCAGCTGTTCAGGAAGCTCATAGACCGGCAGTCGTGGACTGATGACGGCTCTGTGTCTCAGAGGATGATGCGGAGCTACCTCCTCCTGTTTGGCTGTGTGCGGGGTCATCCTCCCTGTGTCAGCACCGCCACACAGCTCTTCAACAAGTGGAGGGCCTCAGATGGAAACATGAGGTCAGAGGCCATATTTGTCTTTCCCCTTCTGAAACACTTTACACTCTTACCATTAAGAAGATTAAGACAACTTTGGACATTTTATTTTTTTGTCCATCCTTCCATCCCCTAGTCTTCCCAATGATGTTACTATGGCTGTGTTTTCTGTTGGCGCCCGGACTGAGGATGGCTGGGAGTTCCTGTTTGAGAAGTACAAGGAGTCCATGTACGTCTCGATCAAGAGCAGGATCAAGATGGCCCTCACGACCAGCCCTCTCGATCACAAGTTAAAATGGTAAGGCATTTATAAATACCCATCAGCTTAAGAAAATAAGTACAAATCTCTAATGTCATCTTTTTCTTTCTGTCAGGATGATGAATCAGAGTCTGATGGGAGAGGTGATGAAGACTCAGGATCTGCCATATGTTGTAACCTCAGTCAGTAAAAATCCTAAGGCCTATAAACACGCATGGGACTTTTTACAAGCTAACTGGGACTCCCTGGTTAAGAAGTGAGGCACACAATAGTGGTAAATAATCCACTATATAATAGTGGTATATAGCCCTTTCATGACTTCAAACATTTGTTTTTTAGGTTTGATCTCGGCTCACACTCCATAGCACACATGGTAGTAGGAGTGACCAACCAGTATTCCACCAGAGAAATGCTAGCTGAGGTAGGTATTACTCTTTATTGAACCCAACAAGTAATTAGGAGCTTTCATAAGTTTGTGATCAGAAAACTATTGTATGACATAGAGCGTGTTTCTCTACTCCGTCAGGTTCGTAGTTTCTTCAGTTCCTTGCGGGCTGAAACTGGAGCAGAACTGAGATGTATTCAGCAGGCCCTGGAGAACATAGAAGAGAACATTCGCTGGATGGACAAGAACCTCCCACTACTGAAGGCCTGGCTGCACAGATACTATGACCAGGACAAGAATACAGAATTGTGAAGCACTTGTACTGTAAATGTCTTAGGTGTATACTTTTTTAAATGTAAGAACTTTGGTGTGCTAAAGTGTGATATTCTGAATTTTCTGAATACAGGGCAAATATTTCTGAATAGCTGTACCATTTCTTATGAAGGTATCATTTAAGATTTTCGTCAGTCCCCAACCTGTAGTATTGAAATTAAAAGATTGGATTGGATTACCTTTGTCATATCTTTTATTTTGTCATTAATACAGTTTTGTCCTTGCAATGACCTGTTTTAATTCTTGAAAGCATAACTTTATGCTCCATTCACTTCAAATGTATATACCAGCAATCATTCATACAGTTTGCAAAAATAAGCCATGCAAGTGTGTGCTGTTTTAGTTTTTTTAAATTGCTTTGGCACAATTTTCACGTTACATTTTCAAAACCATTCGTACTAACATCACAACAGATTTAAGCATGTTTTCAATTATGTTAGCAATACACAAAATCACAAAATATTCTTTTCACAACACAAAAGAAGTGTTTCTGATCTTAATGGTTAATCAATGAATCATTTGGTACATTTGTAGAACTCTATAGATACTTTCTATGTGTGCGTGTCAGATTTGCAATTTGTGAACATAGAGCAGGATAGAGTACAAGGGAGAGGAAAGATGCATCCGAAGAGAGACAGATAGCATCAAATACAGCATTTTACGTTACAGTATGCCATGTAATACTGTAAACAGATTACCATGGTAGAGACTGTCGCATTACTGTAACTCACCCTTATAAAGGTCACCTAGTCAACAACAGGATTCCGTCATATGGCACAGTGAGAACATTTACTGTATTAGCAGCATGCTGTGTTCTAGCACAAAACCTCATGGCCGTGTCATACTTCATCACACCTTTTAACAAACGGAATAGATACTATTATACAAACATTATGTATTTATGTTATGTAAGTTAGGTCATGTAAATGTATTTTCCTGTGTTAGCCTGTGTTACTGTATTTCTTCAACGAGGATGATTTGTTGAGAAATATGTATATTGCATTGTTTCCTATTAAAATAACTGATTGTTAAAAGTACTAAATTGAAAGATCATACTGTTGTGTTTCGGTGATTAAACCAAAGGTTCTCATTACATATTAGAATAATCATGTTTTGAAACAATGGTTATGTGGACTGAAAATGTATAAACTGCAACTGTAATGAAAGCAAGGGATCAGGCTTTGAAAGAAAGACTAGCTGTGTTACAAGTGTGATCCAGTTAGAGTTTTGTACGAAGAGTTTTGAAAATGTACACCTTGTGAAAATAGTACCAAAGCTAATAAAAAAAACTGTAAATGTTTGAAAAGTTTAATTAGTTTAAACAGGTAGTCTAAACTGGTCCTGTACAGGTTTGCTCATAAATTAATGAGCACAGGCAAGTACATTAACATGGCATATAAGGTACAAAATACAGAAACAGCTGTCATGTTAAGTCTATTACAAATACAAAATAGGACACTGGAAAACAGCACAAAAATGTTTTTCTCAGTTGTTTCATTTGGTCCAGTGAGACTTTTCCCCATAGGGGGCGCCCCTACATACAGTTACAGCTTGATGCATGTAAACCGAAAACCAAAGTAACATGATGCCAAAGAACTGACGATTGTTGGCTTTCATTATCTTAACCCTCAAAACTGACAATCAGTGAGAGTCTAATTCTGTGACTGATGGCTTCCTTCATCTCTCAGTTTCTATTTGTACTTAAGTTCACAGAGATGTCTTGTAGTCAGACCGTCTTGCATCAGGACGTCCCGTCAGTCTGCATGCAGCCGGGACAGGAGTGCAGTGTGTCATGTATGAAGAGATCACACTCCACACAGAACACTTTTTTACATGCTAGACAAGTAAACAACTGCAGGGAGGAGAAAACAATCAGGCGGAATGTTATTTTGATCCCAGACTAAAATGCATGTTTAAGATGTTTTAAACTTATACTGAAATATCCTAAAATATGTCCGTGCCATTGTTCTGTCTCAAGATTCACACAAGTAATGTGTTTTTCTAAGGCACGTTTAACTGAACTAAGGCCTAATCCTGGCTTAATCTAAGACCTGTCTGTGGAACCAGGCCTTAATGTTCACATACAAAATATTTGAAATGGAAAAACCTACACTTTTGTCCTTCAACTCTCCTTGGCAAGCTTCACAGAACCTGAAAAGACAAAGATTAACGCTATGAAACAGGCTGAAACGAGACAGAGCGATCACAGTGAGTGCGGAGCTCACCTCTCTCCCTCATACTCCTCCAGTGGGGTCTCCTGGAAGGCCTCCAGGGGGAAGAGGTGGTGGAAGGAACGGGCCAAGTGTGGAGCGGAAACTAAAGTCAGACCTGCACCAGAGAGAAGACAGACTGAGAACTGAACACATCGATGCTCTGAAGATTACTGTAAAGACTGAAGAACAGGGACATGCTGAGACCCACCACACACTTTACACTCCACTGGCAGCTCAGTGTATTTAGCTCGGCACTGTGGGCAGTAGTAGCCGCCGAGACTGAGTACTGGCTCACCAGTGCTGTCTAGGTGCCTAAAATATCACAAAATAAATTAGATTTAAAATTGTAATTAGATATCATTATGCATAAAATCGGAAAAATTATACACCAAATCAGCAAATTAGAACTATTTCTGAAGGAACATGCGACACTGAAGACTGGAGTAATGGCTGCTGAAAATTCAGCTTTGCCATCACAGAAATAAATTATATTTTAAAATGTATTGAAATATAGAAGTTGTTTTGAATTGTGAAATGTACCCCTGGTTTCACAGACCAGGCTTAAGTCTAGTCCCAGACTAAAATGCATGTTTGAGCTGTTTTAACTGAAAGCAACTTGTACTGAAATATCTTAAAATATGTAAGTCCCATTGTTTTGTCTCAAGATTCACACCAGTGATGTTTTTTTCTTCTTTATAAAAGCTCTATTTGCCCTATTTGAACTAAGGCCTAATCTAAGCCCTGTCCGTGGAACCAGGCCTTTGTGCTCTCACTGTATTTTTGATCAAATACATGCAGATTTGGTGAGCATAAGAGACTTCTTTCAAAAACATTAAAGAAATCGTACCGACCCCAAACTTACATTAAATCTAATTTATAGTGTAAAAAGTACTATTACACTATGGTAAAACAAATGTAACATTAGAAACAGATTTAAAATGATAAATAAATATAAATGTAACATGATTAAACTTTTTTTTTTTAAACATGATCATCTTTAATCTTTACTCACGACATGCTGAACGAGGGTTTGGCATCCTGATCAGACATGGAGGCTATGACATGCTGGGGGAAACCTAAGCAAATTATTATGTGCATTAAAGATATTATAGAAGAATGCAAATTATATTTTGTAGCTTACGCTGATACATTATTTCCTAGAAAAGCTTTACATTAAAGTGCAGTGAAGACTAATATAAACAAAATGACAAATTTCAGCAGAACATTCACAAAATTCTACACATTTATTAAGTACTTAGGGTAATTTGATTACGCTTTCAGCAACCAGCAATAAGACTTATAATTTCAACTCAGTGTAAGACACTTCAGCATGTTTAAATATGGTGAAAATGACAGTGATTACCCATGCGAATAAGGGAGCACTCTGAGGAGGAGCTGGCAGGAGGAGGCTTCACATGCTGCATCAGAAGCTCTTTAAAATGACTCTCATCCAGTATCACATTGTATGTTCCTGTTGGGCAAAGCAAAATAAAAAATAAACTAAAAAAAAAACCTAGACAAATGAAAACCTGTAACTGTATATAAAAGTAAGACCACCAACCTCCGGTTTCTCTTGTGAGAATAGTACACACTCGAACCTCTGCTGACAGGCCGATCACAGACACTCTGATTTTCAAACCATTCAGAGTCTGTTGATATATTAAAACACATTCAACAAATCTTACAAACCATTACAGTAAGCAGCCATTAAATTCATTCAAACTCACTTTGATAAGCTCATAGATGTTGGCTGGGTCACAGGTAGTGAGACTGCTGAAAATAACCAGGATCTCTTTGCTTGTATGAGCAGGCATGTGTCTGCATGAAAATAGAGATATGAGATATATTACTGTGGTAAAGGGACATGTAGATGATCAAGACAATGTGTATATGTTTGTACAACTTTCAAGCATACAGCTGTGGGTACAAATCCAGTACTACAACTAAACTGTAAACAACATATAAGGTATATTGCAAAAAAAAACAGGTAGATGGAAACGCCAGGATGTCCATAAATAAATTCTAAAAATGATCATAAAAAAGTATGCGCTCAATTGAGGTGAATCTTTTTCTTATCCGATAGGAAGACATGAACATAAACTATGATGGAAACACAATTACTGAATAAATCCTTCGATGCAAACAGTGATGATGAAACAGTGCTTTATTCACGAATGTTTTATGCGATTTTCCAATTTTGTGCATAAGTTACAGGTACACTACTATGTTCATTTTTTTTGTTCAAAATGTAAAAAATGTATATAATGAGCAAGTACATCATGATTCCGTCATCCAAACCGTGATTTTGTCTTATCCTGAATGACTACTTTTAATAAGTGTTTAAATTCTTCTGACTATTTTAGACTAGTGAGATGACAACCGCTGCACAGTAGCTCAGTACCTGCGTGACTCGTCATATACATAAAGAGAAGCAGCTTCGGCTACAATGTTCGTCCACAAGATGCATGTTTTGTTTATCAACTGCTATGGTGCGAAAAGTTGCAGTGTAAAAGTGTACTTTTAAATTTGCAACTTTGGACGAAACATAACTACCGAGTTCACTGAACACCCCTCTAACCTCTCTGCTGACATGTGCCTTACTTCAGAGTCTGCATAGCCACGTTGAGAGAGTTGTAGAGGGACGGTTCCCCGACACATGTGGAGTCCACAGCTTTCTTCAGAGCTGCTATATGCTTCTTAGGGTTCCCTAGTAAGAGTAAAATAAGTGTGAACTGATGATGATAATAAAGAACACTTCTTAAACCATGCAAACATAATACTAATGTATCAACCTGCAAGATCAGTGAGCTTCTCCGCCCTCTTGTTCTTGGTGGCAATGATCCCTATCTGTGACAATACGGTACAGTTAACAGAAGCTGCATACTCTGTGAAAACTCACAGACAGATACACAGAGTCAAGTGCATTACCTGACTGATTGGATTCTGGTCAAAGTATTCCTCGACAAAATACTCCATCAGCTGAAGAATGTAAAAGAGCAATTTTGACAGATTTCATATAATGTTAGCCTTCCATACTTCACTATAGATGCAGTGCTACTAACCTTCAGGGTGGAGGTCAGCCTGTTGGGCTTAAGGTCTTGATCTTCCATTGATCTAGATGAGTCAATGATCACAAAAAGGTGCCGCATCTGGGTTTGGAGGAATATTATGTGGTTTTACGATCAGTTGCTGATCAGTAAACAAAGATAAATAAATAAATAAAATAGTGCAATAACTATGGAGGACAGTAAATTGCAGCTTACCATCCCAAGCCGAACTTGTCCATGACTCTCAAACACTCTGCAATGTGATAGACAGACAGTACGTGAGTATCAAACCAAGATACAATCAGCTCAAACTGATGTTTATATTCTGCATTTGAGTGCTGCACCTTTTCCTCTTTGCCTGGAAAAGAATGTCCTCCACGGTAGCTTTGAGAGATCCAGACTCATCCTCCTTCAGCACTTCCCTGACAGAGACACGCGTCAACTGGTCATTACAGAATATGTGCTTTCATGCACTTAATAAAGAGCAGTAAGTTAAGTGACAGTCTTGTGATGCGCCTTCAAGATATTAAGCCATAGTTTTGTATTATTAAAATAAATATTTTTAATTAAGGCACGCATAAAGCACTTTCAACGTCTCTCACCATGTTCGTTCGTATCCTCCTTCCCAGCGTTTTGTTCTCTCTGGTTCTTCATCCATGCTGTAGAATTTTTACACACTGTCAGCTTTCTTTGGGGGGAATGTTATAAGAACTATTCTTCTGAAACTCTCTCTTGCGTTGTATAGATTTTCCAAATGTACCACCTTGTAACAGCAAATAGAGCGAAAACGTCTAAAAACTGGATTTTTGTATTAACGACATTATGTAGCTTGCTCAGTGAACTATAAAAACAACAGTTCATGGTATTACTTTCGTGCAACCCTTGTACGTCGATTTGTTATGTCCCCCGGAACAAAATGCAAACACTAGTTCCGAGTTGTGGAAAGTCCTACGTGTTCCAAAAATAGATCCATAAACGTAGGGTTTGATTGTTATGATTAGCCTTTAGTTGCCCCCTTTAATTAATTTTATAAGCTGAAATGAATACAAAAGACAGTTTGAAATTGAATAGCTTTACTTTCCCAAAAAAAAAACACAAAAAAATACAAAAAAATAAATGTACTGTAGGCTGCATTCAAAATCATTGCCTGCCATTAAAATAGCTCAACAATGAATATATATATACACATCTATAAAACTGTATATAATAGTCTGTAATAGGCTAATTATATAATTGTAATTGAATTCACACCCATTCTCTAGGTGTGTACAAAACAACAACAGGGTATATTGCTATTCTGGTGACAGATTAATCAACAAGTTAAACAAAATCCAATAAACATTATAACAAACAACTTGTATTAGAATGTCTTTGCTTGGAGATCCCTAAAACTACAACAAAAAGTGGTCACAGTCTTGCTCATGTTTAAGATACATTAACCTTGGCTTGACTAAAATTGTACAGCAAAAAGATAAAAGGTTAAGAGAATGAAATCAACTAGCTTTAAAAAAATGTAAATACTTCATAGAAACCACAATATTTTTGATCAAGTTTAGTTTGGCTCAAAAGCAAAAACCTGTCTATATAAAACAGCAGCCATACATTTTCTTGATAATAATACAATGATACAGCTCTTTAATACAGAAATACAGATAAAGTCCCAAAGCAAAACCATCATGTGACATAATGTGCCTTGCTGAGTTTCCAGTGCCAGGTTTTTATTGTCTGTGGTCATAGTCGCTGACCCTTCTTTTGATGAGGGAGAGTTTTCTCTTTAGCAGTCTACACCTTTTCTTTTTCATCTGATAGTCTTCAGACTGTGAGAAAGGTAACAGGTCAGCATTTATATTTACACCTATACACTTCTATCATAATTATTATCTGCTACTTCATTATAAACAATAGTTGTTTTAACAGCTGTGACAAATCATGCAATTATTCTATAAATATTCTAATCTGAAATTTTATGAAAGATTATGAAGATTTTACCTTCTTTAAACTTTTGAGCCTGTTGTATTGATCCATGGCATCCTTTTTTAGAGAATAAAATCAGGAGTAATATATATTAATGTAACATGTTTGAATACTACTACTACTAATAATAATAATATCAGAATAGATAGAGATCATTTTCAAATTAAGTTTTGTTGTTGTTTTTAAAGGTGGAAGAGATACTGTGAAAAATAGAGATTAAGTGACATTATACTATAATACTTTCCACTCATAAACTTAGGCATTTGAATTATTGTGACAGACAGGCAGAGCTCAGCAGATCAAGCTAAATCTGCCTAATAAGAGTCAGAAGAATGAAAGAGATCCAAACTTTAGAAGAACTGTTTTCATTTTTATAGATCACATACCAGGAACTGTGGGCTGCCTTCCTGTAATCTGTCCAGCTCTCGATCTACATCTGCCAAGCCCTGATTAATATCATCTAGCTCGGCCTGAAGACGCTTATACTCCATGTGATCTCTGTCAAACTCTCTCTTGTACTTAAGCCTCTCCTGCTCATTAATGATGGGAGGATACTCACTGAGAGCAAGACAGCATGGAATAGAGGTAGAGGGGAAAATGGGACAAGAGTGATACTGATTACATAGTCACAAATTCAGAGTAAAAAAAAGTACATGCTCCAATACTACCATTATAACTTAAAGATTCTCTTACATTTCACGATCAGTGTCCAGCTCATCTCCAGACTCTCCAGTGTCATAGTCTCTCAGTTTGCCCTTCAGTCCACTCAAAGAGCTGGTCAAGTCAGAACCACTACTGGGGAAAAAAAGATGCGCTTAATAAAAAATAATAATATCAATAGAACTTTTGTTAATAACTTTGTTGGTTGCAATGAAAATTGTAACATCACACCAGAGTAAAAAAACTTTCTGTAATTTCAGTCAGTTCACAGTGGTGGAACTGGTTATTCATGTTCATAAAAAACAAAACCCATCAGGTCACATTCATACAGGGACAAGATTTCCTGGATTCCTTTGCTCTGTGGCATCTAGTCTAGTGACAGGCTAAACTGACCTAGACCAATCATTGTCTGTGCTCGCTTTGCTTATAATGTTTTTTGCTATCATTAAATTGCATACATTTGCATAACGATATTGTCATTATAACAATTGACCACTATTAAAGGGGTGGTATAATGTAAATTTTTTTTTTACTAAATGTAAAATAAGTCTCTGTTGTGAATGAGAGGTTTTAGCTCAAAATACCCCACAGATGATTTTTTACAGCATGTTAAAATCGTCCCTTTTTGAGGGTTAGTAAAAACGCATCATTTCGTGTGTGTCCCCTTAAATGCAAATGAGTTGCTGCTCCCGGCACAGAGGGCAGAGCTTCAAGAGCTCTTGTGTTAGTAGCTCCGATTACCTCACACAGACATGCAATGAAATGTCAGAAACTGTTCTGCCTTTTATGTTTAAACTGGAGTCGGACAATGATGGAGAGACTCAAGAAAAAGTGACGACATGTAGAATGCAACAGGACGTTTCTGAATGGTTAGTTGATGAATTTATGTTGCTGATGTGGAGTTAACTATCTTCAATTAGCATATTGTGTCATGATAATCTATAAAATTGCTTGTGTGGGCGTTGTTGTAAAATGCCTACAGAGTGACATGCTATTTGTGTTACGTACTGTATTGCATGTGAAAAGACGGACGCGAAAGCTTGAGCAGACTCACAAATGTGCTCGACTACAACAATTCTTCCTCTTCTCATGGACTCACCCCCTTTGTTGCATGTTCCCGGGGGCGGGGTTTATGTAAATTGTAGGGTTAGTGATGTCACTAACCCGGGAGGAATGTCGTCTAGTCCCTACCAGCCGTTTGTTGTAGTCCTTAAAAAACGATTTCTTTAAAAGCAAATGTCTTCCTTTGCTTAGAAATTTGAGTGTTGTAACTTTGCAGACGTTGTTTATGCTCAAACAGCAACATTACACACTAACTAAAGTTAGAAAAGTGAAATCATAATCAACCACCCCTTTAATAATTAATATCTATGGTATATATCCAATCATGTTCTAAAATGGTCAAGCCCAATCCAGACACAAAAACAATCCATTGAACAAAGTCTACAGAAAGACGATAAGTAATATATTTTCTGCTCTTCACTGAGAGAACCTACCTTGGAAGGTAAATTGGTTTCTGGCTGTAAACCATTGGCTGTGCAACACCGATTTGGTCATTGGGGTCACTGACAAAAGCCTCTGGATCTCCAGACACATTATTAACCTGAAGAAAAACAAAGAAAGACTGAGTTCATATCTGGACATTTTTAAAGAAACTTTACTGTAGGCAAAAACACAGTACAATAAATATTCAAGAAGTATTCAGTTCACCCTTCAGCTGTTTTTTTATATTTAATTTTGTTACAGCTTAGAAACATAATGTACATTTAATGTGCCATTTTTTATAATACGCCACTCTTGCATAAAAGCCAGCATGACAACATTTGCCATCTTAAAATATTTTCACCCATCATTTGGTAGTCTAACTCATTTAAGTGTTTTGCTGTATGCCTCTTTTACTTCAGCGTCTCTGTTTCCCCAATGCAGTCAGCCTTTTTGTATGGTAAACAGTCTGGACAAACATTAAAAGGCAGGCAGAACCGGTTCCACCACTTCCACAAATACCATCATGACATAAAGGACGAAACTACCACTGCTCACACAACAAATTGTGAAAGAACAAAGCCAATGGAGTGACCTAATAACTCTAGAAGGGTTTTTTTTAACAATTGCCACCTACCAATTCATAGACTTTTGTCACTGTTTTCCATGTTTTCATCATGAAGTTTTGGATCATAATCATGCTTTCCATCAAGTGAAAGTGTATAAGAGTACACACCCAGAAACTAGACATGAAAAAACCTTTGTGTCTTCCTCTGAAACTTCTCTTCTTGGAAGAGTCTTAAATAGCAATGCTCTAGTGTAGACCAACAATTCTCCTAAAATGGAAAATCTCCACAACTCTTGAAAACAAGATAACAAGCATCAAGAAGCATTCTGGGCTATATACTGTATAGCAGTAGTACAACCCAAGCACTACAAAAAGTATTAAATTTCATGACCTCATAAATCCATGGGCTGTACCGAAATTCACAATTTAAATCACAAACTAAAATGAACACAACAGGTGAACAAATGAAACTTTCTTACCCATTCCCCAATGCCTTGAGAAGTGAGGCCATCGGTGATTGTCTTCACATCATACCACAGAACGCGGTCCATGCCGTATCTCCTCATCTGCCCTCGGGTCTTCACCGCAAAGACAAGTAGGATAATCAACCCAACCACCACCAGAAATCCAAGAACAACGGCTATAGCCTTGTAGAGAAGAGAAAGAAATAACACTTTAAATTGCACCAAAAATTATATCACAATATAGAGGACAATGTGGCAGATATATTCTAAATTTGCATAACCAAAAAAGCTGACTCTCAACTTGCATTTCTGCACAATAGAAAGGGATTAAGTTGCATCTGATAATAACCAACCTGAACTGAACAAATACTAGATTATGAAGACTGCCCATGCTCACCTCTTCAGGCTCCACTACACAGTAGTGGTATAAATATTGATTGAGGAAGATGCCAGAGGCCTGGTCTTGGTTCTTGTATTGTGCACACAGCTGCAATATCTGGCTATACATCATGGATCCAGATGTCTGAGAAGTGGGGTTAATAGCGACAAGGTACACGATGCTAGCGATGAACATGAGTACAGCCAGTATGGCACAAATGATGATGGAGGCCAGATAGAATGAGGGAGACTGTGCAGTTTTCTGCCTCGACACCACCAGGATGAAGATGATGAGCACAGTGATAAAGGTGATTGCCGCAATTGCGATGATGAAGCCCTTGCCTGATTTCGGATCCATGTAAGTGCCTCCTCCATAGCCTCCGAGACCCCCACTGCTACCTCCTCCTCCATAGGCTCCATAGCCTCCAACACCCCCACCATAACCTCCTCCATATCCACCGCCATACCCTCCACTGACAGAGCCACCCATCCCAAGACCACCAAGCCCCATGTTGCTTGCATCATAGTCCCATGCAAGTGTGGAGGCCACGCAGGCAAACATAGCCACACACATAATGATTATGATGATGCACAAAATCTTCATCACACCTGGGGGTGATGTCCAGCTGTAAAAGTGAAGCATTTCATCAGGGTGGTAAGAATGGGTGCGACGGGAGGTTCTGTGGTGACTGAAAGGATAAAGCGAAACAACATGGATAAGTAAAAGGGAACATATTAACTGATTGTTTTTGAAAAAAAAATACAGATCATAATACCATCAGTAAGGAGTCATTGACGAAAACTTGTCTCTACTGAAAATTGATGATAACAAACTCTCTAAAATGCAACTTACTGTCTGCCGCCATATGGGGGAGGGTGACTTGATTTTTTCGGCATGATGTCAGCTTCCTGGACAAACTTCACAGGGTGCCAACAGAAGTTTTCCTTGGACAGAGAGGTGACACTGCAAGAAAGCAAGGTAAATTAACCCAAGTTTTAATGACAGATACATGTCAATATAACTGATACTAGGGGTGAAACGATGCCCTCGTGTCACGATTCGATGCATATCTTGCTACTGAACTCACGATACAATATTATTGCGATACTCCAAGACATATGGTAAAAGGTTAACAAAAAATGTACTGTTGAATAAAATTCTAAATTTGGTATTACAATGGGGGTGGAAACAAATGGCTTAGACTTGATGCTGATAACCCAATGCACAGGACAATGGTGACTATTCATGATTCTGAAGCTGAAAATACAGAATTATTTTAGACGAATATGCTTGCACTTTCACTGACTAGATACATTTAAAATAATGTAGGCATTATCAGCATCACACAAATATTCCCCCAATTGCATTATTATACTATATTATATATAGTAGTTTAATGTAGTATTGGCACAAAAACTCTTTAAACTTGAATTTTTTCCTCACACAGTAATTTTCATTTTGGTTGAACTATGCACAATACAGAATTGCAGATTGCCACTATCCACGATACATACTGTTGCATTTTTGTATTGTGATATATTGTGAAACAATATATTTTTATACCCCTAATTGATACTAGTCACCGATCACCATAACATATTCAAGACTCTATATCCATACAAGTCAGATACCAAAGCATAATTGTATGACTCATTACTGGCACATGATGATAAAACTCAAAGGAAAGATTTGAAGGAAAGCATGGGCCATTAAAAAGACAAGCTCAGGTTTGTGTAATTTTATAAATATTTACAAGACAGCCTAACCTACAAGAATCACGATCAGACTTTGTTTCGCTGTAAATCTGGCAGTCCACTTACAGAAAAAAAATTACTGTCCCAAAGGTTTTTCCAGTCATGTTTAGATCTTTGGAAAAAGTGGTCTGTTTGTTGAAAACATGAATGCCTTTGACTATAGAACTCAGGATCAAAGCCTGAGTTGACAGAAAAAGTTGATGATCAGTATCATGGTACCAACAAAGACTGACTAAATTGGTTTGGTTTTGTCAACTTGAAATTAATCCTGAGTTTGTTCAACTACCATCATGGTACAAGCCCCTGGTCTCAAGAGAAGTTTTACACGTAGCTCCAAGTTGTGAAAAGGAAATAGTTTTAGTGTTTCTGAGAAGCTTATTGCAGATATATGTTCACCTTCACCTATGCAATCCAAAAAACAAATAAATACAAAATTATTAATGTTAAAGATGTTAATAAGACCACTTCACATAATTTCTTTAAATACATTTTTTTTTGTAAATCCCAGGAATAAACTTGTTTAAAATGACTTTAAACTTGAGAATATTGCAATGGGACAAATTTTGCCATAATTGATGAGAGTGTAAAACACGATTTTAGAGTTGATAGTCTGTGTTTTATGAATTTACATACTTGTTTCCAATTATATTTAATGTGTGGATAATTCCGCTGTTGCGAACCCTAACAGGAGTTGCCGAAAAGAGATGGATGTTTCCAATTATATTTACGGTCCACATATTTTGTTGATCCTGGAACAGGATTCCTGTCTGAAATTTTAGCCCTTGCCATATCCATACCCCTAAACCTAACAAGGGGAAATTAGTGATGTAGAAGCACCTAACTTTGGTTGTAAGCCTAAACTTGACATAAACTGTAAACTTGTCCCTCAAATCTGATTGGTTAATTGGAATGTTGTTCCATGATCAACAAAGATGTTGATCCAGGCACATGTTGTACTTGGTGAAATCACATTCACCTCACACCCTGATCGACAGGGTGTAGCAACAACACCCTGAGTGGATTATTTACTGATTATTTATTTACAACAATTTACTGAGTGTAGGGATTAGTAGCAGATTTTTCTCAAATTCTTTAATTTGTAGGCTATCAAAGAAATATGAAAATATTATAATAACGTTTGAGATCTAATGAACAATAAATATTCAGTTACAGACTAAGCAAAGTTTGTTAAAGAACTTCCTATCGTCAGCCTATACTGCTGTTTGATTAAATGCAGATTCGAAAAAAAATACCCGAATAGCCTACCTGAACTTGACACCTCGAGTTTTGTAACCCAATAACACGCAAAAAAAAGGAGAAAACCATGCTTGACAAAGAAAAAAATAACATGATAGACGCTTTAAAGTACAACTATTTACATTTCTAAAAATTAGTACCGCGCAACATAATTGTGCGTATCAGTAAAACACATTTAACAAACCTACAAGTCAACTAGGGCTATTAAACAAACAAAATAGATAGGAGTACATAAATTAATCGTATCGAGGAAACTCACCTTCTTCCTTTCGAAAGCAGTCAACGCTGGAAAATATTTGTATACCTCTTCCTCGCTCTTTACAGACGCTCTTTATTTCTCCTCGGAGCTGAAAGCGCTCAGCCTCCTTCAGGAAACGCCCGCTGGAAGTTTAATTAACCTGAAGTCACCCTAACAACAACACATCACTGAAAGCACAGGTGTAGCCACGCCCCCAACGTGACAGATGCCAGACGAGCCCGTTTCATTTGCATATTGATTTTCACAATATGTCTAACATAACTAGTAGTTTTTAGACAACAGAGATGGGATTTAGGTCTATAATGCTTTAGGACGTGCTTATAATGCTTTAGTCCGCGGACCCCGAGCGGGGGCCGTAAGGAAGTGCTAGAGGGTCCATGGAAAAGTTTAGAGAAAAACTGTGTAATAAAATTTACAAATAAATACATAGATAAAATGAAAATAAATGAATTACATTAAAATACATTTAACATAAATAATATAACAATAGAAATTTAGAAAATATTTTCCATATGTTTTACAATTTTGTTATGGCCTCTATCCATCATGTCCATGATCATGGACTCCTAATCATCCCCATATACTGATTGGCTTCATCACTCTGTCTCCTCTCCACCAATAAGCTGCTGTGTGGTAGGCGTTCTGGCGCAATATGGCTGCAGTCGCATCCATGGTCGCATCATCCACGTAGATGCTGCACATTGGTGGTGGTTGAGGAGATTCCCCCCTTCCATATGTGAAGCGCTTTGAGGTCCCAGAAAAAGCGCTATATAAATGTAACAAATTAATTATTATGATTTTATTTCAAACTACCATATTTATAATAAGTGTCTTTTATACCATACACTGTATACATGTATTTAATAAAATTGATCCTATTTGGGGGTTAGGGTGGCAGATATAGTATAGCACATTGTCAAATATAATTGCAGTAATTAAGTAATAAAATGCTTAAAATTTAAGAATCATAATATTCAGGGAGTTCCTGCTCCAATTTGAAAACAAATCTTCTACGTCATTTGCACAATTGAAAGTGACGTAGAACACCAACTGGATTTTTGACTGCCCAAATCATAAACCTGTAAATCTGGAATGCACTCCAGTCATCTTTAATTAGAAATAAACAGTTTTTGGTTTTAACTGCTTTGCTAATCTCTTGCTAGTCTCTTGTTGTTAAACATGTGGCTCAAAAGTATAATGTAATTGTGGTTTCAATTACCATGAAAAAAAAACACATCAAAGCTGCATTTAAAAAAAAAAATAATTACACAATTATTCTAGATCATTGTTATTAAATACAATATTCAGTAATTATGAGACATAAGTGTGGACAAAAATGTACAGTAAATGAGCACCTTTTCTTCCTGGAGTCCACTGCAGCTTGTAACCTGATACCTTTAGAGCTGTCAAGCCAGTAAAAGCATTGATTCCTTTACTGCAGATCTACAGTATATACAGATAAGGCTTCGAGCCACGTTGTCTACCGTAAACAAACAATTAGAGGTGGTTTGTTACCCTGTGTATAAACTACTAGTTCATTATTTTTCAAAAATGGAACCTTTGCCATTGGAATGTGGAGGCAGGCATATTTATTTTGATCTACTTTCACAATCAGTTTAAAATGCTGACATTTGAAGGTAAACTGACACATAAGATAATACAAAATGTACATAAAACACACACGTCTGTATAAAATACACAAAAGTGAAACTATTAATAAACTTTAAAAAAACTATAAATATACCAAGCAATTCAGGATCAGAGATATTGATAGTTCAACAAATACCACTTTAAGGGCTATTTACATTATAATCTCCAATGAACTGCAGGAACCTCAAAGATTCCTACTTCTAAAATTATATATATGTGATTGCAATTTAAATGTTGCTCCACGTGACATGTCAGTAACTTAGTAACTTGCATTCGATGGTTTCATGTAACTTCATTGCTGTGCTTTAAGTTGTAGATGTCCTTCATTATACTCCTTTGCTCTATTGAATTCAATATGAAATTATTTTGATACCAACCGAGACCAAGCCAAACACTCTGTAAATTCCTAAAGATATAGTCATGGACAGTTTTGTTTCTGCCAGTCACTTCTTTTCTGGGGGCCTCTGTGAAGTTCATGATAAACTTTGAAAGTATATTGGAGTTCTGTTTAGCTGTAACCATCATTCCAGTCCATAACTTTGTCATAATCCTGAATTTTCTGCTTTATGTGAGCAAGTTTGTTCTTCAGATATTCACATCTCTCTTTTTTCTCCAGGTACGTTGGATCCTAAAACCAGAAACAGGGAAAGGAATATTTGCCGAGCACTCTCACACAGACAGGAAGTATGTAAACATGTCAATAGCTCCATTTACGTCCCCCTAACATTTCCAGTTTTTCAGTTTCAGCTGTTTGTGGAACTCAAACAGTTGAAACCGTCATTCTTTTGCAATGACTAAAGAATGTAGAAAGCCAACAGGTAGATGATGAAGGGTTTAAAATGGGTCGAAGCAACTTAAAGAACATAGGTCATCATAATTAACCTTCTTTGGGGAAAAAGGAAAATACCTACGATTTATTCTGTTTATCATTTCTAAATGGACAGAAGTAGAACATATAAAAAGTTAAATAATACTTACAGCCTTTTTTCTCTTATACTCTTGAATAACGCTTTTGATTCTCTCTTGTTCCTATTGGAGGACAACAAAGTTTAATAAATCAACATCAAGATTTTGGGTTATATAGAATGTATAATAGAATTGTCTTTGGGTACTGTGATCAGTCACCAGTTTCATCATTTTTAAATCATCTTTGCTCATTCACTAATTAATTTAAATTGTCATGTGGTATGACAAATTAATTTTAAAAAGTACAAATATTCCATGTATTTACTCAATTAATATGAGCTCATAAAAACTGTGTAATACGGGTAATTGTTAAAGTTTGCAAAAATGTGTGTATAATAATTGTAAGAATTTGCAAAATGCTGTTTAAACGATTAGCTACCATTTGGCTGGACGGCTGTTGTGGTAGATTCCTCATCAGATTATCCATTTCATCAAACTTCTGCGTCAAGACCTGAACCTCAGCATGAATCTCTTTATACTCTGCATACTGATCATTAAACACAGCCTTGTATCGCTCCCTCTCCTCATCAGAGCGGATTGTGGGATATTTCCTGTAAGGAGAAAAAAAACAGAACATATCAGGTATAGTCATATCAGATTTAATCATTACAAAAGTGATGAATAAAAAATAAACGCACAAGGCAACTATAACCATTACTAATTATGTGTGTTAGTTTCCGAAGAGTTTGCAGTTTATATATTGTATAAAATGTCTTGAATTCATTAATATTACTTAGGATAAGTATTCTTTGAAACTCACGCCACATAATCTGCAATGACCACAGGTTTGGGGATGTGGCCAGCAGGGATATGACCCCTTAATATCTCTGGTTCCATCATAACTGGAGGGACTGGTGTGCCGTCAAATGAATCTGGATAGGCCATTACTGGAGCAGTTTGGATGGGCACAGAGACGCTTGACCCAGCATCAATCTGAGATTAAAAATGGCAGATTACAACAACAGTTTTTAAAATCTAAAAATTGTTCTTCTTTAAAATTCAACTGCTTACCATATTAAGTGGTAGTGCTGCTGATTTCATCTAAATACAAATAAGAACAGAAAAGCAAGCAAATTAAACTTTATGAGTTTAGTTTGAGTCATTTCATTTTTTTTATTTCAAAGAACGAATGATTTGAACTTTACATCTTGTGTCAGTCTTTCTCTACGCATCCTTGCAGCTTCATGTCTCCACAGCTTTAGACACACACTTGCTCCCACAAAATATAACAGCATGTTGAAAAAGAGGAAGATGATGGCAGCGTTCTGCCCAGCCTCTGTTCGGCAAAACCCTGCATTGGGCCCAGCGTTGAAGTGTGGATAATAGCAGAGACCTCCACGGACAGTGTCTCGCACATACACAATTGCACCTATCAAGTAGAGCAATCCTAATGACAAGTTTATCACACACTCCGTGATTGGCCACCAGCTGGAGTCGAGTAGAATGGTACGATAATACATGGTCATTCCTAACACTACTAGAATGACAGTCACTATCCAGGCCACTCCAGCCACCACGATGACAAAAGGAGTCAAGGGTCCTGAGTATGAAATCCCAGTTCCTCCATACATCCCACCCATTGTTGATCCTCCATACGCTCCCCCATACATCTGATGCATTGAATAACCAAACATATTAAACCACTCATTATCCTTGTGCACGTATGCACAGACGCAAGCAAAAACAGCAGCCCCCAAAAGCAACTCCACACATCCCAAAATACGCAAAAGTCCGGCCCAGGACTTCATGTACGCGTAGCGCAGATTGTAGTCCTCCACCTTCTCACTATAAGTCATAGCCGTCTGCAAAGAGCGTCCAGAAACCGATTCCAGTGGCTCCCCTAATAACATCGCCTGCTCCTTCCTTGAATTGTAGCTGCCTCCGGACCCTCCAAAAGGGTCTAGGTAAGAGCTGGGGGCTGTAGGTGACGGTGGAGGGGAGCACGGGACGCCTTCGGAGGTGGTGTTTACATCAGGTGGTGGTGGAGGAAAGGTCCATTTCTTGCTGCCTTGGTTGCCACTGGCTCTGAAGAAATTCTTCACAGAGTCAGGAATAAAGCGTCGAATGGGTTTGATGTCCATAGCATCATCCACCTGGTCTTCAACATCACTCGGGTAGAAATCTGGGCCAACAGGAGGGTGTTCGGGGAGTGGAGGTGGTGGTAAACTGTCATAGCTTGATTCTGCCACTTCACCACCAGGGTAAGGAACCTGCTGACCCCACGGCAGTGAGCCGATGGGCACCTGATCGTAGTGAGGCATATCTCTGACCCGATCAAAGCGGGAGGCTGAGCCGTTTCCAGCTGACATATGGAAATCCTAGGGTGATCCTAACAGCTGACTGAACTGAGGATCAGAAAGTTGATTAATATTTATTACAATGAGTCACATACTGACATCATCTTTTACAAACATAAAAGTAAGGATTCACTGATATTAAATACCTGGCTGACACTAATAATATGTCATATGTTTTATAACCGATAAATAGTCCAAATTAATTAATAAGAAATAAATTTATAACACACTAAAACTTGTGTTTTAAAACGCTAAAACGATGTAGACTTTACAAAGTTACGATCTACAGTATGAAAAATGCACAAATATCGTTCATCACTCCCTACGGATAAAAATAAAATAAAAAACATTGCATTGGCTACTACAAACCCTGAAATCAATGACTGTCTTACCTCGGTACAGTAGTTACATTGCCTCACGGGGTGAATTTAAAACCGTGTTTTTTCCCCTCACAAAGCTCCCTGGAATAAAGATAGACAAGTGTATGTTACACACTGGCGAGCAGGGCTCAAATGTAGAGAAATAAAAATGTAGCAAAAATTACTTTATGATGACGATAGAACAGCTACAAATTTGAAATTGAAACCTGCCAGTCAACAAAGAACAGGAAAGAAATGAAACGGAACGAACGCACACAGGCTACACCTCGGCTCTATGTCATCCAAATAAGCATAAAAAGGAATACACTAATTTCGTACTGCGAGTTAATATAATTGTCTACATTAAACATGAGACTACAAGCTACATATTTTTGTCTAAGACACATATTTAAGAAAAACATCGGTCTCCTACCTGGTATCGATACTTTCACCTGTCTTCCGACAGTGGTGCTACAGCTACAGGTACGGGGGGATCGATCACGTGACTTGTCCAGTCCCAATGTGTGATGTCACAATAGAAACCAAGTTTTCTAGTTTGACAAGAAAACTATCTATGTACACAGTACACACACAAATGAAGAAAAGAAAAAAAGTTTAACTATCGACACATTGTGTGGGTTTTTTTTTTGCAGGATGGCACTGTGTATGTACAAAAGGTGACAACGGTCACTAGGCTACTTATAAAAAAGTAAGAATTCATAAAGAAAAAAACAGCTTAAAATTGTTTATTTTGGAATGACCTTAAACATCTTGCAAAACATACTGTAGTTGATTAGGCAAAACACAACAGCCCAACATGATATCAAAATATCACATTCCTTGTGAACCTACTCACTGTTCACTACTCACTGAATTTCATTCATGTGATTGCTTTACTCCAATTACTATTCAATTAGTCAATTGGTTTGCAGTCATTTTTTAGCAAAAATTATAGCAAAAATAGAAATGGCAAATTGAAAGAAATGATTAAAGTGAATAAAACAGACTCTGCATCATGAGTGAATTTGTCCTGCTGTAAACAACACTTAGCTAGATTTCTTTCTCAGTTTTATAAAAAAAAATAATACCCCATTTAATCTAATTATGTTAAGTATAAACTTAATATGTACTTATGAACCATATGATCATCTTTTGAGGAGAAACACCCATGCAATTTAGCATTATTTTTTTGTGAGTAAGAGTTGATCCTACCAATTACTAACAGATGAAAAATGTTGCTGGTATTTGGTGGCAGCTAAACAATAATAGATCATTTATCAAATAATTTTAATTCATCTTTGATCATTTATCAAGGCAGACCATGACAAATAAAGTTACCCAATATAAAAATATTTATTTCTTCCATTCATTTTGGAATTGTGTTTAACTTATTTCAAATAGAGTAATTGTTAACAGCCTCACACATTTTTAGTGATTAGTGAATAGAACCATACTCTGTCTGGGGCCACACTAACTATGAAATGTGATGTCTATCTACTTTGACATGAAATCAAAAGTCCTTGAGCTTTTCACATATAATGTCCCATGTCAATTGTTGTCTTTCATCCATTGTTCAATCCACTGAACAATTTGATCCAGATTCCTCTCCAGGTCCTCAGGAGTATTACTGGGGAGCTGGTGGACTATCTCCTCCTTGTAGGCTTCCATGGCTTCCTCAAAGATAGTCTGGAAGATCTCACACTGCACATTGTCCTGGAGCTTCTTACCCATGTACCCTCTGTATATGAAAGATATGAAGCTAAATCACTGCAGCAGGAAGCATACAGCCACACAGTATTTAAACAGATTTCTCAACTATACATTTGGCTCTGTATCACAAAGACTGAATATGCTATATGGGTGATTCTTCAATTAGAGGAACTTTTCTGCCCGTTGGGATTATTCAAAATGCTTTTACTCATTTATATTGTTGAAATGTTCAAATTGTTTCCTTGCGTTACAGAATTTCCCTTTTATGCTCAACCATTTTCAAGATTTCAAGTAGTCAAAAGTGCCCCAAATCAAAGTATTACATGCAAAAAATGTTATTGTAATCCACTGTACTAAACACAAACCTGCTTTCAAGACGATTGTAGAGATTGGTGTTGTCTGTGCGGAGGACAAAAACAATGTGAAACCAACGTTCAGGAAAGAAATCACAGCCATGGTAATCAATTATTACGCCTCCGTCTCCCATTTTGTCCTCCAGTTCATCCACAACCTAGAATATTAAAATTATCTTTACATTTGGTATATTATTTGCAGCATATTGGATTTGCTTTTGAATAGTGACCAGTATGGTTTCAATAACCGCCTGAATACCTTACATTTATTTAATGAAATACATTTTGTTCAAGACTGAGTTAAACAAATTCTGTGAATATAAATCATCCAAATAAAGGGGAACTACTAAACTAAAACATTCCAATTAGATCCATTACAGTAGTACATACCCTATCCTCATCCAATATAGGGCACTGGTATTCTTCATCAAATCCATCGAACAACTGACCTGAATAGATCATACAAATGTAGAAACTAGCAAAAAGTCGCAAAGTAAAAAAAAACAACACATTTTTAAAATATGAACAACAAAATTTGACTGCAATGACCAGCAACTTACCCTCCTGTGCCAAATCCCCAACATTGACATAGGTTAGTCCTGTTCTCTGAGCCAACTCTTTGCCTAGGGTGGTCTTTCCTACCCCAGGGGTTCCTGTCAATTCATGAGGAAGCATAGCAATGTTTACAATTTATTAGTACTTTATATTTTATACCCACTAAATACACCCCAACTACGTTTGAATGACATGGAACACTCTAACACATCATCAGCATTTCGTTTCTTTTAAAACACACAACTTGCAGTCGCGTATTCGTTTATTTATAACATACGTCTATACTTTTGTATAATTACCAAGAGAAATGTTAAGGCAGACTACCTGTAAGAAGAATGTTTGGTCTCTTCATGATTCTCATTGCAAGGTATCACACGTGGAACAATTTAATTAATATCACAAATCGTTTAACACAAATATCAACCGGATATTCAGTATCAATAAGCAAACAAAAACATGTGATATTCAGTTAATGCGTTGGTCATATCTTCTTATGTGGCTAACATAGATCAACATAAAAACGTGTTCAAATTTTTGGAGCGTAGTTGATGACGCAATCATCGTGCGCCCAGCGGAGGGGCGGTTCACCACAGCTTTAAAGGGATAGTTAGCGCGATGTTACTTGTTACTTGCAACAGCGAATAGTCGGCATTGTTATACTACAAAAATCATCTGTAGAAATGACCAGGGTGAGTTTGAAATTTACTGCCTAAACAGTGCGTTAGCTACGATTCTGTTGTTTGGCCCGATAACTTGACAATGATTACTAGCATTCGTAATATCAAGCTAACGGTCAGAAGCGAACTTTCTGAACTTGACTAACGTTACCGGTAGTAAGTTTTAGTCAAAATGCCCGACAAAGCTTTTATTAAATAAGAGATTAGAATGAAGCAATTTGTCTATTTGAAGAGTGCTTTCTGCTCCCCTTGAGTTTATAGATAGATAAAAGTCAACATTTACCACGCTCGTATTCTCATTTAAGCCTACAGAGGTAAATCACATCATCATGCAGTTTTATATGTGAATTATTTGGATTTCAATTTCATCCCAGCGCAATTTTGCATGGAGTAACTGAATAGGACGTCAGAGTTGATGATGTCAAAACTGTCTCTGGGAGGAAAGCAGTCCTCTGGAAAAGTATGTAACCTCTATGAAAGTTCTTGATTCTTAATATCCCCAAAAGCTGACTGTTTTACGTTCTTCAGATTTTAATCTGCACACTGAGAAGGGATGTAGAGGCTCTAAATCTACTGATACTGTTGTATATTATATGTGTTCTGTTGTTATTTCCTGTTAAGATAAACAACTGGGTTGAACCATCATTTGGTGAACTTTTGGGAGGAGTGAATAGGACACTGAAAAAGGGGCCACTCTCAGGGGAAAGCAAAACTACCAGGTGGCCATCAACTGGGGACCAAACAGAGAAACAATCGAGGAAGAGGAAAGTAGATCCTCATGTGTCCAACAACCAGATCAGTGTGTCAAGTGAAGCATATAAACTAGACCAGGATGAGCCCTGGGTGGATCTGCATGCACCCCAATCACAGGTAAAGAAAATTGTATCTCAGGGGTGCTCAGTACAGATTTAGGAAATCTACCTCTCTGCAGTTTAGTTCCATCCCCTTTCTAACACACCTATCTGTGTGTTTGAAGTAAAGCTAAACTTAATATAACTAAAGTTTAAAAAAAAAGTTTCTCTAGTCTAGGTCACACAAACTATTTCACTCTGAGAATACATGTTTATCTGCTACGTAACCATTTCCTATTGTTTTGGTTATCTCAATTTACAAGCATTATTGCTTAAATGCTTCTTTCTCTCTGATAGGCTGAATTGGCAGTCCACAAAAAGAAAGTCGAAGAAGTTGAAAGCTGGTTGAGAGTTCATTTGGACAAATCAAAAAAGGTTTGAAAAATATGACATGCATGTTGTGTGATGTATGTTTTAATCATTTGGATATATTTCATTATATTTCCTTTTCATATTTAATTTCATGTTTTTTATGTTGTATTTGTTGTTATATCTCCACAGGGTGGCGTCATTCTGTTGCTCACTGGCCCCTCGGGATGTGGGAAGACCGCTACTGTTCAAGTTCTTGCCAAGGATTTGGGTTTTCATATTCAAGAATGGTCAAATCCCTCCACCACCTCTCAGTACAAAATGGAAGATTTGTTCACACAAAGCTTTGATCCAGGTCAGGAGTCTTTTCTTCTTACTAGTAATGACTAGTGTACATGTAGTGAAACCATGCATCATGTCTAGTGAACGGGAATTATTTAGCAACCCTATTTTTAACATATAGCAGAATGATTTATAGATGGTTATATCTCAGTCTATCTGTTTTTGCTAGCTTGTTCATATGACCTTTTTATTCCAACAGATTCAAGGTTTAACAGTTTCCATGGCAGCTCACAAACAGGGTTATTCCAAGAGTTCCTGCTAAGAGCCAACAAATACAACCGTCTACAAATGAGCGGAGAGAAACTCACTGAAGACAGGAAAATAATTCTTATAGAGGTGCTGCACAGAACTGCTTTTCAAACATATTACTATGATGTTGAATATTTAGCTTTGTTTGTTTCTGCACATAAAATGCAGACATAAAGCTAAAATACATTTTAGAAAATAGAAATGGTAAATGGACTGCATTTATATAGCGCTTTCACAGACCCAATGGCCACCAAAGCGCTTAAAGAAAGCACTTAGCTAAGAAAAATCTTAGCAAGTAAAAACAAAGAATTTTCCTTTCACAAGAATGATTAAATGAGCAAAAATGGGATGAATTTAAAAAAATAGAAGCTGAATGACAATTTCTCATTGGTTCTTTTCTTTTCTTTTTTTCAGGAATTCCCAAACCAGTTCTATAGGCAACCAGTGTGCTTGCATGATATACTCAGGTGGGCACAAGTACTATATTGAAGTATTTTAATGGCAAGATGTCACTGGTGTCTTTCATGCAATTTTCCTTGCTCTTTCAGGCAATTTATTAAGACTAGCCGGTGTCCATTGGTCCTGATTGTGTCCGATAGCCTCAGCGGGGACAAGAACTCCAGGCATCTCTTCAAGGATGTTCTGCATGAACTCGAAATTCACAACATTAGGTACAAATTTAAAAAATCATAAAATCTTTACTTAAAAGTATACAAACCCAAGGTTGTCAAGTAAAATATTATTTACTCTGAACCTTCAATAAGACTTGAAATATGAAATATGTAAAACTATCCTGTCCTGGGTCCTGTTTGGCTAATTATTTCTCTCTTTCAGTTTTAACCCTGTGGCCCCCACCAGTATGATGAAGGTCCTAAGCCGTATTGTGACCATTGAAGTGGGAAAGGTAGGTTGTGTGGTTTGTTTTTCTATATATATATATATATATATATATATGGTTAGCAGATATTTATGACTCTGAAATCCCCGTTGTTGTCTCAGCACTTTCTTATCTAAACGGTCTTTGCAGAGTTCAGGCAGGATCTCTGTTCCTGATAAAGCTGCTCTAGATCTTCTCTGCTCAGGAAGCTCAGGAGATATTCGCAGTGCCATCAACAGTTTGCAGTTTTCTTCATTTACTGGTAAGTAAAGCTTTACTGACCAACTGCTTTATATAATATGTTATTATGGTATAGGATTTATAAAATAAAGATTTTTTAAATTATGCAATCATTCATTTCAATTTTCAGACAATAGTCTAGAGAGGAAACTCTGGGCTTCTAAAAAAGGCAAGTCCTCTTCAGCAAAACCTGCTGTAAGGGCAAAGGGGAGGAGCAAGTCTTCAAAATCAACAGACATGCAGGTTGAAAGCCCAGCTATTGGAGGGAAAGATGCTTCACTCTTCCTTTTCAGAGCTTTAGGGAAAATCCTCTACTGCAAACGTTAGTCCATTTCACTCCTATTTTTGAAACTTTCTTGCTGAAATGTTATTCTATGATGACTGTGTTATAATGTACATGATGAACTGCATGTAAATTAATTCGTATTTATACAAACGGATGGCATATGTTTTTTAGGTGAAAGCTATGACGGCTCTCAAGCACCCAAACTGCCTCCACATTTAACAGATCATCAGAGGGACAAATTGCTTGTTGATCCAGAAGTAAATATTAATAATTATATATATATATATATATAATACATTTATATAATTAAATGTATTAATATTACGTTACAATTTTTTTATTTTATTATTACTTTAATGTTCTAACAATCTTCCGTTTATAATATTTTCCTCAGCTTGTCATTGAGCGTTCTCATATGTCAGGTGAATTCTTCAACCTTTACCTGCATCAGAACTACCCTGACTTCTTTTCGGATGTGGAGGATATAGCACGGGCCAGCGAGTACCTCTCTGATGCTGACTTCCTGACAGCAGAGTGGAGTGTGAGTGCAAATGCTGTCAGACTTCCATAACAACACACATAGGGATATTGTCGAGTTACTCTGATTGTACTGCACATTTGATCCCAGAGCATCATGTAGTATCTTCGCAACAACTGTTTTGTTTTTCTGGTGTTCCTCTTTTCACAGTCAAGGTCGACTATGTTGGAATACGGCTCATCAGTGGCAACTAGAGGCCTTATGCACTCAAACTCTTCTCGAGCAAAAGCCAACAGCCAGTCCACTGCCGGTTTCAGGCCTCTTCATAAACCGCATTGGCTTCACATAAATAAGACGGTATATTTATTTTTTTACTTTGGTGCATTTAATTTTTTCAGCATTTTAAAGAATTGTTGAATTTATTAAATGTTTATATATTTTAACTTTTAATTTTGTGATAGTATCGAGAGAATTACCTGACCGCACAGTCGCTCTTCTTAAATTTCTGCCTTACCCCTGTGAGCCTCCTGACAGAACTGGTGCCTTACCTTGCAAAGCTCACCAACCCAATGAGAAATCAAGGTGAACATGTGACCTTGGCATCTGCAAAATATACAATTAAATGTTCAAATTGAATCAGACTGCATAGCATAATCTTTAAAGTTAAATATGTTAATTATTTTCCTTTAGACTTTTCAAACTGTAGGGCATTTCTCTTCATATATATATATATATATATATATATATATATATATATATATATATATATATAATTTTTTTTTTTTTTTTTTTTTTTTCCTATAAGTGATTTAATATATTTTTTATCTTTGTCATATCAGCTCAAATAGCCTTTATCCAGAATGTTGGGCATCTTTCGCAAAAGAAGGTTCCTGGAAGGTAAGGTAAACAAAACTTTGAAGTGTTGTTGCATTTGAAATGTCTCAAAAATGATTGAAATGGTTTATGGCTTTATTTGCAGGTTGAGACTTGAAGCACTTGGTGACAAAGACCCAGGCATTTTAGATGCTGACAGCGAAAATGAAGAATCTTCTGCTGCTCAGCACCTTGAACCGGGTTCTACACCAGGGAATGCTACAACTGAGTCCAACTTGTCAAATAGCCAGGATCCTCCCGGAGAACTTTCTGCCAGCCAGCCCCAGCCTTCAAGCTCTGAAGCCCTTTTGGATGAGGAAGACCTCTTAATTGAAGACTATGACAGTGATTGACCGATCGCAAGTTATGGACTTATTTAATATCACTTGCTGGCCTGATGCAATTGTTGAACATTTAGATTGTTTTTAAGATGGTAATTATTTGTAGATATTTATGTGCTTCAACTCAATATGTTGATGTTGAAAATTGTTCATATGTTCTTACTTGTTGAAATGTACCTGTTTTGTACATTGTTTCAGCAGGTTTTTTGAAAGTATCTCTTAAACAGACACAATTTACAGCCATAATTTAAGTTTAATGTTGTCATGGTCGAACAGTGCTCTGGGACTGAGAAGTAGAAGTAGTCAAGGAGGCGACTATAATAAATCAATGTTTGCAACTTTGATGGCTGTTTTTGTGATTTATTTATTTATTGGGAGAATCTCTGAATCCATATTAGTTACTGCAAAGCTGGGGTCTGTGATGATACAGGGAGTCCATGGTATGTGTTATATATTTGATATTATGTTTTAAAATGACAATACAAATGTTTCAAATATTTTTTGTGATTAACTTCATAGCTTTATTTTCAATTGTATTATGTTATTATCATAGTTAAAAGAAACATCCTCATCTCTGCAGTTGCTCCTCTGTCTTATTTTTATTTCATGTCTTGGGGGTGGAGAATCGTCCAAATGGACACGCAAAAGAGGAAAGACATGATAATATTTGTAGGCTAGTGTAATGAATGGTTTTATGAAAGCTGTTATTGTCTTAGCCCTGGGACTGTAAAGCTTGAAACCCCCTGCTATAGAGCGACATTTCTTGATCTATAGGACGTGCTTTTGTAATAAAGCACCTGCCATGACAGACACGCCCCTTTGCAGAAGTTTCACTTCGTCAAAGTAAGCGGAAAGACATTGATGTGGAATTTCGCCGTTGTTCTTGTCGGCGAAATACAAAAACATCTCCCCACGGACAGGTTAGTAATGGTTATGTATTCTTCCTCTACACTCAAGTAATGCTAAAAGTTTCGTTTTACGTATGTAAGTTTACAGCTCGATTTAACATTTCCATGTCTGCTGTTTTGACTATCAAACATAATTTAAATATGTCACTTTTAATGCATTTAAATATGGGCTACGCAGTACTCAACATGCTTGATATACTTCTTTTTGTGTCTAATGCACTCAGTCTTTTTTTCTTCAATAGTTTGTTGTGATGCAGGGTGAGGGTTCATGCCCTCAATGCCTCACAGAAGATGACATGATGACAGAGGGGGATCTGGGTGATGGCATGGGGGCCAGATCCAGAGGACATCATGACCATCTCCCACAAATAAAGAGCAGGGGGAGGTTTCTGGACTTGTCCCAGTCACGGCCAATCAAAGGGGGCAGTGAGAGAAGCAATGGACCATTCTCCTGGACATCATGCAGAACTATGTATGCTGTTTTTAGGGAAGAACTGGAAGCTGAACGAGTTGCACAGCGGGAGAAAAGACAGTCTGGTTAGTTTTCTGGACTTTCATTTAAAGCCATTTAAACCTGTCAAACCTCTTTGATTCCTTCATGGACACAGATCAGACTAATCTATACTGTATGAACCACATAATAAGTGAGTTATGTTGAAAAGCTTTACAAAGAGGATAACTTCCTGGTAATATACTCCAAACTCTGTAGGGGTTATTATTCGCATGCTCTGTTGATTTGTGGTGTTTGGTGAAGTTAACACCTGATATTTCTTATCAGGGAGTTGACTTTGTGTAGGCTACTCCCTTGAGCAATTCTATACTTAAACAAATATTCAGCAAAAGTCATTTGAGAACCACACTACTACCAGGATATGATGTGTTGGCAATAGAAAACCATGTGCCGACATGCAAAAAACAAAAGTATCTTATTTTCTAAATGTAACGGCTTTCTTTTTTCTAGAAAGCTCCTCTGAGGACACAAGTGAAGAGCTGCAGAGAAGACTACAGGAGGTCACAGAGGTAAACTCACAGATTTGCACTAATGAATGTAATAAATATAATAAAAGATCAAACACAATAATTTGCCATGTCTCACACTTTAGAGTCACAGAAAAGTGGCTCTGTTATGAGTTTTTTTAATGGAGTAAAAAAAGATTTATCTTTACATATGAACATGTCTCAGGTGTATGCAAATCTTCTTCGCTTTATATCAGGAAGTGGAGCTGTTACGCACCGAACTGGAGGTCACTCATCGCCACCTGGAGGGGAAACATGAGGCTCTTAGGATCTTACAAGGACAGGTATTTAAAAATGTTATGATAATTAATATCATTGTTGTTTAATTTAAATCTAATTTATTAGCCTATAAGTCATTTATGAAGTGTGCTACATTTTGTCCTTGAAGGCAATCTTAGACAAAGCTACTTGTCATACTAAAATATTGCTTCAGAAGAGTGAAGAGAGGACCAAGGCCCTTGAAAAGGTATCCTACTCAAACAAAAAAAAATTAATTCAAGCATATCCTGAAAATAGGGTCTCATTTCTGTGAAATTGTTTCCACACAGGAGGTTAATGCACTGCAGTGGGAGATCACCTTCAACCAGGTGCAGTTCAAGAATGTGGAAAACTCATGGAGTTTAAAGTATGAGAGGTATTATATTTTGTAAATGCATGTTATAGATTTTATGAACAATTCAATTTGACCTGGAAATGTTTCATCAAAATATCATAACTGGGCCTTCCGACTACTTTTTGGTGACATTTGCAGGACTTCTCCAAATATTTAGTGCACTTTTAGTGCACCCTGCAAGCTTGTGTCCTGTCCATCTGTCTCTACTTGTGAGGGCAATGCCCAGACCTCAAAATCCAGTCAACAATTAATGGATAGAACCAAGTCCCCATTCTACATTTTTCCCCCAATAATCTGTTACCCTCGGATATACGTCACAATGGTCACAATACAGAAGAAAAGATTTGCTGCTACTTCCATTTCTTTGCGACTTTATAGTCAATGTGAAATGCCATCTGCAACCCATTTTGCTTTATTTTGATAAAAAAGAGTCCTTTTTATTAATGTATCCATTGATTAAGACTTTAAATATGCATTAAGGAACTATAAAAATGCCCACATCTCACTGGTTCATGTAAATACCACCTCAGGGTGTTGGCAGAAAATGAAGCCCTAAAGAAAGCACTAGAGGAGAAAATGAAAGAGCACCAGAAGCAAAGGACAGAGAATGCAAGTAAGTCGCATCATATTTCCTGCTTTTATTTGATGATCCAATAACTGGTTTGTTCCCATTACATATTTATGCATTTTGTGTCTTAGCTCTGAGCCAAAAATGTCTGGAGCTCCTGTCCATGCTTAGTACTAAGGAAAGAAGAGACTTCCAGAGGACCCAGCCTTCCTGCAGCCTCAGAACAGACGGTTCAGCTCTGGAGGTAATGTTGGTGAATTGTAGTCTGTGTTAAATAGCTCTGTTCTGTAGTAAACAAACAGCTCTCTGTCCTCTTATCTTGTTGTTAAGTTGGCAGTGTATGGGGCATGCCAGTGTAACGCTAATGGGGGCGAGCCATGCTCTTGTGCTAGAAGTGCTGCTGCAAGCCGCAAACAAGTTCTCCAGCTCAAGCAAGAGGTACTCGTCTTGTATTTGTCAATACTTCAGTTCCATTACCTTGTAAATTAACCATACTATTCAGCCAATACATGTATTAAAACCATTACAGGGCTGGCTTTGCTCATTTGTCTTTGTGGGTCTTGTAACACAATGTATTTTTCTGCTTTAGCTGGAGGAGCAGCAGAAGAGGAAGGAGGAGGCTTACATCATGATGGATGCTTTCCGTATCGCCTTTGAGCAACAGCTCAGGAGAGTCGGTGAGAACGTGCTCCGACAGGCTGAGACAGACAGACACCAGCCGCATTACCAAAGACATGAGAGGGGTAAAGGGCTGTTCAGTTGTATAGCTAAAACCTGTGGATGGTGCCAAATCATGCAGTGCAACGTACACTCACCTAAAGGATTATTAGGAACACCATACTAATACTGTGTTTGACCCCCTTTCGCCTTCAGAACTGCCTTAAAGGGTTAGTTCACCCAAAAATGAAAATTAAGTCATTAATTACTCACCCCCATGCTGTACCAACCCCGTAAGGCCTTCGTTCGTCTTCGGAACACAAATGAAGATATTTATGATTAAATCTGAGAGGTGCATGACTGCTACATAGGCTCCCTAAGGGAATGACACTTGACGGCCCAGAAAGTCATTAAAGAAAATGTTTAAATATTCCATGTCGAAACAGTGGCTTAACTATAAGTTTATCAAGCGACGAGAATACTTTTTGTGCGAAAAAACAAACAAAAATAACGACTTTATTCGACTATTCCTTTTCTTCCTTGTAGGCCTGAAACGAGACTTCAAGAGATTTCCACGACGCATGCGCGAGAATTGCGATCTCCTTCAACTACTTCAGTTAAGTTCTCGCGCGTGCGCGTCGTGGAAATCTCTTGAAGTCTCATTTCAGGCCTACAAGGAAGAAAAGGAATAGTCGAATAAAGTCGTTATTTTTGTTTGTTTTTTCGCACAAAAAGTATTCTCTTCGCTTGATAAACTTATAGTTGAGCCACTGTTGCGACATGGAATATTTAAACATTTTCTTTAATGACTTTCTGGGCCGTCAAGTGTCATTCCCTTAGGCTCCCTATGTAGCAGTCATAGACCTCTCAGATTTAATCATAAATATCTTCATTTGTGTTCCGAAGACGAACGAAGGCCTTACGGGGTTGGTACAGCATGGGGGTGAGTAATTAATTACTTAATTTTCATTTTTGGGTGAACTAACCCTTTAATTCTATGTGGCATTGATTCAACAAGGTGCTGAAAGCATTCTTTAGAAATGTTGGCCCATATTGATAGGATAGCATCTTGCAGTTGATGGAGATTTGTGGGATGCACATCCAGGGCACGAAGCTCCCGTTCCACCACATCCCAAAGATGCTCTATTGGGTTGAGATCTGGTGACTGTGGGGGCCATTTTAGTACAGTGAACTCATTATCATGTTCAAGAAACCAATTTGAAATGATTCAAGCTTTGTGACATGGTGCATTATCCTGCTGGAAGTAGCCATCAGAGGACGGGTACATGCTGGCCATAAAGGGATGGACATGGTCAGAAACAATGCTCAGGTAGGCCGGGCATTTAAACGATGCCCAATTGGCACTAAAAGGGGCCAAAAGTGTGACAAGAAAACATCCCCCACACCATTACACCACCACCACCAGCCTGCACAGTGGTAACAAGACATGATGGATCCATGTTCTCATTCTGTTTACGCCAAATTCTGACTCTACCTTCTGAATGTCTCAACAGAAATCGAGACTCATCAGACCAGGCAACATTTTTCCAGTCTTCAACTGTCCAATTTTGGTGAGCTCTCGCAAATTGTAGCTTCTTTTTCCTATTTGTAGTGGAGATGAGTGGTACCCGGTGGGGTCTTCTGCTGTTGTAGCCCATCCGCCTCAAGGTTGTGCGTGTTGTGGCTTCACAAATGCTTTGCTGCATACCTCGGTTGTAACGAGTGGTTATTTCAGTCAAAGTTGCTTTTCTATCAGCTTGAATCAGTCGGTCCATTCTCCTCTGACCTCTAGCATCAACAAGGCATTTTCGCCCACAGGACTGCCGCATACTGGATGTTTTTCCCTTTTCACACCATTCTTTGTAAATCCTAGAAATGGTTGTGCGTGAAAATCCCAGTAACTGAGCAGATTGTGAAAAACTCAGACCGGCCCGTCTGGCATCAACAACCATGCCACGCTCAAAATTGCTTAAATCACTTTTCTTTCCCATTCTGACATTCAGTTTGGAGTTCAGGAGATTGTCTTGACCAGGACCACACCCCTAAATGCATTGAAGCAACTGCCATGTGATTGGTTGATTAGATAATTGCAATAATGAGAAATTGAACAGGTGTTCGTAATAATCCTTTAGGTGAGTGTATTTCACCTTCATTGAAGATATCCATAGAAATCTTACTTAAGATTTAGTGTCAGTAAAATGTCAAATCACCAATCAAATCTGACAACGATGTTATTATAAATTGTGCTATTTTTGGTTCAAGTGAAAGCCCAGTGTTATTTTAGTATTATTTATATCCTATTGTAGTTTTTATGAATATTTTGAATTAGCTCTTGTTTTTATGTTTCATTTTCGTTTTTATTTCAGTTGAATTTTTAGTAATTTTGTAATGTGCTTTTATTACTATTTTTTTTTTTATTAAATATTATTATTCAGGTAATTGTAGTGTAATGTGGCACAATCCTGTAATTTTACAATGGGTTTCTTTTTATTTCCAGTAATTCATTTTTTATTTTTATTTTAAAGGGAAGCGAGGGTCTCTCAGTGTAGGTGAAAGACTGAAAAAATTTCTGCCCACAACAAGCGAAGAAAAGATAACAGCCGATTCAAATGAAACACTGCATATGCTGCTTGATTTGGTCAGTATACTATATATATATATTTACTCTATATATTCCCTCACATTACATTTTGAGTTTACTCATTTTAAGTTGTCTTCCTTCTTTAGTTAAATGACAAAGAGGAAGCCTTGGCACATCAGAGGAAGGTGAGCTACATGTTGGCACGAAACACTGAAGACTTGGAAAAACGTCTCCAGATGCAGCTAGAGGAACTGGAAACCTCCCACAAAGACAGTAAAACAAAAATAGAGGCTTCTGAGGAGAGTGAATGGAGCAGAGAAGGAGATGGTAGTTGCTCTGTAGACAGCCATGGATCACAACACCTCACTGTCCCTGACAGCCCTACAGTTGATGATGAGCAGACCTCCAAATCCAACAAAATTAGAGAAACTAAACCTGACAATAAAGATGTTTAAAAGAATTTAAAAAAAAGAAGGAAGGTTCATGTTGTATTTTTTCGAAAGTAAAAATGCCTGCATTATCTTCATATTATAGGCATACTATTTATTACCTAGGATAAACTAGGACAGCAGGTAACACAGAATAACCTAGGATAACAGAACCAAAATTACCCACAATTCTACCCACAAACTCACAATAATATAAGAGTTGATAGGATCCATAATGCACATCTATATGGATTAGAAAAATAAATCCTACCCATCTATGCATCAAAAGCCAACAAACAAAAAATCTGAACAGAATGACATTGCTAACCAAAACTGCTACCAATCTTTCATTTTTGTCTCGACAGCGAAACAAAAGTGAAACAAACGTTTTTTTTAGTAAATCTTTGGACAAAATTGATTGAATGAATGCTTTTCAATTAGCCTTTTGATCCAACAGCTTATGCTTGCAATTATTGTCTGTAGATTAAAAGTGCCTGTGTATACATTTCTTTACAAAATAAAAAAATCATACATTTCAACAATATTTTGCCACAAGTGTGTTAAAAATAATATTTACATTATCAGTATTTACAACATTTTTTTACTTCTAAAATATTTTACTAGATTTGACAGTAAAATTAGATGTATTTAAAACATATCTTCATTATTATTAATAATAATTAATTCATAATAATAACCAAACCTTTGACTGGTACTGTACTACATTTCGACGTGGAAAGACCATAGACTGTAAAAAAGGGAAAGACGTAGTGAAAGCGGCAAGCGAGATGTGCAGAGGACTGAATAACTACATATCCCATAATGCTTTATGCTACCGGTTTCCGTAATGTTCGAAAGTAGTAGTTGTCGCAATGTAATGTAATCCGTCTATGCATGTTATGTAATGTAATGCAAATGTTATGTTCGCAAAAAATATATTATTTATACCAACACATGGGGTTGGTTAGACATAAATGGTACCGTTTTATCTTATGTGCCACGGTTATCGCATCTTTGTTCGTTTGCTACCTCAAATTACAGACACTGTCAAACTCCAAAGGTAAGAAAGCTAACTTGTTAGCTGTTTAACCAGATAATGTCACTTCATTGGTCCAAATTAAAAATAAATAAATAATAATCTGTGTAAATTCACTAGGACTAAACTTGGCAATGTTGTATAGTCGCAGGATCAATGAGTGAACACACACTGGAATATTTCCTCAACAAGGGGACGATAAAAAGAAAAGATGCTGCTGATATTGAGTGGTATCATGCAGTAAACAGCAAGAGCAAACTCATAGAGGCTCTTGGAGGTGAGTATACATTACAAAGTATGAAGAAGCATACAGTATATGTTGCTCCTGCACTACTTTACCCGTAGGCTTTTCTAATGACCACGCAATGATCGAGTTTGAGAAATAATGCGTGTTATGATAATGTTTTCTCACTTTTGTCTTTGTTCTTTTTTGAGGTTCTGCACAGATGATTGAAGCAGATGTTCTTCTCAGGGGTCAAGATCCAAAAGAACCCATTATGGCTCACCCGCCTGACAATGACAGTGATATAACTCTGCAGGACTGGCTTAAAGAAGTTGTGAAATCAGGCAAAGGAATAAAATTGGACTTCAAAAGGTGATTTTTCCTTTTTTGAAAACAGCACAGCGTTTTTATTCTTAGATTTTAATACTGCTTATTTTGACAGTAGTCATAGTGCTTGTTTGGATTGATTTCTCCCACAATGACCTTGTTGCTATAGGGCTGCAACTAACGATTATTTTGATAATCGATTAATCGGACGATTATTTTTTCGATTAATCGATTACTCGGATACAAGTTCCAATTAGATTTTTTGTTTATTATAACTAAATAAAACCCTAAATCAGGATTGTGGCGAGCAGGACGAGGCCGAGGCACGTGAGAGATGCGAGACCGGTGCGTCTCACAGGTGTCGTTCATTATCACTCACGCCACCGGCCTCGCACCGTCCTCTCACGTCCCTCTGCCTCGTCCTGCTCGCTACAAGGGTATTTATGTGTGAAAGTGTACTTTAAAAAGTGCAAAAGCCACACATTGGGTCTCATTCATGAAACATTCGTAAATATACGAGTAAATGTGCGAGTGATTTGCGCGTAAAGAGACCTTTCCCGAAAATTCTTCTCCTGATTCACAAATACTTCGTAAACGTCAGATGTGATAGTGAAATGTGTGTGTGTGTTATTGAATTCCAATCAGTCGTAAATGGGATGCGCGTGCACGTTCATTCTCAATTACCATAAATCCCGCCCATTAAATCCGACTGACAACTACATATGGGCATCATATGACATGAATGCGAATGAAAAAAAAAATTCTCAGATGAAGTTTTATTAGCAGAAGTTCATTCAAAATGAATTTTATTTTCAAGCGTACATAGTGGCGTATCGGGTCCTAAAAAAAAAGGAAGCTTGGCAGCATATTACAGATTCAGTTAATGAAGTTTCATCTGTTAATCGAACATTCCCAGAAGTGAGAAGAAAACGGTTCGACATTAAGCTTGAGAGCAAAAAGCAAATTAGTTCACTTCGGAAAAATAGTATTCAAACTGGAGAAGGACCACCATCGCAGATGCTATTACTGGCTCTCATAATAATGATAATAGCTGATGGCAAGTTGACAACCATGATTAATGTAAAATTCATTAAAAATTATATTCAACATATGTTTTAACACAATTTTTGTTAAAACAAATTTACACAGACATGTTGTTCAGATGTGAAGATATAAACTAAAAACATCTCAAATATATAATTAATTTAATTTTTATTTAAAATTAATTGAATTATAAGGATAATTGATAAAATAAATATAGAAAGACTGAAAACAAGCGTGTGAACGTAGAGCCGCAGTAGATCGCGTTTGAAAAACAATTAAAACTTAATAGTAGACAAATGCTATAAAAAGAGAACGGGATGGAGGTACGCAGCAAGCTAACAGGGTTGATTAAAAGGACAGGAAAAATGATGCATTAGTGCACAAGCATTCGCTGAAAACCACTGAGTACAGTGACTAAAAAACAATCTTTTACTGCTGCTGTTATTAACTGCCTTTATATTTAGTGCTTCACTTTGTAAACACCGTTTTAATTTAAACTATTTCTGCGGTAGCGCTATTTCAATCCATCACTTATGTTGCGAGCGAACTGATTGCGCAACCTGATGCTCGAGACAAATACAGACATCCCAAGTCTCGCGGAAGTCCCGGAAGTCACTCGCATTTTGATAGCGGCTCCCTGATGCCCGCAAATTAGTTCAAACTCTCGGAATCTAGAGCGCGCAAGCAAGAGTGCGCATGCCAGACAGAAGAGACTGTGCTCCAAACATAGACTGTAAAAAAGATCTCGGTCTCTGCGCGCACGGCAGATCGGCAAGGGAGAGAGACCTTGCGTGTGTCTCATGAAGCGCAGCGCATGTAAGACAGAGAGCATCATGATTGGCCTGTTTCAACCTATCACCAGTAAACGCTCGCCGTGACGTAAGCAGACCAACTAATCGATAATGACATTCGTTGACAACTATTTTAATAATCGATTTTAATCGATTAAATCGATTAGTTGTTTCAGCCCTACTTATGAATGAGTGGCAGATCAACTTGTCATTTTTAATCATAGTCTCGCAGCTGTATCCCAGTCCATGATTCTACTCGAAGAGGTCCGAGATCAGCTGCAGGGACCCGTTTGGATCAATGCTGATGTTCTTCCTGGCCCTGGTGGCAAAGCCACCCCTTTGGACCCTCATGTTTTTCTACAGGAAGTGGCTCGAAGATCAGAAACTGATGTTCTCTCTTTGGGTTGGACCACTGGATGGGATGTAGACGTAGACAATCGTGGTAAGAAGATTGTTATTACACTAAGGTGAAAAGCTCTTAAGTTTTGTTTTTAGCAGGGTTCCCACGGGTCCTTGAAATACTTGAAAGTTTGTGAATCTGGAAAAAAAAAAATTCAAGGCCCTGCAAAGTTTTGGAAAGTAAACACATAGATACAGGTCCTTGAAAGTGCTTGAATTTATTTTGTGCAGGAAGTTTTCTGGAAAAAATCCATATTATTCCCTCCGTTCGGATGAAAGTGTACACTTCGTGGCCTATGCACACTAGCTAGCTTGATTTACGTTAATTACGCGCATTTACGCGTTACGTTAAGTGTTTCCGCGTGAGGTACTTTGTGTTGTACGTTGCCATGACGTTCACGCGCGGACGAAACTACTACGATGGTACCTCAACGTTTGTTGTTGAACACAACAAACGTGTCCCCACATTAAGTCCTTGAATTTGAGGGTATTGGACCTGGAAAGTCCTTCAAAGGTCCGTGAATTTGAAGTTAACCAAGGTGTGGGAACCCTGTTTTAGTGACAATCATGTGCTATATATATGCTGTATATACTCTACCGCTCAAAAGTCAGTAAGATGTTTGTTTGTTTTTTGTTTGTTTTTTCAAGAAAGTAAGACTTCGGCTATATTCAAAATGATGCATTAAATTGATCAAAAGTGACAGTAAAAGCATTTATAATATATCAAATAATTCCAAATCAAATAAATGCTGTTCTTTTGAACTTTGTATTCATCAAAGAAGCCTGAAAAGTCCCTGAAATCAGAGGTTACACAAAAATATTAAGCAGCACAACTGTTTTTAATGATAATAATTAGAAATGTTACTTGAGCACCAAATCAACATATTAAAAGGATTTCTGAAGGATCATGTGACTTGAGACTAGAGTAATGATGCTGAAAATTCAGCTTTGCTATCAGAGGAATAAATTACATTTTAAAAGATAATAAAATACAAAACGGTTCTTTTTAATTGTAATAATATTTCAAAATATTACTTGTTTTTTTTTTACTGTATTTTTGATCAAATAAATGCAGCATTGGTAAGCAAAAGAGACTTCTTTCAAAAACTTGAAACAATCTTAAGGACTTTCTTTACTTTTTGCTCCCAGCCTTTTGCTTTGACTTCCTTATGAATTTTTTAATTATAATTCAGACCTTGATTAGTATTTGCTTTCTGTGTTTGTGTTGGTCTGGGAAATAGGCTATAGCTGGGAGATGGTTCATCAGATGGAAGAATTATGCAGATCCCTAAAGCAACCGGTCACGTTTCCAGTCCGTGCAGCTCTCATTCCTGTGTCCTTCCAACAGTTCCAGTGGCTTTTAGAGCGTTCAGACCGGTGAGAAATTAATCAGTCTATTTAAATGTATGTCCAGATTTACCATTATAGATGCTATTAAGCCACACATCTGTGTGAAGGAGTCTTTTTATTACCTCGGAGATTGATTCATATTATATAAGCAAGGACACAATGAGATTCATCCTAATGTTTTGTAATTTCTTGCTGGATAATTTGGTTCTGGCTTCTCTATTACACTTGTTTGTGACTGGAATAGAAACTCATTGCTTTATCTGAAGGACGGTGTTGAGGTATTACAGGATGTGGAGGGAAGGCTTAAAGGAACACGCCGAATTTTTGGGACTTTAGCTTATTCACCGTATCCCCCAGAGTTAGATAAGTCCATACATACCTTTTTCATCTCTGTGCGTGCTGTAACTCTATCTGACGCACCCACCGCTAGCCTAGCTTAGCACAAAGACTGGATGTAAATGGCTCCAGCTAGCATACTAATCCCAATAAGTGACAAAATAACGCAAACATTTTCCTATTTACATGTTGTGATTTGTATAGTCACAGAGTGTGCAAATAACAAGGTCATATGAGACAGCCATCTTTTAACCGTATAAATACTTGGAACTATATTCTCAGAAGGCGAAGCACTGCTACTTGGACGGAGTGATTACCGCAGCACCTGAGACGCACCGTGGTGAGGAGCAGAGAGTTCGTTCAGAGTTGGAGTAATAGAGTCAGCAATTACTAGATAGTAAAAGCATAGTTTACAATTATGGGTGTTCGCTGTATTATAAAGAGCTGCGACAATAAACAGTGGAGACATGGAATTCCGACCAAAAACGCTGACCTGATGAATCAATGGCTAAGTTTCTTGCTCTAGATATAACATTAGATCCAAACACACCAGAAGAGATCATAAAGGACCGTCATGTTTGCTCAGTACATTTCACTGAGGACGACTATTTTGAAAAAATTGAATTTTCCACACGGACCATGAAACATGTGCTGTAGGATACGGCCATCCCATCGATAGCACAGACAGGACAAAGTGGATCACCTGCGGCTGTGGTAACGTTAAGTGTTCCGTTATGTTTTTAGATGACTAGCCTACTGTAACAGTGCCATTAGCCAGATCTAATGTAACGTTAGTGGCACTATTATATGAATAGGGTGGTCACTACTATTGCAGTTGTTCCTGGTCTCCATGTATCCCCTGTAATGTTAGTATTGTGTTGTCACAAACGCACTCTATTGCCCCAGTAACAAATGAGCGGAGCTAGAGGTAAACTCAGGACTGTAGCCTTCACCTTGCCAATGAATCGGAGGGGGGAGGGGCAGTTATCTTTTTTTTTGAGAAACAGTGACCTTGTCCAGTACGGGTAGGCTACTGTCTGTGGGTTCATTGTATTGTGCAAAAACAATTTGCCTTGTGTTATTACTTTCCCCTTATTCTAGAGTATTGTAATGCAATTATCTAACATTACTGTATTATATGCTGTTGAATACATTTGGTTCAGCTGTAATAAATTGCATTTAAAATATATCGATTCCTGTAATAATAATTCTTTATTCGTGTTCTGTGATATTTATTAATCAGGATGCGTTTTTAGTTGGAATTCTTTGAAACTTCATGGTATTACCTGGTCTCCACTGTTTATTGTCGCAGCTCTTTACAATACAGCGAACACCCATGATTGTAAACTATGCTTTTACTATCTAGTAATTGCTGACTCTATTACTCTGAACGAACTCTCTGCTCCTCACCACGGTGCGTCTCGGGTGCTGCGGTAATCACTCCGCCCAAGTAGCAGTGCTTCGCCTTCTGAGAAAATAGTTCCCAATAGAGGGAATGCATTAACGTCACTTTCCCGCCGGAACACGCCCCCCTCAGCGGGACTGAGTGGCAAAAGAGCTGCTGCGTGGCTGGAGTTAATAGGGGAAACTGCGAAAACGCGAGTAAAACAAACTATTATCAGTTTAAACTAAAAGTTGGACTCGATATAGTGTTCCTTACAACTTATCAAAGATCCAGTGATCCATGGATATTGACATGCAGCCAGGAATCGTGTTTCCTGACATTTATATGTGCCTGATTTTGACGCCGGGGAAATAAATTAAGAAAATTTGCCTGTAAACGTTTTATATAAATAGAATATAGATAGGTCTAAATCCAAATGATCACTTACATTAATGTTATACTGTATATCATCATATCGTCCAGCCCTAAAACTTATATAGCTTATATAACTTATATTGTATAGTTTTTTGTCAGTGTTAATTTAAAAACATCCAATTATGCAGAATATAGTCTGTTCTGTAGCTTTTTGCAGTCTGTAAAAATATACAGTACCTCAGATTTCTGGTCAAATCTAGTTGTACAGTCAATCGCAAAGCTCTTTCCCGTTTTAGATGTGTTTTGTGTGTTTTTCACAGCATTCACGCTGGAAACAAATGCTGCCGCTCAGTCTTTTTCCCACTTAGTGGGCGTGACCGCATTCACTCCGGCCGACGGTGACGTCATTCGCATACCCTCTTTATTTATACGGTTAAAAGATGGCTGTGTCTCATATGACCTTGTTATTTGTACACTCTGTGACTATACAAATCACAACATGTAAATAGGAAAATGTTTGCGTTATTTTGTCACTTATTGGGATTAGTATCCTAGCTGGAGCCATTTACATCCAGTCTTTGTGCTAAGCTAGGCTAGCGGTGGGTGCGTCAGACAGAGTTACAGCACGCACGCACGGAGATGAAAAAGGTATGTATGGACTTATCTAACTCTGGAGGATACGGTGAATAAGCTAAAGTCCCAAAAAGTCGGCGTGTTCCTATAAGCCTCCTCTACAGATATAGTTGCCTTAATGTCAGCCTTTATATGATTCTGTGTAACATCTTCTTTTCTTCTCTCTCTAAGGTACACCCTGACTGTATGGACAGGCAAGGATGATGTTCTTAATGTGGAAGACCTGTTGCCCTACAGGCAAAACTTCAGCAAAACCAGGATCTATTATGATCTGTTAGAATCACAGTTCAAACAGTTTAAAGGACTACCTGGCTACTCCTAAAAAAGCCATTAATCTTACTGACATTAGCTATGCTTCTATTCACCTATTTGTATGCCTGTTTTGGGATATCACATAAAAAAATGCTGGTTGGAAACACCCAGATGAGCATAAATTAAAAAAATGTGCATAAAAAACATACGCTCAATTGAGGCGGATACATTTTTTATCCGATAAGAAGACATGCCCATAAACGATGGAAACACATTTACAGACTAAATCCCTTGATGTTCAACAAAAAACTCATGTGACTTTACCTCAGCAGAGGATGTGATTGGATAACTGGACTAACCAGGACTGACCAATTTCATCGCACAGCATTGCAAATGCTGATTTGGTCATTCTGAAATGGGTATGATTTGGTTTAATTCCCCCCCAGAAGCATCTGACATGATTGCGTTCCCAAACACCAGGCATCCAAACACAAGATAGTGGTTATTGCGTTTCGTCTGCACGCTCTTAAGATGCAAGTCATTTACAATGTAGCAAAAAGAGCCTCAGTGGCTTCCCCAATTGCGGCAACTTCCATATTTGTAACAGATATTCTGCACCAATTTTCCAGGAAGTGACAACACATGGGATGGAAACGCTGCTTTATTCGCAGATGTTTTATGATATATTCCAATTTTGCGCATAAGTTAAATTCGCAACTTTAGATGGAATCAGCTATTGACTTTGCAAAGTATAACAGCTAAATACACTATACATGTACTGTAACATCATGTAAAGACATGTAAATACATACCTATGCACTCTGTATCTGAGTCTTAAGTTTTAAGGTTTACACATAAATTTTATTGGTTGTCATACTTAACAGATTAATGTACAAAGGGAAAGAAAAATGCTATATTTTTGTAATCTACATTTGCATTTTGTAACATTTTACAAACATTACAAATGAATAATAAAAGTATGGGGAAAAATGCTTATCCTTATTATTAGTGTGCACTACCATTCAAAAGTTTGTGGTCAGATAGATTTCTTTTAAAAGAAGTCTCTAATGCTCATCAAGGCTAAAGTTATTTGATCAAAGATACAGTAAAATAGTAATCTTGTAAAATATTATTACAGTGTAAAATAAATGTTTTCAACTTTAATATAAAATGTATTCCTGTGATGCAAAGCTGAATGTTCAGCATCATTACTCCAGTCTTTAGTGTCACATGATCCTTCATAAATCATTGTAATATGCTGATTTGGTGCTCAAGTAACATTTCACACATGGAAACTGCTGATTAATATTTTTTGTGGAAATTGTGATACATTTTTCAGAATTCTTTGATGAATAGAAAGTTCAAAGGAACAGCATTTATTTAAAAAAAATAATAATATATATGACTGACCCTAAACTTTTGAACAGTGGTGTAAAACAATAAAACATGCAAGAAAGCAAAAGTGTTGTTATCTGTTAGATTGTTTCTGTTTAATTTATTAATGCAGTAAATTAGCTCTCAATATGTCCAATGATACTGAATGCTATTAATGCTTTATTATATATATATATATATATATATATATATATATATATATATATATATATATATATATATATATATATACGCAAGAAACTGAAAGTATTGTTTTATGCTGCATTTATTTTGTCAATGGATACAAGTCACAATATATTATCTGTTGTAAATACAAAGACATTGCAGGCATAAATCCGGTTTAAAGAGACAGCAGTACATTAAACAGCAGCAACGTTTCAGTATTCTGATTCAGTGCACTAATGAGACCATACAAATAACAGCAGTAAAGTGCAGTAAAGTTTACAATAGTCAAAATAAACATATTACCACTGTCCAGTCTGGAAAGTGCATTTTAGGGTGTGGTTTATGTTTATGATGATTCATATTTAAAATGTATTCTGTTCAGATTTCAGACTGACAAATGAAATTTCTATATTTACCACAACTTTCCTCTGTGATGTTTACTGACCAAAGATTTCCTCAAAATTGACCAGCTGCTTGATCTGCTCAGTTTGCATGGAGTGTCGTCTTAACAGACTCTTCTTGTTCTTGAGATCTCTGGGATGGTTTGGGGCAATGGGGACAAAATGCCTCAATCCAGGAACAATGGGTGAAGTTCCTGCCACAGGCTTGCTTCCACTGTTGACGCCAACACTGGTGTTGACTTTGATATCTGGAATGGGTGCATGTGGATTAAGAGGTGGCAGATAACCAGGGCGGGTTTGTGAGATATGGTCTAGGAGTAGGGCTCCAGATCCCCTCCGCTCCAGCATCGCCGGGCTCCTCCTCTGAACGACACTCTCCAGAGACTCTCTGGATCCAGAGAGAGTGGAGGAGCGGCTGGTAACAAGCTTGCGTTTCTCCGTCCCCCCAGTTCCTCCTCCTCCTCCAGTCTTCCCGAGGTCTTCAGAGGGTTGGCTCCCAAATTGAGGCAACTGAGAGTCAGAACTGTAGTGGTCCATTCCGAAGTTGCGCCGATGAAACACATTGCGCAGGCTTGAAACAGCCAGGTTGGGAAGACAGTCTGGGCCCCGGTCCACAGGAGCAGTGTCTGAGATGGATGCCTGCTTGAGGTTCTGATGTGAAGAAGAGTGCGGTAGCAATTCACCATCGTAGGACATTTTTCTACTGAGCCATTTCTGTTCTTTTGTTAGATCTCTTTCAGATGTTGCCTCAAAGGTTCTAAGCAGACCAGTAGAGTCTTTGGCGTCAATGCTTTGGTGCCGAGCTACTGTCGCTCTCAGTAGAGGTCTGCAACCATTGTACCCAAATGAGAGCTCCTCTTCGGGGGTGATATCTAGAAGCTCCTCGGTCAAGGATGAGGACTTGCTTTGCTGTAGGAGCAGAGAAGGAGGGATCTTCAGCCAGGGCTCTGAGTTAAGCCTCTGTAGATGCAGCAGCTTCACCACACTAGCCGCTTGCAGAGGGCTTGAATCTTGAGTCGGTGATCCTGGCTTGGATGTGGGAAGTGTTGGAGTGGATCCCAGGGTCTCAGATTGATTGTTGGTGGGAGGTGAGATATGCTGGGTAAAAAGATTAATTTCAGAGGGGCACATACATGACGCAGAGGCACAGTGCAACCGGTCCTCAAGATTTGGAGGTGGTGGTACGTTCAGATACTGCTTGGTCATTTGTCTTCCAGAGGGTAGTTTGTCTGTTGTAATGATGATGACTTCTTTGCCCTTGGCCTTGCAGGCGTCCAGTAGTACTCTCAGTGCATCCTTGTCTCCAGCGTTAACTGCGTAGACCAGAGCAGAGGAACCATTGTGGTCCTCTAAACTAGGGTCAGCTCCACTGGAGAGCAGAAGCGACAGCACCTCATCTCCCGCCCGCTCTATGCAGGCATGCATTAGAGCTGTCTTACCAGACTTATCCTGAATGTTGGGGTCTGCACCATTTTCAAGAAGATACCTGTTGAGAAGAAGATTGATTCAGAGGAAGGGATCAATGAGAGAGTCAATCAGAGTGTCCACAATAAAAAAATCTTGTAAATACTAAATACAAGTTAAAATGTAGTTTAAAGTCGGCATGAAACTGAAGTTGAGATTGTCATTTTTCCTTGTTGTGACGTATATCCGAGTTAAACGGCTTCTGAAATTAGAAAAAAATGTAGGGCGGGGCTTGATTTCGTCTTTCGGGAATTGATTGGATCGTTGGAGGTTGGGCGCTGAGACTGACAGGTTCTCTGAGAGGCGGTGCACCGATAGCCGCACCCTCATCGGCTCTGGCCGCACCCTTTCGCCATGGGACGTGACCGAAAGAGAAGAGAGGTCGTTTCGAGGGGGGAGGGAAGGGTAATGTATTTGATTAAAGATTATAAGGGTACATGAATTTAAAAAAATAATGAAGTGCACAGATAAATAATTTATAATAAACCCTACAATATTACATATAAAAAGAAGATTTGTCAAATTTGATTTCATGCCGATATTTAAAACATGTACCAAGATATACACTATTATTGGTATACTCATGTGATTTTTCAAAAACCTTTATGCCATTTTCAACTTTGGATTCGATTACTCATGTGGTATTACCATCAAGTAAAAAGTGTACACATCTTATCCAAAAAACGTTTGTTACACTATCCCATCCAAAAAATTTGGGTCAGGAAGATGTTTTTGAAAGAAGTCTAATGCTCACCAAAGCTAGATTTATTTGATCAAAAATACACACAAATAGTAAATTATGTTTTATTAACAAAGTTCGGGAGGAGCACGTTCAGATAATTAACATGAGTGGAGAGGACTCAGCAATCAACGATAAGAGGTGTTTATATATTCAGCAGTCTCGCCTCATTTCATTGACAGTTTTGCAGCATCCCTCCTCCACCTCTTCTCCACTCTTCTAGTCCTAACCATTTACATACAGGGGGAGTACTCTGGGTACACTTTTTTTTATACATCATTTTTGGGGATTCTTTCTATGATCTTGTATTATAAAATGGTCAAATATAGCTTAAGAGACTTATTGACCCTCACTCAATAATGAGGGTCTGTGGAGAAGCAGTTTTGTTAGAATATTAATATATATATATAAATATAATATATTATGCCAAAGTACTTTTTTTTTTTTTACAAATATCAAAATGATGTTCATTTCAGAAATGAAAAATATGCTCATCATGCAAGTCACTGTGTGTATGAATTGAATTTTATGTACTTAAAAAAAAAACTAATAAGTTTCATTGTGCAATCAGTTAATCAACTTACAGGAGACCCACCTGATGATCTTGGGTTTTGGCACACTCTGAGCATCTGCATGGTGACTTTTGCAAGCCACCATCAGTGGAGTCTCTCCCCTATCATTGCTTTCATTAATGTAAGCCCCTCCTTCCAGCAGCAGGCGCGTCAACCTCAGGCGGCACAGATACACTGCTTTCAGCAAAGAGTTTCCACCCGTGCGCACCTCTGTTGAGTCCTCCATGATTATATGGTGGTGTGACCGTTGAGAGGCTAATGTCGGGTTGGCTCAGTGGGTCATAGGAGCTGATTTCTTTATTGGCTTCTGTCAGGGAAGAGAAGGAGAGCATACTTTATCAGAACCAGAGTTTTTCAAGGTTTTCACTTAAGTGTCTGCTTTTTATCCAATTCATTCGCATGAAAGCAAACCTGATGTCTCTTTGACATTGAAATGTGCTCTCCCTCTTCGCCTCAGAAGAATATGCTAGAGAGGTTTCCTGCTCTAATCCAGTGTCTCTGGCCATTCATCGGGTAGACACTAATGTGAAGATGTTTGTTATGATGACTAGGTAGGTGGCATGTCTTGGTGGTACTTGACAAGAAGACATAAGAAAACTGAATTAGTTATCTAATCCCCGTTACATAATATGAATTATTCTTTATTATATTTTTTAAATTTTACCTGCAATTATGCAGCATAGTCTATGTTTAATACAAGTTAAGCTCAATCGACAGCGCTTTTAACATCATGTTGATAAACAGAATAATTCATTCCAACCTGTGCCTCCTTTATATTTTATTTTACATTATATTTTATTTCATTGCCATGACAACATAACACTTAAAACACTAAATGTCATTAAAATGATGAGAACAACTTTACAGTTCAAGCAACAATTATAATACGGTTGAACAGAAGGATCAATGTAAGTGTTTTTATAAATCTTCTAAAAACCAGCCCCATTTACTTCTTCACGAGTTCATTTGCCCATTTAATCTTTAACCTAATAAGGTTAAGCGTATTTGGCTTGCTGTCCACAGTCGAGGGGCTCGAGGAAGCAGCTTCAACTCGAGCTTAGTTATACCCCCCAGTGGGACTACTAATGCTTGGATGATGAGTGGTAGCAAGATGCCTAAATTATGTTGGTGGAGTTGGGGAGGTGGAGGGATGCCAAAACTGCTGATGCCAGAGCAAGGTGATTATAGGCTCTTATATGCATATAAGAGCATATAAACTGCTTATATGCTCCGGCAGTTAATTGAAAGATTAGATGGGTTCACTCCTCTCGAAATGACGTTGTGAACTTCACTAAGTGCATTGCTGTAACCTTGATTTCTGCTTTTTTTAAAGAAAAGGACAGAGATGGTTTGAAATTATTATGCTGTCGATTAAGCTTAATTTCAACAGTACTTTCGTGTACTTTTAAATTAGCATGTGTAGTACATGTGATGTCTTAAAGGGATAGTTCACCCCAAAATGAAATCATTTACTCAGTCTCAAGTTGTTCCAAACCTATGAATTTCTTTTCTGCTGAACACAAAACTGAAGATATCTTGAAGAATAATGGAAACCAAACAGTTGATGGGCCCCATTGACTTCCATAGTATGAAAAAAAATACTATAGGTCAATAGGGCCCATTAACTGTTTGTTTGCCGACATTCTTTAAAATATCTTATTTTGTGTTCAACAGAAGAAAGTAACTCATACAGGTTTGGAACAACTTGAGGGTGAGTAAATGATGACAGCTTTTTATTTTATTTTTGGGTTAACTATCCCTTTAAGCATGTAAGCCTGCACCAGACATGCACAGTCTGTTCTTATAAGAGCAATAGCAGTGTTTTTGTCAGTAGGTTGAAATTCAATAGCTTGAGGCAATCTGTATTTGCCACATAGCACGAAGACATTCCTTTATAAAGTCTATTGTGCATGTGGCCTTGTTCTCTTAACTCAAAGTGCAGTTGCAGTGCACTCTTAATTTAACAAACAGCGAGTTGAGGTAAGATGAGTAAGGAAATTAATCTTTTTGTGTCCTCCAACAAAATGAAAAGGATGAAAACATGGGCTGACGCTCTCATGGTAGCTTTTCTTAGCAGTGAAGGCTGCATGTGACAAATGCTAGAGAGTGCGTCAGCACCGTGGATAAATGTTTTCTTTAAAAAAACACACACATGCGGATTATAATACTTTTATACCTAACTTTAAAAGCCTTAATTATGTCTGCCTTTCCTGAACTAGAGCCTCCTCATCTCTTTCTTTCGTTACGTGTCATGTTTATTATGCTAATAAACCACTTTGTCCTGACAGTTTGGCTTTTAAAATCAAGTTGTACAGACAGGCTAAAGTCTTGATTGGTCTGGTACAAGCACACTGCCTGATGCCTGCAGGACATCTCGGTTCAAGCTGCTAATTCCTACAGCTCCCTGGGCTGGCATTTAAAACCATAGCTTTGTGTGCCATTCCCCTAGTCTTCAATCGCCCTTGGGAACAGAGAGAATTTTTAATGACAGGCCTCTCTCCCTCTGTTGCTGCCTCGTGCTAAAAAGCATGGAGCAAATGAGGCCCAAAACAGATGAGGGTGGTGATTGTTGCAGCAGCAGTGCTGAAGTGGAGCTCCAAACAGACCACTCCACGCACACCTGTGTGCATCTGTGATTCATGCCAGATCACGCAATGCTTAATTCTCCTCGCAAATGGTGGGCTGAATTTGTCCCTCTCAAAACACCTGCAGGGAAAATGAAAACGCACTCTCTGTGACATCAACTGATAAGTGGATAAGAATAGTTTTCGTGTGTCTTGATTAATGAGGGTAATGTGCTTTCGAGGTTTGCCAGGAGAATAAATTATGAGCTTCCTCAGCTGATATAAAGATACATTACCATGTCCATATAGATTCATATGCTAAACAGTGAAAGCAGCAAACAGTAGTCCCTTTACTTAGCATTGTTTTGGTTAATTCGGAAATTAATTATTTGCATGATGTATTTAAAGCTGATTTATTTATATTTCATTTAAACTACATTTGTACTGTAACATAAGATTGTTTTAAAATAAATGTAATTTTATACCCAATCATTTGTACTTAATGCGTGAACTTCAGTTAATATAATATAATCATTTTATATATATAAAAAAGTTTTAATTAAACGTAAATTAACCTTACTTGAAATCCAATATATGATAATAGAGATGATTTTCAGAAACAAAGGACATTGTTGTTGTTTTTACACACACATATATGTGTGTCTATATATATGTATATATGTGTAAATTTTACACAAACAATGTCCAATTGTTTTAAAGATGCTATTTCGTGTGAACTATTTTTACTCTTATTTTTATAGAACAGATCCAAGGTCAACACCAATAAAAAAGCTATATCCACTCACATCATACCTTAAGACCAACAGCATCACAAATCTAAAAAAGCCTGCAAGAAATCCTTCATATTAACTTATTAACACATAAAAATGCCATTATACAGCATAAAAAGGTAAAGTTTTGCATTTTATTTAAAAAAGTATGCATGTTTTTAAAGGAGATTCAATTATGTCCTTACCTCTTATAAACCAGTCGCTGCTCTAGATTTCCAACAGCTTGTTCCTGTGGCATGTCATCTTTGTAAATAGATGAGTAATCCTGGGGTGAGACTAAAGCTGGAGCTTGAAGTGGGAGATGAGCATGTGGAGATGTGCACTCACTGAAGGTGAATCAAAGAGTGGCACAGATACAGGAGAGAGAAAGAGAACAAGTGCCTGTGCTCAGCCAAGCTCACCAGGAGGACAGTCAAGCTTAATAGAGCAAGGTGACGCCAGTCCCAGCACATCCAGCGTCAGTAAGTGATAGCTCCATTATTCTCACATTGCGAAGGAGTTATTGAACTCGTATGCAGAGGTTGTACGCAGACCCTCATTTGTTCCTAACTCTGATGTCAACATGATCGCACGATGATGGCACCTATTGTGCAATTACATCATTATGACACAACTGTCTTGCCTTTGAGGCAGCAGTTTAGCTCCTGGGGAGTGTATTGATCTGTTTGAGTGATGCAGTCACTATTTATAAAACTGCAATGATGGCACTGAAGGGCCAATAATAAGACTCCTAATGGATTAAAAATGGGAAAAAAGTTTCATTTGATAATAAAAAGACACAAATTAAACAGCCCTCCAACTGTTCTCTTTTACGTTTTAATCTAAATGGCAACTCGCTTGCATAAGCTAATGAAGTGCAAACCCTTGTCAAGTCTCTAGATACTGTTTGTACCCTGAAAATATATCTAAGTGCTACTTAAGGTGCATGTGCTGGGTAATTGGAATTCCAGTAAGGTTTATTTCAGCCTGTCCGTAAACATGCGTAGTACATTAGGCTAGTACATATCAAAAACAATCAGCTTAAAAAGGTTGTGCCTGCATTGCAGCATTTGGCTTTTTAAAAATAGGGGTCATGAAGGAGTTTGTGGGTGATCCTGAAAGCTTTAGTATTGTGAGCATTCTCTGAACTATATGACAACCTTTGTCGATCAGCCAGTCCGAGGATGAAACACAACATGCATATTCATAAAGCAGTCAGATCTTCAGACTGGCGATAGCAGCCACTTAAGTTGCTATTGGATATGGAGATGAGCAGGTTGTCTTTTGCAGTTGGCAAGATGAAGAATAATTAAGTGGATAGCAGATGTGGAAAAGACAATTTATTACTATCAAATTTAGGTATATTGTTTTCTGAATATCTGAAATTATAACCCAGAAACAAAACCTGATACAGATAACTTATTGTATTGACTGGTGGCCAATCTTCAGATTTTACATTCCATCAGTCAGAGCAGAGTGTAAAGGTTGAATTAGCAGAGCAATAGCACATCTGTACATAAAATATTGCAATTCACACAACATAATGAGAGACATATCAAGAGTTCAAAAGAGGACACATATTTGGTGTGGGTCTTTCTGACTCATATGTGTGACCAGGACACCCAGTCTTTGTGGTGTATCGAGAGCTATGGCATGCAGGGTAAAGATATGATGTAATACTTGTCAGACAAGTCTGAAATTTTTCTTGCATGACAGTATCTACAACAATCAACATCTAATAAACATTGACATACACTTGATCCACACAATACAATTTACACTCTCAAAAAACTCTCACACATTATACATTACACTTCCTTAAACTTTACAGTACACATTACACTGCTATACTATGCTTATACAATATCAACACTACAACACCTTCGCTTATACTGTTGATTTTTGATTAAGTGTCTTATTCAACTCTAAGGTAGCCTGATGCACAAAAGAGTGCTTCAGCCTTACTTTGTTGAATCTTGGAATCCCGTACCTCTGGTTTGATGGTAATAAAACAAAATTATTATGCAGGACATTATTAGGGTCAGAGACTATATTATTAGCCAGCCTTAACAAATTGTTATAATAAGCTAAATCATATAGCTTCTCAAGAGGCTGACCTACAATCCTTGAGCAAATTTAATTTTATTAAACAACTTTGTTTTTAGCATAACAGAAAAACTCTCTACCCTATGGAGTTGCAATATTACAGTTTACTCATCATAATGCACATTATCCACATCCAGCAGGAGTAACTGTCGACCAAGAGGAAACTGTCTGAAAGGGTTGTCCAGGTATCAACCCGGATTGTATCCAAAAAACAAAACCACAGCTGCCCAACTCACTGCAGGATTAAATTAAATTCACACCTCCATTCTCCTATTTTAACTAACACTCTTCGACAGGAGCTCCACAGGATCAATATTCATGGTTGGGCAGGACTGCTATAGCCAAACCTTTGATCACTCGTCGTGCCAATACCAAATATCGGTGTCAATGGTGCCAACAGTGCAAATCTTGGGCTGTGGATAATGTGAAACATGTATTGTTCTCTGATCTGTCCACCTTAACTGTCTATCCCACATCTGTGGGAGTTATGGTGTGGAGAAGGCAAAGAGGCTTAACACCTGGACTGTTGCGTGCCCAGTGTGAAGCCTGGGGGTGGACAGTGATGGTTTGGGATGCAATATCATGGTATTCCCTACAGTGCTTGATGGGCACAGTGCCAAGTACTACGGAACCATTCTGGAGGACCATGTGCACCTAATGGTTCAAACATTGTACCCTGAAGGTGGGGCCGTGTATTTGCATGATGATGCACCAATACACACAGCAAGACCTGTGACACATTGGTTTGATGAACATGAAAATGAAGTTGAACATCTCCCATGGCCTGCACAACCACCAGATCTAAATATTTTTGAGCCACTTTGGGGTATTATCGAGGAACATGTTTTCCTCCACCAGCATCACATAGTGACCTGGCCACTATTCTGGAAGAAGAATGACTCAAAATCCCTCTGGCCACTGTGAATGACTTGTATCTGTCATTCCCAAGATGAATCGATGCTGTATTGGCCGCAAAAAGGAGGCCCAACAACAGGGTTCTTCAAATCCTGCCCTGAAGGACAACTGTTCTGCAGAGTTTAGCTCAAACCATGATCAAACTCACTTACCTGCAATTTCCTAGTAACTGAAGACCTTTGCTGTGTCCTAATTCCAAGGCTGCATCGCTGAAAGGCCACAATTCGAAGACTAATTGCGTCACCATTGTGCGACGAAGGCTCCTTCCAATGTGGCATCGAAATGTGCCCTTCGTTTCGAAGGATACAACACATGGACCCTTATCGCCCTAACGTACCCCAGAATTCATTACGGTGACGGCAGGATTTTTTTTAGAGAAATTGCCTGATTATACTTTTAAATTTAAGCATTGGGTTCTACTTACTCGACTAATATAATGATACCAATGTAAAAAATAAAAAAAATATATAGGGGTAAATTCAGGTTGATTGGGACACATTTCCCCACTCATCTCAATGGCAAAAAGTGTCCTAAACAACCTGAATTCACCCTTATATAAAGCAGCTCAAATATTGATTTATATCTTACCAAGAAGCGATTTTACATAGTTTACACACCTTATTATGTACATAAATGGACAAAGGTGAACATTTAGACAGGTTGTGAACCTTGTTTTGTTTTAAGGCATTTGGAAATAACTTTGCTCCAGTAAACGTTACTGCCGTTCTTCAACGGCAGTTGTCAGTTGCTATTGCCATTTAACAACAGTCAGACCTTAGCAGCCATTGAAGGACTGCCTTTGAAGTCTGAGTCCTTCGAAGAATGCAGCCTTTGAATTGGTACACAGCCCTTGACTAGCTTGTTCAGGTGTGTTTGATTAGGGTTGGAACTAAACTCTGCAGGGCCCTACACGACCGGATTAGAGAAACCATGCCCTACACCATACTAATAAATTATTGTGGTCCAAAACCAGGTGCTTCAGATTCATTCTCCAACCCCATATAAATCATTAAGAAAAGGCCACAAATCAGCAGACCTAGCAGTTAGCCCCTATGCAACATGTTGAGCTATTGTGCTCACTGGAGATTGAATCCGGCTGATTTTACCCCCCTTTACTCTTTCTTCCCATGATTTTCTGTCAACTTTTCACTTTGTATATAAAACTGCAAAAGCCCACACATAGAATTTCAACATCATATCTTTTAATTGTCCTTGAATCATAACATATTTTGGGCTTTTGATATTTTAATTAATAAGTAGAGTGGACATGAGATTTGAAGTGATAGAGAGAAGAAGGGTTGAAGGGGTCAGGAAATTACAAGCACAATTTACATGAAAACTACTACATCATGCAACATGTCAGAGTCCACGTCTCCCTACTTAAAAGATTTTCTTCTCAGTGGTCGGTACTCTCATACACTTCGAACACATACTGAACACCATTCTCATCCTGTAAGCCGGTGGGTACACCTGGGAATCTGACCAGAAGGAAACAAGAGAAAAGAAACAGAAGGAGCAATAAGACATTTACATTTTTTTAAGTCAGGATTGATTTTTACAAACATGCATTGCCACTAAGAACATAAGGAAAGAAAACCTTTAAAAGAAAACAATACAGACACAACACAATTGCATAACATGCACAACACAACATAGCCTTTAACAGACAGATTCAAACTTGCACTTTCATAAATACTCAACTTTCATCTACTTGGATGGTATGGATTCTTGTTAACTTCCAATTAACTGCTGAAAATAATCAAATGATTTTGAGAAGAACACATAATAAAATCCATTTTGCTCTTTGTCAGATGAAGTTGCAGCGATCAACATCCTGTGTGGATTTAACTTCTCTTTAAATGCTTACTGTGAGCCTGAGAGACGTGACATTTGATGCAATCCACCTTTGATGCTAGATGCCATTTTTACATAACAAGAGAGCTTTTTCTCCTCATTGATGCAATTCTCTTCACTATTCTCTCTTGATACACAATACAGCATGTCTGTTCCAGTGCCAATAAATCTATCTACTTTATTCAAGGATACGACAAGACAAATACTGCTAAACATATGTATAAAAAGGTTATACTTTATATGAAAGTGTTTTATTAGCAAATGGCCTTTTTGAAGTTTAACACAAATAGAAATGTAATATCGCTCCTACAAATCATTATGACACAAATTGTTTGCAACATTGTTCGAAGGCGAAAAAACAGTGTGTGTGTGCGTTGGTCCACCTCAGTTCAAATCGTGTTCCGAGGCAGGACTCGCGTTCCGACTACTGGCAACATGTGAGAAGTGCCAGTAAGCAAGAAAAAGTGCCATACTCTTAAAAGCCATACAAAAGTTTAGGGTCAGTATGATTCTTTAAATGTTTTTGAAAGAAGTCTTTTATGCTTAATAAGACAGCATTTATTTACTCAAAAATACAGTTAAAATAATATTGTTAAATGATATTACAATTTAAAATAACCATTTTCTACTTGAATACGTTGTAAAATATAATTTATCCCTGTGATTCGAAAGCTGAATTTTCAGCATCATTACTCCAGTCTTTAGTGTCACATGATCCTTCAGAAATCATTCTAATGTGCTGATTTGGTACTCAAGAAACATTTAAAATTATGATTAATGTTGAAAACAGTTGTGCTGCTTTAACAATTTTGTAGTAAACTGTGATAATTTTTTACAGGATTCTTTGATTAATAGAAAGGTTTAAAGAATAGTATTAATTTGAAACATAAATCATTATAAATGTCTTTACCATCATTTTTTTATTATAAATTTAATGCATCCTTGCTGAATAAAAGTATGAATTTTTATTTATTAAAAAACAACAACCTTACTGAGCCCAAACTCTTGAATGGCAGGGTTCAGTGTATTTTTCCTTGCCTGCTGTCCATGACATCACAGCATATACACCAACAGATTAGTTGCTAATGAAAGACTTCAAAGAAGCTCTAGAGAAATTAATCACATGGCATTTATGGCTTAGGTGATTGGCTAAACATTTTCTTTTTTCTTTTTATGAACTGCAATGCTAACCTCTCTCCATGTATTATAGACCTCAATGTAAGCATTCAAACAACTGTATAAACACTCACTCAGACAGGAGCTTGTACTTGTCCATTTTAATATCAGGTATAAATGTGTCACAGTCAAACTGCTTGAGGACCCGTGTTACAAAAAGACGCCTGGGACCAGAGCGCTCCATCACCTCCTAAAGAACACAGCACAACATTCACAAACAGTGTATGATGTACATTGTACAAGATATTAACAGAATGAAAAGGAAGGAGTATGAAGGAAGGGAGTCTTTTGTGCATTTTGCCTTGAGGCAGTTTCCATAACAACTGATTATACAGAGATCTGAACTACACTGAGCTATATCTGAGTTATAACAAAGTATAGGTGGGTGTATAATGTATGTTATTGCACGCATACTGTATAACCGGTGAAACAGCCAATTTTACCCCAAAATTAGGAAATATCATATTACTTTACAAAACAAGTATAAATAAATTTCATGAAATTGAAGGAAATCAAAAATAGAAATATATTAAGTAAATGAGTGACGGGATTATCAGTGACGGGAAGGCGGTTTAGGGATCAGTGTTTGGTGTAGGCAATCAGTCCTGTACCAACCTTGTACAGAGCACTGCCGCCAATTATCCAAACCTGGTCCACTTGATTTTCAACCTCAGAGCTGTCTAACAGATGGAGAGCTGAACTCAAGTCTGAAGCAAGGTAGTGAGCTCCCTCTGGGGCTGTCCTGTGCAGTGAGTGATAGAAAATACGAAACATTTTAAACTTATAAGTGGTAGCAGTCTACTTTAAGGTGAAATAAAGTGCAAGCATTTAGATTACTTGAGCTCTCTGCTGAGAACTATGTTGATCCTGTTCTTTAGGGGTCTGTTTTGTGCAGGAATAGAGAACCAAGTCTTTCTGCCCATGATGACCACATTCTTTTTACCTGTCAAATGACACGCAGAGTGAATGCAAAAGACAACAATACAGAGATTGGGTTAAAGATTTGACTAATTTCAGAACAAACAAATAAAATATGGACAAACAAAGACAATAAGACGAATGACAAACATGATAGCATTGTATTACCCTCAACTGAAGGGGTCATGGTCATCTTCTGAAAGTGCTTGAATTCATTACTAAAATATAAGAAAGAAGAATCAAAGCTAATAGTTGGGATATATTTTGAGGCTTGCTTTGTGTAAGAGGTTAGGAACATGTCAGGTGGTTTTTTTTTTTTCTGCAGGACAAAGTTCAAGCTCTAACTCAACCTGTGAGATCATAAAATAGTCGCTTTCATATAGCTAATATAATTGTTTTTACCATTCTGTCTTAATGATTTTGTAATGTTTTCATTTTATTCATTAGTGAATAGTCAGTCATTTTGAAAAACTGTCACGACATTGATTTATATATATGTCACTGCAAAGGAGTAAAAACCTATAACTGTTGTAAAATATGAAACTCATAACACGTGGCCCTAGAAAATAACCAACACTTTTTATATTATTGTATCAATATAACAGAACATGGAGAGTATAACAACAAAAACGATCGGCTTCTCGCTCACCTTAGTCTTATTGGATGCCATGGTAGATTTCCATTTTTCCCTATTCCCATATCTGGACAAACTGCTACTATACAGTTGAGTATTCGAAACATAACTACCGGTATCCTGAATGTAAATAACAATTCAAACTTTAGCTAGTTCCCACTGTCTGGTCTTCCTCAGTCCCGCCAGCGAATTTACGAATGTAAGTTACGTAGAACGCTTTGCTCATAAATATGAACGACGTTACGTGACGCTCGTAAACTGATTTGCTGTAGGACTCCGTTGGCGCTAGTACATTGTCCAATGAGCTTATTCTATTATTGTGAAAGAGTCGCTCTTCCTGTCACATGTGTATTGAAAAGTAGACCATCAAGAAAAAAGTGAAAGCAGCGTTTACTAGCACCCTTATAATTTCAAGGTACAATTACAATACGTGGATAAATATATGAACACAACGCAAATAAATACATATGAGTACAAGATTTTATTGGCACATATGTTCTTTTTTGCTAAATAATATTTTATTGCATTTTACTACACTTTATTACACATTTCCCAGCAACATCAAAGCATTGTGATAAAACAACAGAGACATTTTAAATATGATTTTTCCTTGTTCTTATCCTAAGATATTTGCATAAAAACAGAAGTATTCAAATATAACAAAGTGCATGACACTTTTCTAAACCTTGACAAAGCATGTAAAGAACAATCTGGTTCATCTTTTAAAAAACAGAATGTGGTAAACACTGTTAAAACACAAAGGCCATAAGGGGCTTATATGGATAGAAAATGGACAATTGATAAATCTGATTATGAACAGAGCATGGTAATTTTATTTCATTGTATTAAACAATTTTATTCTTGCATCTTTGATGAATGATGTTCATTATGTTCATGTGTAACTGTATTAAATGCATATTATATTCATACATATATTTCCTAGAATATCCCCGTTTTATAGAATAATCAGTAAAGGATACTGACAGTCCAACTATTTTTCAATCTCAGCATGGCCTTTTCTTTCCCAGCTCATGTCCATGTTATTTGCAGTGTATGACGCCTCCTTTTGGTTTTGCATTGTAACTTTGTGATATTGTTTAAAGTCATTGCCCAGCAGCCACTCAAATCCAAATGGGACAAGTGCCTACAAGTGTTTACAATATGTACTACAGTCTCCATAGTGATATCTGAGCGGTTCAGACTAACAGATCTAAGGCAGAGGAGTGGGGGACTGTCTAGGGCCCCGAGGGGTTTGGTCGGATGGTTTAGGACAAGTCTAAATACAGGGTCCAAACGACAGGGAACAGCGATTAGCGAGAGCTTCCGAAGGAGTGAAGCACCCCTAAGTATTGCCCACAGCACTCCCTTCAGAGACATCCAACACAATGCAGGCTTCAGTTGCCGTTCATCCAATGAAAAACTGTTGGGGAAAAAGAACACTGAATGGTAAGCAGTATATAGCACATTTGATTTAAAGGGAAAAGAGCATCAGCATGAAGTTAAGCAAGAATGACAACATTTGACTTACTTCAGTGTTAAAGAGTGGAGGTGTGGAAGGCATGGTAGATTAGAAAGAAGGCCTTCGTCTTCACCCTCCTCCTCAGCATCATCATCATCTCCATTCAAATTAGTGCTGGGTGGGTCTAAATGAACAGTGAGAGAGTTGAGTCTGGGACAGGCATGGATGAGCTCCAGAAGAGGAGTATGTCCATCAGCTCTGATCCCTTCCAAGGTGAGCGAGAGCAGGTGTGAGCCTGAGGCTCTCAAGGCTGGAACCAAATCAGACAGAAGACCAGCAAACTGTAGAGAAAGGCAGTGTAGCTGTCCAGAAAACCTACTAAGTCCTCTGGCTAAAATGGTTGCCTGTTCGAAGTTGTCAGCATTATGATGAGCATTACTCTGGAGACAGTCCAAAGACAGGACATGCAGGTCAGGGCAGATCTTCCCAACTGCCTCCAAAGTATCCAGAGACAGTCCTTGTACATCCTTGAGAGATGTTGTCACACTATCCCTTCCATTACCATCCCTACTTCTACCTCCATCTTTTTTATGACCCTCTCCTGAAGTCCCTGTCCATTCATTTATCTCTGTAATATCACTAGCATCCACGTGACTCTCCTCTATTGATAACCATTCATCTATTTTTCCTTCCAAAGTAAAACTCTCCTCTCCATCTGCGCTCAGTAAACTGCTGTCTTTCAACTGTGTCCGCTTTGCCCACATGTCTTTAAGATGTGGCACACCTTCTCGACTAGTGAACTCCTCTGTCACCTCAAACTGTCTGTTCTGTATGAGAACACAAGCCTGTCCCAGTCCCTCCACTGCCAACCTCTGAAGACCAGACAAGCTAAGCAGGAGGAATGCAACTGCAGCTACTGCATCTCTCTCATTTTCTGCTAAACCGATATCCAACGCAAGCAGACTACTGAAGGTGTTTGCATTCATGACAAGGGGTTCTTGGTAGGCCAGAGGCAGAAGGCCAGCAGGGCTGAGGTGAAGGCACCGTGACACATCCAGGTGTTTCAGCTTGGAGCATTGGCGGCAAACCACCCTTATCACTCTCTGATCACAAAGAGTTCCAGCCAAGGAGAGGAAACGGAGACGACGTTGGCTGCCTAGGAGCTCACACAGCACTGATGCAGATATATTCTGTGCGCCACTAAGATCCAGAGACTGAAGATTCTGTGCAAGACAGAGACAAGTGAGTGAAAATAAGAATTGTAAGAGCTTTGCATGTATTGTCAGGCAAGACTAACAACATTCACAATTTGTTTGCATGTTTTACAGTATTTGCAAGGGAGCATTTACTAACATTCCCCAAACATTCTGGTTAGGGTAAATAAGGGTTTGTTCTATTTTAATATGTTAATTACAATATATACACTGCTATTCAAAAGTCTGGGGTCAGTTAGATTTTTTTATTAAGCAAGGATGCATTAAATTGATCCAAAGTGACAGTAAAAACGTTTACATTGTTACAAAAAAAAATTCTATTTCAAGTAAATGCTGTTCTTTATAACTTTCTATTCATCAAATAATCCAGAAAAGAATGCATCACGATTTTCACAAAATATCAAGCATAACAGTTTTCAATATTTCAATATTAATAATAAGAGGAAATGTTTCTTGAGCACCAAATATTAAAATTATTTCTGAAGGATCACGTGACACTGTAAACTGGAGTAATATTTTAAACTGAAATATTTCACAATATTCCTGTTTTACTCTATTTTTGACCAAATAAAGGCAACTTTGGTGAGCATAAGATACTTCTTTAAAAACATTAAAAAAATCTTACCTAATAGATTACTATTATATAGGATTTGATTATTTACTAATTTTATTTTAATTGGGTTTTTTTCATAAATATTATCTATCTGCTGTCACATTTAATTGTTAAAGTTGAAAAATATCCCACTGATGTATGATAGATTGTTCAGCATTCAAAATGTAACCAACAGTGATGTTATTTTAATATTTTTATAGATATAGATTTTTTTATCCTCCTTGCACATATTAAATAAATTATCAGGGATGGCTTCCACTGCACAATGACTGTGATAAATTTTGTGTGCAACTGACTGAAAACAACAACAGTATATTATATATCAAAGCTTACCTAAAACTTAAAACACTATCCTTTTGCTGCTTTGCCAGCACTGATATTCACCAATGGAAATTCCGATCTAATTGGTGTATCTGCTATTTGCTGTCTGTTAGGCTGACTTTAAAGTTCACTGAAGCCTTACAAGCACATCTGTATGTTTGCGCAAACTGTGTGCAAAAACGTAATATACCCAAGTTAGAAGGGGTGTGTGTGTTTAACCTGGCAGCGTATCTGGATAAGAGAGCAGAGGTTGGCATTGACAAGGCTGCATGCAGATGAGAGGGACAGACAGCTCAGCTGTGGGAGGAGAAGGAGGTGCAGGGCCGCACGCGTCAACAAATTACGCGAGGACAGGATGCACAACAGCTCTTCCAACAACTCACCAGCTGAAAGAGAAACACAGATAAGATAAATACTTTGATAAACACTCACTCACACATATCTACACATGCACAAGTCTTTTTAATACTCACGTAATGAGCTGAAAGGACCCATGACATATCTGAAGAAATACTGGTCCATGTATTTTTGGGCATAATCTTTCACCCACATATCCTTCATGTTCTCAGCTAGGCTTTGAAGACAAAGGCTGATCAGTGTGGAAGGTTTGTCCTCATCATCAGCCCATTCATTCTTGCATTTTTTCTTCTTCTGACCTTCCCTCTCCGGTGTGGGCTCAAGTTGCCGGAACAAGGGCATATTTGACCCTGACAGTTACTGACATAGATAACGACAATAAAAGCATTTATCATGACATGAAGCACAATGGCCTTACAGAACCACACCTCACCTGTTAAGATCTGTGCTCACAGCTCAAGGCATAGTAATACTCATAAATATAAGAGAACACCTATTTTAAAATATACAATTGACCAAAATACAACAAAACAGTAGGTGTACTGAATCATAAACTGAAAATATGAGTGTTAAAATAGTAAATTAAGTTTACAAAAAATTAGGTCTTACCAACAGTTTGAAGATCGGGTTTGTGCTCCTTGGCAAAGACATTACCTTAATATTCAGTCTAAACACAAATCCATAAGTTTGAAGCCCATAAATGTATTATTGAGGCCGTAGTAACGAGAAATCACTGACAATGTAATGTCACTTAAAAATGAACTAACGTTAACGTTACTGTATCATGTCCACACGACAGACCTTTGCTCTAAACGTCTAAACACTTTCCTCGCTCCAGGTTTTTTTTTACAGGTTTGACAAATTTAGCAATTTTGTATAAGTTGCCAGTTGTTTGCAGAACGTAAACAATTTCTATTTCTCCTTTTCCCGTTTGTTGAAGTTGAAATCAAATCAGTGTAGCACGAGCGCCACCTAGTGGAGATCACTTCTTCTTCTTCTGACTTTTAATGGCGGTTGGCAAACAACTTTTTAGTGTACATTTCCGCCATCTTCTGAAATGGAGTGTGGATCAGAATAAAATTTTTAAAATTAAATTAAAATAAATAAAATAACTAAACTATTAATAATAATACATACTACATTTTAATAATAACTAAACTCTATATCCTTCTAATAAGCCCAGTTTTTAAGCAACCGGGAGGCAGAAAAAATACATGCATGTCAGGTATGGTATGTGTGCCCATAGATATCGTGCCCATGTATGTGTGCAGTCATGAAATGTGGCAGGTCGTAAAGTAACGTAAACAAGCGTAAAGTAATTTATAGAAAAGTAAATTCGGGCTGTCGCTGCACTGCTAACATTGGCTATTACTAGCCTAACATGATAATTCATATATCACAGTAACACTGCAAAATGAAAGACAGACAAACAGATCCAACTAAAATCACGTTTTATTGAGTCAGCAGTTACAAACAACAAATAAGATAAGCTTCAATAAGGTTGTTGCAGTAGCGGACCAGCTCACCAATCTGGCTTTTCTGCCTCTGGGATGCGCACGTACCCTGTAATGTTTGTAAACAGGAAACCCCTGTATACCCCACATGCCCTGAATTCAGTTGTTATTTCCTTCATTTCAAATAAAAAAAATTCTCTACTTAGCCTATTTTCAGAGTCATCCTTTCCTGTTTGTGTACCTAGGACAATTAATAATTACATGTTCTATTGACCCTATACTATTACACTGCTCACACAACATAGTTTCATGTTTCCCTATTAATTTAAGCGTAGACCTACTATTTAATCCAGTCTGCCCAAATCTCATTCTCGAAATAATGTCCTTTCCTTTTTTATTTCTATTATTTTCTCTCATTCCTCATACCTTCTTCTGGATACTGTAGAACATTCTTGCTTTTGTTTCCATTTTCCACTCCTGCCACTTCTTTTTCATTTCTGCTTTGATACTTTTAACTTCCGGCTTACTATAATTTACTGCCATATTTACATTTGTAAATGTAAATGGGGGGGGGGGGGGGGGGGGGGGTTTGCACTTTTTGCATATTTGTCTGCCAATTCATTATATGGGCTGGAATCAGATAAATTTCACTATTCGTACTACTTTGTTTTTGAAACTGGTTAGCGCACTACTTGAATCTTACCCTATTAACACTTTGCTTGGCTTATTATTTTCTATCCTCTCAAGGGCTAAAAGAATGGCCAACAATTATCCTGTAAACACTGATAAATTATCACTAACTCTTTTATTTAACACAACATTTAACTCTGAATGCAGCTCCAACTCTATTATTATCTGTTTTTGATCAGTATATCTTAATAAACATAGAATAATGTTCCTCTAAATGTCTAATAAACACTTATAGATCTACCAACTTTACTAAACACTTCATTCATCATAACTTAAAACAAAACTGGACTAACTATACTCCTTTGATGAGTTCCATTTCCCACTAAATACTTGGTACTAAATTCTTTCCCTATTTGTATTGCTGTCCACCTTTCAGTTAAAAAGTTTTTAATCCAACTATACATTCTTCCTCTTATTCTGAAATAACTTAATAATTAGTCCTTGTTTCCACAACATATTGTATGCCTTCTCAACATCAAAAAATACAGATATACTTTCTTTATTAATTTGAGCTTTTCTAATTTCACTCTCTAAAAATAGAACCTCTAAACATATCTAAATAATACTTTAATCTTTCATTTATAATTTTTTCCATAATTTTCCCTATACATGTGATGTCAAAGCAATCGGTCTATAACTTTCTGCCAAAATCGTATCCTTACCTGGTTTACAGGGGACAATAATTGATTCTTTCCACTGTTTTGGCAAACACCCCACTTCCCATACAGTATAAATCTAATAATATTTCTTTACTCCTATCATTTAAATTCTTTATCACACAATAACTTATTTGATAATTCCCTGGCATTGTTTTTCCTGATTTTCTTAAAACATGATTCAATAATCCTGTTGTAAACATCATATTTATAGCACTTTCACTGCCCCTATCGTCCTGTATTGCTTTACATTTTCTCTTACTGTTTTCTCCCTCTGTATCTTTTCCTCGTTACACAAATTCCCATTATGTATTTTAACAAACGTCCTTGCCAACAACTCTGATTTACCTTTGCTTTCTATTACTACTTTCTCTCCATCTTTCATTATAGGATAACCAGACTCTTTTTTATTGCCTGACACTATCTTAATCATACCTCATACTCGATCTAATGATGTACTTCTTCTTAAAGATTTACAATACTTCCTCCAAAAATTATTTTTAACTCTCTGTATTGTTTTCCTGACTACAGCCTGCTTTCTTTTATTCAATTCAATTCTGAGAGTTGTGTTTTTTTTTCAAGACTTTAAATGCCTTATTTCTATCTTTAATTACTCCACCAAGAAACTATTTTCTTTCTATTACTACCACCTCTTTTTGGTATCACTTTTGCTGCTCCTAGAATAATACTACTTATTTATGCATCTTCAAGATCTTCAATTCCCTGATTAATACTAACCTCCTTTAATTTTCCTTCAGTTAATATTCTATACTTGTTCCAATCTGCTTCCTCAAATTTCCACCTTCTTTCTCTCTCTTCCTTTTTCCTGGAGATCACTTGTGTTGTGTTGCACTAGTCGTTTTAATGAAATACACCAATGAAGTAGAAGATAAGGAAGCTATTTTGGTTCATGCTATGCTATATTTTCTCTTCAGTGTTCAGCGTTCTGTTCATTAAATATTATTATATCATTTGTTTTAAAATAGTATCTTTCTAGAAGATATTATACCAATATCTGTCTGTATAGCACTTTATGTTGATATTTCAATATATTAGGGATATATGGGAAAATTTTACTGTATATACTGTAAAGGACAAGGATGATGCATAAATGTCAATGAGCTTTTTAGGGTAGTAGGGTAAGCAATTTTTCATAAACACCTTGTTATACTGCTTGAAACTCTCTTATAGCAATCAATAATAGAAGTGGTGTAAATATTTTTTAAAAACTTATATATCCTCTGTGGAAGTCTCAAGATAATTTTTTTTGACATCCAATCATTGAATTTGGTCGATACGATTCGTCCTACCTGCCTGTCAGCATGTGTTTGCATACCTTCGCGCGTCAGGTCTTAAAGTGACAGCAGCCTGATATACCTGCTGCCAATTTTTGAGATAATGTTAAAAATACCTATATGGCAGTTTTTCCTCATAGTATCAATGTAAAAATGCTTAATGTCAAGCCCTGGATACAATGTCCTACCTGCCTGTCAGCATACGTTTCCCATTCGAGAGCGGTAACTTCAACATTGCGTCAGCTATGATGCAGTGGGAACTCCTCCCTTCTCCACTTTTGTTGAAATCTTATAAGCTAACGCCAGCGTGCAACAGCTGGCCAATTGTCGCGAAGTATGCAAATACTGACAGGCTCGCAGGCAGTATAAAATGCATGGGCGCGACAATTGTGTCAGAATCTCGTTCTTCATGCTGCCATTGTGGAAGCTGCGCCTGAGGACTAGCAACGTTTTCTCAACGCATCTGATGGCTTCACTTTGCCAGATTTGTGCGGGCCCCATCGACCCGCCCGACAACCATGAGTTCTGCGCCGTCTGCCTGGGCCTTGCCCACGCCGAGTCGGCCTTCATGGACTTCATGTGCGTTCACTGCGCCGACCTGCCGGCGTGCACTTTAAGAGCCAGGAGGGAATTGGCTCGCGCTATAACGGACACAAGGCCTCCTGCCGCCAGCGAGCCACTGGTGGGTCCTCCTCCACCCCCGAAGATGACGATGAGACCTGGGGCTGTCATCCTCTGACGTCACCACGCCCAACCTGTCCTTTTCACGGACGCGAGCTTTCGCCCTTAACAGGCATCTGTGGTAAACCATAGCTGATCTGAAGGACGAGGACCGCAAGATGCTCCTTAATGCTCCAATCACTCCCTCCGGCCTCTTTGGTGACGCTGTGGAGTCAGTCACGGAGCTTTTCTCTGAGGCTCAGAAGCGCGCGAAAACGATGAGCCACCCCATCGCTCGTTCCAGCCCTCGTCGAGGTTTCGCTCTTCCTTGGCACCTCGCTCCGCTCAGAGACCTATTAGGCAGCCTGCGGCGCCTCGAACCAGATGTTCACCGCAGGCAGTGGACGGGACCTGGGAAGAAGCGTCAGGGACAGAGGAGAAGCCTCGGCTACCAAGCCTTCATCATGACGGACTGTCCAAGAGGAGGAGAGAGTTTGCTGGAGGCCCCGCCCCCAAGCGCCGTGTTCTGCATCATGTCCACTATGTTCCTACAGGCGACATTTGCAATGTTTGTTTGAATGCCGTGTCTGTTTGTGTGAGTTCCACAATAAAAACACATATCCCTTCACAAAAATAGCTTTTCCCTCCTCATACACTCAACACTATGGCTGGGACAAGGCTCCAGTCTACACACATCGCCCATGGCAACGGCGGCCGTAGAACTAATGCGACTGCTCTGTCATTTCCTAGACGCATGGAGAGCTATTCCGGGCATTTCACCATGGCTACTGGGAATAATTCAACACGGGTATTCTCTTCAGTTCAGATGCAGGCCACCCCGCTTCGAAGGTGTGGTCCCGTCACTGACATTGCCCCAAAACACCCCCGTTCTGAGACAGGAAGTTCACAGTCTGCTCGCAAAAGGAGCTCTAAAGCGTGTCCCTCCCAGGAGAGCGGTTTTTACAGTCGCTATTTCGTGGTGCCAAAGAAGGATGGAGGACTCCGTCCGATTCTGGATCTGAGACCCATCAACCGAGCACTTTACAAGCACGCGTTCAGGATGACAACACTGAAACAGATCCATCCCAGGGACTGGTTCGCTTCAGTGGATTTGAAGGACACGTACTTCCATATTCATATAGCGACGGACCACAGGCAATTCCTGAGATTTGCTTTCGAAGGCACGGCATACCAGTATTCAGTGCTTCCGTTCGGGCTGGCCCTAGCCCCTCGCACTTTTTCCAAGTGACTTTCTGCCCTCAGAACGAGCAGTATGAGCATTTTAAATTATCTGGACGATTGGCTGATTTTAGCCCACTCAAGGGATGTGCTAATCAGTCAGGTGGAAACGCTGCTTCGCCATCTGGATACGCTGGGACTGCGTGTGAATGTGCAGAAGAGCGTGTTTATCCCGAGTCAGACTATAACATATCTGGGCTTGTGTTTCGACTCGGTGGAGATGCGAGCCCACCTCTTCAGACTGGGCCGGTCTGTTTCACTGAGGGAATTTCAGAGGCTTCTGGGGCTTATGGCGGTGGCTTCTTCAGTGTGCCATCAGGGCCTTTTGCACATGCGCCCGCTACAGTTTTGGCTGAAAACTCGAGTCCCATCGAGGGCGTGGACTTCAGGTCACAAGCGCATTCCAGTTACACACAGTTGCGTCAGCGCTCTGAGACCGTGGCGCAACCCAGATATGTTCAGCCCAGGAGTTACTTTGGGACTGGTGACACAACGCATGACGGATGCGTCAACCTCAGGCTGGGGAGCAGTGTGCTTGGGCATACCAGCGTCAGGTCTGTGGTCGGAGTTGAAGGCGTTGTCCTTAGCCCTGGAAGCTTTTCGGTCGAGGTTGGAGCAGCAGCATGTACTGATTCGTACCGACAACATATCTGTGGTCTAATACATAAATCGCCAGGCCGGTGTGTGCTCCAGATCCCTTTTTAAACAGGCGGCGAGCTTCCTGTTGTGGACGGATCGACACTTTCTCTCCATCAGAGCATATCCCCGGTGCGGGAACAAGATATTGCGTTAGCCGCCGTGTTCGCTGTGCGATCAGCTGTGCAAGCGTTCAGTCTTGGTTCTGACGCAATTGCCGCGCCCATGCATTTTATACTGCCCACGAGCCTGTCAGTATTTGCATACTTCGCGATAATTGGCCAGCTGTTCCAACCTGGTGTTAGCCTATAAGATTTCAACAAAAGTGGAGAAGGGAGGAGTTCCCTGAGCACCCTGCTCACGTAGACATGACACATCATCAGCGCATCAGGCTAAGCAGAGTTGTGGACAGAGTCACAGAGCTCCCCAAACAAATGGGAGCAAGCCAGCCATCTTTTACAGTTCTTCGTCTACCAAAACAACAAGCTGCGTTCACAGCATGTCGTAACCGTAATTATGAGATGGCAACCCGTGATGTTCACGTCCTCAGACTCGGATTTCTATGGCAACACTCTCAACGCTAAAAATGAATCTCCAGCAGTCAGGTGGTACAAGTCCAAGCTCTGTGAGTTGTTTACGTTCATTATTATTGTAATGTTATGTGCTTTTGTACATGAGGTAATTTAACGCTGTCTCTAATGACGCTTTGCAGACTGCGTGAGTGCGTGTTCATGTGTTTTGGAGGAGACGTTGCTTTGGAGAGCGCTCTGAAGGGAGGGTGGGATCTTATGTTTTTAATGCTAGCTTGCTATTGCTAGCTCCTCCGAAATTATCAACCCTACCTTTAATCCAAAGTGTATAACTTTAACTTGTAACCAGTGGCGGCTCCAGACAATTTTGATTGGGGGGGCAATGGGGGGTCCTGGTTATTTCAAGGGGGGTCTCATGAAAACCAACAAAAAATACAGTGGACAAGGCTAATAACTGCATATTGCTGCTAGGCCTACTTAACAACAAAAACAACACAGCATATCAACTACTTTGTTTTTAATTAATTAATCAATTGCAGTTTGCAAACAATATGCTCGAACTTTAATTGCCATAGCCACACCCAACAGAAAACATATTTACAAAATAGTATCCTCCTCATCCTCCAATTCCTCGGTGTCCTCTGTTTCAGTCTTTACTAAGAAATCCTATGAAAAATTATTTACAAAATCTTCTGCAGGACAGTTCAATTCTTTACAATAATATAATATTATGAAAGAAAATTAAGCTGTTACACTGAGCTGGTTTGGGAAAACCACAAAGTGTTTTTGTACAGTCAATTAATTGTACAGGCAGCATTAAACCCTCAAAGTTAAATGATTGTTTATAGCTTATGAATTTCCTAGCCTATATTTTCTTTAGCAGGGGGTTTCAAACTTTTTAATGGCAATGAGCCCTAAACAATACCCTTGTGAGATTCTTTATTTAGGCTTATAATATAATAAAATATAGGCCTAATATAATATAAAAAAATGAATTGAAGTATTTGAAGTGATATAATATATCAGTTTAAATGCTTCAATTTGTTTTCATATTATATTATTATAATATGAAAACAAAACTGAAGCATTTACTGTAAATAGCTAGATCTAATAGCTAAATATTTTAAAGAAAAGTGAATATGTGAACTTTTATAGTAGCCTAATCTAACCATGCCTGAAACTATTTAAATCTATGTAAATTGTGAACTAATTATGTATTTTGAGTTTGCACGCGGGTGTGTGTAATTGTTACCGTTCTGTGTCCATCATCCGTTATTTCCACCACTTTAAATCAAACCACTCTTCTTTAAAATATGATATTATGATTTTATTTCACATGTCTTTGCGTTTCTCGTCGCCTCTCGTATTGAGATATTTGGTCCGCACACACACTCACTGCCAATCACACGCGCTCACATCGTTCTCTTTCTATGAGACCTGTAAACTGCACTCACCAGTTTGAGCACTGCAATTATTTCTCACATACAATCAAATGGATTTCCCCACACATTTCGCGTCAGTCCTCTGCGTGGCATATTATTCTTTTCTGCGCGGCAGCGGCATCAGAAGTGCACGACCGCGCACGCGCGCAGCTTAGAGGGAACATGATTCTTATGTTTATATATTTTGTCAAATGGGGGGTCAAAGCATTTTTGGGAGGGTCTTGACCCCCCCTTTTATACAAAGCGACTTACAATTGAGGACTAAACCAAGCGAGTCATCGTGAAGAGGCAAAAACAACGCAAGAAGTGCTCAAATACAAAGTTCAGACATTGCTCGGAGTAGCATAAGCCAGGCAAGCGAGGATTTAAAGGAAAGGATTTTTATTTTTATTTATTTATTTTTTTTTGTTTTTTTTTTTTGTTAAGTGCTCCCGGAAGAGATGAGTTTTCAGTTGCCTTTTGAATGCTGTCAGGGATTCTGCATTCCGGATGACGGTGGGGAGATCATTCCAACAGCATGGAACTGTGAATGAGAATGTTCTGGAGAGTGATTTTGTGCCCCGCTGTGATGGTACCACGAGCCGTCGCTCATTGACCGATCGTAGGCTTCTGGTAGGGATGTACACTTGTAGTAGTGAGTGGAAGTAGGAGGGAGCTGAACCTGTGGTCAATCTGTAAGCAAGCGTCAAAGCCTTGAACTTGATGCGAGCAGCGAGTGGTAGCCAGTGCAGAGAGATGAACAGAGGAGTGACGTGGGCCCTTTTGGGCTCGTTGAAGACGAGACGAGCTGCAGCATTCTGGATAATTTGTAGAGGTTTAGTTGCACATGATGGAAGTCCAGCCAGAAGAGCATTGCAGTAATCAAGCCTAGAAATGACCAGGGCCTGGACGAGAAGTTGTGTTGCATGATCAGTTAGGAAAGGCCTGATCTTCCTGATGTTGTGCATAGCAAACCTGCATGATCGAGTTGTCTTTGTAATGTGGTCAGTGAAGGTCAGCTGATCATCAAAGATTACTCCAAGATTTCTGACCGACCTTGATGGGATGATTGAGGATGAATCTAGCTGGATAGTGAGGTCGTGCTGTAGAGACTGATTGGCAGGGAGGGCGAGAAGCTCAGTCTTTGCCAGGTTGAGCTGCAGGTGATGTTCCTTCATCCATGCCGAGATGTCCGCCAGACAGCTTGAGATCCGTACAGCTACTGTGGGATCATCTGGTTGAAATCAGAGGTTGAGTTGGGTGTCATCAGCATAGCAATGGTAAGAGAAACCATGTGCCTGTATGATGGGTCCCAGTGATGTGGTGTAAATGGAGAAGAGGAGCGGTCCAAGAACTGAACCCTGGGGAACCCCTGTGGTCAGCTGATGTGCTTTGGATACCTCACCTCTCCATGCGACCTTGAAGGACCTACCTGTGAGATAGGACTCAAGCCTTTGCACCCTGGAGGGGTGGAAGCCGATGAAGAAAGGAAATATTCTTGTAATACTAATATGTTGTTGTTATCGACATATCATGTACACAGTTATTTCGATCTTCAAAATACCAAGTTATAGAGACCGAATATGCCACACATATGATTTCGGTCAACCATAGTATGCAAAGTCTGAAACATTAACCCATTAGAGTTTGCAATAAAACGTGGACCAACAACATAAAGGAGAATCATGAGATGGAACATTAGATACATGTTAATACATTTATCACATGGTTATATATATATAGAATATATAGGTTTAAAAGGGTTCATTTCTCCTTCTCAGCAAGAATTAAGTGAGAGTCAGCACCCTCTGAACATTCCTTTGGAGGTCATAAAAGTCTCCTTATCAGCCCTGTAACATGACACTGTTTCATTTGGGATGTTAGTTTTGGAGTTTCATAAACCTTTGTATATAATGAATAATTAGTGTGTGTCTGACGGATCCAGACCCTACAGATCTTTCGATCTTCAAGGATGGTAAAACATAATAAAAATACACTTTACTTTATATTTCGTTACATATTCTTGTACTTTTCAACTGTGAGGTTGAAGATGCCCACCTGGGAGACTCCAGAATCTCTACACATGATATAAATTCAATAAACAGATAATAAAAATATAATACAAGCCTTTTAATCTTGTACAATATATATAAAGATTACATAGTTGACTCATTATGCTGCACATGCAAGTATTTGCAGGTAATGTATGACATTTCACAAATGTATTTATTTTGCTTAGGTGTGTAGATGGGATAAATGGGGTGGGGGCTTATGGGGATGGGGCTTATGGGGATGGGGCTTATGGGGATGGGGGGGGGGGGGGGGGGGGGGGGGGGGAATCAAGAAAGGATGACATTACTTTTTCAAAAAAGATGCAGAATAGTTTGTTGAATGGTTTCACTCTTATGAGTTGATTTGAGCTGGTGATTTTCTATTTTAGCTCATCTCATTGAAGAGTCCATGAGTGCCATATGGGATGTCCACTGGAACTTCTGCTCGTCCAAGCTCTGTGAAGGTCTTGGCATCAAGGACAAGGAGGAAACTGCTATTTTTCTAAAGAGTGTTACATGACAATATCACATCTGTCACAACTGAATTCTTTGATTGAATTTTGACCAAATTATGCATTTTATGTATGACTAAATTTATTAAACAAATTTCAGCCCCTTTGCTCTCCAGGGGCCAGGAGTGATCAAATGTGATATGTGATCACATTTGATCTAAGATCATTTAGATGAAAAAATAAATAAAAATAAAATAAAAATTATGTACGGCTCTCTTCCAGTTATGAAATTTATAAATCGTGAATCTCGAAATTGTGCGCAGCTGAAAGGTTTCAGGGGTCATATATAAATTGATTTATAAAAATTAATTCATTTATAAAACTGTGTGTAGGATCCTTACTAAAAGTGTACATGTGTCCGAAAGCCAAAAATGCCGTACGCAAAAAAATATTCAGACTTATAAAACCGTGCGTGAAACTCACCTCTCTTGGTGTAATGACCACAGACATGACCACACCATCGTCCTCATCCTTAGCATCAGGTGCTGGAACAAACACTGGTTCTGATGGGAACAAACCAACATGGCGCCACACCTACATACAACAAAGCAAATCAAACATTATATTCCCAATTGAAGTGAACTGTCATAAATCTCAAATAAAAGTGTTTTCATTAAAGATTGTACCTTTAGCTTCTTTCCTTCTAGATCCATCTTAAGCAAAGAGTCACCAAACAGGTGTCCAAAGCCACAGGCGTAGAAATAGCGATAAGGTCGAGCATTGTAGTAAGTGTAGTTTATCTGTGGAAACTCAAGACCACCGTACTGCAACAGGTCATCATTGTAGAGATCTTCATGGGTGAGGAACACCTATTATAACCAAAGAGAAATAATATTTATTGATATCTATTAATATAATTTTTTCCCAGTCCCCCCTCTCTCCACATCTTGTTCACTTACACCAGTTATAGTCTTCACAGCAGAGGCAGTGGTGTACGGCAAATTGATGAGGTTGTGGTCATTGGGCTCCTCTTCCATAACGTCCAGAGGCAGTACATATCGCCGTGGTAAGTTTGTACACAATGAATTGAAGAACTGGAAAAGCCAATAGACGCGTTGCATTAAAGGGTTAGTTCACCCAAAAATGAAAATTAAGTCATTAATTACTCACCCCCATGCTGTACCAACCCCGTAAGACCTTCGTTCGTCTTCGGAACACAAATGAAGATATTTTTGATTAAATGTGACCGCTGGATCACTCCTCCATAGGCTCCCTAAGGGAATGAATCCTGACGGCCCAGAAAGTCAATGAAGTAAATGTTTAAATATTCCATGTCACAACAGTGGCTCAACTATAAGTTTATCAAGCGACGAGAATACTTTTTGTGCGAAAAAACAAACAAAAATAACGACTTTATTCGACTATTCCTTTTCTTCCTTGTAGGCCTGAAACGAGACTTCAAGAGATTTCCACGACGCATGCGCGAGAATTGCGATCTCCTTCAACTACTTCAGTTAAGTTCTCGCGCGTGCGCGTCGTGGGAATCTCTTGAAGTCTCGTTTCAGGCCTACAAGGAAGAAAAGGAATAGTCGAATAAAGTCGTTATTTTTGTTTGTTTTTTCGCACAAAAAGTATTCTCGTCGCTTGATAAACTTATAGTTGAGCCACTGTTGTGACATGGAATATTTAAACATTTACTTCATTGACTTTCTGGGCCGTCAGGATTCATTCCCTTAGGGAGCCTATGGAGGAGTGATCCAGCGGTCACATTTAATCAAAAATATCTTCATTTGTGTTCCGAAGACGAACGAAGGTCTTATGGGGTTGGTACAGCATGGGGGTGAGTAATTAATGACTTAATTTTCATTTTTGGGTGAACTAACCCTTTAAAGTTAATTTTTATGAAGCTGAAAAAGAGGTCAATATTGTTGATGTTTGACATGTACTGGATTGTGAAGGTATTACCTTGTCAAGTTCTTCCCCGGATGCCTGACGAAGGTTCTCCATCGTGAAGTCACCAATCACACTGCCATCATCTCCACAGCACATGTCCATAATCAAACATCCATTATCCTCATATGCATTAATCTGGTGCAGGGTGAACATGGCACTGCTGTAGTATTTTGTCTTGATGAGCTGCAGGGATATAAACAGAGGTGAAGCGGCAGAAATACACAGTGCCCACAATTAGATGTCAGTATGATGTTGTTATAGACTCTGCCTTGCCTGGCCAGTGCGTCTGTCTGCCACATGGAAGATGGTGTCTAGATCCGGGTTCCAGGACATGACTTTATTAAAGCTCTTTCCAGCAACTCTGTACAGCATGAATTTCAGCAGGTCTAGCTGGATCGGCTGCTCAATGAAAACTATGTAATTCTCCGACATGACTGCAAACAGTAATGCAAAATAAAAGAACAAACAGCAAAATTCATTATTTTTCATCTGCTTGTTGGTGGATAATATAATATACTGGACAATCTCCAGGAACAAAGGTGTGGCCCATATTTCCAACCCTATGTAAATAGATGCAAAATAATTCTTATAATATTACAGATGGGTGAAGAAGCAGAAAGGCAGATCAGATTATCTAAAAATGCAAATATGGCAGGCAAATTTACCAAAACTGTGGTAGTATGATGGTTTTCTGGGGTTAGAAGCAGGAATAGAGCAAAGAATCTCAGCACCAGACAGACCAGCAATATCGTTCGTTCCTTCACCGGGGGGTACTCGGAGGATATGGTAGAAGAAGCCTTTGAGAAAAGAAATAGAAGGTGAAGTGCCTTTTTAGTTGTTAAAATATTTTCAAAACATTGGCCCATATGTTTGGGGGTGGGAATATGTGTTTGACTATTGGCAGATGGGAAGAGTCTTTCGGTTTGAAACAGACATTTGCGAGTTCACACTTACATATAAATCGATATGGTAAAGAGTATACATATTTGGTGTGCTGTCCAAGGGGAGGGCCCAGAGTTCGGATTTTGGCCCGAACCCAGAGTACTGCCCCCATCCTTGGTTGGAATAGGCAACAGTTAAGAGTGAGGAGTTGGGATTTGTGGAGGGATGCTGGAAAACTGACGGGAGACGTTAGAGTTTAATTTTGTTTTAAACAGCATAAATGAGCCATCCCACCTTTACGGCCATATGAGTTTCCCAAGTTGTAAGTCGCTCCTTCACTGTCATAATGTGGATGAGCTGTTGCTGCATTAATTGCAATATATTTTGACCAATCCACCTTTCAAAGCCAAAATCACAGAGATAACTGTTAATTTTAGGAAAAAACTGTCCATGTTATCTCATTTAATTTATGTATCTGTGAAACATTGTCATATATACCTTCTCTTTGGTTTCCAGGCTCACAGGGTCGATTCTGCGCATGAAGTTGGTCTCTGTGCTTACGTAAAAGTCTCCATTGTACTTAACAAAGCTCACTCCTGCATTATCAGTTGCCTCTGTTAATCAAACACAACTGATGATTAGAATGGGTTCAGATGAAGGTTTTGTAGTAATTGCATTAACTTTGACAAGTACTGTACTTGTGCTTTTTGATCTTATCTTTATAGATAGGCCTGCAGTGTTCTGTCTACATTTCTGATCAGGTACGCATGGCACTTTCACCTCCAACTGATGCTTACTTGGAATCTGAAAACGTGAAAAGAACCGAGCGAAGAAGTTCTTGCATGGGTCAGGTGTTGCCAGGGTGCCAAATTCAGACACCACAATTCGGTTGTTCTCTGCGTTCTGTACATAAGAGTCACTGCGCAAAAAACGGCTGCTGTAGGTCACCTGACCATCTTTAATGTGGAAACGATGCATCAAGGCCATGCCGTCAAACCAGTGGGTGAATCTAAGGAGGAAGAGATGAAGCCAAATAAGCAAAGAAAACAACCAGATGAAAATAAATTGATCTTGCTGATATAGCAATATTTTGCCCTCTTACTTGCTTTCACCAAACTCAAATTTGCCAGGTCCATTCCTAAGGAAGCTGCCAGTGACCCAAGAGGGAATTTGACCCTTAATAACTGTACTGATGGGGTCTGGGGTCTCCTCTACAGAGCTCACAAGAGGACCAATGAACTCCAGACCACTGGCAGATGGCCGTTTTTTGTTAGCTGAGAAGAAATTACACCATAACAAATCATGAGAACTGTGACACAGACAATGTGATGGATGATTAGACTGCAGAGTTCTGGAGGACATCAGAGCTAATAAAGAACAATGGTATCTTGCTTTAATCATAAACTGAATGAAATGCATTAATATAGAGAACGTAAAGAAATAAAGTGTTGCAAAACTCAAATTGCTTTTGATTATCTCTTCTGTGTGGTTCCCTAAATATCCCCTAACTTTGATCCACCAACCATAATGATATACCTCATTTACTGTAGAACATCACTAGCTTTTAAAGTACAGGAGTTCATAGATTTGAAGGAATAGTTCAGTTTTAGAGCCCGGTCTTTAATAATAATAATAAAAAAAGTCTTCACTGAATACTGGTTTGCCACAATAAAATAATTATTGCTGCAGTTTCTTTTCAGGAACAATAAAAGACTTAGCTAGCTTAGCCTATGGGCAATGCACATAACTGATTGTTGATTTTCATGTATCTCTAATCATAGATCAGACAACAGATGGTGTAAACTCAGCTCAAATTTGCTGATCTATGTTAGTGTAATTTCTAACAACAAAAGTTATGGCTTGACAAAATACAATGCGCATCCAACTATGTGGCAAAACATTAAATAAAGGCCTGAGAGATGATGATTACATAACACACTGAGATGAGACTAGAGCATAGAAATACTTACCTGGCACTTTATACACTGGATCCTGTGCAGGCTTAGACATGACTTTGGCTGTTAAGATTCGCGATCTTCATAACATGAAACACTGAACAGAAGAGGTGGAACAAACAATTAAGATTCCGACAATAAAATGTCCCACATGACAGGGTGGGATGGGCTAAATAAATCTAAGCGAACTGGACCTTGTACAGAGCCGAAGCAACAGAGTGTGCTGCTGTTCAGTTGACACATTTAACCCTCGGTTTCACAGACAAGGCTTAAACAGTCCCAGACTAAAATGCATGTTTGCGCTGTTGTAACTGAAAGTAACTTGCACAGACATGTCTTAAAATACGTAAGTGGCAGTGCCATCTATTGTTTTGTCTCAAGATGCACACCATAAGGCTTTTTTTCTAAGGCACATTTATAAAAGCTGGGGGGCTGATTACACGACACAGTTTTAACCCCTTAACTGTCACTTGCCCGTATACGAGCAACCTAAATTTACTTCACTATATTACTATTAAATCCTAATCTAGTCATGACAAACTATATATCGTTGGAAAGGTCTAAGACTCCTAAATAGATATTTTAGCGCTGTTTTTTTCTTACAAATTATGAATGAACAGTAATATATAAATTTATGACAAGAGTGCCCTCAAAAAAGTAATTACAGGAGTTTCTGACCTTTGTCACAAAAAGTCGACGCACACACTTTTAATAATTGAAACTTTGGTTTTTAGTGCTAAAAGTTCATAATAAAACATAATCTAGTATTTGTCAATAAAAAAAGATAAAATTATATTTGAAAAAGTAAGGTAAGAAGTTCTCTAAAAATATATTATATAAAATAATATAAAATAATTTTTTTTATTATTATTATATCACATATTTTAGTAGTTATCATAAATTAGATATCATTTGAAAGCTTACGAACTCAGAATTCATCCTGTAAAACCCGTTTTGAAATTGGACGTTGCGTTACCATAGAAACGGTATTTTTTTTACTAGGCCCCTCCCCTTTTGGGCATCATCTTTCATAATTTATTATCAAAACCTTTTCTAATCTTGACAAAACACATATTGTTAGAGAGGTCTGAGTCTCAAGATTCCATATTTAGTGACAGAAGTGATATTTGGATAGAAATGTATTAATTTGTTATGGCAGAATGCATACAATTAAATTCAATGGAATTCAATGGCACCCGGTGGCTATTTTTGGTATAACGCCTAAACAAAATCTCATGGGAACTTCAATTTTTGTGATATCAACTTTAAATTTGGAACACAACTTGGTTAGATATATAGCTTTCATTTTATAGTAATTTTATAGTAAAAAATATTTTGTAAAATATTTATTTTATATTAAAAAAATATATATTAATAAAGTACATTTGATTTACTGTAAATTATAACTTCCATAACTTTTTCATACTTTCATTTTTTTGAAGTGCTTTCACTTCAGTAATAATCTGCTGATTGTTTTCTTTAAAACAAGACCAAACTTAGGTCTTCCAAAGCATTCTTGAATTACAACCATTTAAGTTTGTATAGCGCATTTTAAAGGGACACTCCACCCATTTGCATTAAGCTTTCCATTGTTAGAAACCTAGTCATACTATTGAATGGTCGTGCAACACTCTCTCATTTTCCCCTAAACGAGAGAAATCCGCTATTTACCTTTTTCACTTCCTCCTACAATGACGCAAAAATCGTCATTTTACATTTAGCTGACGCTTTTATCCAAAGCGACTTACAATTGCTATATGTGTCAGAGGTCGCACGCCTCTGGAGCAACTAGGGGCTAAGTGTCTTGCTCAGGGACACATTGGTGTCTCACAGTGGATTCGACCCCGGGTCTCTCACACCAAAGGCATGTGTCTTATCCACTGCGCCATCACCACCACCACCACGTCATTGTAGGAGGGGGGATAGAAGGGGGGATTTCTCTAAAGACGACAAGCACTAGATCCCACCCTTTCAAACCCGCCCATAGGTTGGACCTAATGCGCTAACAGAGCTATCACAGATCAGTGGGTGGGACTTCACTTGTAGATACTGAAATCAATATCAGCCATCTTGTTTATAAGCTAAGCTAACAAGCACTGTGGAGATAGGAAGTTACGACAATAACGGAAGAACCTAAACATATGGAAGAAGAGGATTTTGAATGCGCTCCCCTGCAGCTGATTCTAAAATTTTCATTGGTCATGTCAATCACTGTACTGATTGCCTACACCAAACACTGATCCCTAAACCTACCCGTCACTGTAACCTAAACCAATGAAATCGGCTGCAGGGCGGGATTTCCGCTGAAGTGGTTTGGGAAAAAAATCACGCACATAAGGACATAGATATCCATAATAAAGGCTAGATGTCTTACGGCAGAGTCTCTATCGTCATCACCGGCGGCCATCTTGTCACAGGCTAGCTTTCTGGCGGGCTATGTGGTACTGATGTATGGTGAGAACACAAATACTATCTAGCTGAAATCTTGATGGATTTCCAAACGGTTTAGTTTCTTACAAACGTTATTAACGTGGCTGGATAATTCTGGTTGATTATTTATTTATACACTTAATTTTGTGTAAAAATGTAAAGTGTAAAGTGTGGAGTGTCATAACTACATCTCTGACGTTTATAACAAACCAAACCGTTTGAAAATCGGTAGAAAATTGAGCAAGTTATGGTTATTTAAAAAGTACATGCACCATTAACACAATGCTACGAGTGAGTGAGCTGCCTGTGACAAGATGGCCGCCAGGTGCTGACGTCGACCTCCATTGGCCAGCAGCGTGGACGAGACAGCCTTTATTATGGATATCTATGCATAAGGACACATAGGAATAACCAGCGACTTCCTGTTCCTTTCAAAGTTTTTTTTCCTTTATTGCAGATCACATTTGTTACAATTTGCAGAAAAAAAGAAATTGAACGTGTAATACAAAAATCATTTAGTTACAGTTCACGCTTTCATAAAGAATAATAAAAAATAAAATAAAAAATAAAAATCAGACAGTAAATATCAGCTAAATTAATTAAAGTTAACTTAGATAAATATTGCATACATTTTGATGCTGATCCAGAAACAGTCAATATATTTTTTTAAGTCAAGCAAAAATCATTTAGTTACAGTTCACGCTTTCATAAAGAATAATAAAAAATAAAAATAAATAAATATACATCAGCCAATAGAGAACTGAAACAAACACATAATCTGTATAAAAATTATAAACAACATAAAGTACACAGCCAGAGTATCAGACAGTAAATATCAGTTAAATTAATTAAAGTTAACTTAGATAAATATTGCATACATTTTGAAGCTGATTTACCATCTAATTCAGAAATACAGTCTATATATTTTTTTAAGTCAAGTTTAAAAACATTGAAAAGAGGTTTATTCTTCATAAATTTCGATTTATGAATAAAGAATTTTCCAAGCAAAATAAATAAGTTGACTATATTGTACAGAGGAGTTTCAGTCAGACAAGTAAAAGAAAATGTCAAAATTAGATAAATGTCTGTTTGAGCCAAAGTGTCCATTAATAAAACATCATTCCACAGAGAAGAGCTATGTGAACAGCTATACTATGAAGGTAAAATGATGCCTAAAAGAATCGCGTGCGCAGGGTAAGATTTGTGAAAGTGTACATAAGATTGCAAGCGTAAATTAAATTTGCGTGTGCAAGAGAAGATTTGTAAGCGTGTAAATCGCATATCAAGTGTAAGAAACAAATATTTGCAGCATTTTATGTTATTGGTAAGTGTAATGCATGTATTGTGAAACTGCAGCTTCATGCAAACGCAAAATAAATAGGATCTGTATTCTTCTGACTTCCATTTTTCCGTGCTTACACTTTTGGCACGGTTTTTGCGCACAAATGCGGCCAAAAGCATTGCAAGCCTGTGAACAGCTATTTGCAACCGAAAACAACAGAGTCAGGGACTGCAAAACAGATTGATCGCGTAAAATCAAACTTTGTGTAAATAAATAAACTGTTGCAAATGTCTAAATGACTTATTGTGTACATGCGGCAAAAAGTTCCCGAAGTAACCCGATTTGTACAGTTGCGTCTTTCTTTTACCCGCGCTTCCAATTTTGGCACGATAGAGTGCCGAAGTTACGACGTCACTCTGTAGGCCAAAACGCGGAAGTGAGATAGCATTTTAGCACTCCCGGTTCCCTCGCTCTAAAGTCTATGGGATTTTTGAATGGGTTTTTGCTAAATCGGCTGAAATAAGGTCTCTGGTGAACAAAGCCTCTAAATATTTTCACGTTTTGATCTATGACATAGAACACACAGTTATAACCTGCTTGTGGTTTTTTAAACTTTATTGTGTCTGCTTGTGTTTTTTAAAAACTTTATATAGGCTTCAAAATGTATAAATTTTGGATTAACTTGTAAAGATTATCTTGATAGACAAAACGTGTAAGGGTCACAACTCTTTGTTAAACACAGATCTTATTTTTTTGCGATTTTCCAAAAGTCTATGGGGAAAATGCATAGCTTTTCGATCGAGGGAACCCATGCGCCGCTAGCTTCCGAGTTGTCCTACAAAGTGACGTCATCACTTCGGCACTCTATTCTCTCACTGAATGAGTTTTGCAAGCGCGAAGAGGAGGGCGGGTCCACCTTCATCATGCAGCCAATCGGATGAGCTTCTCGCAGACACTCGATTTACTCTTATCTGATTGGTTCAATAAACACGTCAGTCTTCAGAACGCATATTTATCTTCATTTGGCTCATTCTCGTTACTTTTAATGCAAACATACATGTTAAATAAATACATAAATCATGATTGTTTAATAACCTGTGCACCATTAGTTGGATTATTTGAGTAATACTGAATTTAGAGCTGGTGTGTTAAAGGGTTAGTTCACCCAAAAATGAAAATTAAGTCACCCCCATGCTGTACCAACCCCGTAAGGCCTTCGTTCGTCTTTGGAACACAAATGAAAATATTTATGATTAAATCTGAGAGGTGCATGACTGCTACATAGGCTCCCTAAGGGAATGACACTTGACGGCCCAGAAAGTCATTAAAGTCCCCGTGAACCGGAAGTTGCAAAGGACTGTTCTCCAGTGTTGTGACGTATTTCCGAGAGAAACGGAATACAAAATGAGGCAAACTAGTGGGCGTGGCTTTTCTTCCAACTAGCACCTGATTGGATCTAGAAAAGTAGGTGTTTTCATTCAGCCTGTCTACTGTCAGTTGGAGGGGAGTGGTTACGGATGTTAAGCAGACACCTAAACCGTCAAACCTACATCATCAGGGAAGGTCCTCCAATGCAGAGGGGAGGGGACATTTCAAATTTTGATTAAAGATTATGAAGCCAAAAAATTTTTTTGTGTGGATTCACTTGCATGGATGAATTGTTCACCACAAAACGACCAATTTAGGCAAACAAAGTAAGTATGGTCAATTTTGAATTCATGGGGACTTTAAAGAAAATGTTTAAATATTCCATGTCGCAACAGTGGCTCAACTATAAGTTTATCAAGCGATGAGAATACTTTTTGTGCGAAAAAACAAATGAAAATAACGACTTTATTCGACTATTCCTTAGCTCATCCGATTGGCTGCATGATGAAGGTGGACCCGCCCTCCTCTTCGCGCTTGTAAAACTCATTCAGTGAGAGAATCGTGCCAAAATTGGAAGCGCGGGTAAAAGAAAGACGCAACTGTACAAATCGGGTTATTTCGGGAACTTTTTGCCGCATGTACACAATAAGTCATTTAGACATTTGCAACAGTTTATTTACTTACACAAAGTTCGATTTTACGCGATCAATCTGTTTTGCAGTCCCTGACTCTGTTGTTTTCGGTTGCAAATAGCTGTTCACAGGCTTGCAATGCTTTTGGCCGCATTTGTGCGCAAAAACCGTGCCAAAAGTGTAAGCATGGAAAAATGGAAGTCAGAAGAATACAGATCCTATTTATTTTGCGTTTGCATGAAGCTGCAGTTTCACAATACATGTATTACACTTACCAATAACAGTAAAATGCTGCAAATATTTTTTTCTTACACTTGATATGCGATTTACACGCTTTCAAATCTTCTCTTGCACACGCAAATTTAATTTACGCTTGCAATCTTATGTACACTTTCACAAATCTTACCCTGCGCACGCGATTCTTTTAGGCATCATTTTACCTTCATACTATAGGGTCCGTGTACGTTTTGATAGTTTGTTTTCCAATTTGAAACGAAATAAGCAGAAACGAGAAAACGGCGCCTTATTCGTTTTTTTCGTTTTTTCAAAAAAACGAAAAACGAGATTTCGGCTTGATTTTTAGTTTTTTAGTTCACAGGCAAAAACGAATAAATAGGCTTGTTTGAGATGCGCCTTGCCTCGCCTGAAATCCAGTCGAGAGTAGGCGGCTGCAGTGAGGGGAGGAGTGAAAAAAGCGCAGGCAAGTCGGAAAGATCTCGCTTCTCGCACATGTTCTCGCAGTGGGGCGGGATTCACGCTCTTGCACGGTGTTGCTAATAAACTGGATGTAATTTAAGTTCTGTTGCTTTTATATGAAAATAAATATAATGAACAAGACACCAAAAGTAGGCCTACTTAGCCTATTTAATTCCATTTTAAATAGGCCTACGTGTTTATCAATATTTTATACGTGTTTAAAAAAAAATACATCACATAGATCGCACTGTCAGAGAGTTTGGGAATATCCACACATAATTTATACACATAAAACATGATATCAGTGTTTTAAAATGATGATATCACGGTTGTTTAAACCAATGAGCATTAAGCTGTGTCGTCAGCAAGTCGCTTCCCATCGTGCTTTTGATCAGCGCAGTCGGTGGAGTATGGCAAGCCCTTTTAACATTTAAAAGCTAAGTTTGACTATCCGGAATTAACATTGTAGATATCAACAACGTCTTTCTGACTAGTCATAATTACATTTTGGATAGTTTGTATTATCATTTAAGATATCTGTAACGTAATTGTGACTAGTCGAAACGACAGATAGAGATATCTGTAATTCAGTTTTGACTAGGAAAAACTGAATTACAGATATCTGCAATGACGTCATTGAAAACGACATTCAACTCGTCACACATCTTAAATGACAATTGCAGATATCTGTAATTCAGTTTTGACTAGGCAGAATGAAAGTTAAAGATATCTCAAACGTCATTATGACTAGAGCAAATTATTTTGCATGAGCTTGCTCTATTTTAGATATCCATGAATACATAATTTCCCCTCCCCGCCAAATCAAAGAAGAAGTTGGTTAATTTACTTATTTCTATGAATGGAAGGAGAAAGAAGCAGTCATGGCATTGGCTGTAATCGAAAAGCACCAGAAAATGTTTCCAGCATGACACAAATTGTATTCATTAGCATTAGCCTGCGGGTTTCTCAAAAATATTGGCAACATGCAATGTTTGCCATGCATTTCTATGTTATGATGATGCTTAAAATTACCGTAGGTTATTGTTGATGTAGGATTTACGCATGAGAGAGATTCACACTAATTCACTTTAATGCTTACATGCATGCTGTATTAGCTAACAGCATTAAAAACATGCTCTGCTGCTCCCGCCTAAAGTGGGATGCGGGCCTAATTTGCATACAGATATCTGCAACGTCATTTCGCCTAGTCAAAACTCTAATTCAAGATATCTGTAATTACATTTTGACTAGGCAGAATGAAAGTTACAGATATCTCAAATTTCAGATATCTCTAATCAAAATTAATTTCAAGATATCTATAACTTGATAATAGATATCTACAATTAAATTATGACTATCCCTAACTCCAGTTTGAGATATCTACAACGCCATTTTGACTAGTCATAATTCCAGTTACAGATATCTACAACGTAATTTCGCCTAGTCAAAACTTAATTTAAGATATCTGAAAAGGAACATGTAGATATCTTGAATTGAGGTTAATTAAAGATATCTTGAACTGGAGTTATGACTAGTCAGAATCAAATTGTAGATATCTCAAACTGGAATTACAGATATCTACAATTCAGTTGCAGATATCCGTAATTCACAGAGTGGATATCTCCAACTGAATTGTAGATATCTGTAATGATAAACCCCATACAAATGAATGGCAAAAGTGATGTCATTTGTCCTAGGAAGAATGTCTTTGTGGATATCTGAAATGACAATTATGGATAGGAAGAATGTAGTTGCGGATATCTGAAATGTTCTTTTTGACTAGGCAAAACTGAATTACAGATATCTGCAACACATATCCAGTCTAGCTGTTAAATGTTAAAATGGCTTGCCATAGTATGGTGGAGAGCAACTGCGCGCGACCGCAGAATCCGACACGTGCGCCTTGCGGTCGCGAGAGTTTTTTTGACATACGTCGGCATGACAGAGCAAGGCGGACCGCACTCGGACACATTTCTAACCGGCATGCATCTCGCGCTGATCACCGGTGATGGGTTCTGCGCAGATTTTGCTCATCTCAAACAAGCCTAGTGTGTATTGTGAGTTTACACAAATAAAAGTAGTTGCGAATGATGTATTATTTTTTTCTGTATGAGCAGAAATGATAGATTATTTTAAGTTGTTTCCACTGTTGATAGGAAAATGCAAGTGTTTGTAGTGAAGTGACACAGAAGTGTCTCTTCTGTAGATTTTGAAGTTGTTATAATATAGCCTATTGTTAATTAAAAAACAACAAACAATAATAAAAAAAACTCACGTATACTATAATCAAACTAATAAGACGGGTGACATACCCATATTAGCCTATCACAAATAAATAAAATATATTTGGAAATTGCCCTTTAAAAACGAAGGCTCGGTTTTTTCGTTCACGATTAAAAACAACAAAAACAATAAAACAAAGACAAAGTCCCTTGTATTAAATACTTTTTTAATTGTGTTTTTAACTGACGTTATTGCGCTTTTAATAGTCTCTATCGTGCTGTCAATCATTCTCGTGGGTCGCGGCTATGATTACAGTTTCAGTAAAAATGTATTTCATCGGCACCCTCAGCCGATTGGCATTACAGTATTTGCAATCACAATCCCGTGTCAAAACGGAGCGTATACTGTCTAAAAGAAAAGTTCTGACTGCTGACTGAACATTGGTCAGAGCCTCTCCCGCTCGCCGCTGTCAAGCGCAGCTTCACCAAACAGATTTAACTCCGCACAGCTAAATAAAACGGGCTGGTGGCAGACTAATATTTAATATTTCTGATGTAAAGATTTCTGTGAAACGGTAAAGTTGCACAGAAGAAAGCCCAAATAGGGCCTGCCCTGTACCGTTTAAGAATCGGTAGCCATAGTAGAGGATTATTATTTTGTTGAACAGACCTGAGCGACGACTGATGACGTCACATGCTCAGATTTGCTTGACCAATCGGCGGAAGGGGGCATCTCAGGACCGCCCACATGTAGAAAACGAATTTTAAAGTCTGCCTGTGAACTAGAAAAAGAAAAATCAAGCCGAAATCTCGTTGTTGGAAAACAAACTATCAAAACGTACACGGACCAATCAAGGTATTAATCAATATTTTTCCTTCTAAATTTTAAATGAGTTGAATGACTTTTACAGGCTTGTGAAATTTTACTTTGTTATAGAAGTTACCAGTGATTACTGAAATGTTCTTTTCATGTATTCTTTAATGTCTGCATTTGATATCTGAATGCAGTAACAGTGCTTGCTCATTTAGCCTGGCTTCCAGAAATGAAATAGGGATTTGTTTTGTGTTTGAGAAAGGTCTTCAACGTGTTAAAACATATAGGGGTCATTGAAGCCAATAGTTTAAGGCACCATTTCTTTGTTAATTTAAAGCCTTACTTTCCAGTTAGACTAAAGTTTAGCTCTCCTTGAGAGAAAGAACGCATTATCTTGATGTTTTGAGAGGACTCTCCTGTTTATAGTTAGAGCCTGGCCAAATCCGACCTTGGAAAAGCTGTGTGTCGGTGTGTGTTAGTCTTTTTGGTTACAGGTTAAGGAACCACTGGCATTACTGGAGATTGACTGAGTTGTTGTTCTGGACATGCTGGCGCCCAGCAACCCAGATCTGCGACCTGGAAGGTCACGACGTGCCTAACTTCAGGGTCCGAGTGTCATCTGCATAATCGATGGAGATATGCTTCCGTCTATCTGTATATGTGTGGAAAATTACTATGTTTATCTATTTCTTAGCCAATGAGAATCCTTCAACCTGTAAGCAATGACGTAGCTTAGACCTTGGAAATGGTATAACTGCTGTGATCTTTGTAACTGAACTCCTTGTGAGTCTTGAAGCTGACTTCTGCTGATGAAACTGCAAACTATCTTCAGTAAATCTTTTCTTTAATTTATTATAATTCTGACTCCGGGTCTTCATTCTTCATATCTGGTTCTGGGTCTTTAACTGTTTACCCCTAACAATAGTCTATAAAATAGTTACTAAGGTCAGATTCATCTTACCAGTTCGAATTTAGTCTGTGCTTTTGTTATTATTTATTAAAATTTTGTGATTTTAACTTCTGCTTTAAAAAGCTTTTTGTTTTATTGTAATGTTCTAATGTTCTTCTAATAACCATAAAATATACTACAGCTGCCAAACAAAAGAGAAATGTATTCAAATAACAATCTAATTAAATCGTGGGCAAAAAACATTCAGCCAGTAAGAAAAGAAAATCTAGGATATTGTCAGGGTTCTGTCACTTCTGTCTAGTCTATTTCTTGGTTTTGTGACAGAGCCCTGACCTGACACTCCTGTTTTGTCTTGTCTTTGTGCCTTGTTTCATCTGCTTTCGTGTCTTGTGCTGTGTAGCACACAGCTTGTGTTTTACACTAGCTGTGTGCTTTCATGTTGTCATGTTTTGTGTGAACACGTGGCTTATGAGTGTTTTTATTAGCTGCCTGTTCATGTCTCGTTTTGTGTGAGCACATGGCTGGTGATTGGTTTTACTGGCCATGTGCTTGTGTTCAAGTCATGTTTGGTGTGAGCACATGGCTTGTCATGTATGTTTCCTTGTGCCACGTGCTCTCCTGTTGATTGTCTAGCCCCTCCCATCTTGTTACCTGTTTATTGATTTGTTTGCCCCACCTGTCCTCCCTCGTTACCTGATTGATTAATTTGCCACACCTGTCCTCCCTTGTTACCTGATTGATTCATTTGCCCCACCTGTCCTCCCTCGTAACCTCCTTTGTTTGGTCTCCCTATTTATTCTCCCTGAGTTTGCAATCCTGTGCTTTTTTGTTGTTGAATGTACTCCTTGTGTCCTGCCTAGATCCTGTTGCCCAGTCCAGTCAGTCTTGTTTTCACCCTCGGGGTAGTGATGGGCAGATCGAGGCTTCGTGAAGCAATGAAACAGTCGAAGCAAATGTGCCATTTTGTTTCGAGGCTTCGAATCAATCCGAAACCCGTCTCCACGGTGACACCTAGTGGTCACTTGCAGGTGTTGATCTGAAACAACATTTACAAAGAGCTAATAAAAAAATGTGTTGGTTTTTTTTTATTATTATTGTATTTTTGTAATATATGAAGCTTGTAACAAGTGGATTGTTAGTTTTCCTGTCATGTTCCCAAGGGGACAGATTTGAGTGACGCATGGACAGATTTGAGTGACGTACAGACAGAGAGCTAGGCTATGGCACTTGTAATGCTGTTATGCCCATGCAATAAATAAAGTAAGCAATGATACTGCTTTAATCGTCCATTCTGTATAGTTGAGAAAACAGAACAGAATGAAACATGGTGGCAGCGGTCGTGAATTCAGCCGAAGTTAGTACCGAGTCGTGAAGACTGAAAAAGTGCCGCTAGCTTGTTGTAGTTAGCCTAGCCCGCGAGCTCGAGCAAGGGACAGCCCAGTGTTTACGGAGCCGAAGCGGGAGCAGAAAAGAGCGCCAGACGTCGCGATGGATGGTCTCAGGCCGCCTCCAATACTTTGTTTGGATACAGCCAACTTAGCGAAAACTTGGAAAAGTTGGAAGGAGGAGTTTACGCTGTATACGGACCTCACGATGCCCGATGCAGAAGAGACAACTAAAGTTAAGTTGTTTAATTACCTCCTCGGAGAGAGAGGGAGGGAACTTTTAGACACGCTGACAAGCGGTGATACATCGGCGAGGAGGACAGTGAGTACAATGATGTCGCAGTTTGATAAACATTGCAATCCGCAACTGAATGAGACTGTTGAGCGATATAAGTTTTTTGTTAGAGACCAAGGTCAAGACGAAAATATTGACAGATATGTCACAGATTTGAGAGTATTGGCCAGCACATGCAATTTTGGTGACATTAAGGACTCACTAATAAGAGACCGCATTGTGTGTGGTACACAGAGCCCTGCGATGAGGGAAAGACTGTTAAGGGAAGACAACTTAACGCTGGATAAGTGCATGCAAATATGCAGAGCTACTGAACTGTCAAAAGAGAATAGCAAAACCATACAAGGTAAAACGGTGGAGGAAATACATGCAATGAAGACAAATCCAAGGAGAGACAAAAAGGAGGAGATTAACTGTAACTTTTGTGGCAACACACATGAGAAAAATAAACACAAATGTCCGGCCTATGGAAAGAAGTGTAAGAAATGTGGGAAAGAGAACCACTTTGCGGCAAAATGCAAGTCCAAGTTTGAGAAAAACAAGAAAGGCAGACCGGTACACACAATTTCAGAGTCAAGTGAATCGTGTGAGGACATCATGACAATAACAGACATCAGAGAAAACCAAGAGACAATAAATCAGGTGAAAGAAGCACACAGCAAAAGTCAACATCTCTTTGCAGGGATGTTGTTGGACAAAAAGCTAGTTAACTTTCAGATAGACTGTGGTGCTACCTGTAATGTTATCCCAATGCAACTGTTGAACCCAAATATACAATTGGATCACACAGAGAAAGTACTCGTCATGTACAACAAAAGCAGATTACGCCCACTTGGGAAATGTAATGTCAAACTCCGAAATCCGAGAAATGAGAAACTATACAGACTTGAGTTTCAAGTGGTGGACCAGGAGGACAGGATCCCGCTACTGGGAAGAAAGGCTAGTGAAGCCATGAAATTGATCAAAGTGCAGTATGAGAACATACTGGCGATTGACAGTATAGTGAAAACACAAAAGTACAGACAAAACGACTGACAACAGTGTGCAGCTGACAAATATGGAGAAAATAAAGTCAGAGTTCGGAGATGTTTTCACAGGCGTTGGCTGCCTAGAAGGCGAGTACAACATTGAAATAGACAAAAGTGTACCACCAGTAAAACTGCCTAAACGCAGAGTGCCAGTAGCAATGATGACCCCCCTCAAAGAGGAACTAAAGAATCTTGAAAGCCAAGAAATCATAGCACCTGTGGAGCGCAGCACTGACTGGATAAGCAGTATGGTGTCAGTGACAAAACCAAATGGAAAGCCAAGGATCTGTATAGACCCCAAACCACTGAATAGAGCACTAAAACGGAGCCATTTTCCTCTTCCGACTATTGATGATGTCTTACCAGGACTCTCAAAATCCAAGGTATTCACTGTTTGTGATGTAAAGCATGGATTTTGGCACGTCAAGCTGGATGAAGTGTCCAGTTACCTCACCACGTTTGCAACCCCCTTCGGACGGTATCGTTGGCTCAGGATGCCAATGGGTATAAGCCCAGCTCCGGAAGTCTTTCAAAGGAAACTCATGCAAGCACTAGAGGGCTTACCGGGTTTGTATATCATTGCGGATGATATACTGATCACGGGGGAGGGTGATACACAAGAGGAAGCGGACAAGGATCATGAGGAAAACTTGAGATGTTTTCTAATGAGGTGCAGACAAAGAGACATTAAACTTAATGCAGAGAAGTTTAAACTGAGGAGAGAGTCTGTACCCTACATTGGACACTTGCTGACAGCAGAAGGCCTCCGCATTGACCCGGAGAAAGTGCGGGCAGTGCGGGAGTTGCCGAGGCCTACAGATGTCAAGGGGGTACAGAGACTTGTAGGTATGCTGAACTACCTTTCAAAGTTTTGTGAACATCTATCTGATGACTGTGAAGTTTTGAGACAACTTACACACAAGGACAACATGTGGGAGTGGACTGAGGTGCACGAGACAGCTTTTAAAAGATTGAAAGACAAAATAACAAACGCACCACTGCTAAAGTACTATGATCAAAATGAGGAGTTAACCCTGCAATGTGATGCCTCAGAGACCGGACTAGGAGCAGCCCTGACACAGGAAGGTAAACCTGTGGCATTTGCAAGCAGAGCGCTGACACCCACAGAAAGGGGTTACGCACAGATAGAAAAAGAATGTTTGGCCATAGTGTTCGGAATGGAAAAGTTCCATCAATATACTTATGGTAGAAAAGTGACTGTTCAAAGTGACCATAAGCCACTGGAGAATATTGTGAGAAAACCGCTACTTAGTGCACCAAAGAGATTGCAGAGAATGTTACTCAGACTGCAGAAATACGACATTAATGTGATCTATGTGCCTGGGCGAGACATGCTACTAGCTGACACACTAAGCAGAGCATATTTACCTGAAAGCAATCAGGGAGACACAGAGGCAGATCTAGAGACTGTTAACATGATCACATACTTGCCTATCTCTGCAGAAAGACTAACAGCCATTCGCGATGCAACAAAGGAGGACGCAAAGTTGCAAGAAGTGATTAAGTTGATTCTTACAGGATGGCCTAAGAACAAAAAAGACATTGAACAATACATTCAACACTATTTTGCTTTTCAGGACGAGCTGAGCTTTCAGAATGGCATAGTGTTCAGGGGAGAAAGAGCAGTTATTCCTGACACACTAAGAGCTGACCTGACCAGCCGCATACACTCAACACATCTGGGCGTGGAAGGATGCCTCAGACGAGCACGCGAGTGTTTGTACTGGCAAGGGATGACTGAGCAAATAAAGACGTTTATTTCCAAATGTGACATCTGCAGGTCAGTTGACCCTAAGCAACAAAAAGAGACATTGCATCCCCATGACATTGCCTACAGACCTTGGGCTAAGGTAGGAACTGATTTGTTTTCTTGGAACAATAAAGACTACCTAGTAACTGTGGACTATTATTCAAATTTTTGGGAGGTGGATTATTTACCGGACACCAAAAGTACCACAGTGATTCACAAATTGAAAGCACACTTTGCTCGGCAGGGTATTCCAGATGTGCTCATCTCTGATAACGGACCACAGTACTCATCACACGACTTTAAAATGTTCAGCCAAAAGTGGGAATTTATGCACAGAACATCGTCACCCGGGTATCCACAAAGCAATGGAAAGGCTGAGTCAGCTGTCAAAACAGCAAAACGTCTTATGCAGAAAGCTGCAGCTGCTGGACAGGATCCATACTTAGCCCTACTGGACCATCGCAACACACCGAGCCAAGGTCTCGCCACCAGTCCAGCACAGAGACTTCTCAGCAGGAGGACCCGGACCCTTCTTCCTACTAAAGAGACACTGTTGGAGCCTAAAGTGTCAAACAACAAACAGGGACTGATTAACAACAGACAAAGACTGGAGAAATACTACAACCGTACGGCAAAAGACTTGGACTGTTTCGCATCAGGGGACAGTGTTCGAGTCCAACCATTTGAGCCTTGTAAAACCTGGAAAACAGCTAGAGTGATTAGACCAGTGAGTCCCAGATCTTATGAGGTTGAGTTGGAGTCGGGTAGTGTTCTGAGGAGAAACCGTCGCCACCTCAGGCACAACTACTGCCTACCCTCAACGTCTGCACAAACAGGGGTTTTGACAAACACACGAACTGTAGCTGCTGAACGTGGTCAGGGTAGTGATCAAAGCACTGTTACTACGAGGTCTGGTCGTCAGGTTAAAATGCCTACCTATTTGAGGGATTATACTAAGTGAGTTTAAAATATGACCTGTTTGGTTTTTTCTAGGTATGGTTGTGAGTTGCGGTTGCACTGTAAAAGAGAGGGGAAAAGGGGAAATGAGTTATTGATTGCACAGTTAATTTGTCAAGAATAAGTTTACAAAATATGCACTTGAAGTAATATCCTAAGAGGACATATTATAAGTTTGCTTTTGAGTTTAGGCAAGATCATTACATGTTTTTTTTCCTGAAGCATTAATGTTTACATCTGAAGGCACTGAGAAGAAAATGTTAATTTTGTTTACAAAGAAGAAAATGTTAATTTTGTTTACAAAGAAAATGTATAACTTGTGAGGAAAAGGGAAAAGAAAAAAAAAGAGAAAGGATGTAACAAGTGGATTGTTAGTTTTCCTGTCATGTTCCCAAGGGGACAGATTTGAGTGACGCACGGACAGATTTGAGTGACGTACAGACAGAGAGCTAGGCTATGGCACTTGTAATGCTGTTATGCCCATGCAATAAATAAAGTAAGCAATGATACTGCTTTAATCGTCCATTCTGTATAGTTGAGAAAACAGAACAGAATGAAACAAAGCTTGTAACCTGTAGTCTCTGCACCCTGCAGAATGGCAGGATGAATGCTCCTCAAATGGCGCATCATGGATGATGTATTGTTGCAGTAGGCTAGCTGCCGATCACAATACACACATCTCACTTTATTTGGGGTTTCCAAATGTAAATGCTCCCACACCACAGATGTACGGCATCTCTTCTGTGGAGCCTCCATTTCTATCTATCTATCTATCTATTTTATATGTAGCCTATCTATCTAATAATCTATATGTATCTGTAATATATGTATCTATCTATTAATCTATATATATATATATATATATATATATATATATATATATATATATATATATATATATATATATATATATATATTTCTATCAATGCATCTATTAATGTGTCACTATATGTACTCTGTGTGTCTCTAAGTCAATGTGTAAATGTAAATTAAATCCTAAATATAACTAAACAAATCGCACTATAAATGTCACTATATCACCAAAAATCCGCTATCTCAAAACCAAACTCCTCTCACAAAAACCCACGATATGAAAATGCGTTGACAAAACTTTTATACTGTGTGATTGTGTGATTTGTTCCCGAACCGACCAATCAATGAAACCCTGATTCGGCGGCGCACTCCACCCACTGATCTATATAATGACTGGATAGCTCATGACGTTCTAAACTGCCACCAGGCAGTGAAGCCACCGGAAGTGTTCGAGCGGCCATCTTACGATTCCCTACCAGCAGAGGGCTTCAACGGCCGTTATGCAGAGATCGGTAGCTCCGACGGCACTTTTAAGATGACTCGCTGTGCATCAACAAGTGTAAAACGAAGATCACAAAAGGATCTTGAAAAACTGCTCACAGGTTGTACTTTAAGCCCATATATAGTAATTTATATGCACAATTGTCGCTATTTCCGTGTTGTTTAAAAAAAATGTATAGCCTGCTATGTTCTTTCCTACATTCTTTCACGGACGTATTCAAGTTTAAACCCAATAAACGTATTATTCAATGCATTACTTCTTACAAATTTTATTAAATGCATTTATTTCATATTTTCATGTCAATCCGTGTTCAGTTTGACCACGAATCATGCGCTTTCACTTTAATTCAGCGCCTGCAGCACAAACGATCTCTGCACGCACCGCACTTGGACGGGCATCCGCGTGCAGTGAAAGCTCCAACCTGTTGACATGGGTATGGTAAAAAAATATGTACTGCAAACAGAGTAGGCCTATGCTATGTGTAAACCCCTTATTTACACTTGTACACATCTGCGGCGCATTACGGCTCCGACAATGTTTTATTCCTACCTTCACGCGATGTCAACTCACACCAGGAGCATTTCCACGTGATTTGCCGATTTGTGGGCGCGATCAGCTCCGGTAGCTGTGTGGCGCCGCAGACGTGTGCAGTGTAAATAAGGGGTAAATAAGAGGTGAAACAGGAATACAATAACCCATACAATTTGTATTGCATTTCCTGGACATGTTCTTGCTAACTAATCAAATACTTGAACAGACTACTGATCTATCTGTAAAACACAATCAGAAAGAGCTAAATTTATAAAAGTTCCCAATTCACATATAACGTTACTTAATTTTTAGTAAGCAGGAATAATTTCCGACTTTAAACAAATACCCATTTAAATGCTTAGGATGTTTGTGTTGTAAGACTGTTCAGGGAGACTTTAGATTTAAAGACGGTGTCTTGTTATGCAATGTTTTCTTAGTCAAATCATACAATTTCCTATTGATTCAATAGAACGCGTGAGCTCACTAGGGAATCACTATATGGCGGCGCTGGCTTCACTGTTTATGACGTCATGAGCTATCCAGTCATTCTATATATGGTGTTCCGATTGGTTCTTTAATATGACTTTGTAGCACGCACTCGTCTCAATGAACGTCTCACTCAACGTCTTGATTTTTTTTTATTCTGCTATTTATTCCATTCAATTTAAGACGCAGACGTCACGTAAATGAAGTGTATTGTCAGACGTTTACGTGTCATTCACGTGTAGCAGTGAAGTTATAAATTCTTTTTTTTCTCTAACACGGGTTTAACACTCTACTCAGCACAGCTCAGTGCAGTGTGCCTGCGGTTGCGATCGGTTCTTTAATATGACTTTGCAACATGCACTCGTCTCAATGAACGTGACACTTGCGTCTGTCTTATAACGTCACGTCTGCGTCTGTGATTTATATGTAGGATTTAAAAAAAAAAAAATTATTTTAAAGGGCCAGCACTTTGGTAAACTAGAAAACAGACAACTCGATCGCACAACCACTGTTTCTGTAGATCCTTAAAATAGAAGAATAGAATTTAAAAAATATATTTTTATAAATAGGCCTATATATAAACCTATTAGGCTATAGGCTACTGAAATGGTTACAAAAACATAATGTCGGGTATCAGAAATAATAGGCTACTTTGTTTATTTATTTATTTAGCCTATTCAGTTTTTGTAGCAGCAGCATAATAAACAAGACGTGTTTCATTTGTCACATGCTATTGTTTGGGTTTTCAGCGTATTTTTATTCCAAATGTTCTATAGCCTATAATTGAATATAAAGTTTTATATATTATATAATAATAATAATATTTTTTGTTAATAGGCTATCTTCATTACCTAGAGATATAATTATACAAAATACAAAAAGTAGGCTAGCCTATAAAACGCATACAGAACATTACATTTAAGGATTAAGGATTTTTATTGTCATTCCAAAACATGGTAGCTACATGAGCTGGAACGAAATTAGGTACTGGGGTCCGGTTAAAACCATTCACAAATAAAAAAAAACTACTCATCAATAAATACAATAGATACAAATAACAGATCATACAACCCATATATACACACTAAAAACCCTAAGAAATTTGCAGCATAGTAATAAAAAAATGCAGTGTAAATTTTAGGACAGCAAGTTCCCAGACCAGCCTGTTTGAGCCTCCTCAGAAAATACAGCCTTTGAGCCTTTTTTTTTACCAGGCTACTACAGTTAGTTTTCCAATTGAAGTTGTCGTTGATGTGTATTAATAATAATAATAATAATATTTAATATTTTTACTATATATTTTGTGCTTATTATTTTTAATTAACCAAATGTCAATCATCTTTATAACAGAAGATACAATACAGTCCTTTTCGTGTAGGAACAAGCAATGCTAGAAATATGTGGTTAGCATCTTAATGTGACTCATCTTAATGAGACTCCTAGTGGTGAATAGTACATAGGCCTGCTTTTTATGGTTAATCTTTTTATGATTAAGTAGGCTATATGTTAGTTAGTTAGTTAGTTAGTTAGTTAGTTAGTTAGTTAGTTAGTTAGTTAGTTAAAAACCTTTATTCATCCCCACAGGGGAAATTCAGATGTCCAGCAGCATATAGTGTGTGTAGACTACCAACAAGCATTCTCACCGCAATACACTCATAAACACACAAATGATAACAGTTAAAAAGAAAAAAAATCACAAAAACAAACTACTATCATTAGTAGTAAATAATATGTGGACATGTTTACAAGAAAAAATGGCAAACAAATTTTAACATGCTAATTTGTGTAAATTAATATTTACTATATAATAAAAAGCTATGTATAAGCAAGGTAATATCACTTCATTGCTAATAAAATAGAATTGAGACGCAGACGAGACGTTCGGCAGACGCAGACGTCACGTTCGGCACACGAACGAGTGATGTGGCAGACGCAGACGAGACGTTCTGCAGACGCAGACGTCACGTTCGGTAGACGCAGACGTCACGTTCATTGAGACGAGTGCGTGCTACAAAGTTACATATTTGAGCCTATCGGAACGCCATATCTATATAGATCAGTGACTCCACCTGATGAAACACTTAGACGCCAGAGCCATAGAGAGAAAGAGTTGCGACACTCTTTGATGTCGCCGCGACGGCTGTCACGTGGTTCATGTAAGCCCCAATAGTTCCAAAACGTACGCTGGCTGTCATGTTCTTCTATGGGACAGACAGCAGCGATTGCATTTTTGAACGGTAAATATAAAATAAAACACACAACCAAGCACTTTTTCAGCTGTTATTGCATTTTGTTAATGTCAGTTTTGCATCTGGAGAGGCAGGGTGACAACGAAATACTGTATATTACTTCGATAAGTTTTAGGCAATTTTTTTTGGAGGGAAAAGCTTAGTGCTCGCATGGGTAGCTTTAGCGGCTCTAACTTAACTTTTCCATATTCATCTGATGATGGACGTCGGTCTCATGATATTTATTTTAGCACAACTGGGCTGTATTAGGCCATTGATTCCCGTGATTTTGCTTATAAATTACAATTCAGCCATTAGCCTACCTTCGTGATCATTACGCTTTGCATGTACAAATGAAGACCAGTATAAACATCGCAAAGGGCCTCTGATACAATATAAGTTAGACAGTTGACAATTCAAAAGAGGTAGATATTTCAGAAACTTACGTTACCTCTGGAACAACTCGACGCGCAGCATTCACCACTCAAAACTCAGCCAACACGTAACATAATGAAAAGTTAGTTAGTATATACCAAAAATTCAATTAAATAAAAGTTGCTATAAAGGTGGTAGCGATTCATTACCGAACTAATTAGATGCTATACCTTCACAACTGGTGAAGTCGCGCTAGCTAACTAGCTATCAGGCAGTGCTTGAAAATTGGTTGGAACAACCAAGATAAAATATAAATAATTACGCTGTGCATATACAAATGAAGACCAGTATAAGCATCGCAAAGGGCTTCTGATACAATATAGACAGTTGAAAATTCAAAAGAAGTCGATATTTCAGCAACTTACCTCTGGAACAACTCGACGCGCAGCAATCTAAGTGAATGGGGTCCAACAGCCAAATGCCAGTGTTTGGAACTAATCCGAGCTCCATATCCCGGAAGTAGGCGGTTAAAAGCGCCGCCATTTTTTTACAACGGAGGTCTATGGGAGTGTCGCAACTATTTCTCTCTATGGCTCTGTTAGACGCTTCGTTTAGCCGTTGTCACGTGACGTGGGTGTTTTGAATCACGCTTCGGATCAGTGTTTCGAATCATCTTTGCTTCGGGATCTCGCAAAGCTTCGGAACGTCTGTTTCGCGCCAGCCATCCTTACCTCGGGGTAGTTTTTTGTTTGTATTTGATTTATTGTTTATACTTATTAAAAACCCGTTTTTCCTGCAATTGAGTCCTCGCTTCATCTCCTCAACCCCACACCTGACAGATATATATCTGTAATAACAACGTTAAAGCTGCAGTCCGGCGTTTTTCCTCTTTGTCACCATCTCTGTTCGAAATCTGCAATTGCAGTCATTCGCGGAATTATCAACTTTACGTGAGTTGTACTTCAACACCCTTGACATGGCACACACTGTAAAAAATGATCGTGATTTTAACGGTAAAAAAACTGTAAAAATGCTACAGTGAAAAACTGTTAATTGGTTAACAGAAAGTTTCCTTACTATATACGGTAAATAACTGTGATAGATCTAACGGTACATTTAATGTAATTTTGCTGTAAAATACCGTTAAATTTACAGTTTTTGAAAGTGAAAAAGAACAACTCATTGTAGAATTTACAGTAAAAAAACGTAAATTGACATTCCCACAATTCCCTGCGTGACACTTCACATTTGATGTATTTTTGTTGAAATAACTATGTTTCTTCTTAGTTTGTTTAGTTTTAGTTTGTTAGTCTCAGTTATGTACATTAGAGTTTTATGTTACATTTAATGTTGTTAAATTAATGTTTATTGCATTTTTAAAATTTCATGTGTTACCATGATGCTGTTTAGTGTTTGTGCGAATGACACTGTGCAGCTTCTATATATTAGTACTAACTTTCTCGTGGAAGAGCTGTTTATGATAAGCTTTGATTTAATCATGTGACTTTCATCACTGCTGTGATGATTGGTGGTTGTCAGTGTATTACCATGGTCTAAAACAGATATTAAAACATAAATAGGTTGGTAGATTAACATTATATCAGACAATGAAATACCGTTTATTACTGTAAATTTTAAGTTGTCTGCAAAACCAATAATGTCTGTACCATATTTTTGACCGTAAAGTTCTGGCAACCACAGCTGCCTGTATTTTACTGTAAAAATGGCATTTTATTTTTTACAGTGCAGCGCGGAAGATCACAATGTTTGAGGAGACTGTGAGGCTGTCAGTCACCGCGCCGGTGTGGATACTGGCATTCAGAATCACAGATTATTCTTTTTGGAAGTATGACCAACATAAGAATTTTCACTGGAAAATGTCATCTAAACAAGTAAGAAGCATACACTTTTGTTCTGGTTCTGACATTGCAGTAAATCGCGCTGATTAAATCTAACAATCGCTTATAAGTTATCATATCACGCAAAACCATGCAAATTATCCTTTGTTCTCAAATTTTTAATGTTAACAACGTCAGCATTGCGTGACTACATGTATTGTCCTTCTGATATGGATCCTTGTTTTCACATGGGTCCGGTTGCAGTCTCTTTTTTACTGTAGCCACTCCAAAGTCCGAAAGAAGTCTTTTGCATTTTACAGCGGGTGAATCTGTTGTCACTGGTGAATGTCGTTTGAACCTTTCTGGATCCGCCATCAAATTGATAAGTTTAATTATATCAAGTGCTGTGAGAAAAGGCTATAAATCTCTATCTCCAACATCCTCACACGCAACATAGCCTACTAGCCGAGACTCCTTTATGTGTACAGATGTGACGTAATGACGCAAAGACATGCTCGAATCTCCCGTGGAAATCCACCAGTACCACTGGAATTAAAAACATTATTACAAGCTTACCGCTTTGAATCGAGCTAAGGGAAGCAGATAGTTTTGAACACTGGCTGGTTATGTATTTTCTCAAATATGTATTTTGGATAATATTTAACCCAAAAAAAGCTACGGACTTCAGCTTTAACAAAAACATTTCATTTACAATACAATTGAACACATTTGTGGGTCTATATTGTATAATTGATCACTGTAGCCTTATTTAAGTTGATTTTCTGTATAATGTATACCGGTATTTATTTTTGAACTGATGGTTAATAAAGTCAAAAAATGGTATGCAAGTCATAAATGTGAAAAAATATTCCTGTTGGTCAGTGTTAGAGGAACTGAGTGACTGAGCTTGAGCTATGTTAAATTAGCTTTATGAAACCAAATTATTTGACACGGAGTCAGAGTAACTGAAATAATTTGACTAAACTTGTTTTATGAAACAGGCCTATGTGCTTAACTGCTTAATTATTTTGTTAGAGAGTTCAGCTTCTCACTCCTCTTGATAAAGTAAGATGAGAACTGAATTTTGTTTCATTTTATGATTATCACTTTAAAAAGTGACTGTAATGGCAGTTTTTAATTCAACCCTCTTTTCTGCCATCTAAAGTCAACCATTTGTAGAATATATTAATTTGTTCTTTGTAAAAAACTAATAAAACTACACACCGGAATAGGAAGAAATAATGCTTTCCAAGAAACAAATATTACTCCAATATAATCTAATGTTTATAAATTCAAAGATAAAGCTTTTGAAATGTTAATATTCTGAATGTAAACATTCTTATATTTAGGGGAAAAGGACGGAAATTATGGTGTAACATCTAATCAGACTCCCGTCCTCCCAATAGGGGAGCCCTCACCTGAATATTGAACTGTCACTTCCTGTTCCTGCCACATCAGTTCCTATCTTGTCATTTCCGGTCACACTGAATTTAAGCCATGTGTTCCCACTGCCATATTGCCAGTTCCACTGCCATACTAAGCATTCTTCATGCCATTGTTGTTGATTACTGTTATGACCATTTGTTTTCACTCTTTCTGGATTTCTGTTTTCGATTTGTCTGCCATGGATTGCTTTGCCTGTGACCTGACTATGAATGGGAACTATTGTTTGGATTTTATGCTCAGATCCTTTAATAAAGACCCACTTATGGAATCCACAATCCGGCCTTCCTCTTCCTTCTTTCACACTGTATGGTTTTCACTGAATGAAGCTTTAGCTTTAAGCTTTATCCACTCCCTTCGTCCACATCCACTTCAATAAATCCACAGGACAATTTGTGAAAAATATATGCGTTTACTTGGTTATCAACAAAACATCAGCACAGGAAAATTACAAAAAATAAAAATGATTCATTAAAGAGAAAGAAAGGCAAAGGTAAAAAAAACTCTGTGGCTCCACTCTGCTTGCCTGACTGTTCCCACAGATAACTTCACTAACTCTCGCTCACTAACTCTCGCGAGAGTGTTCCCAGCACTTAAAGGTGCATGCAGTTAAAGATAAAAAAATGCTATGATAATCCTCTGTTCCCAAAATATCACCAATGCAATATAAAATACTCTAAATTATCCACACAGATTTTTAGATAATTACACAATTAACTCCTTGCATTACTGTAAATATTAACTGCATCAAACTGTAAATACTGTAAATATTCACTTCAATTTTCTCCACATAAAATGAATCATGCAAATTACTGTTTAACGCATATATTAAATTATTTATCAATTAACTGTATTTAGGCTCCTACACTGTACATTCCTAAACCCTGGGTTAACATCCTTATTTGCATATTTGCAATGTCAGTGTCATTGATTGGACAAAACGCATGGGTACTCTGGGTTCGGGACGAATACTGAGCCAGGAGCCCTCTCCTTGGACAGCACACCAAATACGCATTTATTCTATCTGACTTATTTGTTCGTGTGAACTCGTGAAAAGCAGTCATAACCCCGCTAGTACTAAGGGGCTGTTTACACCAAACCATTTTTAACTAAAAACGGAAAGCTTTTAATGGCCGCTCATTTATATGACAAGGCTGTTTTAGGGTCCTGAAAACGCAAACTTCTGAAAACGATACTGTTATCCTCTCAACGTAAATTACAAAAAAAAACGCAAATCTGTGAAAACAGTGATGGCATGCGAATGCATATTACGTGTTTAGTCTATGCATGCGTGCTTGAATGTTTATGTGCGCAGTCTTTCTTTTCAAAGTTACATCGACCAACTACTTACCTGGCATGCATAATATAGCATTTCTAGTTGTTTTGCGGATCCGTGTGAACAGGGGGCGTTTTTTGATAACGTTGTTATCTGTACAAAAAACAAACTTCTCCGTTTTTAGTACATCATTGTACTAAACCACACGAGATTGTGGTTAGGTCTCAGCAGCAGGAGGGATGTAGAGGTCAGTAAGCTGGACTGAGTTGAGTGGGGGACGGAGGGGGGTGACTCTGGGACGCCAGAGTCACTGTCGAGCCCTCTTGAGGTGTCGTGGGCTAGTCGACGAAACACGGAAGGTGCCCACTTGAAGACCCTAGAGATGTCCCCTACTTGGCTCAATCCAGACGGTTGTCGTGCTGGTCCACTAGGGAGACCACACTGTAGTTGCAGCCGTCGTGTGTGCTGACGCGCCAAGTACACTGCAGTCGTTAACGCCGGACAGAAGGGGAGTCACACCACCATATGGAAAGAAGCGTAAATGGGTGAAGCATAGTTTACTGTAAAGCTACGTCTTAGTGTTGCTTATCTTGGCGAAAGCCGAGTACAAATCCGCATAAAGTTTTAACATCTACTCTCGTGTAATGGAAATCATGAAGATCTGGATACGTCCAGTGACTGCGGTGAATAGTGCTGCTGGCAACAAGGGAAAGACCTTGTGACAGCCTGGAGAGACAGCTGACAGGAGGAAAGAGACCCCAATGGGGCTGGTTAGCTACCCTTGTCGGCAGTATCCAGCTCCGTGTTTACAGGATGCTGGAGACACCCGCCCAAGGCTTCTGAGAAATTAAAGAGAAAAATACACCTAGAGTCTGCGAGAGCGGGGGCGGAAGATGACTCAATGTTGGACAACATGGTTAACGACTTAGAAATGGAAACGGATATGGAGAGTATGGAGAGTAAGACTAGTCCAAGATCTGCAGTTAGTAAAGTCATTGAACTCCAAGTTTGTCTCTGTGGCTGGAGCAAGGCCACAATGGTCAGGGGTTTGAAGGTTCATCAAGAGAAAATGAAATGCTTGAGGGAGAAGGGACAAGGGCCTTGCATTGATCAGTACTTCTTACGAAGTCAGTCAAGACAGTCGAATGAAATCCAGCGACAGGAAGCAAACCACAGCTCGCAGGATATCAGCACCCCTGTCATTGACGAAAGGAGGGCTTGCACAGTTAGTGATGAACAGATTCATACTTGTGAACCCGGTCAGACTAAACAGCATACGAGAGAAAAGAACCTCAACGGGCATAGGCCTGGAGTTAGATGGCAAAAAGCTTGTGAGTAAACTGCATGGGACACGGTAAACACAGATCTATGCTTTGCATTGGAAAGATTAACTGGTGCAGTTGAAAAGAAGCTGGATAAATTTGGGGACATCATTTACGCATATGGAAGTGAGATGTTTGGTGTGGAAAAAAGGAAGGAAAAAGTACAGACTACTCCTGGAATGTCTAGACGGCAGCAGAAAATTGAAGGGTTAGTTAGAGAAAGGAGACAGCTGAGGAAGCAATGGAAAAGAGCAGAACAAAGTCAGAAGGAGGGACTCAATCTCTTACAAAGGGCCATAAAAGATAAGCTGGCAACATTACGCAGAGCTGAGCGTCTTCGGAAACGCTACAAAAAGAAGGAACGTGCGAGGGATAATTTCTATAAAGACCCATTCAAATTCATAAAGAATTTTTTCACCAGGGAGAAGAATGGCACTTTAAAAGCATCTAGGGTTGAGCTAGAGAGATATTTGGAGGAAACGCATACAGATGCAAAAAGGCATGAGCCTATGTCAATTCCATCAGACACACCACCTATCAACCCACCAGAATACCAAATGGAAGTCTGTGCACCTAAGTGGAAAGAGGTAGAGCAGGCTGTGAGAAAGGCAAGGGCTTTATCATCTCCAGGGCCTAATGGAGTTCCATACAGAGTGTACAAGAGTGCTTCAGGAGTTCTGCGAATTCTGTGAAAATTGATAAAAGTGGCATGGGAAAAACAGGTTGCACCTAGAGCAAGGCGCAGAGCAGGTGGAGTCTTTATACCTAAAGAAAAAGATGCTACAAGCATCAGTCAGTTTCGTCCTATTTCACTATTAAACGTTGAAGGTAAGATTTTCTTCAGCATTATTGCCCAGAGATTGTCCACCTACCTATTAAAGAATGGCTTCATTGACACTTCAGTTCAAAAAGCGGGCATTCCAGGGTTCTCAGGATGCTTAGAACACATCAATGTTATCTAGCAACGAATTCAGTCAGCTAAAAAGGAGAGGAAGGAGCTCCATGTGACATTCCTGGATTTGGCTAATGCATATGGTTCAGTGCCACATGAGCTTTGGGCAGCATTTGATTTTTTCAGAGTACCAATGTCAATAACAAATTTAGTGAAAGCCTATTTTGGAGATTTGCATTTAGTTTCTCAACTCCAAAATTCAGCACTGCATGGCAATGCTTAGAGGTTGGAATAATGGCAGGATGCACCATTTCTCCACTGGCTTTTACCATGGCAATGGAAGTAATCATTAGGGCATCAAGATGGGTAGTTGGAGGAGAGCGCTTGGCTTCTGGGATGCGACTACCACCAATCAGAGCATACATGGATGACATGACAACCATGACTACAACAGTAGCATGCACTAATCGGTTATTGGGGAAGTTAACAGATAATATTGAATGGGCACGAATGCAATTTAAGCCCTCTAAATCAAGGAGCATCTCAATAGTTAAAGGAAAGGTAGTAGATAAAACATTCTTCATTAATGGTGAGGCAATACCAACAGTTTCTGAGAAGCCAGTGAAGAGTCTTGGGAGATGGTACGATGGGGATCTAAAGGACACAGTTCGAGTGGGAGAAGTTAGACGACAAGCAGTGGAAGGGTTGAAGAGCATAAACAGCTGTGCTCTACCAGGCAAACTAAAACTCTGGTGCTTTCAGTTTGGTCTACTGCCAAGGTTGCTCTGTCCACTGGCTGTGTACGAGGTTTCTTTGACAACAGTGGATAAGCTGGAAGCGTTAATAAGTTCATACATCAGGAAATGGTTGGGAGTTCCACGCTGCCTCAGCAGAGTGGGACTTTATAGTAAAGGAATATTGCAGCTGCCAGTCTCTGCTTTAACCAACGAGTTTAAGTGTGCCAAGGTCAGACTGGAAATTACCTTAGTAGAGTCACGCGACAAATGTGTAAGGGAGGCAGCCCCTGTGTTAAAAACTGGTAGAAAGTGGTCAGCAAAGAAATCTGTAGTAGAGGCAAAGGCTGACCTTCAAATTGGGGATATCGTGGGACAGGTACAGCATGGAAGAGGGGGTTTTGGGCTCAGTTTAGCTCCTCCTAAATGGCACAAGGCAGGCCCAGCTCAAAGGAGGAAGCTGGTAGTCAACGAGGTGCGAAAGCAGGAGGAGAGGATGAGGTGTATAAAGGCCATTTCCCAGGCCAAGCAGGGAGAGTGGATGAGATGGGAGAGTGTGGAACAACGGAAAATGGGCTGGCAAGACCTTTGGTCAATGGAAGAGAGTAGGATCAGTTTCCTTATTAGGTCAACATATGATGTTCTCCCATAACCGCAGAACCTAAACCTCTTGCTAGGAGAGGATCCCTCTTGTCCTTTGTGTTCATCACCTGCCACATTAAGGCACATTTTGACAGGATGTAAGGTGGCTCTTAGCCAAGGTCGGTTTACTTGGCGCCATGACCAAGTATTGCGATGTTTGGCTTTAGTATTGAAAGGCAAGCCTAGTATGACCAATGAGTTGCCGCCTGTTCTAGCAAAACATTACACGCAGAAGACAAAATTCCTCCGCCCAGGCGAGCAACCACCAAGAAAATATGCTAACACCAATTCTCGCCCAGGACAACTGGAAGCTGCTAGGGACTTGAAGATGCTGGCTGATCTTGATCAGCGGATTATTTTTCCAACTGAGATTGCCACCACTAACCTACGACCAGATATTGTTTTGTGGTCTGGATCAGCACGCATTGTTCAACTGATAGAGTTAACAGTGCCATGGGAGGATGCGGTAGATGAGGCATATGAGAGGAAGAAACTGCGGTATGCTCATCTGGCCGCTGAAGCAGAACAGCGAGGATGGAGAGTCCAGGTTTATCCAGTGGAAGTGGGTTGTCGAGGTTTTGTGGCACACTCTACAACCCGGTTCCTCAGAGACGTCGGATTCAGTGGCCAAGAGTTGCGTCGCACAGTAAAGAACTTATCTGAAGCAGCAGAAAGGAGCAGCAACTGGCTGTGGTTGAGACGGAAAGAGAGGTAACTTATACTCAGAGTCAGTAACCATGGTAACTAACTTTGTGAACCTAACCTTGTCGGGAGCAGAGTCAGTAACCTTGGTAACTAACTTTGTGAACCTAACCTTGTCGGGAGCAGGTAGCGGAGTTTAAACACCTCATTCATTCTTTTATTCATTGCTGTTTTTACTGCTGTTTTTTTCTATTTTTTTAATAAGATAAAGTCTAAATAACATCTTAACTGGCTACTGAAAATACAGTAGATTAGAGTTATCATGTAATTCTAAACAAATTCTACAGAATTAAACTGTGGCATTTACAGAAATACTGTTTATTCATCCCCACCGTCCTGTGAAGATTAAAATTTGATTGAGTAAACTTTATAATACTATTTGTCATAATTTTTGGTGTATTGAGTTACAACTGTCTGGGGTTCTGTTGGGACAGGAGGCTCCAAAAGACAGATATTACCATCAGAATCTGTTGGGACCAACAAAAAACCCAACCCAAAGTAAAGTAAAATAAAATGAATGGACATATGTGTTATTCTTTACATAGGCTATTTTTGATATGTAGACCTCTTAAATTTAATGAAGGCCCTTGAATCCTGGGGAGTGACTGGCTCTGATGAAGTCCCTCCAGGAATTCCCTCAGCCATTGGCCTTCCAGCATTCAGGCTCAGGGCCATCTCCATCTCCATCTCCATCTCCATCTCCTCTGCATTTGTGGAGGTGGTGGTGCAGGTCCCCCCCCCCCCCCCCCCCCCCCCGTTTTGCGAGCCTCTGCCTTCTTTCTGTTGGCTGAGTATAGTAGTCAAATGAGAATGAACATTTAATTGTGTGAAAACAGAATTAAATGTCAAAAATGCTGCTACACTGCCATATGCTGGATGCTATTTAGTTATTTAATATGTCAAATGTTTGTAAAGTCAGGTACACCCATGATATGCTCAAGCCTTACCTGATTGAATTATGTTTTTATATTTCATTTTCAGCTGCTGCCATGTTCTTTTAATGCCTGCAGGATTGCACCTACATGGAAATTAAAATTATAGTTGAATAACATAGGCTACTGTTCTTCCAGTTTCACATCTAATATTATAACAGTTGGGTAAGTTACTCTAAAATAGTTATTAACTACAAATGACATACTCAACAGTGTAATTATTAATGTAATAATTTCTATCTCTAGAATGTATTGGTCTACTTATTATTACTAATTACTAAATCCCATATCAACCTCAACCACTTGAACAATACAAGAAGAGACAAGAAACTGCACTTTAATGCTTTCAAATTAACAATACAATTGCATGAATTATTCTTGAATTGACCAAAGTGTGTAGAGAGAGAAGGTAACATTAAACATATATGTATGTTAAATCCACTATTGTTTTAAACAGAATTGTTATATAGTCTATGCAGTATTTACTGCAATTACATCAGATTTTACTTTAAGAAATTTAGAGTAATCCCTTTAATTGAATTGCTGTATTTAGAGTACTTGGTAATTAATTACACCCAAAACTGTATAACAGTAATTAAAATGTAAACTTAAGCATTGACTCGAGCAACTATTTTCTCCCAAGCTAAAACAGTTCTGCTGGTGAGAAATATGCAGACCTCTTTTTGTCTGGCGCTGTTGCCATGGTGACTCATAATATCTGCGCTCCATTGATAATGGTAACTAATATATAGTTGTGGTGCACGCGCTTAACTCAGAGTCAGTCAACTTAGAGTTCATTGAACTAATTAATTTCAGCTGTTCTGTAACCGAAAATTCAGAGTTTCCCATCTCAGGGTAAGTCAACTAAGAGATCAAGTTTTAACTCAGAGTTGGTTGAACCTCCTAATTTAAACGGGCCCCTGCTGCAACTGCTTTGTCTCTGGGCAACAGATGGACAGTGTTTGTATGTTTATTACATTCAGGTGTCACATTAAATGTTCAGCCTAAATCAGATATATTTGTGTAATTGCAGTTAAGATCTACATCTTAACATAAAACAAACTTGATTGCAATGGTAATGTGTTTTGAGAAAATGCTTTGCAAATGTGTTTACATAAAAATGTTCAAAGGGAAGATGTGCTCATTTTGATTCGAGAGTTGTCATAAAACGCAAGCTGGGGCCTAAACGTGTTATGACTTTCCGTCTGATAACCATCTTACTTTTATGTCATACAAAGTACATAAATACACAGCATATAAAGTCTGAGGAGTGCTCAGTGCGTTCAAAAGTGTGATATCCTTTTGCTGAATTTTCTGACCCTAAAAAACAGGGGTCAATCTTGCAGCCCTCGTTTCCCTGAAAACTTACCATCTGCTGTGCTGAACACAAACTTGACCACAGGTTATACCTAAGTACATCTGTTATAACTTTATATTCATCAACGAATCCTGAAAAAAATGTATCAATGTTTCCACAGCACAACTGTTTTCAATATTGATGGTAATAATACATATTTCCTGAACAATAAATCAACATATTAGAATGATTTCTGAATGATCATGTGACATTGAAGACTGGACGAATGTTGAAAATTCAGCTCTGCAATCGCCAGAAATCATAAGTGACAATGTAAAATACTAAATCAGCTATTCTATTTACAATTTTATTTTGCCAATTTTGAATAACCGATGACAGACCAAGCAGAATCCCAGTAAAAAAAGATTTGGGCCTATCTGAAAAGTAAAATTGTTCTATGACTGGCATGCATATGAATATTTACTTGCCATATTTTAAATTAAGATATGTCGTAATAGAAACACTGAAATCAAATCAAATGATTTCACTCAATTAACCTATAGGTTTTAATAAAAGCGAGAGGTAATTTTACCCCAAGCATAAAATGTCCATGAGCTTTCCCCCATCAGTATTAAGATTTTTGGTTCATTATAATTAATGCAAAGTGTATAACTTTAATTTGTAACTGGTAACCACTTCTTTTAGTTTATTAATCATTTTAAAACACATTTACACCTTCACTTTTTTAATGGTCCTGATGCATGAATTAATTTTATAATATAGAAAATATAGCATGTCAGCTTTTTAAAAGTATTTAATGTCAGATACAAATACACAGAATACACATAATAAAAGATTAATTTGATACAAAGATTACATGGCTGACTCATTATACTGCATGCAAGTTCTTGCAGGTCTCACATATTTCAAAATAGTTTGTAGAATGGTTCCACTCTTATGAGTTGAATGAAGTTGTTGATTTTCTATTTTAGCTCATCTCATTGAAGAGTCCATGAGTGCCAAATGGGATGTCCACTGGAACTTCTGCTCGTCCAAGCTCTGTGAAGGTCTTGGCATCAAGGACAAGGAGGAAACTGCTATTTTTCTAAAGAGAGTTACATAACATTATCAGGCATGTCATAACTGAAATTTTAGAGTGAACTCTGACATGTAAAGAGGTAAAAGAAATCGTATAATTTATCTTATACAACTTATGTAGGACTAAAATTCTTCAACCAAAGTCAGCCCCTTAGCTCTCCAGAGCATTTGTCAAAAAGGAAACTAAATCCTAAAATATAGCTGCCAGCAGCCATCACGGGGCCAAGCCCTTCCAATGGCTCAATGAGCTTAAAGGATTAGTTCACCCAAAAATGAAAATGAAGTCATTAATTACTCACCCCCATGCTGTACCAACCCCGTAAGACCTTCGTTCGACTTCGGAACACAAATGAAGATATTTATGATTAAATCTGAGAGGTGCATGACTGCTACATAGGCTGCCTAAGGGAATGAAACTTGACGGCCCAGAAAGTCAATAAAGAAAATGTTTTCCTTTTGAAGAAGAAAAATCTCCTTCAACTACTTCAGTTAAGTTCTCGCGCGTGTGTCGTGGAAATCTCTTGAAGTCTCGTTTCAGGCCTACAAGGAAGAAAAGGAATAGTCGAATAAAGTCGTCATTTTTGTTTGTTTTTTCGCACAAAAAGTATTCTCGTCGCTTGATAAACTTATAGTTGAGCCACTGTTGTGACATGGAATATTTAAACATTTTCTTCATTGACTTTCTGGGCCGTCAGGTTTCATTCCCTAAGGCAGCCTATGGAGGAGTGATCCAGCGGTCACATTTAATCAAAAATATCTTCATTTGTGTTCCGAAGACGAACGAAGGTCTTACGGGGTTGGTACAGCATGGGGGTGAGTAATTAATGACTTAATTTTCATTTTTGGGTGAACTAACCCTTTAAAATACTTTGGTATTTAAAAGTTACTTTTAAAGTTTTTAAATGTCCTATAGTTTTCATGAAGGGTGGTATGTAGTCGAAATACAAAACCCTTTCAGTTTTTTGAAAGTCAGGAAGGTTATTACTGATACCATCCTAAGATATTGATGTGTAAATTCTTAAAAAAAAAGATGTCAGAACTTTGGTAAAACGGTTCATGTAAAAATAGTTTAAACACAAATTTAAACAAACTTTTGTTTGGAAATTCTGTAGTTAAGCATAATGTATCACATAGATGTAAGACTATTATTTGTTATTTTTAAATGACAGAAAACAGCTTCAATAGAGAGCCAAAAATTCTTGACAAATCACAACCCCCCCCCCCCCCCCCCCCCCCCCCCCCCCCAAAAAAAAAAAAAAAAAAAAAAAAAAAAAAAAAAAAAAAAAAAAAATCGCTCCCCAGATGTAGATCTACATTTTGCTTTGTTTCGCTCGGACATTTAACGGCGTGTACATACACGCGGAATCCCTCGGACATTTAACGGCGTAGACATACACGCAAAAGATGACGGTTCGTTTCGGCGTGGACATACACGCAGATAGCTCAAGATAACATGCCACTTGACTTGAAAGTGGCGTTTATGTTTACGCAAAGTCATGATGTCATTGTGGCCAGAAAATGAAACGACACAGAGAAAACAATATTTGGACAATGTTTTCAAAAGTTACAAGTGTTTTTTTTTTTAAATGTCTCTGGAATACTAGGTGGCACTATGTTCAATCTTCCCAGGTACCTTCAGGACATGCTGTCGATGATCCCCATCTAATTTTGCGCCTATATGTCAAATAGTTTAAAATATATAGCAATTTATGACAAAAAATATAAAATGGCGGACCGATGGGTTGTCCAATCTTAGCACAATCGTTATGCATGGATTCAGCATGATACAAGGAATCCATAGACATCACGATTTTCTGACAAACTGTTCAAGAGTTATTAGCAAAAATAGTCGTTTTTCATATCTCATGACCTGCAGCTGGTGCGGTTACCACTTTGTTCGATTGGTTCAGACTTTGATTGATCAAGTCTGAGCCAATTTTTGGTCGATATCTTTAAAGGGGTCATGACATGAGAAACCAAATTTGCCTTGATCTTTTGGTATTTAAGAGGTCTTTGTACCATTAAAACCTCCTGCAAGTTTCATAGCTTAAGACGTCCTCCCCATTATAACTGAACCGTTTATTTAATCAAGCTCTAAATACAGCTCGTTCTAGATCCTTTGAACTTAGTGACGTCACGGTACGAAGTGACGCACCAGTCGTTTGCATATGACCGCCTCCAGCGCAAGACAACTACGCCTCATTTGACATCGCATGCGTTGACGTACAGCGAGGGGGTCTGTTTACGCCACGCAGATGTGCTGTTCCTGGCTGTGGACAAACAACATGTTTGAATGCTGCCGAACGATCCAGACGTCAGGGAAAGCAGTTGGATGCAGTTTATTTGCAGCATATGCAGCCCGCCAAAGCCTTATTTGTTCGGTGAGTGATGTAGATGAGTGTGACAGGGCGCATGTTACTGAATGAACGACAAGAGAGAGAGAGAGAGCCCCGGCCGCGCGCGCCTTCAAACTCTCTTGCTCTCTCTCTCCCTCGCACGTATGAATCAAAATCAATTGAGAATTGACACAATAATAAAAGATCGGAAGACCGAAGTTTCACGTGGCGGAGAATTGTGTAGCCTACATGTGATACAAAATGATTAACGTTAATAATTTATGCATAAGCAGTACTGACTTTAGCCAATCATAACAATGGGCGTTAACACTGAACTATTAAAGGGGAAACACCTCCAAAACAGACTGTTTGAATCAGAGGGGGAGAAACAGGGTGGGAAAAGGTCATAAATCACTACTTTTTTTATTTTTTTGTACAAAAAACTATAGTAATACTATAATTGCACATAAGGGAACATAATAAAACAAAACAAAAAACCATGTTATGACCCCTTTAAGTTCATGACATCATAACTTTTGAACAATGACGGAAAAAAAATTTCAGTTTCGTCATTGTGCAGCTAGGTCCAAAGATCATTTATAGCGAAAAAATTGCCACTACTGTAATGGGTGGAGTCTTAATAGCCGCGTTTCCACTGCCGGGCTAGGGCCGGGCCAGGGCTAACAGCGAGCCGAGCCGAGCCAGTGGTCTCGGGCCTTAAGCACCGGGCTTGCGTTTCCACTGCCGGGCCAGTAGCCCAGCAGCGCTGCCCTAAACCCCGCCCCTAACACGCCTTTCTAGATCAAACGTCATACATACAACCCAACCAATTTCAGCGGATATTATGAATTTATTTATTTTTTAAGTTAGGAAGATAGCATGTATATTAACTCACCGGCCGTGGCTGCAATAGTGTCCCGATTATCTCGCGAGTTGTCACTAACAGAGGGACGGTGACCCAACACACGTCCACGTCCACAAGTCGAACCATGGAAAAATCCTTTTCTGAGCTCCGCTTTGTCCGTTGTGCGTTTTAATCGCCTTGAACAATACTGCGCCCGCAACTTTTCAATTTTTTCCTGAACTTGAAGCGTTGATCGCCGCATGCTTAGCTTAGAAAGTTCTGCATCGATGTATTTAATAACTTCCTCGTTTCTTCACACGCCGTCAAATTGACGTTGTACCCTTTCTTCTGCCCAAATGCTCAGAAGAGCTTTGCAGCGATTATTTTGCACAATATAAAAAAGTGAAATGTGCATCTTGCTTCAGATCATAACGTTCCATAACACCGATAAACTCCGCCTTTTACCTTGAGCACGCGTCTAGCCCGAGCTGGCCCGCTTTGGCCCAAGGTATTCGACGGGCCAGAAATCCTGGCCGTTGGCCCTGAGGAAGCCCCGATCAAGCCCCGGAAGTGACAGTGGAAACGCGACTGGCCCTGGCACGCACTAGCACGGCTCGACCCTGGCCCAGCAGTGGAAACGCGGCTAATGTAAGATGTTTAGCGTGATCAGCACGATGAAAGGAATCAGATGTACTAAGTTTCATTTTTCTAGATCAAAAGATTAAAGTCATAACCGTTTCAGTTAACTGTTATTGTATAACTGTTATTTTTGGCGCTATAGAGTTAGTCCTAGATACCCCAAAGTTGGTCAGATTTCTATTCATTACCATTGCTACAACTGTGCCAATTTTCATTATTTTCCTACTTACGGTTCATAGGGCAGCCATAGACTCCCATTCGGGAGGAATAATAAAGAAAATCAACAATTCCAATAGTGCCTACAGCCCCTTCGGGGCCTGGCCCCTAATAAGTCTTAATATTAATATGTCACAAGAGAAAGCCAATGGAGCTAGGCAACAAGGGTATGATGACACCATGAAACTCACCTCTCTTGGTGTAATGACCACAGACATGACCACACCATCGTCCTCATCCTTAGCATCAGGTGCTGGAACAAACACTGTTTCTGATGGGAACAAACCAACATGGCGCCACACCTACATACAACAAAGCAAATCAAACATTATATTCCTAATTGAAGTGAACTGTCATAAATCTCAAATAAAAGTATTTTCATTAAAGATGGTACCTTTAGCTTCTTTCCTTCTAGATCCATCTTAAGCAAAGAGTCACCAAACAGGTGTCCAAAGCCACAGGCGTAGAAATAGCGATAAGGTCGAGCATTGTAGTAAGTGTAGTTTATCTGTGGAAACTCAAGACCACCGTACTGCAACAGGTCATCATTGTAGAGATCTTCATGGGTGAGGAACACCTATTATAACCAAAGAGAAATGACTTTTGATATCTATTTATACAATTTTTTTCCAGTCCCCTCTCTCTCCACATCTTGTTCACTTACACCAGTTATAGTCTTCACAGCAGAGGCAGTAGTGTACGGCAAATTGATGAGGTTGTGGTCATTGGGCTCCTCTTCCATAACGTCCAGAGGCAGTACATATCGCCGTGGTAAGATTGTACCCAATGAATTGAAGAACTGGAAAAGCCAATAGACGCGTTGCATTAAAGTTACTTTTTGATGAAACTGAAAGGGGTGTCAACATTATCGCAATTTGTCATGTACTGGATTGTGAAGGCATTACCTTGTCAAGTTCTTCGCCGGATGCCTGATGAAGGTTCTCCATCGTGTAGTCAGCCATCACATTCCCATCATCTCCACAGCACATGTCCATAATCAAATATCCATTATCCTCATATGCATTAATCTGGTGCAGGGTGAACATGGCACTGCTGTAGTATTTTGTCTTGATGAGCTGCAGGGATATAAACAGAGGTGAAGCGGCAGAAATACACAGTGCCCACAATTAGATGTCAGTATGATGTTGTTATAGACTCTGCCTTGCCTGGCCAGTGCGTCTGTCTGCCACATGGAAGATGGTGTCTAGATCCGGGTTCCAGGACATGACTTTATTAATGCTCCTTCCAGCAATTTTAAGCAGGTCTAGCTGGATCGCCTGCTCAATGAAGACTATATAATTCTCCGACAAGACTGCAAACAGTTGGGCAAAAAAATTAACAAACAAACTTAAAAAAAAAAGAATTGTTTTCCATCTGTTTGTTGCAGGAGATAATATACTTGACACATATAATCTCCACGAACAAACGTGTGGCCCACATTTCCAACCCTATGTAAATAGTTGCAAAATAATTCTCATAAGATTATATATGGATAAAGAATCAGAACGGCAGATTAGATTAACTAAAAAAATGTTTACCAAAACTGTGGTAGTATGATGGTTTTCTGGGGTTAGAAGCAGGAATAGAGCAAAGAATCTCAGCACCAGACAGACCAGCAATATCGTTCGTTTCTTCACCGGGGGGTACTCGGAGGATATGGTAGAAGAAGCCTTTGAGAAAAGAAATAGAAGGTGAAGTGCCTTTTTTGTTGGTAAAATATTTTCTTATATCCCAGAATAATAAATAAAAATATATAAGCCATTTCTATGTTGATTTCCTTAGAGGGGTCATATAATGGAGCATGCACTTTTACAAGTTGATTGTACTGAAATGTGTGTTGGCAGTGCCTGTACACAACCATCATAAAATGATAAAAATCCATCCAGTGTTTTTTTTTTAAATCTCATATTTTCCCCTGTCTCAAATCAAGCCGTGTGACGTCACACGGTCGGAAGCCCCTCCCACGATTGTTGATTGACAGCAGCGTTTCAACACAGACCCGCCCTCGCTCGTGAGCGAGCTCTCAATCATAGTCCGCGCGGACCAGCGCGGTCATTGTTGATATGCTGGAGCACTGTCTATGAGCAGAATGGCGTCTAAGCGATTGTGGTGTTCTGTTCTTGGGTGTAATAACGAACACAGCAGTCATTTTAATGTTCCTAAATCCGAACCGCTTAAGACGCTGTGGCTGCGTTTGTTTTCGAATGGAATATTCCCCACGAGCAACGTCAATGCTCTCATGTTTGCGCGAAACATTTCACACACCAGACTGCTTTATAAACGAGGATCAGTATAAAGCTGGTTTTGCTAAGACGCTGCTCATGAAAAAAGGATCGGCTCAGGGTACATTACGGCATGTTTTCTATGTATGACGTTCTCAATATAATTCATAATCCCACGTTTATACTGAACAACGCGTTATGGTTATTGTGTTATTGTGTTACAAACGGTGTAAGCACAGAACAGAGGGGCGGGGTGAGCAAAGCTCATTATCATTTAAAGTCATATGCACTGAAACGGCGTGCTGAAAACAGCTGTTTTTGACCAGGTAAAATAAGTGTTTTCTTACAATACTAATGAGAATTTTTAATTAAAGCATATTACAAACTTTTAATTTAGACCCTAAAGAATCATATTAGCTTGTACAGAAATGGCATTATATGACCCCTTTAAAAGTGTGGCACTGTGGTGCTGTCAAAACATTGATTCATGTGTTTGGGGAAGGAAATATGTGTTTGGGGAAGGAAATATTTGTTTGACTATTGGCAGATGGTAAAAGAGATTCAGTTTGAAGCAGTCATCATTTTTTGCAATTCTGTGTGGTCTAAAATAATTTACAAAAAGGAGCCATTAAGGGTTTATATCTGCATCCCACCTTTTTGATTGCATGAATTTCCCAAGTTGTAAGTCGCTCCTTCACTGTCATAATGTGGATGAGCTGTTGCTGCATTAATTGCAATATATTTCGACCAATCCACCTTTTAAAAAACAAAAATCACATACAGATAAGTGGCTCTCTCATTTAATTTCTGTATCTGTGAAACATTGTCATATATACCTTCTCTTTGGTTTCCAGGCTCACAGGGTCGATTCTGCGCATGAAGTTGGTCTCTGTGCTTACGTAAAAGTCTCCATTGTACTTAACAAAGCTCACTATTGCATTATCAGTTGCCTCTGTTAATCAAACACAACTGATGATTAGAATGAGTTCAGATGAAGGTTTTGTAGTAATTGCAATAACTTTGACAAGTACTGTACTTGTGCTTTTCGATCTTATCTTTATAGGCCTGCAGTGTTCGGTCTATATTTCTGATCAGGTACGCATGCCACTTTCACCTCCAACTGATGCTTACTTGGAATATGAAAACGTGAAAAGAACCGAGCGAAGAAGTTCTTGCATGGGTCAGGTGTTGCCAGGGTGCCGAATTCAGACACCACAATTCGGTTATTCTCTGTGTTCTGTACATAAGAGTCACTGCGCAAAAAACGGCTGCTGTAGGTCACCTGACCATCTTTAATGTGGAAACGATGCATCAAGGCCATGCCGTCAAACCAGTGGGTGAATCTAAGGAGGAAGAGATGAAGCCAAATAAGCAAAGAAAACAACCAGATGAAAATAAATTGATCTTGCTGTGATTATAGCAATATTTTGCCCTCTTACTTGCTTGCACCAAACTCAAATTTGCCAGGTCCATTCCTAAGGAAGCTGCCAGTGACCCAAGAGGGAATTTGACCCTTAATAACTGTACTGATGGGGTCTGGGGTCTCCTCTACAGAGCTCACAAGAGGACCAATGAACTCCAGACCACTGGCAGATGGCCGTTTTTTGTTAGCTGAGAAGAAATTACACCATAACAAATCATGAGAGCTGTGACACAGACAATGTGGTGGATGATTAGACTGCAGAGTTCTGGAGGACATCAGAGCTAATAAAGAACAATTGTATCTTGCTTTAATCATAAACTGAATAAAATGCATTAATATAGAGAACGTAAAGAAATAAAGTGTTGCAAAACTCAAATTGCTTTTGATTATCTCTTCTGTGTGTGTTGCCTTAAATATCCCCTAACCTTGATCCACCAACCATGATGATATACCTAATTTACTGTAGAACATCACTAGCTTTCAAAGTACAGGATTTCATAGACTCGAAGGAATAGTTCCGCTTTAGAGCCCAGCCCGGTCTTTAGATAAAGTCTTGTTGAATGAATGCTGGTTTGGCACAATCTATTTATGCAACACAGTCCCTTTTGACCAAATGGCAACAGAAACAAGAAGAGAATTAGCTAGCTTAGCCTATGGACAATGCAGATTTGACTGATTTATAAATAAATTCCATCGATCTCTTGAAAACGATCAGACAACAACAGTTGGTGTTGTCTAGTCTATCAGTTGAAATTTGCTTATCTTAGTACAATTTCTAACAAAAAAAAAAAGAAGTTATGGCTTGACAAAATACAATGCGCATCCATCCATGTGGCAAAACATTAAATAAAGGCCTGAGAGATGATGATTACATAACACACTGAGATGAAACTATAGTAGTAGAGCAAAGACTTACCTGGCACTTTATACACTGGATCCTGTGCAGGCTTAGACATGACTTTGGCTGTTAAGATTCTTGATCTTAATAATATATGAAACACTAGAACAAGTAGAACAGACCGACAATGAGATTCTAACAATACAAGACCGTCTTATAAACAAATGCCAGGGTGGGATGGGCTAAATCTAAAGCAAACTGGACTTTGTTAGAGCCACTGTGCCACATAGTGTGCCACCGTTCAGAGTTGACAAATTAAATGTTTGCTGTTTTATTTATTCCTCTTGATAAAGATGAAATATGAATTTAGTTTCATTTTATGCAGGCCCTATATCACTGTTAAAAGTGATTTTGGCAATGTAATGTCTTTAATACCAGCCTTCTTTTCTGCCATCTAATGAGAGACAGATATTTAATAGTTTTTACATTAGATCATGTTCTACAAATTTATGACTATTTATACACCGGCATAGGAAGAACTAATACTTTCCTACAGACACAAATATAATGTTACAAATTCAAAGCTTTTAAACTGCTAATTTCCACTGCTAAACTCCAAATTTGAACATTCTGATACTTAGGGCAAACAGACTAAAATTACAATGTCATGCCAACATACAACATTAAGTTACAGATAACATGAGATAACAAAAGCCTTAACCTGATCAGCAGTAGGGTGACGCAACAAAAGCATAACAATCAGAGACTCATGATCTCCTTGTTATCTTCTCCTTGACACACTTCATTGCTATCCTGTCATCTAAATGATTTAATCATCTCAATGTAGGATGATTAGTTTTCTTCAGGGCTTCCTGAGTTGGAGATTTATGTTCAAAGTAATAACAGTGCGTTAATAAAAGTGAAAATATTTTTTTAATATCTTTCATTTCCATATTTCAAACCCAGTGGAAACATTAAATATTCAAATCCAAATCAAAGCATTAATAAATGTTATCAAGTTTGCATTCATTTCAGGAACCAAAGAGAAAGAATATTAATCTGTCAAACAACAACAAAAGCAGTCTCAACATTTTTCTCTTCAAACACTTATAAACTGAAGACATTTTTAAAGATTATTTTGTTGCATAACCATTGTTTTTGATAACAGCTGTGCATCATTGCATCGAGTCAACCAACTGCACCTAGAAACAGGTCAACCCAGGATGAACAAACTACAGAACATTCCATAGTTCCTGTGAATTTTGGGGTTTTGCTCCAGAAACTGCGTTTTTAATGTAAACCCACAAGTTTTCAATGGGGTTGAGGTCAGGAGATTGAGCTGGACAGTAGCCACTCAATTACATCAATCCTTTTTGTCTGGAACCAAGATGTTGCTAGTTTAGTTGTGTGTTTGGGGTTGTTGTATTGTTGAAACACCCATTTCAGGGGCATTTTCTCTTCGGCATATAGGACAACATAATCTCTATTTTGATGTTTTCAAACTAATCCATGATCCCTATATATGATAAATAAATCCAACACCATAGTATAAAAAACATCCCCATGCCATGATTTTTGCGGCAACATGCTTCTCGGTCTTCACAGTGTACAGTGGCTTGACTTCAGTATTCTGCCAATGACCACAAGACCCAAAAAGAACAATTTTACTGTCATCAGTCCACTGAATGTTACACCATTTCTCTTTGGGCCAATCGATGTTTTCCTTGGCTAATTTAAAATGATTCTGCACATGCCATTTTTTTTTCAACAATGGTGCTTTACGGGGGCTTCTTGCTGATTTGATCAATGGTTTTCTGACAGCAACAGCTTACAGATATTTTTAGATTAACCTTTGATCTTTCTGAAGGTGAATCTTTGCCATTCTGACTATTCTTTAATCTGTTTTAACAGTAGATGCTAGTTTTCTTCCGTGTGTTTCGGGGTTTTGTTGCCATTTTTAATGCATTTGAGATCATTTTTTTCTTCCGTGTGTTTCAGGTTTTTGTTGCCCTTTTAAAGCATTTGAGATCATTTTAGGGGAGCAATTAACTACAATCAACTTTAATCAAACGTTCAAAACATAAAGTCTTTACTAGTTATTTAACGGTAAATTACAGTTGAGATCATGTGTGAACAGAAAATTTGTGCATTTACCAGTAAAGTTATTCTGGTAATTTTACAGTAATTTATTCATAGTTTGAAAACTTTCCACCTAATTCACAACACATGCGTACGTACATGATTTTGTTCTTATTTTCTCATATTTACTGATGTATGACGTAAATTGTAAATGGACTGCATTTATAGCGCTTTCACAGACCCAATGGCCACCAAAGCCCTTTACATTTTGCCTCACATTCACCCATTCACTCACTCGTTCATACACCGACGGCGGTGTCAGCCATGCAAGGCGCCATCCAGCTCGTCAGGAGCAGCTAAGATAAATATTATGATGAAATATATTTAAGATCTACCGGTATATATAGGTTTAATTTTTTTTATTTTAATTTTAATTTTGGTATAGGTTTTAAAAATAGATTTTTGCATTTACTGTAAGTGGTTTCAGTTGTTCCTTAATTTTTTTTGTAAATTTAGAATACATTTTATAATTTTATAAACATTTATTAATGCTATTATTTTAAACACGCCCCTTTCAACGAATGAGTCAATTATTCAGAACTTGCAGCGTCCATGTCATGACGTGGGTCTGTTGTTTTTCTATTATCTACAAGTAAATTATTTGCAATGCAGAAATATCACAACTAATAACAGTGGTTCATCAGCTTACTGATGTTGTTGTATTGCTGTTAAAACATATATTAAACACTGTAAATAAACGTATGTCCACTTTTTTAAGCCCCATGTCAAAATGCAAGCCAACACATGACCATTCTGCTGCAACTGTCTTTGAGCAACAGATCAACTCTGTCAGTCTTGACCCCACATTGGATATTAATGGGGAGGCACTTTTTTTTTTTTAAATTTGTTCGGAAATCACTAAATCAGCCACAACATAGAACACACATACAGAGAAATGAAGTGGCAACACAATGAATGGGAGACTAATTCCTCTCTCTAATTATCTGTTAGATCATTTTTTTCCACAAAAAACCCCAGAAAATGCACAAAAAGTGCTGGTGACACCATACATAACATCCACGATGGAGCCTCCCCCACCCCACAAAATAACAGGCAGAGATTAATGGGGGGAGACTACACAATTTGCTCTCTCTTACATAAATGTAAAAAAACAGCTACACTACACACACACACACACACACACACACACATAGACACACACGTTAAGGTTGGACATAATATTGTGACAATTGCACAAAATAAAAAGCTTCAGTACAAAGAAATGGTATTAAAAAAATACATTTTTAGTGTTATATTTATTTTATAATGTTTAACCATCTAAATGAAAAACTTGAAATGAGCCATTGAGTAATTCTGTAACGGTCCCCAGCTGGAGTGCCCTTGAGAGCCACCAGAGGGCACTCCACATCCGACCATTGTCAATCCTTCACAAACTATCTGCCATAATTCTCTGCCTGGACTCATCAGCACTCATTGTATCCACCTGTATGTCATTACCTTGTTTAGCTCATTCATTATCTGCGAAGTCTTGTTAGTTGTTAACACTGCATTCCTGAGTGTTCTGTCCGTTTTTCCTGTGTTCATGGTTTTCTTGATTCTCTGCCTGTTCCCTCGGATTTCTCTCTGCCTCAGCCCTTAACTGCTATTGTTTGCTTGACCCTCGCCTGGATTTGGACTACGATTGTGGATAACCATTTAAATAAACTGCATTTTGATCCTCAACCTTCTTGTCTCAGAGCAGTTCGTGACAAATCCTCTACAGCCGTCTAGTGGCTGTAGTTAAATTGTCATGTTATTTACATTTTTTAAGTGTTTGTTTTCCAGTAGATGAAAGCAATCATCCACTAAATGATGGCACATTTGTCATGTTATCACAATGAATGTAGATTTTCTTTAAAGTGAACTTTTATATAAAATAGCAACATTTTATGTAATGTACAAATTTCAATTATTACAAATTGAGGGAAAAAAACAAACAAAAATAAAATACAATAAAAAAAAATTCCCCCAAACTGTAGAACTTTTCTGCACAATGATATTATGGTTGTTTAAAAAACCATTTATGTTACAGAATCTCATTTTACTGGTTGTTGTTTTTTACGTTAAAATATTTAAGGGAAAGATGTGCTTTTTTTTAATCAATGCTTGATTAAATAGAGAGTTATTGGCCCGAATGTGTTTTTATGATATGACTTTCAGTCTGACAATGACAGAGGAAAACCCTCATACTTTCATGTCATACAAAGTACATAAATACACAGCAGATAAAGTCTGAGGAGTGCTCAGTGGGTTCAAAGGTGCAATATTATTTGCTTAATTTTCTGACCCAAAAAAAGAAATTGAGACACGGGTCAATCTTGCTGCTAACCTCGTTTCCCTGAGAACTTACCATCTGCTGTGCTGAACACTTTCAAACTTGACCGCAGGTTATACCTACTGTACATTTAAATGTGACATTGTTCACAGCGGCTAAGAGGGGGTTAACAACATATTAGAACAACATGTTACAACTTGGGGAAAATAGGGATTCATTTACACTACAATTCAAAAGATTGGGGCCAGTAATTAAAAAAAGAGAGAAATTAATAGTTTTATTTAGCAAGGATGCATTAAATTGATCATAATTGACAGTAAAGACATTTATAATGTTACAAAAAATATATTTCATATCAATGCTGCTCTTTTGAACTTTCTATCCATCACAGTCCTGAAAAAAAAAATTGTATCAAGGTTTCCACAAAAATAATAAGAAATGTTTCTTAGGTACCAAGTCAGCATATCGGAATGATTTCTGAAGGATCATGTGACAGTAAAGAGAGTAATGATGCTGAAAATTCAGCTTTGCCATCACAGGAATAAATGTCCTTTTGAAATCATTAAAATAAGAATAATTTAAATTGTAAAATAATATTTCACAATATTACTGTTTTTACTTTGCTGAGTAAAACTTACTGTTTCAGCTTAGTGAGTATAAGACACAACAAGAAACAAAATCTATCTATAGAATCTATAGAAAATCTATCCGACCCCATTTTTTTTTAACGATATTGTATAGTGAATTGCCCCAGTTTTTATTTATTACATACATTTTATTAATCTTTATAAACATTTCAAACATTGCCCAGAAAAAAAAGACAGTTTAGGAAACTCTCACCCACTGACTTGACAAGTTATTTCCTTCCAAATGATGCTCTCTTTCTAATGTAAATGCTATATTGTATGCTAAAGACTGTATGTTAATATATGTAAATTAGTTTACCTCAGGTTGTGTTTAGGTTATTTTTACCCAGAGAGGATTTTATTTTTCCCAAAAAGGCTAGTAAACGTTATCGCATACCGGTAATACTAAAACTTACTGACTTTGCTCAGTCAGGGTATAACTACTTCCCCTATTTTTTTTCCCACCACCAGCACCACCACCACCACCACCACCTTCACATTCTTGTTGATTGGAGCTTATGCACCTCAGTTTTCGACCAACTATTCTGTACAATGTATCACACTAGTGTGCTTTAATGTTTAACCAGGAAGTTTGTTCTGAAATACTTTTTTTATCTTACACAAAATGGCTCAAATTCACACGTTGTCTGACCGACCTATAAAAATGACCGACCTAAAAAATAGCTAATAGCCTAAATCTCTTGTTGCTATATTATCACAAAATATTGGATTCAATCTTTTTTTCAACTTGGACAGGTTTTGTATTTATTTTTTGAAACTGACTGATTGTAGGCCTCATTGATCTGAGGATAAAGGTCATCCCTGTGAAAAAGAAAGCCTGTACACTCAAAATAGTTTGTTTGTGTACAGTACATAAACGTGTGTGTGTGTGTGTGTGTGTCTGTGTGCAGTAGCACGAGTGTGTATGTATCCACGCATGCACATCCGAGGCCTTTTCAATATTTTCTGATCGGGAACACCATAAATGTGACTTTGTACCATTTTGTACAAAATAAAAGCATTTCAAAACAAACTTAGTTAAACATTAAAACACAGTAGTTTGATAAGTGAAATTTTTTCCCCATATTTTTGTTGAATATTGACGAAATTTATCCACAAATGATGATTTTTTTCACTCAAAAACTGAGGTACATAAGCTCAGATCCAATGAGGCCTACGATCAATCAGTTCAAAATAGAAATACAAAACCTGAGCCAATTGAAAAAACAAGTTGACAAAAAAATTGAATCCAACATTTGGTGATAATATAGAATAGAGAGTGATTTACGAGCTATTTTTAAAAGGCTGGTTATTTTTGACCAGCAACACAAAAGGGGTTACAGGGTTTTCAACAAAGCACAAGGGTTAAGTGAACGGAGTCAAGACAGATGTTTAAGCATGAAGGCCATGTGAATGGATTCATGGAAAGCAGCTGTTCAGAAACTGATAGGTTTTTCCAGGCAAAACTGGTGGAATGATTCATGCAGCACCTATTTCATAATTTTGTGTGGCCAATGTGACATCACTAATAAAGAGTTTAAAAGTGTCCAATGCCAGTGCTCGGGCAGCTGACCGGAGTCAACATGTTCGCCCTCATCCTAGCATCAGTGCTCATCGCTAGCGGTAAGACGTCTGCACACCTGAACAGAAGTGGTCAGGAGACTTAGACTTAGTATCCTGCAACATAATGATTACAGATGTTGTTGTAAAGGTTTTATTCTGAATTTCTACTGCAGCCTTTGGGTGTGGAAAACCACCCATTGAGCCTCTCATCACTCGTGTGGTCAATGGAGAGGAAGCCAGACCCCACAGCTGGCCCTGGCAGGTATATAGCACCATTTTGTGTGCCTTTATTTCTCATTTCCTCTCGTTACTACCTCAGTCTCATAAATAGCCACCCTTTCTGCCTCAGATTTACTATGCACACTTTGCCTTTGCATCTGTTCCCTCTCTTTCATTACATTTCATATACATCATAAAGCAATTTACGACATTCAAGGCTTACATTTCATCAGTTCATGCATTCCCTGGGAATCAAACCCCTGATTTTGGCATTGCTAGTACAAAGGTCTACTGTTTTAACAGTATCTAAATTATATTTGTATGTTTAACATAATATTACCATGCTTAATTATGTTTCCCATGATTAGATATCTCTGCAGTATCAGAGCGGTAGCTCCTGGTATCACACTTGTGGTGGATCTATCATTGCCGAAAACTGGGTGATGACTGCTGCTCACTGCATCAGGTATAAGAGTCCAATCCAGTGTACATCTAATATATTAATCTATGGTCAGTGCAGAATCCAATTCATTGTCAAATGTCTTAAATGTTTTGAACATGAGGAATTCAATAGCTTTCAACTGGATTTTAACCATCATGCATTTTCTCTCCTGTAGTTCTGGGCGCAACTACAGGGTGCATGTTGGTAAGCATGACCTGTCCGCATATGAGGACGGCTCAACGACCATCAGTGCTCAGAAGATCATTGTACATGAGAAATGGAACTCCATGTCTGTGGCTCTTGGGTAAGCATGTGTAGATCTTTACCTAAATACTGTCATATTTCATTTTAAAGGTCTTGTAAGTAAGAATTTTATTAAAAACTTTTTTCCAAATTTGTTCAAACTTTCTATATATATAAATGCATAATTAAAATGTAAGTACTCTGATAAAAAGAGTATAAAAATCGAGTGACTCTAGACCGTTTAATCTGCACTAAACACAGCTCATTATTTCCATTCGGGACGAAACAAAGGATTGGCTTAGGCGACTGTCACTCTCTCGCAACCATGGCAACCACCCTTTTGCCACACAGGACCTGCCCACTTGCGCGTATCCAGATCATACCTGTTCACATGCCCTTGTTTGAGCTTGAAGATGCAAAACTCGACGCAGGTTCTCTTGTCCAAGAAGTGCTCCTTGCCCTGCACTTCGACCACCCCGTCCTCGGCCTCTACTTCCTCGGACCCTAGTTGCACGGCCTCTTGCACGACCTCCTCTGCTTCGCCTTCGACCCTGGATCTGTCCTCGAGCTGACGATGCGGTGACTTTTGCGTAAACATACACGGCACTTTCAAGTCAAGTGACGTGTTATCTATACGCATTTTGAGCAATCCGCGTGTATGCGTGTATGTACACGCCGTTAAATGTCGTAAAATGTAGATCTACATCTGGGGAGCGATATATTTTTTTTCCTAGGATGGTGGGGGAAGACTCATAATAAATGCTATTAACCCCACTGTCCTCATCAAAGTCAACAATGCTTTCATCATGGAAACTCTTACATGCCGAACACCATGTTATGAATCTTACACGAAATTCATCTTCATCACAGTGTAAATGATGAAAATGGAAAAATGTGTATCATGCAACCTGTTTTTAGCTTTGCCTAGATAACTCGTTAGCGAATCAACAAATATATATTTTAAACTTTACCAATAGCTTGATAGGGTGTACTAAAATACATCTTATTTGTTTATCTTCATAATGATAAAGTTAGATTTTTTTTATTACATGTGATTCTGACATGATGTCACTACATGCACTGCGCTCCTTCCTCTCCGCTCGTCTCAGGTAAATAATGCGTCTTCAGCTCAGCGGTCGGAGTCGCGCGTTCATGTGTTTTGGAGGCGTGGCTTTGGAAGGAGCCCAGAAGGGAGGGGGTGGAGTGAATGGAAATAATGAGCTGTCTTTAAAACAGTCGTGAGAGGTCTACAGACACTCGATTTTTATACTTTCTTTTTCAGAGTACTTACATTTTAATTATGCAGTGATACAGAAAGTTTAAACAAATTTTGGAAAAAGTTTTTTTTTATAAAATTTCTACCTACAATACCTTTAAGGAATGGAAAGGTAAACATGCCTGGTCAATACATTGATAGAATTCACGGATTTTAAGCTCACTGAAATACTTAATTAGGTTATTAGATCACGTATTTTTGTATAAAGACCACATACTGTAAAACGGACCGTTTTTAAAATGACAGGCAAACAATTTTCAAAATATTTCTATCCACTTTATTTTTTAAATGTTGCTGAATATGGCAAACGGTTTTCATATTTATATTTATCAATCATAAACACATTGGTTTGAGCAGTGAATAATTTACTGTTTACTGCACTTTGTTATTCTTGTAGTTATATATGGCCAATGAATTGGAAGGTTCACACATTAAGAAAAAATAGCTTCTTCGGCGTTGATAAATAAGGTGGATTATAAAATCACGTTAATATGTAAAAGACAAATCAGTTTACAGTCATCAAGTCATTTATGGCTTCACATCCCAGTCGGGTTTATTTTGTGACACTGACTGTGGACATCAACACAGTAAGTGTAAACAACAGCTATCACTTGTGATTGTGCTTATTCAGAAATGACATTGCCCTGATCAAGTTGTCCCAGCCTGTGACACTGAGTGACACTGTTCATCTGGGCTGCATTCCTCCTGCTGGCTCCGGCCTCCCAAACAACTACCCTTGCTACATTACAGGCTGGGGAAGAATCTCCAGTAAGTACTTGTGCACACACAACCTGACATAGCCTACACGCATGTAATAATAACTGAATTTATTTAATATTCCTAAAGCATAAAACAAACCTGACCCTGTAAAACATACTTTGGTTGTGTCCCAGCTGGAGGCTCTCTTCCTGACAGACTGCAACAAGCACTGATGCCCGCTGTGGATCACGCTACCTGCTCCAGGTCTGACTGGTGGGGCTCCACCGTCAAGGAATCTATGGTCTGCGCTGGGGGAGACGGCGTTGTCGCTGGCTGCAATGTGAGTAAAGTTATTCGGTCTGTGTTCAAAAACAAGTATCTTGTCTAGAGCTGTACAACGATTCACCAGTGTTTATTAAACTTTTACAAACAAAAAAAAATCACACCGGAACATTCAAATTTGCGTTGGTGGTGGCTGACCCAGAGAGAGCAGTTGTATGAATGAAACAGCGTGGCAAACAGTCTTTTGAACATCACAATATCGTTATTTCTGTGTTACAAATATTTATTTATCACAGAAGTACTGGGATAAAAGTTTAATAGTTTGACCAATAAACACTGATGTCTACGGATTTGATCAAAATCACCAAGTAGGCCCAACTTCAAATAACGATTTTGTCGATTGTTACGCCACCAGACAGCGACAAATGACAAAAAAAAAGACTCAATTTTTTTTTGTCATAGAATCATTAATTTAAGAGAATCATTCAAAATATGGATTCATCCAGTAATGAAACCATAGGCCTATTGATGGATAAGTCATTGAATCATTCAAACCAATTTTTAAAAACAGCCACTCAGATCAATTGAACATTTTAAATAGACTGCAGCAATAAACATTTTGTCAGAACAATTTTGTTTAGTCGTCGGTTCAGAATCGTGATCTCTTTTTGAAGAAAAAAAAAAAAAAAAAAAAAAAAAAAAAGTTAACTTGTGATTCTCAATTTATCCATCGTGGAGCTCTAATCTTGTGCCACTTCATTTGTGAGACATCTGAAGTTTATAGAGTAGCTAACTTAACGCAACTAATTTAAGCAATATCCCTCGAGCAAAAGAGCCACGTTGTTCCAAATTTGCTTTTATACAATAGTGCAGTAAACCAACAGTTAATATTGAGAAACTTACATTTTGGACACAATGTTGCCACTTTTCTGTTTTGGCTCCGTCAAAAAATATAATTCCAAACGAAGCCACAAAAGCAACCGTGTGTTGTTTTCTGAATGATTCAGTGTTTTAAACGAATCGGTTGAATGAATTATTTAAATTGGCTTTATGCCCAGCTGCACTACTTCCTGAACTTCAGCCAGCTCCTTGTTTCCTGTCTGCCATTATTGGGCAAACTTGATTAATTCAGGTGTGTCTGATTATTGTTGCCATGACTACTGAGGTCAGGCACACCTGAATTAATCAATTTGTCCAATAATGGCAGACAGGAACAAGACAGACAATGAGCTGGCTGAAGTTCAGGAAGTAGTGCAGCTGGGCATAAAGCCAATTCGTCTTTCACACACGTAGGTCATTAGGCGATTTTAATCGTGTCCAAATCTTCCAAGTCTGTGTTTTCTCACACAATCTCTGTAAAAAATTCCAGCCCAAATTACCTGTTTTTCGGCAAACTGATGTTAGTCCTGTCCGAATCTCAATGTTTTTGTGTGTGAGGACAATATATGACAATTAATTAGTTAGTAAATTGCTTTTTTTGTGAACATGCAGGGTGACTCTGGCGGTCCTCTGAACTGTAAGAACACTGGCGGCATCTGGGAGGTGCACGGTATTGCCAGTTTCGTTTCTGGTTTGGGCTGTAACACCGTTAGGAAGCCTACTGTTTTCACCCGTGTGTCCTCTTTCAATGACTGGATCGACAAGGTACACTATAATGTTTTGGAGAAATAATGTATTCACAACTCTGTGTACGATTTAATGGATAATATGCATGCATTCATTTTTTAGTTAAACTAGCCTACAGTTCTTTAAAGGGACAGTTCACCCAAAAAATGTATCCTGTCATCATTTAGCTATACTTAACCTCAAGTTGTTTTAAAACTGTATGAGTTTCTTTCTTCTGTTAAACACAAAAGATGATATTTAGAAGAATGTCGGAACTAGACAGTTACCAGTAACCATTGACTTCCATAGTAGCCTATTTTTTTTTTCCTACAATGGAAGTCAATGGCTTATACGGTCAACTGTCTGGTTACAGACATTCTTCAAAGTATCTTCTTTTCTGTTTGAGAGAAGAAAGAAACTCATACAGGTTTGGAACAAATTGAGGGTGAGTAAATGATGACAATTTTTATTTTTGGCTGAACTATCCCTTTAAGTTTTGTCTAAAGCCATTATGGTTAACAAATCCCTGAGCTTTGGAAATGACCCAAAGAAATTTAGAGAGATTTGCATTAGATGAATTAATTAGATTTTCTTTTTCTCTTTGCTCATTGAAGGTCATGATGAACAATTAAGATGGACCAAGGATGCTGACCTTATTTTAATTCCAAAAAAAAAAAAAACCCCACCAAGAAAACATTAAATAAATACATAATGGTTCAACAAGGGATCAACTTCTTCCATCAGTTTTTTCCTTACCCAGTCTCCCACACTGATTCAATACAAACTGCCAAATGCTTGCCAAAATATTTATCTATACTCCAATTAGCTGATTGAAAGCATCTTCTGATTAAGCACCTGAGAGTTTAAGGAAGGCAGCTGTTGCATCTATGTCAAACATGATGAATGCAGCAGATATGAATATCAGATGTGGTATTTTAAAGATTGCAGTACCTCAGAGAACAGTAGATCATTTGGCCAAAGGAGGTGAGGCTATCTATGATCGCTTCCCACTCAAGTGTGGGAGGAAAGGATGATAATCATGACCTGACATGCAACAATATCATGTGAAAACAGCACATGGATGATCAGGGATCTGTGGGTTTAAATAAAAATGTGTATTTTTCATGGCCAAATTCTTAAACATAATTTAAAGATAATGTTAAGTGATTGCAGTGGAAAAATAAAACTGCGGCTGTTAAGGAAAACAGATGTTTAGTTTTTGAGTGTTACACTCAAAATGATTCGATGTGATTGGATGTGATTAGATGGATGGTTCTGTATGTTACCTAGTTTTGCTCCACATGAGACTTATTGAAATTCTGAAATTCAAAAGAGTTTGGGGAACAAGGATTGCCTGTTGGCTGTTTTGTGACGCAAGGTGTAAAAATAAATCTTCATAATTATTTCTCATTCCTGGTTTTCTACAAGGCATAACAATTCAAATTAGAGAGAGGAAACTCTTTGCTTCTATATCTCAAAGAGTGACATTCGGGTGAAGCTTTTCTCTCTGTAGTACTCCTAATGGCTCCATGGGGACTCCTGACTCGTTATTGGTAAACCATAAAGGAATCATTTAATAGCTGCTCTAACTGTATTCTTCAGTACAAATGACTTTTATATTGTATTACATTTATAAAGGAGCACGCAAAAAAACAATAACAAACAGAACTGTGACCACCATAGACATCGAAAGGGGTACGCACATCTGATTAGCTGTTTTTTTTTTCAGTGACTAATTCCTCAATTTACATTTAGGCTATTAGTCCCCCATATAATAGACTATGGTTCTAAACTGGGGCCAGGGGACCCACTTTGAGATCCCCCTAAACTGTCAAGGGGGCCATTCAAAGAAATAAAATTATATAAAATAAAATGTTAAAATAATTATTTTAATAATTTAGTTAAATTAATTTTAGCAGATTATATAGAATCTATAATATAGCTAGTATCAGGAACAATTTCAAGAAAACTTCTTTTGTATTTTTTATCCTTTTAACATGTTGTTGTTGTTGTTTTTAATTAGTCATGCATAATAAGTTGAATGACCAGCCATTAGTGTCTTAAAAAAGTTAGAATTTGGGTAATAGATCTCCCACACTACTGAATATTTGGTTACAGCTTTAAATGTACAGTTGAGACGTGTACAGTTGAGACACCTTAAATAACTTGCGTGTGCAGCAAGCACAAGTTGTGATTTTTGCTGTGCACATGCGTATTAGTGTCCTCTTCGATCGTGGGAAATTTGAACAATGGACGCTTGAATGCATGTGCGTTTTCTCCTGCGTCTACTACGCATGCGTAGAACGGATCGTGCAGGTGGAACGGATCGTGTACCGACAACAGACGCATCTCCGATCCGAAGATATCGGCAAAAGTTTTTTTTTTCTAAGATAAGACTTTCACTCACCATGCACACTCAATGAATAGCTTATTATCCTTATGTGACTGTTAAACTATTGTGTCATGCAAGGTCATTGCAAAATCTAGAGAAATGTGCGAGGTGGCCAGCGGGGTATGGTTGAGTGTATTCTGTAGCCTATAGAGGGAATGCATTAACGTCACTTCCCCGCCGGAACACGCCCCCCTCAGCGGGACTGAGTGGCAGAAGAGCTGCTGCGTGACTGGAGTTAATAGGGGAAACTGCGTTAATGCGAGTAAAACAAACTATTATCAGTTTAAACTAAAAGTTTGACTCGATATAGTGTTCCTTACAACTTATTGTAACGTGTTCAAAATGCTGTTCTGTTACAAATAAGGATGCATTTAATGTTAATGTTTTACTTTATTCGTTTTATGGATTCGATTGATTCGTTGTCAAGTTGAATATGGAAAGAGGCTCCACCCCTTGTGAGAGTGATGGGGAAATCTGGGGAGGAGGGGGGTAGAAGAGCGCCTCGCTGGTTCAAGTGCGGTTCTCTTATAAATCGGGTGTGTATGGCGTGGGCTGTGGCCGACAACAGCCTCTAATAAACACCCTTTGTTATCAAAACCGTCTCGTCCTTGCCTGAGAACGTTACAACTGGTGTCAGAAGTGAAAATACTTGAAAACAGCTGGGGGTACAACCGCTGATTTGAGTCCGGATTAAGCGTGCATTGGCCAAGCAGCTGCTATCTTCCGATGGTGAGAATGGATAATCCAGTTCGTATTAAGATGGAGGAAGATGACGGCTATGCTGGAGCTGAGTCGGCGAATATGTTTGGTGTGAACACCGCGCCGGTCTCCAGTCATTTAAAGGCAAATTCGGTGAAACAGGAGCCGTGTGTAGCCGCGGCTGTGGGCGAGAAAGTGAGCCGCCATTACCCGCCGCTGCCGAACGTCATGAGCCGCCATTACCAGCCGTGGCCGAACGCCATGACGTCAGACGCCGGCGCGTCGATCTCGCGTGATGTGAGGGGACAAAAGGTAAACAATAATGGCGGCGCCCATGAAGTGAATATGCCGGCTGGAATAAAAACACCAAAATACGCCGGCAAATCGGATTGGGAGGCTTTTCATGCCCAATTTGAACTATTAGCTCATGCATATGCTTGGTCGGAGGAGCAGAAAGCCCTTCAACTCGCTCTTTGCTTGACAGATGATGCACTTTCGTGTCTGTTGTTGCTTGATACTAGTGAGAGGGCTGATTATGGCGCATTGGTCGGTGCATTGAGACGCCGCTTTGGACAGTGTTTCCGGTCTGAGCTTCTCCGGTCTGAATTACACAGCCGTCAAAGAATTCCGGGAGAGCCACTGCGGGTTCTGGCCAACGATATTGAATCCCTAGCAAGGCGAGCATATGCACATATTCCTCCATCAGTGCAGAGCGAGCTGGCCCGTGATCAGTTCATCAGAGCTCTTTCCCCAGCGGAGCTGCGCATACATACACAGCTTGCACGCCCACGTGATTTGGCCGAAGCCTTGGAGTTGGCACTGGAGAGGGAAATGGCAGTTGAGGCAGCAATGCGGGGTTCAGCAACGGATCCCTCCCCCACCATCAGGGCAGCAGGAGGGGGTGACATGGCTTCACCAAAACCTGAGTGGCTGGAGGAGATTACGGAGATGATTCGTGGATTGGCGTTGCCTCCGCCCAGGAGGCAAACACAGCAGACACAGGCCCGCCTTTGCTGGGGGTGTGGTCAGCCGGGACATCTGGTTAAGGAATGCCCTATGCTGGCTAGGAATTCGGGAAACAGGAGGGGGGCGCAGTAGGCGGGACGCTGCAGACCCCCAAGCCCATGTCCCGCTCGTCATTGGAACACGCAGACAGGCCCAGCATGAACAACAGGACTAAGGATCATGGGGTGGTGGTGGTGGGAAGGACAGCCATATCAGATTTTTGCCATATTCCCATTTGCATTGAGGGAGTGGAATGCACGGCCCTAGTAGACACAGGGTCTACAGTTACTGTGGTTCGTCCAGAGGTTGTGCCGGAGGGAACACGTTAGAAGACACAGCAGTTCAACTTCGCACAGTGACCGGTGAGCTGGCACCGATGATAGGGAGGGGGCTGTTGACACTCACGTGGGGGGCGTGAATATGCAGCATCTGGTGTGGATAGCTAATGTACAGGACAGCTGTATCTTGGGTTTGGACTTTTTGAGGGACCATGGCTGTCAGTTAGATCTGTCCAAGGCCACATTGAGTTTCGGCAATGGTCAGGTAGTGAGGATGAGGCCACCAGGAGCTCGTCAAACAGATGGGCTGACTATAGGTTCCTGGGCATGTAACCTCAATGATGGAGATGGTTCACACTGCGCAGTGCCACCCAGTGCGTCCCAGCAAGAGCCCCTGTTACTGCACAATTGGCCTGAGTCTGTTTCAAGGGGAGAGGGAGAAATAAGGCAGGCTCTGCAGGAGATAGCACAAAGGAGCTCCAATGACCTGGATACGCAGCAACAAGGACAGTTGTGGCAGCTGTTAGTGGAATTCCAGGACTGTTTTTCCTGTGATGACGAGGACCTGGGTCAGACTTCCCTGGTGCAACACGACATCAACACCGGGGATGCAACGCCCATACGTCAGCGGCCCAGACGTATGCCCTTAGGTCGGCAGGAGGCGGCAGAGCAGGCGTTGGTAAAGATGCAGCGTGCGGGTATAATAGAGCCTTCTGAAAGCCCCTGGGCATCCCCGGTGGTCATGGTCCCAAAGAAAGGGGGGGAGTGGCGCTTTTGTGTCGATTACCGGAGGCTCAATGCAGTGACACGGAAGGACTCGTACCCTCTCCCACGCGTGGATGATTGCTTGGATCTGGTGGCTGGCTCTTGCTGGTTTTCATCATTGGACTTGAGGAGTGGGTACTGGCAAGTGCCTCTAAAGCCAGAAGCTCGACCCAAGACGGCTTTTTGCACGGGAAGAGGTCTGTGGCAATTTAAAGTCCTTTGTTTTGGTCTTTGCAATGCCCCTGCCACATTTGAGCGCCTAATGGAGAGGGTACTGGAAGGCATTCCGCGGCAGCAGTGTCTGGTGTTTTTGGACGACATACTGGCACATGGGAGCTCATTCCATTCAGCTATCACAGCTCTGAGGGTGGTGCTGGAGAAAATCAGAGCAGCGGGTCTGAAATTACATCCCAATAAATGCCGGCTGTTAAGCAGAGAGGTGACCTTCTTGGGGCATCGCATTGACAGTGAGGGGATTGGCACAGCGGAAGACAAGGTCAGAACCGTACAGGAGTGGCCTATCCCGGTGAGTCAGAAGGAGTTAAAAAGCTTCTTGGGTCTGGCATCCTATTACAGGAAGTTTGTACGGGGTTTTTCTTGTATTGCTGCCCCCTTATACAAGCTCCTGAGGAAGGATCAGTGCTTTGTCTGGTCAGAGTGCTGTCAAAAGGCTTTTGATACTCTGAAGCAAGCCCTGGTGTGCGCGCCCATTCTGGCACCTCCCGATCCCCAACTGCCCTTCGTTCTTGATACAGATGCAAGTGGGGATGGAATAGGGGCTGTTTTGTCCCAAGTGTGGCAAGACGGAGAGAAAGTGGTAGCATATTTCAGCAAGGTGCTAAACAAAGCTGAAAAGAGGTATTGTGTCACACGACGAGAGCTGTTGGCCACAATCTCTGCCATCAGGCACTTTAAGTACTACTTGTGCGGTCGGCACTTCACCATACGCTCTGACCATGCCTCCTTGCAGTGGTTGATGACTTTCAAGGAACCAGAGGGCCAGGTGGCTCGTTGGCTCGAGGAATTGCAGAGTTATGAGTTCACCATTACGCATCGTGCAGGGGAACGGCATGGTAATGCAGACGCCCTGTCGAGACGTCCATGTAGTATGCAGGAATGCAGGTATTGTGAGCGCAGAGAAGCCAGAGAGTGGGAGCTTAGCCAGAAAGTGGATGGTAGCAATGGGCCTGAGCCGGTCTGTCGGGAGCTACAGGAGGTGGATGTCACTCAATGGGCAGAGAATCAGAGGGGGGACCCAGACCTATTGCCAGTGATCCTCTGGGTAGAAGCACAGCAACGACCACCATGGGAGGAGGTAGCATCCCTCTCCTCATTCACCAAGGGATTGTGGGCCAAGTTCAAGTGTCTACGGTTGACAGAGGGGGTCCTCCAGCGAGCATGGGTGGTGCCAGCGACAGGAGAAAAAAAATGGCAAGTCGTGGTGCATGGGGACATGCAAGAGGCAGTGTTGAAGGCTATGCATGGCTTTGCCGGGTCTGGCCATTTTGGGGTGACGAAAACACTTCGGCGTCTGCGTCAGGCCTTCTACTGGGGACGCCTGAGGCGTGATGTAGAGGACTTCTGCAGGCGTTGCGATCTTTGTACAGCACGCAAAGGGCCGCAGGGGAAGTCTAGGGCCCAACTGCAGCAGTTTCTGGTGGGGGAGCCGATGCAGCGGGTGGGGGTGGATGTCATGGGGCCATTTCCTTGCACCACACAGGGAAATCGCTTTGTCTTGACTGCTATGGATTACTTTACGAAATGGCCTGAGGCCTTCGCACTGCCTAACCAGGAGGCTGAGACTGTTGCCAATGTCTTGGTGGAGGGCATGTTTAGTAGGTTTGGGGTCCCCCAGTGTATCCATAGTGATCAAGGCAGAAACTTTGAGTCCAAGGTATTCTCTTCCATGTGTGATCATTTGGGAATTAACAAGACCCGCACCACCCCACTCCACCCCCAAAGCGACGGGCTCGTGGAGCGATTCAACAGGACACTAGCTGAACAGTTGTCCATTTTAACATCAACTCATCAGCACGATTGGGACACCCATCTGCCACTGGTCTTAATGGCATGTCGCTCTGCTATTCAGGACTCTACTTCATGCACACCAGCCCTGCTCATGTTGGGTAGGGAGATTAGAACCCCTGCAGAGTTGGCCTTTGGGCGGCCCCCTGATGCCCCTCCTGTTCCAGCTGGACCTGAATATGCTAGACAGCTCCAGGACCGCTTGGACTCTGCCCATGCATATGCCAGGAGGCAGCTGGTGACCGCAGGGGTGCGGCAAAAAAGAGCGTATGACCTGCATGCTCGGGGCTGCAACTTTGGGGTCGGAGAGCTAGTTTGGGTTTACAGCCCAGTTAGGAAGAGAGGAAGGTGCCCTAAGCTGGATAGCCACTGGGTGGGACCATGCCCGATATTGGACAAGCTGGGGGAGGTGGTGTATCGAGTGCAGTTGCCTCCTCGGGGGCGCAAAGTGGTACTGCATCGTGATAGGCTGGCCCCTTACCGGGGTACCGCGACGCCAGAGGGTGTTACAGTACTTCCTTCACAAAACAGTGAGACTCAAAGGGGGTCAGAGGGGTTAATTGGACCAGCTGATATGGCCAGTAGTGGGCAGCAGGTGACACTGATGCCCGACATCCCTCAGGGTGATCATTCGCAGGGCTCAGAGGAAGCGGCACCTGGAGTCAAAAATCACATGCTCCTCAGGGGGCGTCCTAGGAGGGAGAGGAGAACCCCAGTCAGATTTAGAGACTTTGTCCTCGGGGTCGAGGACTTCAGTTAGAGGGGGGTAGTGTAACGTGTTCAAAATGCTGTTCTGTTACAAATAAGGATGCATTTAATGTTAATGTTTTACTTTATTCGTTTTATGGATTCGATTGATTCGTTGTCAAGTTGAATATGGAAAGAGGCTCCACCCCTTGTGAGAGTGATGGGGAAATCTGGGGAGGAGGGGGGTAGAAGAGCGCCTCGCTGGTTCAAGTGCGGTTCTCTTATAAATCGGGTGTGTATGGCGTGGGCTGTGGCCGACAACAGCCTCTAATAAACACCCTTTGTTATCAAAACCGTCTCGTCCTTGCCTGAGAACGTTACATTATCAAAGATCCAGTGATCCATGGATATTGACATGCAGCCAGGAATCGTGTTTCCTGACATTTATATGTGCCTGATTTCCACGCCGGGGAAATAAATGAAGAAAATTTGCCTGTAAACGTTTTATATAAATACAATATAGATAGGTCTAAATCCGAGTGATCACTTACATTAATGTTATACTGTATATCATCATATCGTCCAGCCCTAAAACTTGTATAGTTTTTTGTCAGTGTTTATTTAAAAACATCCAATTATGCAGAATATAGTCTGTTCTGTAGCTTTTTGCAGTCTGTAAAAATATACAGTACCTCAGATTTCTGGTCAAATCTAGTTGTACAGTCAATCGCAAAGCTCTTTCCCGGTTTAGATGTGTTTTGTGTGATTTTCACGGCATTCACGCTGAAAACAAATGCTCCCGCTCAGTCTTTTTGCCACTTGTGGGCGTGACCGCATTCACTCCGGCCGACGGTGACGTCATTCGCATACCCTCTATACCCCTGATAGAGTTCTATTAGGAAACACTGTTTAGTTGTTCAGTGTTATGATAACAGGTTAAACGTCGTAATTAGCCAGCATAAGACGCAATATTTTGATATTTAAACTGTGTAGGCTATTATTAATGAATATATAAAATATATTGTTTCTGTTTTAAATAAATTTTAACCATTGCTAATTTAAATAAAATTAATGTATTTAAATGGATGTATATGTTGCCCAATTGTTATTCTCTTTATTTGTCTTTATTTGCAATGATTACCCCATCATTAAAAATGGGTGTCTCAACTGTACTTACTGTCTCAACTGTGTAGGCTACCACATATGGGTACAGTTGAGACAAAAAGCACCTTATTTTTATGAGCTAATTGTGGAAAATATAAACTCCTTATGGGTATTATTGATTGATAATATCTTAGTCTACAAGCTACTGAAATGTCATGTGGCATGTCATGTGGAAATTCACTTCTTTTCAATATCTATTTTTGTGTGAAAAATCAAAAGCAAAAAGTGTCTCAACTGTACTCAGTCTACCCTACATTTTAAAAGCTGATAAAAATGATTTATCTTGAAACACGAAGCAGTTCCCTCCCGACTCCACCCGAGCCTGCCCGAGTCCGGACAGTGCAGGGACATTCGCGACGCGTCACCTGGGATCGCTCTCGTTGTCATTGGTTAACGGAGTTTAACGTTTGTTTTCGTTCACAGGACAACACAATGACAACCACGCCTACAAGGCACAGGCAGTGACTGCAGGGAGATTGAGCTAAAGCTGCTCTGAATAATGCCACTTCATCTGCATATTAGCTAGTACATTCGAAAAGTAAACATTGCGTAAGTAAATGACTGACGAGATCCCCATGCAGCTGACGCTTCAAATCAACCTGATTCACTGGATGCTGAACGGGGTCTGTTTCGACGTCTCTTGTTAAGCGAAAACTTTTTGATCTGACTGCACATCAGGCCATCAGCTCATTTTACTTGCTTCTTATAATTGGTCCGCATAATAAGTAGGCTACTTGGCAATGTCAGTGTAAAAGACACGGGTAAGTTCACTTTGCAAAAGCAGCATCGCCATAACAGCAGAATTTACTATCGGGATGAAACGAGAAACTGCAGCGCGGAGCCAGACGGTTTGCATCGCATTATTTTGAATGGAGCACCATTTTCTCATCTTATAAACAGGCAAGTTTATCCTTTAATGGTGTTTATTGCTTATGTAAAAATGTTGTAAAGTCTTGGATAGCCTAACCATTTTATTACTAATTTGAATATAGGATAGTCTTATCTGCTGTATTTAGTATTCAGAAGGAGTCAGCTGTTATGCTTCCACATAGTGGACAGACAAGTGTTTCATTGTTCCCCTCATGTTTGGGGGGGGGGGGGGGGGGGGGGGGGGGGTAGGGCTGTTTTTCTCAAACGAGTACTTCAGTTAGTTCTTTATAATGCTGGTAGCCTTTATAATGCTGGTAGCCTTCATTATGATTTGTTTTTGAAAGGCTGGATGTCAGCTCGAATGGTTTTTAGAACCTAAATATTAATCATTTTGCATATTTCTTTTATTAATGAACAAACTATTTTTGAGAAGAAAACAATAGTACCGGTAATTGAAACTATTGAGGACCATATCACTAGTTGAGTAGACCTATAATAGAAGTATATTAAATTGACATTATCATGAGTTGTCTCATGCTGCACTAGTGCTGTGAATACTTGGCAACTTCTTTGCTGTGTTCCTCAAATATATATGCTCAAATATATATCCTGGCCATGCAAACATGTTGTTTCATCTGGAACCAAAGCACAGAGGCATATGCATACTGCCCACAATAAGGTCAGCAAAATAAGATATGTTTAATGCGTCTTTCTTTCTTTGCATTTCAAAGCAAACTGACAAAAAGAGCAATCACACTTGTATTTGTGGGTGGTTTTATTTTAGCTCTTTATGTTAACTTTTCACCTCTCTCATTTGACATAACTGTCATCTCATCAATAAAATTGGAGGCGTTGAGATGGTGTAAAAATTAGCATCCATCCAGTCTCCAAACTCGTCTTGTGTAGGATTGCACGGAAAATTATGCTGTTTTGTTATTATTTATTTGTAGTCCTATTAAAACAAAGCAAAATAAGAAACAATCAAGTAAATATTAATCAAACAAAAACAATCATGCCCTAGTATTGTTTGTAAACAAATATCCATGTATATGGATCAGGAAGGCAGCAGTATAGCCTAAATCAGATCCCTAATGTTCATGTTAGACTGTGGCCCATCAATTGCTTTCAGCGTATTATTGATCAGAATGTCACAGATTCTGACTAGCTCAGCTAAGCTTAACTACAGAATATACAGTATGTACGTCATAGTGCAGTTTACATTTTCAGACTTATACAGTATAGCCTATAACATCAATGGGACTCTTTTTCCAGGAGGAGAAGTTAGACATGATGTCCTCTCTAAAGAATGATCTATTTTGCATGCAAATAGTGTTTAAAGAAGCACTACTATAGTATCAGCCAGGTCTGTATTATGTAACAGAATATGCATATAGAGCTATGATAATAGGATAGCAGAGGGGAGGGTAAATCTGGGGAGGCACTTTAAAACATATTGGAAGTATAATGATATTGTGCCCTAAGTGCCCTCGTTACTCAAACAGAGAGTTTGATGTTCATCAGTCTTGCCCATGTGTTGTCTCACTTCAAGCCAGGGATCTTAATTTGAATTTGATGTGAGTGGAATTGCTCTGGATTGTCTATATAAACTGACCCTCTAACAGTAATTTGAGCTCTGAAAAGAGAACTGACCTAGGGTAGAGACTCATGGTGTGCTACCAAGTATTTGACTTGGTAGCACATTTGATCAAAAGTCATGTTTTGTCACATTGTTCCTTTTGTTTGTAGTATAGTTTTACTAAGTAGTACTTTTTTTTATTGTTTAAACTTGAATTACAATTTCTAAATTAAGTTTCAGGATTTTGAAAACTTGTTAATTTAGAAAAGAATGCAAAACATTTTCATTGGTGATCTCATGGCCTTTGGATCCCACTGTATGCATGTTTTTTTTATCAGTGAGTAAATTGATAGATTTTTTAAAATCTTGATAATGCATTGTTATATTAAGAAAATTTTGTTTTCTCTGTTTTTCAGGAATCATTCAGAGGCTAAGGATGTTTCCCTAGGGATCTGGCTAACAAAAAACAAGACAGTCGGCTTTTGCAGTGATGCAAACCTTTGACCAGTAGATCACTCTTACTCACTGAAGAACCAGATGGTGTTGTTGGCTCTTTCAAGAACCATGTAAAATGTCAGCAGAAATTGAAACACAGTAACCCATTGAGATGAACTGTGATTTCACGTGTCTTCCCTATTCTTGAACATCAGATTCCTGAGGTCAACTCACCATGGAGACAGAACTCAGAGCTGGGCTGTCCGCAGCTGCCATAGTGGCCATTGTGTGTAACTCAGTAGTAGCTGTGCTTATTCTCATTCTCTTTGTTATACTCTACAAGGCCTGCAAAATTCCCTCCTGTCCGGAAAGGGCTCCGGTGCTGGCAGAGACTCAGGAGCCACGGATAACTGAGCAAAAATACTTATTAACTGCAGCTTGAAACTGAAAAATGTGAATGCAGGGCTGTTGCTTAAATTCACCGGGGCTTGAAGAATCTTTTTATGGTTGAGCCCCCTTCTTCCCTATATTTAAGGTCCAGAGGAGCGCTTTTCATCACAGGGCCCAGGGCATTTCTGATTGTCCCGCTAAATGTGAAATGAACAAGTAAAATGTGCATGTGCTCTACATGATTTTTTGGAAAACCACACTGTAAAATGTAACAAGTTGACTTTACTTAGAAAAAGTGAGGAAACCGATTGCCTTAAATTTTCCAAGTAAAGTATTGTATAAATTTTTAGTTGGCGCAACTTAATAGCATTTGTATAGACAACTTATATAAAAGTATACTCAAGTAAAGTTGACTCAAAATCATTGGTTGTGTTAACTTCTTATTAGAGTTCACATTACTAGGAAAAAATTAGGAAACCGATTGCCTTAAAATTTTGAAGTAAGCTGAACTAAACAAATTAAGTTAAGACAAAAAGACAAAACTGAACTCAGGTAAAACATTATTTATTACTCATCAATTGTCTTTATGCACTACAGTGTACTAAACAATGTCATTCAGACACCCCTAAATATGAAACAGTTTTTTGTTAATGTAACTAACAATTTTAATCACAAAAAGCACATTGTTATTCTTGTTAACCATAAAGCAACTCAAATGTGCAGTGCAAGTGCAACTAAAAAAACAACAAAAAAAAACTCTAAATATGACTGATGAATGAATTTGACAATATTTGACCTGAAATGAACAGAACAGTTGACCCTTTAAAAGCATCAACATTAGGGTAATGCAGGAAAATTGACACTTTAAAACAAAAAAGTTGCATTGTAAAAATATTTTAAACAAAAGCATTTAACAATACAACTGTTATAAAACAAGAAAAACATTTTCAACCAAGGTTGACAAGTAACAATTTAGAAATGTTTTGTGTATTTTAGAAATTTTGTGCAACCACAAACTTAAAGGGATAGTAAAGGGATAGCCACTAAACTGAAAAATCTGTCATAATTTACTCTCCCACATCTCGTAACAAACCTGTACGTTTGGATAGTCTTTGAAACACAAATACAAATATTTAAAATTAACCAGTTAAGCGTTTTATGTCCCTCTATTGAAAGTCCAGATAACCCTAACTTAAAAGATCTAAAAAGATTATTAAGATGTCTTTATGATTTGTTTTAAGACTAGACCCTTTCTCTTACGGGTTTGAAACAAGATGAGGGAGTGTAAATTATTGACAGAATTTTCAATCTGAAACAACATTTACTTACATGAGCAGCATGTTTTTAAGTGACTGTAGTTTAGGCTTCAGGAATTTGTGTCCCAGAGAAAGAAACACTCTCTGAATAAAATCAAAGGTGTTCTTGAGCTGTAGAGGGTACTTCAAATTGAGCGCATATATCAGCCCAAAAAGTAGGCACATGGCATCCGGAAGGTTTTGAAGTTCGTCCATAACAATGGCTCCTTCTAGGATAATTGCTGTGTGTGAAGCCTCTAAATGCAGTGCTTGTGAAGAATCCTGGGTTTCTTCAGTCATCACAGTTAAAATCCCAATGGAAATCTGGGGTGTGTCGCAATCACAGTCCTAATAAAAAAAGAACAGAAATATTACAATTCTGGTTAGATTACAAATAGGAAATCTCACAAATGTACATGTTACTTAAAGAATCAGGACCATCACCTTCTGTTCTACATACAACTCAACTAACAGATAAACGTTAAAGTATTGTGTGAAAATTAGACATCAGAAAACAATGCACAGTACAATGACGGCAGAACAAACACACAAGAAAATGTACAATTACATTTGAAGAGTTTGTGTCTGGTCTGTTTCTGGGATAGTTGAATGAAGCATAATTGAATGGCTATATGTGATGTAAGTGTGGGGGATTAGTTTAGAATGAAATATACAGAGAATGGTACTTACCAATATTGTTTTGAAAAAGTCTGAGGTGTCTTCTCCAAAAATGAGGGGAAGTCCACGAAGAACTGCTGTGCGATTAGCAGTGATGTCAGTGCCCTGGAAAACCAAATTAAATAAAAAATTAGTCGGAATAAACTACTTTAAAATGAAGTGATGACTGCTCTGAAAAGTAACAGTTACAGAATTTAGTTTAAGAAATAAGCATAGACAAGCTTACCACAGACTTAATTTGCTTAAGAAATTCAGAAAGTTTTTTTCCAACTGCCCCTTTCTTGGATTCAAAAATTTCCAGAAATCGAGCTGTATGTTGATCAAGTGCTGTGAAAAATTCTTGCTTGAAGTTTTTGCTTGTGATGCGAATAAACTCTGCATTGATCTGTAAAAGGAAAAAGAACAATGTTATATCTATTAGGCTTTTGGTTACTGTGTTATAGGGATACTTGAAAATTGCCTTATTTACTCACTCTCGTAGTATCCCAAATGTACCTCTATTCTTCAGATAAACGTAAATGTATATATTTAGAAAAAGAGAGTTCATATGGATTAATGTCATGATCACTGTATAGTATGTGCTTTTAAGAGCTTTCACATTCTTTCATACTCAGAGATGGCCTATTTTTCTAAGAATTTTTATCTGAAGAAAGACATACATCTGGGATGGCATGAAAAATGTAAATTTTTCATGCCATCCCAAGGATGAAAGTACCATATCATCCTACTATGGAAGTCAATGGGGTCATCAACTGTTTGGTTAACCACATTCTTCAAAATATCTTATTTTGTGTTCAGCACAAGAAAGAAATTAATACAGGTTTGGAACAAAATGAAAGTTAGTTAATGATGACACATTTTAATTTTTGGGTGAACTATCCCTTTAAGAAAAAGGCGCATATGCCGTTCATTATTAGACTGCTGTCGCTTAAAGACCTGCACACTTCTAAAATACATAAACGCATCCGATTTAAATTAAGTTCACTTTTACTTTAGACATAACCAACTGTGTTCATGAAAACATTGTGTATATTTCACAGTATTAGCGCAATAAGACGCGAAATATAAAGTTTAGTAATCAGGCGCTGTTAGGTTGATGCACTCAGAAAATGACATGCGCCCATTTCAGAACAGCACGCAAATTAAATGTTTAACAGGCAAGGCTTTAAAGCACAAGCAAATAATTAAAGTTTGTGAATTGCAGTGTCCCGTGAGTGTAACTCCTGTGTGTTAACATCTGATGTAAATGCACGTCGAGTTGTAACGTTACAGTAGGCCTATAGCCAATGTTGAGACTGTGGCGCCAGAACTGCAAATGACTTTCGCTGTAGCACGACACTACTATATTTCTTCAAAACAGATCGTGGAGAAATTAATCCCACACCCTTAATTTAAAGTAATCCAAAAGTTAAAATATATTAATTATAGCATTGCTATATTTCTACATAACTATTGCAACATTAAAATATAAATCAGTAAAGTTTTTTTTTCTCAGTCTACATTATACTCACAATAAAAATAAATAAAACATAAAAGGTTCCTTGATTGAAAGCATGGATCCAACGATTAGGCTAGCGATTTGCAAATGCTAGACTGCTCATTTCGATTAGCACAATCCAACACAATCCAAAAATTTTATTAAAATAACACATCCAATGTTCATGTGTAACGCTAGTTTGTTTAATCTGTTTGATTTATTACACGATCAATTATGTATATTAAGCAATTCAGACATTAAAATAAGACAAAAAAGCACTGACTCACCTTTCCATGTGCTTTCCTCGTCCGAAATAATGGTATTACGTTTCCAAATCGGCTCCGCCTACTGGTAGAACTGCGCATGACCACTCGAAAATGTTCAAGATACTTATTATTTTAAGTAGAGTGTAATTTAATCTATTGAGTTTAATAACTTACCATGCTAAAAAATTGTCCTTACTTGATCAAACTTAGTAAGGTCAACAAACTTATTCAAAATAAGTTTTATTCACTTAATGTTATTAGTAAGATCATCAGTTACATTTTACAGTGCACGCAATTGGTAGGAATTGGAAATTTAAAAGGATCTCAAAAATAGACACACTTGTCAGCCAGTGAGGACAGTATGGTTTGTTCAGCAGTGTTCAGTTCAGTTGTTCAAGTTACCCATCAAACATCTAAAATGCCTGATTCACTTGTGGTTTTACTTTGTTGCATCTTTTTACAATTTATATTTGTACAATTCTCTTCGCTTACTCTATGGTAAATCTGTCAAAAATCATGCTATTTTCAATTGGTGAAAGACTAAAATATTTTTATGAACGCAGAGTTTGTGTTTAGATGCATGTAATGCATTTCACTGTTTTAACATGGTTTATACTAAAATAAAATGCCCTAGAGACTCGCTTGTCATTTGTTTCTTTGTCTGACATTAAGGAGAAAACAAAGTTATAGATCATGCACATTGAAATCAATGATGTATGCAGTATATTGAAACTGAAATGTATTTAGCACCAACTTTTCCTCATATAGATCTGTATGTGTTTGTTTGCTTGTGTGTATATAAGTCTTGCACTTGTTTGTGTGTTGGTGATTTGCAACTGGAGGATAATTACGTAAAGACAACAAAGCCTCTAATCTATTTTAAAGTGCTTGGACACAGTCCATCTGTTAGTCTATTTATTGCTCTTCACTGGACATCTAGTGACTTTGTGCTAGTCTTGGATCAGTTCCCTGTTCTCTTGCTCAAACCGAACTAACAAAATGGGCCTAACTTTCAGCAAAGGGCTATGTGTGGACTGCTAATCTCCAGTTCAAGTTATAAACTACAGTATACTGTATCTCTCATCAAAAATACATAAATGACCAAGAAAATGGGGAAATTATTGTGTGAAAGAGGGTAGCAGAAGTAGGAGATAAGAGAAGTAGGAGATAGAGAAACTGTGAGGGGGTGAGGAGAGGGAAAATACTAATATAAAGTTTAATTTGAGCATGTTTATGTTGCGTGAAACCTCACAGGGCACCTATAGTCTTAAGAACTGTATTGGGCTTTGGCTTTAACCTCTTCTATTGTTTATAGGTCAGTAGGGGAAAAAATGAACAGCCAACAAACACGTTTCAGCATGCAGGCGTTGTTAAGAAAGGTTTTCTATCTTAAAGTAAACATTTGTCTTACGTTGCAAACACCTTTGCCATAATATTATATTTTTAGATATATATACACACAGTTATTCAAAACCTAAAGCTCTTCTTTCATGAGCTCCTATAAGATTGAAAGTAATTGGCAGAGAAATGTTGAAAAATTCACGTTGAACACGAAAGACAGATTGAAACCAAACTATTTATATTTTACTGTAAGCATTTGTGGTTGTGAATACAGTATTACACAGTCCGAAAAATCTATAACTTGACATTTGGCCTATTTATAGGCCTATTCTAAAGCCATGATTGGATGGTGTTAAGTAAAGCAATGAGTGTTTGCACATGTGAGGAGTTAGTGTGAGGCTCTGATGAATTAGTGTGGATGAATCTACCTGTTAGATTTTAGATTTGTGTGTTGTGGTTTGCAAAAAGTGTTTTATGAAATTGAAAACTGAGTTTAAGGCCGAGAATTAGTGTATGGTTTTGCAGATTTGGTGTGTGGTTCTGGTGTTTGAGTGTCAGGTTTCAGAAATTGAGTGACAAGTAAGGATTGTATGTAAGCAGTTGAAATAAACTGTAAAAGTAAACCGTGGCCTTGGCAACCCTTAAAGAGCTCAGCCATGTGAAAGGTCAATGGTAAAATTTACCATGATCATAACAAATACAGCACACCAAATGATTTTTACGGTCAGATTTTTAGGGAAAAAGTACCTTTAGCGTGTCATTGAGTAATACCCTCAAAGATGCACCTTTGTGCATTATCAACCTTATACACTGGTGTTAATAAACCTTTTTCAAATGCATCATTGTAACTGACTAAAGATAATGTCAGATAGTGTCTGTTAAAATCATTAAAATAATTATATGTCTGACAGCAACATCATATTTATGGTAAGTGATGATCAAATGTTACCAAGTGTTTTTTTTAGATCAGATATAAGCTTTTTTTTTCTTCAGTTATCTTAACTGGAAATAGTTTGACATAACTGCAGCTTCTATATGAACGTATACAAGCTTAAATGTCATGATTTAAAGCAAAGTTGAGACATTGTGCTATTTGTGTATTATCAATTCAAAATAGTTACTTTGAGGGACTGATGTTCAACTCTCTATGTTTTGTTTGCTATGGACATGTGACTGGACTTTCAGAAATATATATATATATATATATATATATATATATATATATATATATATATATATATATATATATATATATATATATATATATATATGTAGTAGCTTTAATTGTCACTTCAAAGACATACTCAAAGTAGTTTTGTTATCCACATAAAATGGAGTTGTTTTCTTCCTGTCTTTTTAAAAATTTTTTATACAAATTACGACTTCAAACTTTTGGTTTGCAGAATTTGATTATTCCTGTGATTGTTTTGAAGGAAAAGACTGTGTAGTAATGACACACAGTAGCTTCAGAACTGATTTGCCCTGAGGTAAAGGAAAGTGAAGAATTACATAACAACGTTACGGGCTACTGGAATAAAATCCAGATTACTAATGAACCATAATCTGCATCGCCATCTGTGATGTCATGGTTGCATAACCTATGAAACAAACATACAAGATACATTTGCCCCTGAATTAAAGGCTGTCTTTATGTGACAACTGACATGGATAAGAGCAAGCATATATGTTTATTTGTAGTACATCTGACTGCAAAGCTTTTTTTCAGACAGGGAATCTTATAACAGCTGTTCTTATGGGGTTTCACATGGGCTATTATTATAGATTACCTCTTAACACCTTAGAGGTTATTAAAGAGATAATAAGATCCAAAAATAGCAACCATTATTTATTTTCTTTTTGCAATGGTGTTTGTAATGTTCATTCATCAATTATTGCATTTCCCCCCAACCTACAGTATAATACAATTGCAATCAATTATGCTATTTTATATACTTAATAGCCATTAGGGAAACCCATCTTTACATTTATCGTGGTAGTTTTAAAAGTATAGTTGTAAAATGCAGGAATGTATTTAACATGTACATTTAATTCTATAAGCTAACACTTCTGCAGGAGAAGCAACATTTAATTTTCATCTTACAATTGAAAAGGAGTTCGACATCAATGTCACAGCGAGCGGAATGATTCTTTTCATAGCATACAGGTTTGCCTGGTTAGAAATGTGATTAATTTCTGAAATAATCCTTTATTGTGTTTTTTTAATGCCTTGTTGATTAGCGCCATCTACTGGCAAACACATCTACGACTATAGGCAGGAGTATCATTGGAAATATGCTAGCAGTTCAGCATAATTAAGATAGTAGGTAAAAGCGGCCTAAAGCATACGATTCAATACGACAGTTTTACTTCTATTTTGAGCTAATTTTGTTAACATTTAGAATAATTTAATTTATAGTCAAATATGCTTGATTAAAAGTAGTCTGTTATATTGGGTTGGGTTGGAATTAACGGTTAGAAAACAGGTGAGGAAAAAACAAAAGAGCAAATATCAGACAAGACATTGCCTATTTTTCAGATTGCTCTCATACTGGCCTCGTAGAGTCCTAGGCAGTTTTTATTAAGGTTAATATCCAGAAGCTGTCCAGGGTCCTGAAGTCACTTGCTCTGTGCCTGCCTGGTATTGGACAGGTGTATGGTTGGTTAGCAGCCCACCTCTTTTCAACACTGTAAAAACACAAATGAGGACACTGTAGATCCCGTTTATGGGATACATTTTTTTGTTTGCATTCTTTTTATTCTAATCCCCATTCGACATCCCTGATTACAGGTTCGACATAGACTGCAAAAAAAAATCGCCCCACACAAAATCTTGAAATCTCGAGGTTATTCAAACACCCACAGACAACCCTGCCTGCACAATGTCTGTGTCTGATGCTAGTCTTGGGTGGAGCAGACATCGCTCGATGGCGTTGAGTGGGGCGGAATCCGCGGTGCTGCTCACGTCTCGAGACTCGTTTCTCCCGGAAGTGGGTGGTTAAGTCGCAACTCGGTCACTGCTGGCTAACGAGCGATCGCTGGGATGAAGGAGAGTCGGGGATATTCTTGGGGCTGACAAATATCCGACGACACAGTAGTGAAATTTCATTTTTAACCAATTAGTTTGCGGTATATCCGCAGAAATCCACTACAAACGCTCACAAAAAAGGCTCAGACACCCCGCCGCCAAGATGATGGAAGAAATTGACAGATTTCAAGTGCCGACTGAGGCTGAGATGCAGCCTTTTGTAAGTTAAACCAGATTGACTCTTTAACAGCCGATTAAAGCACAGATGTTGTCAGTATGCGGTTTTAATAACATTTTGATGGGCGAATTGTAGCTTAATATGAACTAACGACTCGTGGAATATTTCATTAGTCTCATGTTGTCGTCGCAGACCGTTATTTCTTCAAAAAATGGTAAATATCTTATATTACGAGAGATCGATGATGGTCTCTTCCAGTGGAGTAGGTTTGATTTTGAAATTGGTGGGGACGGGGACATCAATGTATAAATATATTTTACGTTTTGATCGAAATTATTGCTAGGGATATATCAGTGTCACTGGATATTGATAGGGACACGTCCCTAGCGTCCCTACTAAATTCTACGCCCCTGGTCTCTTCTGTGTCTGATGTGAATTTTTGCTTGCAAATGTAAGGATGCTATATGATGATGCTGCGCACTGAGAATGTTTGTGTCTCCCTGCATCGAAAACAACATCAGCTTCATTTTTTATTTTATAACTTCAGCTCGAGTTGTTCTTCTATCTCTTCGTACTTCCATCGTAACGCTGTCTGTAACATTTATTTGAAACAATGTTAAATAGTACTGCGTGATCTTTCTTCAATCTCATAGAGGCCTTCACATCCTTTTGCTTCATCATGCAGAATACGTGCTATGGTACCTGAATAATGTCATATCCCTCCCATATATCCCAAATTCATCAATAATTCTCAGGAAAATTACCAGCTCTGTTCGAAGAGACATCTGGATGGCCCATATTTAACCAATGACCCATACAGTAGATGCTCGTGTTCCTCTGGTTAGTTCTAGATCAATGGTTCTCATTTGGTTTTGCTTCAGAACCCAGATTTATATCGGTCATTAAGTGGAGACCCAACACAAAACCCAAACTGTTTATATACAGATGTAAATAACATGTCCTTAAGATCAGAACTGGAAAATTATTCACATGAACTGCATAGATCTAATAATATGCAAAAGTATTAATATGACAGAATTAATTGAAAAATTGACAGTGTTGTTTTCAGTTTGAAATTCAATTATATCATGCTCTCTATACTCAACACACAAAATAAATTGTTATTGGCACAAACCATGTTTATTCTCGGTGCAAGTAAACCAATATTTAAGGTAGTCTGGGTATGCAACCCTTCTGCGACCCATTTTTTGGTCATGACCCAGTGGTCTGGTGTATATTATATTATATTATTTATGTGCATACAATATGTAAAGTTTTTGTGATCAACGTACCAAAATGTCTTGTACTGTGCCTATGTTTTTCCAGTTTTAGTAGATTTAGGCTTTTGTAATATTAAAATCGGTCATCATTCTTTATCCGTTCCTTATTTGAACTTGACAAATTCTAAGTTTTGCTTCTGCAAATGTTGTGTTTCCTTTCACATCAATCCCAGGGTGTGTTTTACTGATTTAGAATGAGCTGACATAAATCATACAGCAGACATAAAGTGATGCTTTACTCATTCACATTGATGGAAATTGACAGAGCAAAGCTCTGAAGAACAGACATCTCATAAAATTGACGTAATCGATAAAACTAGACAGTCCTGACACTTCTGTCTTGTTCACCAGGATCCAGCATCATCGAACACATCAGAGGCAGACTCAGATACCAGGGAGAATGAACCTGCCACCCTGAACTATAAACCTTCTCCTCTCCATATGAAGATAGGTTTGTCCATACAGCCAAATGCCAATGCAATTTTTTTGTGCAATTATGTATTATTAATATGACATGATTTTTCTCTGTATAGACAAACAGAGAGAGCTGGTTAGGAAAGGTTCGCTGAAAAATGGCAATGCTGGAAGCCCTGTCAATCAACAACCCAAGAAAAATAATGTGATGGCCAGAACAAGGTACAAACTAGACAAAATAATCACCGTTTTCAACATGAACGTTGTCTGTCTTTTAAGTTAATCCAAAAACAGACTACTAACTCTGTATTTCTTTCTCAAACCAGGTTAGTGGTTCCCAATAAAGGCTACTCTTCTTTAGACCAGAGCCCAGATGAGAAACCTTTAGTTGCTCTAGACACAGACAGGTAAGCTCTTCACACATCCTCCACTTATTTATTACGTCCCCATTTGCCACAGGGTTCACACTCACTGTTTTCACTTGCCTTTGCAGCGATGACGACTTTGACATGTCTAGATATTCTTCATCAGGATACTCATCAGCCGAGGTGAGGTCTCTATGGGAACAGGTACCTATGAACTCTGGTTAATGTATTAAGCCCCGCCCCCATACCACAAGCACCATGACTGGATTTCTTTCTCAAAAGTCACTCACACTCTTTTATGCACTAAATTCCCTTTCATCTCTCCTTGTTTTCCTTTAAAGGTCACCATTGTCATATTCATGTTGTTATACATGTCATTGATTCATTAAACCAATAAATGTACCAATCAAGCTATTGAACCAACCCTGTTGGTGTATTAATCTATCAAATAACTGCTTCCAGGAAAATCAAATGAATTACTATGATTGAATTAGTGACGGTTATGCAGCACGGCCTGACATGCTGTTCGTTGCTTCCTGCAGCAGATAAACCAGGATCTGAACATCCAGCTACTGAAAGATGGATACAGGCTGGATGAGATCCCTGATGATGAAGACCTGGACCTCATACCGCCCAAATCCGTCAACTCCACCTGCATGTGCTGCCAAGCCACCTCCTCCACTGCTTGTCAAATCCAGTAAACCCATCACCTTTTCTCCTCCTCGTGCTCCCTCTCTCTCTCTCTTTTCCATCCCTTATTCCTGTTCATAACCTCAGATAAGACATCTAATCAATATTACAGTGGGAAATGTACAGTACAGTAAACGTTACGATAAACATAGTGTACAGGAAAATGTGAACACACACACACATAGGCCTACACAAAAACGCATCACATGTGCTAACACACACATACACACATTTACTCTAACATATGATTATTAACATGACTATTATTGGTTGCTTCCTCCTATGGCAGGATATGCACTGTTTTGCTAATACGCTAGGAGAGTCTGCTCACTTTCACCTCCTAGTCTGCATTGCGTTATACTGTAAAAGTGAAAGTAGAACAAATAAAGCTTTAAAACGGCTTTAATTGTGATTTAAAAACAACAACTTGATGTTACAGAGAGTTTGAAATAGCTTATCCACAGAATTATCTGCTTTCATATTGCACTCATTGTATTAACGTTGTCGTTAGGGTAAGATTTGATTTCCGTACGGATCTGGTTGGATGTTTATTGTTCGTGGCTGCTATTGAGGCTATACTTGGGTTCGTTTTTTGTTGAACATTTTGCATGTTGGTGCATTCGTACTGCAGCGCTAACAGTAGCCTTGTCTGGCATGCACCTGGGCATCACACTTTGTTTTGTTTACTCTTGGTATGTCACATACGTGTATTTAATCGAATCATGTTCTGAACTACGCTGGATTTGAGATGCGAATGTGTCATGAAAGGAAAGGCAATATTCTTCTTTGAGAATTTGATCTGATTGGTCAAGGCCTGGACTGTTGTTCTTTTCACAGTACCTCTCACTACAGACCTAAGAAGATACTAATTATTCCATGAAGCCTTTTTGTGTCTCTCAAAGTAGCTTTTTAAAGGTCAGAAATCACTGGGTATGATTTAATCTGTTATGACATTTTCTGTTCTGTTTAGACAGAACATCCAAACATGTTAGATAGTTAAAGCACCTGTAAGCTTTCTTACGGTAAGTATTGTTTTATTCAGGAAGATGCTCAGATATAACAAACTCGAAGGCACCAAAGTATGTTTATGCTCCTTGTTGGAATCAATGATTTTACCCTGGGTCCATTTTCATACGATCACTGCATTTCATGGAAATGATTACTTTTTCAGACATTGTGGGCTGTTTAAAAGTACTGTTTTCTGCTGGTCTTTGGAAATAAACTATGAATGTTAATGTTGCTAAAACGATAAAATCCCCTGGTCTATCTTAACATCCTTTATTATTATTAAAAATGATTCAAGCTGTCAGTGATGAACCTGCACTGTTAATCTACACATTCAATATTTTACCTATTTTACCCTTCAATTCAGCTTTGACACATTTTATGTTGTCTTACACTCTACATATTGTATTGATCAAGTTGTATCTCAAAATGCAAATTGCTTTCATTTGAACTGCTCATATTCACTTTTTAGTGAATTTTAAAACAGTGTAATGACCTGATGTATTCAATTCAAGCATAATCAAAGGTGAGCATTTGTTGGACAAAAGCTGTGTTTTTATGTTATAAATATGTTAATTATGTGAGAAAGTCCATTTATGTACTAACAATGTTGTTATTGGTTTCAGTGATATCAATAAAAGCAGACCTGAATTACACTTATCTTTGTTTTAATTAGTTATACTCTTTACACATAATTTACAGGTAATGAACGATGAATGTTGCATAAAATGATATAATGATGTAAAAATGCAGAATATTTATATACAAATGATAGTGATGTAAAAATACAGAATATATATGCATAAATGATAGTGGCTCGAAGTCTGTAAGATGCAGATAAACACATCACAACATTAGGATTCACACTATGCAACTGAGAAGACTTGTAAACAACAGCAAAGCATTTCTCTATAGTTTGCTAATTCAATTCTGCAATCTAAGTTAAGAGTACTAAACCTCAAAACAGAAGGCACAGGTTGAGCATTCTTACAATGATTGTGTTTCAAATGACCTGCTTCTTGAATTCAAGCTCACAACCTATTAAACATAGGACCATCTGGAAAATAAATTAGCACAGATATTCTGTGATGATAAAAAGCGTACTATTTGTTGATCAGTTATTATAACAAAATATCAAAATCGATACAACTTGAATAAAGATCTAACAGATGCATTGACTATTATTCACATTCAAAATTCTGTTTGTGCTTGTCTTTTAAATGGCTGATCATCACGGGAGATTCAAACTAAATCTACATTCAAATAACATTACTTATTATTTCAAGTATTTCAACAGCTGAATATGAATCTGAAAACCCCATTAATAAAACTAATAAAATAATATGTTACTCAGGTTCATTGACTAAAAGAAAGTACTATAGGCTACTAATAAAACTAAAGGTAGTAAGAAAAAAATTACAATCTCAGTTCTGTATGGTTCAACTGTGCAATATTTGGAGATTAAAGGCACAGATCTTGCCTCGTGTTATACCATAACACGACTGTAGATGGCGATGGTAAACTACTAATGAGTGAAACTGTTGGCGGGCCTCACTACATCACTTATGAAGGCTGATCAAAAACAATGTAAAGCTTTAAAAACGAACAAATTAAAAGTGTTCTGAATGAAGAGTATTTTCAATGCTCTAGCTTCAATGTTACATTCTTTTGCATAACTGATTAGAATATGCAAATAATTACTTATCATTGCTTAAAACAAAAGTGTGATTGTGTTGACAACATGACAACTTAACATGTTAAGTTATTTTCATAGGTACCCAGAAGTTTTAATATAATTCAAAAACTGTCTTCAACACTAAAGTCAACCGCTGCCCCCATAAATATCACCAAGAACAAAAAATATTCATATTCAAAAATAAAACATATTCACTTCCTATACTGGACCACTAAAAATGTTGACGCTGTGTCTGTTTCACATACTATATCTTTACATAGAATCTGTTCATTTCCCTTTGTCACAGTGGGTGTGTAATAAATTACCTGGCTCCTCTCTGTTGACATCAATCCCATCTTTGTGATATAATGCAAATATCTGTAATTTATAGATTAAATTATACTGTGAATATCCTTACTCATTTTAAAAATAACCCTTGGGACTTTATTACATTATTTCTGCCAAAAATGCATAGTTTCTCTCCATTCCATTGAGAAGTCCCATTTTCAGTCTTTGTCTTGGAGTACTCCTGCAAGCATATTTTGTAAGACTCCATTATGATGTTTTGTATGACTCCACCTGATGATATCTTTTATCATCAGTTAATAGATATCATTATTATATAATAGATAGATTTCATATCAGATAGATAGTTCATAGATGTCATTAACCATTAATAAAGGCTCTAAGACCTGAATTGGGTGTGTCAGGTAAGAGAGACATCCAAAATGTGGGGGTCACGTAGTTGCTCAAACACTAGCAGACATGTGATCACTGGAGCCAGAGGACGATGTGGATGTTGAAGAGTGTCGTCTTCGTCCGGCAGGAACCTGGAGCATATTGGGGTGAAAGCCGGCGTGTCTGCGGGCGTGCTTGGTGAGGTGATCGCTTCGCATGAAGCATTTGTCGCAGAGCGGGCACATGAAACGCTTCTCCCCTGTGTGCGTACGAAAGTGTCGTGTCAATTCATCTGACCGGGAGAATTTCTTTGTGCAGCCTGACCAGGTACACTGAAAGGGCCTCTCACCTAAGGACACACACACACACAGGAGAAATTTAAGGCCCTACTGATAATACAACTTAATCTAGTTATGCTATAACAAAACCTAATCGACACAGATTTATTGGTGACTTGTTAGATGCTGTTGTGTCAAAGTGGAGACAACGTTTTAAACACCCGTTACTTTCGTTGATGAGCTTTAAAGGGTTAGTTCACCCAAAAATGAAAATTAAGTCATTAATTACTCACCCCCATGCTGTACCAACCCCGTAAGGCCTTCGTTCGTCTTCGGAACACAAATGAAGATATTTATGATTAAATCTGAGAGGTTGATCACTCCTCCATAGGCTGCCCAAGGGAATGAAACTTGACGGCCCAGAAAGTCATTAAAGAAAATGTTTAAATATTCCATGTCGCAACAGTGGCTCAACTATAAGTTTATCAAGCGACGAGAATACTTTTTGTGCGAAAAAACAAACAAAAATAACGACTTTATTCGACTATTCCTTTTCTTCCTTGTAGGCCTGAAACGAGACTTCAAGAGATTTCCACGACGCGCACGCGCGAGAACTTAACTGAAGTAGTTGAAGGAGATCGCAATTCTCGCGCATGCGTCGTGGAAATCTCTTGAAGTCTCGTTTCAGGCCTACAAGGAAGAAAAGGAATAGTCGAATAAAGTCGTTATTTTTGTTTGTTTTTTCGCACAAAAAGTATTCTCGTCGCTTGATAAACTTATAGTTGAGCCACTGTTGCGACATGGAATATTTAAACATTTTCTTTAATGACTCTCTGGGCCGTCAAGTGTCATTCCCTTAGGCAGCCTATGTGTTCCGAAGACGAACGAAGGTCTTACGGGGTTGGTACAGCATGGGGGTGAGTAATTAATGACTTAATTTTCATTTTTGGGTGAACTAACCCTTTAAGAATTCGCTGGTTTTTTATTTAGTGTTCGACGTTTTGCACTGGATGTAAACGCACTTATTGGGAGGGGCTGCACTTGGCCACAATGCGGTACCACGTGCCGGATGTTTACAACTGTGAAATCAGGAGGTGTGTACATGACGTCATCGTTGCTTTAAGTTAAAGTATAGGCCCAGATGCCTCATTTGCGGCTGTAAGAGTCTGTCATATTGGAGCGGTCAAAGCCAGTCCGTGGACATTCAAGACCAAGTTGACTGGGCATCTGCAACCATAGTTAGACGCATGAGTATATCTGCAATTGACTTCAGCAGATGATTTTGCTAAACTAACACAATACAACAAGACGAAGGCGTCAACTAAGACGACATTAAAAAAGTTACCATAGTAAAAGTAAAACCATTAAAAAGTAAAGAGTTAATTCAAACAAAACCACAAACCAACACATTCTCACCTGTGAAAGATTGTCCGATTTCTTCAGGAATTTAAACATCTGCGGCTTCACAACCAGAAGCTGCGCAATGTTGTGGCATCATTGATTATTACTGTGAGTGACGACATGCTGACCGTTCCAAGATGGCGGGTGCGCCGACGTGTCTGGAGCGGTCGAATGTGTCATCTACGTATACATTACTACAATGGACCTAATGCGCCCGAGAAACAAGCGTGCAGCCATCTTTAGAACTGTGTTTGAACTGTTATTGAGGTAGTCCTGTTCTATGACATCGCTGTCGAAGAGTAATTAGCTGGTGAAGTGGATTTACTTAGCCTATTGAAGAGTTAACGAAAGTTATCATGAGCATTGTAATATTTGGAGCGGATGTCAAAACAAATGTCAGTAGACCGGGATGTCAGTAGACCGGGAAGATTTTAAAACTAGCGGTTCGTTAATTTATCCGTACGATTGCATGTTAAGGAAATAAAAACAGGAAGACAAAAGGCAACGAGTACAGCGCTAAAAAGGGGCGGGGCTACACAAGGTCTATATGGGGTAGTGAGTGTCGCATTGATGTATGTGTGGACCTGGACCATCAAGCAGTCCAATGACCACGACTAGCCTACTAGAATATAATTCAATAGAACCGAACATATTCGCCATAACAAAATCATTAGTTTGCAAATTAGCAAGTCTGAACTGGATAGGTTAGGCTGCCTCTAGCAATTTCCCGCCACACGATTACGCAATTGTATAATCCCATCGTGACCTGCGTAACAATGTGGACTAAGCAACATGTTTGCTCTCATTTTGGTTAGAAACATTGTGTACTGTTCCACCCTGATGTGCACCCTGAGCGCTCCGCCTGCGGTTACACCCACTGTTACATGAGTGGCAGTTCCTGAAACCGAACTGTTCCTGAAAACACGCGAGCGTGGGGCGTAATAACAGACGGCGTTCCAGCAAAACGAACAGTCGGTATCGAGTTACTGGCATTAGTTAAGTAGGCCTAATTGTGTACATATAAGCACAAAATTAATTCAACCGTGCTCATTTCATACCGGTGTGTACTCTGAAGTGCGCCTTGAGATGGGACGATTTGCCGTATATTTTACCACAGCCAGCATAGGGACAACAGTGTCTCTTCTCAGCTGATACATGCAGTCTGTCACAGTTCCGTGTCCTTTTCACCCAGCTCGCGTTCTGTCTGAATTTCTCCCGGTTTTCCTTTACGCCGGTTTGATTCTCCGCATCAAAGTCCACCATACGCTTGGTGCTGATTCCGCTCGGGTTACACTGATTTAGGTCCAGCAGAATCATTGCGACCATTAACAGAGTCCGACTCTCTTGACTTTCCTCAGGTCCCTCCTCGCCGGCTAGTTTGTCTGTGTGGTCAGAACTCGATCCGTGTGAGACCGGCTCCAAGGACTTTGCAGCAATTTCAACGTCCGTCATTGTAGTTAACGTTACACAAACTGTGCTGTAACGGTAGAAGTCACCAGTGCCTCAAATACTTCAAAACAAAACTCAGGGCGCAGTGTGGATGCTCATCATATGGGCATCTGGGTACAGACGACTCCAGTAAACGTGGTTTCACGGCACGCCTACACGTGTTTTTCCTAATGTGACTGGGATGAAATAATGTCCCCGGCGAAGGATAAAGGAAAATAGCTTGTGTCGCTTCTTGCGTCTACACGCACATGAAGCATCCAGGTGTCTATTCTTAATATTATTTCAAGAACACCAGCAAGCGTGGAACCTTTGCGTAGGCTAGGCTACTCTTCTTCCCTCATAAGTGCGTCAACTCTGTGCCACTGTTTGCTGTTCTGTTCCTATATCTGAAAGAAACTACTTCGCGGAATCCCAAGGTGTCATCATAAAGCTCGCAGCTGATTGGGCATAAGCCACGAGCGACGCTCTGAATACACTACCAGGAATCACCTAGGCAGCATGAGATTTGAGGAGTCATGGATCCAATAGTGTTCAGAGTTTGAGACGGAGGGCGTGCTAACATAACAGGAACAGTAGTATGTTGTGCCTCCTTCAGAATCAGCAGAGGGTTCACTGGTTGATACCTGTCTATGGTTGATACAGTTGAGGACGCTGTTTCTAAAAAAAAGTAGTAGACGTTTGAATTAATCAGACTTAGCATTGGTCTATCTGACTTTTAGCTAGTTACAGTTAAACCCAACGTGGATCAGTTTCACGTTGGATCGCGTTGTTCAGCAGGCACCATGCAGTGAAAAAATACATAACATAGACATAAAATCAGTCAATAAACCATGTAATAATGGTATAGAGATATTAGTGTATGGGTCATTGCACCAAATAAGTGCTTTTTCAATTTTAAAGGGGACTTTTAAAAGTCAATTTCTGTTAAACATTGTAACATAAAAAATAGTTGGCTATATTTTATATATGCCTATAAAATATTGTATTTTATATATTATATTTTATAAATGATATATAGCCTATATAATTTATTAATTTATTATTTTTTTATATATTAAAATTTATTAATCACACACACACACACACACACACACACACACACACACACACACACAAGCATATATCATCATATATATAAGATCTATTAATTGAAAATTATATATCACTCTTTCCGCGTGGAATGACCTGTAGGCCTATATCAACTGTATGAACTGTATATCAGTGGATATGATTGAGGGTGTTCAAATGATGAATGTTCAAATGAACTCTGCTTCACTGGGTCACAACCACAGCAATAAATATCTATTTCTTCGAATAATTTTAGGCCCCCTATCAGCGTTTGACATGCCTTTTTTAATCTCTCAGCCTTCATGGAAATAGGGTGCACGGAAGAATTGAGCAATTGTTCGATAGCTACATACGACACTAACACGTTTCATTTTAAACAGTCCCTTTACTTAAATAAAGCGTGCATTTGAGCAGATGATTATTTTGTGCTAGTAAAATAACTTTTGAGGCGGGCCCCTTGTGAAGGGCCATTGGAGAAGGAGAAATTAGCCAATGAGAGCAAACGTAACACGACTCTTTTCAGAGTAGCCTATTATCTCCAATCTCGCGGCAGGTTCACACTGAGAGACAGTTCTAGGAAATTATGGGAACAACGCAAACAACCCTATATTTCAAGAGTTTGTCCATAGACATGAACGGCATGAGCTGATTATGAATATGATGATGACCACAAAGCATACGTTTACAATAGAAGGACAACGTGAGGTTATCAACAATCTTAACATCCCCGCAACATAGTAGGCCTAAGAATAATATTGTGATAATCTAAATAGTTAGATTTTCTTATTAGATAGCCTATTTCTAAACATTTAGAACCATAACACATTTTTATTAACAATACTTGTTTATGGGCTCCTCTTGACATAGCTATTTAGCTACTTTTCTAGGTAAGTGTCAGTCGTAAGAATGATATTTCATCATTGTTTTGTTGTACTGTTTAAAAGACGACGCATGTAGTGGCCTAACACATGTTAACACGTCTAATAAATCATATTGTTTCTAACAACGCTGTCAGTACGAGATGGGTCACGTTGATGTTATTTCGCTCTATCCAGCCCCACACACGTGTCCGTGTTTGTGGAACAGAATGTACCCTGAACTAGAAGTGAACTTGAACGCCTCCCTACGATGCAGAAAGGACAGTGCAAGCAACACTTCCGCTCGAATGCAGAGTCATGCTGGTGCTTAAGCAGAACAGCACTCCGAACTCAAGAAGGATCTGTTCTTTGGGATTCCAGGATGTAAACTACCTAGCACACTTAAGGAGCTTTCTAGAAAACATACAGGCAAACAAATCCTTAATAGACTACTGATTTAGACTAAATTATTCAAATAAATAGCCTACAAATCAAATAAATAGCTTGGATGAATCTTTTTCAACATGATCACTTCTTCACAAAATGAGAAATTCAATTAAATTTGGTTCATGGCTACTGTCATTTACAAGTCAAATTTACATGATAAAATATGTATCATATTTATATATAAAATAAAGTTGTTAAAAAATCCAAAACAATTTCTTTAAAATGTATGAAATTTATCAGAATTTGACATTTCAGGTAGCCTACATTTAAAAAAAAAAAAAAAAAAAAAAAATTCAACAATCAATAAATCAGATGCCATTATCTTGAAATAATGTAACTTTTCCGTAATCCATCACACTGACCTTAATCATTTCCCCTAATAACAAAATGAACCACAATGATGTTTTGAATTATATATATTCTTTTATTTGTTAATACATGCCAAACATCTTATTCACATTGAGGAATAGTATACACATTTGTATTTGCATCCAAATACTTAGCCTTCTACCGTCGGACAAGAGTCCTCAGATCCCTGCTCTCTGTTCTCTCATATCTCTCATTCAGCTCGTATCATTTGGAAGAACAACATGCATTTTAAAGACACTATAAGTAAACTGAGACCTTTCCGTTCAAACTACAGTATTATTGCAGAAAACATGTGCTTGGACTTGTTAGCAGAGAAGTGCTTACCAATAAGTTTAAAAAGAAGTGGCGGGAGGAGAAACTTGACTAAAAGTGGTATACAATTCACAACCTTTTATGCTACAGTATAGGAAAATATTAAGAAAATACTGTACATAAAGTTATAAGTCATCATGTCATTTTGGCACACTGGGTAGGTTGTCATAGTGTAATGTCTTCTATCAGACAGAGACGTTCTCTTAAAATCCTATGATATTAAACAAATGTTTTTTTTTTACATCCACAGAAAGATTTACAGATCATATACAGAACATTTACATGTGAAAAAACAAGTGTCATAAATATGCTCACTCTTCTATCGCAAACAAGAGAGCGAAACAGAGGAAAGTGAGAGAAACTTGCATTCAGTAACTTAGATCAAATGCCCTCTCTGTCTTCTTTTGCTGGAACCAGTCCAACAAGAGGGTTTGTTAAATGACATTACCCTAAATAATAGAGCATGGACATGTTTTAAGGGCCCGTGTATTGTTCATGCATTCCTTTTACCTGTTTTAAGGCTCTTTGCAGTATAATCACCTTGTAGGAGTGTTAGCGCCTTCCTTGTGAAGGAGAGCAGGCCCAAATAAGAAACAATGTTTAAAATCATTTAAAATGAAGCAAATCTGATAAACATATTGAATGTCATACTAATATTGATTTGAAAATCATTGGATATTTGAAAACCACAGTGATTAGAATTACTGCTATGCACAAAAAAAGAATGCCATTTCGTATTTTATGTTTTTGGTTCACATACAAGCTCTAATACCAAATGTACATTTTTTACATTTCAGAACACTGTGACTGTAATAATGTTAAATCTCTTAGCAGTATTGCACATCAGTAAGGCAAATAAAATACATCCAATGAGTGATGCATGTGGTGGAAATGGAATAGGTGGAGTAATTAATTTACTAAAAAAGTGACTATACTGAATTTACACCAGAGATACAAATGCCATTTCTGTATTGCTTTAAACTGCTCTGTTTCATTTGATATAAGTTAAACAGCCATTTAAAACAGTGAATTGTAGAGCAGTAAATGTTCTACTTTATTTAAAGTGACTGATTGATTTATCTGAATTAAATTAATTGTTAAAAACGGAGTCTGTCCAGATCTCCTTATATCCTTCTGAATCCCCACTATGATAAATCAAGTCAATAAAATTATATATACCCATTAAGAAGAAAATAGGAAGAAAATTGCCAAAGCTATATAACTTGCTGAAAAAAGATAATATTATGTACTAGTCTTCATTATGTCCTTCCAGCATGTTAACATATTAACTCAATCCGGTTGATTAGTGATGAGACTGGTGTGCATAAAGAACTCCTGCTTTAAAGTGCATAACACTTCTTACTGACCGACCGACTCTCTGTGGCATCTTGCATAGCAAGTCAACATATAGTACCTTTTTCTGTGTAAAACAATGCACTTATATAAAGACAATCAGACTTTTTGCTTTTAAATCCTTTTTGGAAAGGTTCTCTACGCATTTTAACACTTGCAACAGTCTAAAAGTATGTTTGGAATGGCATACTATCATACTACTATTACCACAGCAGCACGTATGAATGGAAATCATGTTAGGTGACAACAATGTAGCATACTACTATTTAAAACATTTATCATCATTTACTGTTTACTTTTTCCACATACTAAAAGAGTATGCAGTATACAGTACAGTGCACTGAGCAGTATACTAGCATTCCATGCCAAACATGCTGTTAGTGTAGAGTTCAACTGGTTACTCTTTTTAAAATAGGTTCAAATGGGCACCCTTTTGTGATATATTTGGAACAATACAGACTACAAATGACTAAACATGATCATTTAGGGCTTTAAAATTTAAATAATCTGTTTTTTATTTATTTATATAAATTATGCACAAAACTTATGCTGTTTTCAGACACCTCATATAATGTTAGTGACCCCTGTATGGTTATAAAGCCTTTTGAATGCAGTTGTTTACACCCAACAAGGGCCTAAAAGTAAATCAGGGGTCCAAGAGGGTTAATCTTTTCATAAAAAAACTAATTATGTTCTACATTCAACATCTTATGGAAGATATAGTATGCCTATGTTCGACTAATCTGCTGTGTGGGTTTGAAATGACAGAACATCAGTGTTAAAAACCTTGTCACAGTCTTTTGGTTTCAGTCGTTCAGTCGTTGGTTTCAGTCGTTTTGGAATGAAACCACCACTCTACCAGGCCTGTAGGACATATTCTCAAGTCTATGGAGAGAGAGAGAGCATGATTCATGCTGTGACAAGGTTGACCCATCTAAGCTAAAACAGTAAGTTGCATTGCAAAGTATTGTTAAGGCCTGTTCACACCAACATGAATGTTCGGCACAAAAGTCCAGTATAATTTGCACATGAGATTTGTCTGTTTAGACTAAAGTGAAAAAAAAAAATAGCAGACAGGCGGATGTCTGATCATTCAAAATGCAAAATCACTCTTAGATAGTAGGTGTCACTTATAGAAATGCTTATAGTTTACCCCGTTACGCAAAGTACGGCACAACTTTCCGTTTCTGACACTCACTTGTCAGAGAGACAAAAAGGAAGTCAAGCAGTATTTACATGTTTTCAAACAGCCATTCAGATTTTTTCATATGCTATGGTGTTTATCAAACAACACCCAATATAAAAGTACAGAGACCAGTGAGCCGGTTTTAGATTCTGCCTCTGCTATTTACTGTCGTCACTAAGTCATCGTTTTATGTAACAGCAGAGGCTCTGGCCATGTGACTAAAAGCACAAATCATATTGGTTGGCTAGTTTTCTTCACAATGCATTGAAAAATATATTTGAAGACCTCTCCAAAAATAAAAATCTGCATTGACAGCCATTCATTTGAATGCAAATGTTTATCGCACCAAACTTTCGTACCAAACAGTCGTCTTGGTGTTAATAGGCTTTTAATCTCAAAGTTTCCCCTAATTATGAATATAGCCCCAATAGCACTTTCAGAGCAATTTCGAAATTAAGGGAACTGGAACATAGTTGGCCTAATGGCAGTGGTCAAGTTCTGAATTTATGAGTTCTAAAGAAAATCTGACTTTGCATTGCAGTGTTACAATAGGAAATTAACAGCAATTTGATACCCATTATAAAACATTCCAGTGTACAGCTAATTACTCAATCAGACAGTACTAATTAACGGACTGGCCCTTGGATTTTAAACGAGGTAGAGCCACCCTACAGGAACTAGATCTACAATGCCATCACTACTGGTCTAATGCCATCATCACGTGTAATTGTGTCTGCTGTCAAAACTTTGGAACGCTGAGGGTTTGGCCAGTTTCCTCATGGACAGCGAGTCTGTTTTACCCTCCAGTCTTGCCCCGGCTCTGGCCTTCTGGAAAGGATTCTTCGAGCTCCCACGGCCCTTGTCCATTCTCTCACTTATGGAGAAGCTCTTTCGAGAGTAGATGTTGGAGTGCGACTCCTCCGAGGAGGTGCAGCTGTTTGCTCGTTCTAGTCTAGACATCGGTGAGCAAAACGGGCCCGGTGCGAGGCCCAGGCCCAGGTCTGCGCCCATTCCCCCGCTACTGCTACTTTGACCCCCCTTACCTGTATCTGCAGAGCCCTCTGCCAGTTCCTCTGGATCAGACTCGGCGTGACTGAGCTCGGCGTCTCTCTCAGGGTGCGAGACGCCCAGGTCCTGAGGCTTATCGAATGTGAAAGAGCCTCCGGGCGAGTCAGACCGCTCTGGGACAGGATAAGGGGTAGAGACGCAACGGATGTCTATGCAATCTGTGATGCTGGTATATTCGGCTGCCTTCACCTGCACGCCCATGCCGCCATAGTAACCACGTGAAGTGAACATCATGCTATGCGACTTAACCATCGATGGCTCATCCAGAAACAGAGGGCCTGCTGCGGATAGGAAGCGACTGCTCTTGGACCGCTCCAGCACACCAGCTGATGGCGGCGGCGAGGGGTCCAGGTCCCAGGGGGGCAAGTTATCTGGCAGCAGGTGGGCAGAGCAGAGTGATAAGTCAGCGGCGGCGCTGTCCTCATATAGGACCGTACCGTCCGACTGTCTTTCGCTGCCCCCTGCCCTTCCACTGCAGTCTCGCCCCCCTGAGAGCACCGCCTCCATGATCTCAGAATGTAGAGATGAGTCTCGAGCAAGAGTTGGAACTGTCCGGACTGGCTCCAAGAAGCTCTCAGTAGGAGGGATGTCCTCTGAGGCAGAAACATAGATGTCTATGCAGGAAGAAGGGCGAAGTTGCTGCTGCACAGATAAAGTATTCAAAGGTGTGGGCTTGGACTCTTTGGGACCTGCTCCCGAGGACACAGACTGTGAGCTGTTGGCCCGATGGAGGCTGAACAGTCTATCTTTAAAGAAGCCTTCCCCCCGATCTGCTCCACTCTTATCTTTGGAAGAGTGGCTCACGTAGAAGGAGTGACTGCGGACACGTGGGGCCAGAGCGGTTGGAGATGTAGGAGAAATGGACTCCTCGCCACCCTGCTCCAGAGACTCCTGTAGCCTGTAGGCATTGCCTTCTTGGCTGTTGAAACTGCTCTGGCGCAGGATGTAATTTGTATCTGTGCAGTCAGATGACGTCCTGGACCGGGCTTTGTTGACTTCACCTCGATCCATACCAGCAACCCGCTCCAGTGCCACAGCAATGCGGCCGATCATCTCCTCCATCTGAGCGAGCCGGATGTCCACAGTCTGCAGGGACGCTTTCATGAAATGTTCCCTCTCATTCACCTCCTCCAGACGCATCGCCATGTTCTCTACCCTGAGTGATCAGACATTAGATGATTGCATGAATATTAGGCCATCTAGTAATGTTTTGTTGGTCACACTTTACATCACTGTCTTTGTTAAATACACTGAAAATACACTACCAATTCAAATAAATTGACTTTTTAATTATATTTTTGGTAATCAAAAGTTTACAGTAATTTTTTTTCATTGATACAAAATACATTTATATTTCAAATAAATGTTCTAGTGATAAAAAAAAAAGTATTGTGGTTTGCACAAATATATTAAGCAGCACAACTTTTCAGGATCATATGACACTGAAGACTGGAGTAATCATGCTGAAAATTCAGATTTGCCAATCGCAGAAGAAAAAAAGTTACATGATAAAATATTTTTAAATAGAACAGTTATTTTAAATGGTAATAATATTTCACAATAGTACTGTTTTTACAGTATTTTTAATAAAGGGTATGTAAAGATGTAGCACCAATCACTAGTCCAAAACACATGCATGAAATAACTTCTTGTGGTGAAAATGTGTAAATCCAAAAAAAAAAAAAAAAAAAATCTGAAAAAAGATCCGCACACGAAAATTGGCCAAAAAGCTCACAAGATTTTATTATCCAGAGGCCACAATAAAAGTGCAAAAGTGCGCAAAACGTTTTCGGGTTTAACCCTTCATCAGTGCCATGTGTTTCCAAGCATACACCTGCGGTCATTTACAAACAAACTATGCACTTTATTGTGGCCTCTGGACAATAAAATCTTATGAGCTTTTTGGCAAATTTATGTGAGCAGATCTTTTTTCTGATTTTACAGTATTTTTAATCAAATGAATTTTACTAATGAACAAAATCAATTTGTAAAAAAATATTTTTGTTGTTATTTGTATTGCATACATTTAAATTAAAACAGATTTTCAAACTGGGGTTCCAGGACCCTGAAGGGGCCACAAGAGGATGCTTAATGGTCAGCAGAAAATTTGAGGTTGTCAAAGTAAACATGTTAACTTTAAATATTTATTAAATATGTTTATAGAAAGACTTTACAATAAGGTCTCATTTGTTATTATTAGTTAATGCATTAGCTAACACTGACTGCTAATAAAAATCTCATTGTTTATTGTTTGTGCATGTTAGTTAGTGCATTACCTAATTTAAAAAAATACAACTTTGTATTTGTATTTGATTTTAAAAAAGTATTAGTAAATGCTGATTTGGAAAAATAGATATTTGTGAAAAGGGATTTCCAAATAAATCGTAACTGAATTAATAATGTTTCTCTTCAGGTTTATGCATCTAACATTGTACTCTATACTCTAATAATATTTTGATGTACTGTCAACTTAATACTAGTAAATATTTCTCAAATTGTTTTTTAAACATTGGCTTTAGCTTCAGTTACAATGTAAAAGCCAATAAATTAATTTTGAAAACAACACTGAGCAAAATATTACATGAGATATTATAAAAACAAAGTATGGATGTGTATACATGGAAATATATGTCTATTATATTTCAGGAAAAGGGTCCCTCGCAAAGGGCTCATCATATTTGGGGGTCCTTGCCATAAAATGTCTGAATAAAATACATTCTACAGTGTTAATATTCTTTTGTGTTGTCTGTGATGTTTTAACCTTTCAGATGTCACACGTATCCTCTCGTCATTGGAGGAATTGAAGCGATCATCTTTCTCCCTGAAATACTCCTCCATACACTGCTCTTCAAAGTCATGTACCTTCTTCAGTTCATCTTCAGTAATGAAGAGCTCTGTGGGGGGAAGAGTTTTTTTGTCACTGTGACTTTTTCACATTATATTAGTGAAGTCCAAGTGTTCTCTGTTTAAGAACATTTTTTAAATTGTGTCTTCACCACACTGTAGCAGAGCATCATATTCACATACCTTATTATTATGCAGTACAAATACTGTGCATCACTTTTGCATGGCAGTATACAGTATGAAAGTTATTTGAGCACAGAAATGTCTCGCTATTACGAAATAATCATGTTTGACAAAAGATTTATCAAAGAGAATCTTTAAGTTGGCATGCGTTGGTTTCACTCTCATTAGCTGTATGATCTGAGAAAACAAAAAGACTCCTGCTGTCATTTTGAGGCTTTCAGTATATTGCAACAGCATTTTCTTATCACTCACTCAGCCCATAGTCGCGCTCATCCTCATCATGCTTCCTCCAGCGACAGCAGAGGTGTTTGAGGACCATAGTTATGTGGCTAAAGATGATGAGAGGAGGAGGAAGGACAGGACGCTCATGGAAGGTCATGATTAGTTGGTACCTCTGGAACTTCCACACCTGGTTGGAGATGGACTTCACTTCAAAGAATGTGTTACTGTGAGAATGAAAAACAATATTAGCAGCATAAAACATTGTTTCACTGGTCTGAGCTTCAGATGGCATGTCTACATTCTATTGGCTGACAATGTGATGATGCGTACAAACAAATCTGGAAAGCACTGGAAAAAAAATTGCAAGCTACAATCAGATTTCCTGACTTAATATGCATGACTTAATTATGTCATTAGTCAAAAGGCTGGTCATGTGAGATATTCATATGACATGGTATTCATTTACATGGTAAAAGAATGCCATAGCACTGTTATGTTCTTAATGTTCTTAAACAATATGGAATTAACATGATGCAGTGTATAAAACAAATAGTAAAACAAGGACAAAAAAAATAAGGATTCAATATGAAGTATAGTCATATTTTTATTCAATATGACTATTATTTTTTTTTTTTAAATCATTATTAAAATATAATTGCAAGGATATAAGGCTTTTTGCCATTGAAAGTTTTGGTTACACTTTATAATAAGGTTAATTAATTAACATTAGTTAACTACATTAGTTAACATGAACTAATAATGCACATCTACAGCATGTATTACTCTTGGTTAATATAAATTTCAACATTTACTAATACATTATTAGATTTTGTATTTGTTAACATTATCTCACTGTGAACTTAACATTAACAAAGATTAATAAATCTGTAACAAATGTTTTGTTCATTGTTACTTCATGTTAGTTAATAGGCTACATTAACTATTAACCGTATTGTAAAGTGTTACCAAAGTTTGTTTTGTTTAGTTTGTCCATTGTTTAGAAAAGCACACACAATATAAATATTCATTTAACTTACTTAAAGACAGCAATGAGCAAATTAACCAGAAGGATGTTGGCCACCAGCAGGTAGCAGGCCATGATGGCGGGGACAATCCAAGCTCCGGTTTTGCAGGGTGGGAGAGTCACGATGGCTCCATCCTCTGTCGTGATGTTCTGACCACATGGAGCTGTTAAAATATACATACAACTGAGTGTTGCCCAAAAATCAATGAACTGTCTGACCAAAAAAGAAAAGAAAAGAAAATATTTGATTTGTCTTTGACAAATAGCAATAAAGGCCACTTTAGAAAATAGAACATCTCCTACTACCTTTCTGAGACATGCTCAAAAACATCAAAATAAAAGACAAAAGTGGGTTGTGGATAAAACTTGAATGGAAAGACTGGTTTAGCATTCACCAAGTTGTGGAATTCAAATATATTAAAAATATATTCCATATGTAAAGTTGCATCCCCAATATATTTAAACATATGCAATGTTTAAAATATATTGATATTAAATGTACAGCATTCTTTTTTATGGTTGCTTGTAGTTGGTTAGAATGTATTGACAATACATCATACGTTTTTTCCAAATGGGATGGTTCAGTTGCTGTAGCTTTCAAGGAGAAGAAAGTCAGTCAGGTTCATATTAATTTACATATTTATTAGTATGTCATTTACTGGTTTCAATTTTTAAAAATCACACTCAGGAGCCCAAAGTGAGAGAACTGAAGTAACAGGTAATATTGAAAACGCAATTTTTAATTTCTTTTTTGTTAAATTCCAAATTCAAATTGTCAAAAACTCTGACAACTGAACCACGTGAAAAAACTTTCATACTGATGAGTGGAGGCAAATGCATTTTGTTGTTAAAGGATGTATATAGCGGACATATGAGATGGTCTCTCTTTCCAGAAACATGTTTGGAGCTTATTTGAGGAAACGCAAATGGGCACTGATGCTCATGCTCTATAAGATATGCATAACACGTAATATCAACCCAGTGGATTTTCCACCGGTAAGTTCAGTTTACATTGTGAAATGAGAAGGAATCACACTGACTTTGCAGACTACCATAGTAATGGGACATCATTTAGTGCTAGCTGGCTGTGGGAGGCTCATGATGGTAACTTAGCATTATCCAAGTTTCAAGTTTCCATGATAGGGTTTTAAAAAACTGCAATTGGACCTAAACAATTTATTATTGTCATCATAGCACCTTGAACATTTCCCCCACCACGGAAACCTGTCCATTAGCCTTGCAGTGCCGTGCAGGGGTGTCATACACTCAATGACCATCAGGGGACGGATATGAGGTGATGACATGATTGTGAAATTAGAATGGCTCTGGTGACAGAGATATATCTAGCAGAATTTATATATTGGAAATTGCCTATATGGGATGGACCACTGCTACGCCCAGGTCCATGAGTGCGAAAGTAATTTTCGACCAGCCAGAGTTTTTCATTCACTTTGTGCTGTAGCTTCCTACTATTCACATCTGAAACAAAGAACGAAAGCGTTATTTCAGCTCTCTTGTCTTTGGGCCATCAATCTCTCAGCGTGCGCGCACACACACAAACAAAAAATTGAAAGTATGCAAACAACAAACATACACACACTACTTAATGAGAAAACAAAAAGAGACGCTTATCCACGTGACCGAGGCACTACATTGCTATGAGTGTAGGGCTTTTGATTTATTTCAGGCACAAGAAATAGCATAAGTCTGACAAGAAAGAATAACAACAATATAATCGCTCAGGTTTTGCAGCAGTAGAGTAAGATGGTCCAGGGGTAAGATACAAGTCAAACATCTTTATTATTCACAACCTATAATTAGGTAGAATCGTTCAATTTGATCATTGCTACTATCGTCACATTCCTTCCAACTTTTAATATATGTAATTTAAGAAATTATTCACCTTTTTATGTATCCTTTTGACTGTGATTCTATGATTTGATTGTCTTTAATTCACTTTGAGTGAACTAAACCTGATGCATGGTTCAAGTTAAATTTGAATATTTAAAAAAATATATATATATATTTAAATTTTATATGCTACAATTCAAAAGATAGAATATAATTTTTTCCATCAAGGATGCATTGAATTGTTCAAAATTTACAGTAAAGACTTGTACATTACACACACACACACACAAAGACACACTCACACATATACATATACATATACATATATATATATATATATATATATATATACATATATATATATATATATATATATATATATATATATATATATATATATATATATATATATTAAGCAGTACAACTGTTGTAAACATTGATAATAATGAGAATATTTGAATATCTGAAGGATCATGTGACTGGAAACTGGAGTAATGACTGCTGAAAATTAAGCTTTTCCATGACAGGAATAATATGCATTGTAAAATATATATAAAAGTATATATATAAAAAAACATTTATTTTAAACTGTAATAGTAATTTACAATATTACTGTTTTTACTGTATTTTGGATCAAATAAATGCAGCCTTGGTGAGCATAGGAAACTTCTTTCAAAAACATTAAAAAAAAAAACATTACAACCCAAACCTTTTGAACAGTAGAGTCAAAAATGATGTCAGGCGTACATTATACATCCCAGGGGAGATTTTACTCCAATGCCCATTTATATGATTTTCAATTTCACGCTCTAACACAATGGTTCTCAACTGGGGATCCACAGAAAACTTCTAGGAAGGCTGCACATTTATATTATTTCCTTTAATATTACAATACTTTAACTATTAAAATGCCAAACCATGATATAATATTCATGTCTTTGCTGAAAAAAATAAAACATAGCATCAACATTCATTCAGACAATTTTTATTCTGTACCCACAGAATCATGAAAAAATAAAATCAAAAGTCATGAGAATAGGGTTAAATATGGCTCGGTTAAAGTTGGTTTTTTTTTCCACCCTAAGATCCGGGGATGAATAATATAGATGATATAATATCAAATCACAATTTCTAAAAGATAAATTACCCATTGAAAGATAAGAGTGTTTTTCTTAGTCAGACTTTTGCTGATGCTCTTCTTCTGCAGTTTTACTATGAACAATTGGGTCTTAAAACCATTTTGAAACAGCAGAAGCACTGTTCCGTATGACAATATAAGTGTAGCCATTTACAGAATATGAGACCATTTAGAGAACATACACAAGCACTATACATCAAAATCTGATCCACATATAACCGTTTCAGCTGTTAAATGCAAAGCTTTCATCATATTTGTGTGCACATTTATGCTATCAGATAACAGCTACCATATTTGTTCATACAAGCTGACCATTAAAGGGTTAGTTCACCCAAAAATGAAAATTATGTAATTAATGACTCACCCTCATGTCGTCCCAAGCCCGTAAGACCTCCGTTCATTTTCGGAACACAGTTTAAGATATTTTAGATTTAGTCCGAGAGCTTTCTGTCCCTCCTTTGAAAATGTATGTACGGTATACTGTCCTTGTCCAGAAAGGAAATAAAGACATCAAAGTAGTCCATGTGACATCAGTGGGTTAGTTTGAATTTTTGAAGCATCGAAAATACATTTTGGTCCAAAAATAACAAAAAAAACTACGACTTTATTCAGCATTGTATTGCCTTCCGGTTCTGCTGTCAATCCGCTTCAGTGACGCTGATGACGTAAGACGCTGCTGACGTGTAATCCGGTGCGTCCGTGTATTCGGGTTCAAATAAATATGGCTGGGCAAAAAAATGCAAGTCTTCCTCTGTGTCGAAATCCTTAGACATGTTTGCGAAGATTGTTTTGTTTACAGCGTCTCCCTTAGACTGTAAACGAAGCTCGGGCGCACTAATAACACGTCAGCAGCGTCTTAAGTCATCAGCGTCACTGAAGCGGCTTGACAACAGAACCCTTAGACTCCCTTAGACTGTAAACGAAGCTCGGGCGCACTAATAACACGTCAGCAGCGTCTTAAGTCATCAGCGTCACTGAAGCGGCTTGACAACAGAACCCTTAGACTCCCTTAGACTGTAAACGAAGCTCGGGCGCACTAATAACACGTCAGCAGCGTCTTAAGTCATCAGCGTCACTGAAGCGGCTTGACAACAGAACCGGAAGACAATACAATGCTGAATAAAGTCGTCGTTTTTGTTATTTTTGGACCAAAATGTATTTTCGATGCTTCAAAACATTCTAACTAACCCACTGATGTCACATGGACTACTTTGATGATGTCTTTATTTCCTTTCTGGACAAGGACAGTATACCGTACATACATTTTCAAAGGAGGGACAGAAAGCTCTCAGACTAAATCTAAAATATCTTAAACTGTGTTCCGAAGATGAACGGAGGTCTTACGGGCTTGGGACGACATGAGGGTGAGTCATTAATGACATCATTTTCATTTTTGGGTGAACTAACCCTTTAATGAGACATAAACCCTGAGGTGCTGTGTGTGAAACTGAGTATAGCCAAAATGCCCATGTACCCCTGGTAAATGTTAGTAATAAGCCAGCCTTACGGTCAATTTGGTCAGCAAACACCTCTCCGTAGATCATCCAGTATGGCATGAAGAAGATGTTGCGTGCCAGCATCCAGGATGGGTCCTCATTGGGATTGAGAATTGCCTGCCGCGCCACCCCGAAACTCATCAGCACCACCAGCATGATGATCACAAAATACATCATGTCAATCATCTACGTTCACCCCGGATCATTGAAAAAGGTGAAAGGAAGGAAAGAGAAAGATCAAGAGTGTTAGGAACTGTTACACATCTACGTAAGTAATTTCAAATTGCTGTCAGAGTTCATTATTAAACCGATCAATCAGTCTCCCTCACCATCTTGCCAATCATCATGACGTATGGACCCAGGTATTTGTTCACTCCGAAGATATCAAGCAGTCGTATGTACCAATAAATGATATTGACACAGTAAATGACCCTCCCATAGCTCATCAGGGGCGGGTCTTGTAGGCGAAGCACCATCCCAATGGAGAAGATAAGGATGGCCATGAGGTCAGTGACGTTCCAGTACTCCTGTAGCCACACTTTCACCTTCTGCAGGAGCTTCCCCGGCTCTGACATGAGGATCTAAGGGACAGGAGAGAGTTAAACAGTGAAGAACACAGTGAAAGCCCTCATGTTGGACAAATGAACTTTTCTAAACAACTGTAAACCAAAAACAGCAAAACAGTAATATTGCGACTTTTAATTGTTTAATTTAAAATAAATGTTTTCGATTTTAACATTTTTATAAAATGTAATTTATTCCTGGGATGACAAAGCTGAATTTTCAGGATGGACATGGACAAATGAACTTCAAAACAACCATTAACCACCAGACAAGAAGCAAAGTATTTGCTTTTATTAATTTCCACAAGAGGGCAGTAATAGACTGTTTATTTGAAAGAGTGCACATTCTGAGGTCTCCTCAACAGCAAGTTTTTAACTGAATGGCAGCTGTGTAATCATATGCAAATGTAATTATTAGACATTGCCTATGAATAATAAATCATCTTTTCCCACATTTCAGGGATCGAAGGAAACAATATTGTTTTCTCACTGAGGTCTAATGAAGACTCACCTCTCTCATCTTCTCTATGCCATTAGTGAAGATGTAGGCAATAACAATCCACTCCTGAGGAGAGGGCCACAGGTCCATCTTCACTAGCACAATATAGTTGAAGAGCATCAAGTACCCTACATAGGCCAACTGTGGGAATACAGAGGATCATGATTTGATTAGGGAAAATAACCCTCTTTGGTCAGTTTCAGCTCAAACAATGAAGTTTATTAAATTCACAGAGAATACATGATAATTCAGATTTTCATTATCTTAGATTTACTTACACAAGAGTTATTATAGTTTTGAGTTTTTGATTTTGGTTTCTATTTTTCAATACTGTTTAAAAGTTTGAATCAGTAAGATTTTGAAAGAAATTGAATAATTTTATTCAGCAAGGAACATTAAATTGATCTAAAGTCACCGTAAATATTTCTTTGGGGTCAGTAAGATTTTTCTTTTTGAAGAAATAAAAAAAATGGTAATAAATTGATCAAAAGTGACAGGAAAGACATTTATAATGTAACAAGATTTCTATTTCAAATATATTCTGTTCCCTTTCAGTCACTCATGTTCGACATAGTCTGTGAGTTCTCGTCCGTTCCGACGGGCAGAGCTTACAAAGCCTGTGGGCAAGCCGCCTCCTATTTGCGTGCGATGGCGCTGCTACAGGTCTATCAGGCCAGGGCACTCATGGACATGCACGAGGGTAGCCCAGACCGTGCGCTAATAGGTGAGCACCGCACTGCATCCGACCTTGCCCTCCGGGGCATGAGTGTCGTGGCGAGCACGATCGGTCTGGCGATGTCCACCTTAGTGGTTCAGGAGCACCATCGTTGAATCAGCCTGGTTGATATAGCGGATGCGGAAAAGGTTCGGTTCCTGGTCGCCCCAATTTCCCAGGTTGGGCTAGTCGGCGACGCGGCGGAGAACTGCGCCCAACAGTTCATTGCTGCCCAAGCGCAGACGGAGGCCATCTGGCATATCCTGCCCCGGCGGCCCGCTGCTGCCTCCACCCCGCAGCCGGTGGAAGTTCCTCCACCTGCTCGTCGCCGATGGCGTTCCTCTGCCGCCGCTCTCACTGGGCCTTCGCAGCATCCTCCAGCCAGGCCTCAGCATGGAGCCGGCCATAGTATGGACGTCCAGCGGAGTCCGGGTGGAGTCTTCGTTTGTGTGTGTGTCTGTTCCACCGCTCGCTCCCAAAAAAGCGGAGCAAGCGGTACCCACACTTCAAAGAAAGAGCAAATTCCTCTGTTCCTGGGTCCCAAGAGGGCAAGTCTGGCGGTGTGCGACCCTGTAAAGCCTTGCACCCCTTAGCCCCATCTTGTTCACCAGCACGGCAGCTGGGTGCAGTTCGAGGACCCGGTCATCCGCCTTCTCACGCATCCCTGGCTGTCTCACGGAGACAGGTAAGGGTTGTGCACCACACTCAGACCCTGCTTTGGGCTGCCTTCGGGCCTTCCGAGCCGGGTCCCTGTCCTCCACCTCGCTGCCCCACCTCAGGTATGTCTGTGGTCCTCTGGCCTCTGGCCCCTGGCCCGGTTCGTGGAAGACAAAAATGCTTCCCAACCGGTTCAGATGGCCCCAAACTATACCATCAGACTCGGCTTGCGATTCCTTTTCGCTCGGCTTCCGCCCAAGCTCAGTGAGGTTCATCACACCTAGGTGTTGAGCAAATATGTTCCTAAAAATAGTGACTTTAGTCACACCTAAGTGTTGAGCAGTGCTCCTGTCTTGTTTGCGCACATCGCAGTCTACTGGCGAAGGACGCGATGTAGCCGCTCCCTCCAGCCGATATGAAGGCCGGCTTCTATAAGCCCATACTTCATTGTACCCTAGAGAGGTGGGTCACGACCATCTTAGTCCTGTGTTAATTGAGACGGCCCTTTTTCGAAAGCCTTGCCCGCATTTTCGGTCAACGAATCGTGCCTGGATTTCGGGCCGGCTAACTCTCATGAAATCTGAGACCCCGGCCTGGATATGTGCCCAAGGTTCCTACCTCTCCTATGGGACCAGGTGGTGAGCCTGCAAGCGCTGCCCCGGAGGAGGCAGACCCAGCCCTGGCTTTTCTCTGTACGTCCACTCCATTGCGGTTATACGTGCTCAGAATGCAAAGCCTGGACCTCAGACCAGCTCTTGTCTGTGACGGAGACCAGCAGAAGGGAAGGCTGTTTCCAAGCAGAGGTTGGCCCACTATGTGGTTGCCTTCATCTTGGTGAGAAAGTTTTCCCAAGATACATGTGTCCACCTGGGTGGTGAGCTCCTCCTAAGTGAGAGTATTGCTCCCTCCTAGGCGTTGACACAGAGTGGCTCGCAGAACAGATGTTAAAGGGTTGGTTCAGAATTTTGGACATCGGGCCTCATTTCCAAGTTAGGCTGGGTGTTATTTATCAGTGGAGACAGTTTTCAAAAATTTTCATCCAGTCCTTCCAGTTGCATAGTTCGCCGGTGCGCAATTCTTGCTCCAGTAGAGTTCCCCTTATTAGCCGAACCCTGTTGAGTTCCTCCATACCCTTCGGCAACGGACTTGGCGTAACGTTCGAAGCCAGGCCTATCACTCGTATGCACTGGTGGAACCTGTGTTAGGCTGGGTCCATATGTTGTGATCCCTATGGCGATCCCATATGTGTATTCTTCCACGCTACGGCTCCCTGCGGCGAGCCTGTGTCTTCCCCTTTTTTACTCTGCCGTCACTGTCCGGTCGAGTCTCCCCCTGTCATAGGCTGGAGCCACCCCAGTGACATTGCATATGTTGTACTGCCCAGTCATCCGCCCAGTTCATTTGTGTATTCTCCGCAAGTTACCTCGCTTCGGGCAGGATGTGGCTTCCGCAGCGTCCCTTCCTTCCATTGAAGGAGGGAACGGAGACATAGTCCCTTCACCACTATTGCTGGACCACCGCTGACTCCAAGTTACGCTCGGCTCCTCAGCTAAAAAGCAACTAGTGCGTGCATCCACTTCTGTATTTATACCCGGGCTGCGAGGGCGGATTGTGTGATGCAAATCATGCATGCCAATTCCATTGGCTCGTTTCAATAGTACTCAAAGATGACTCCCTGGCGTGATCCCATTCAGTCGACGTCGACTACATCTCCGGGTTGCATACGCAACCGAGATGTTCTTGCTACTTTTCAAAGAATCCCGAAAATCATATATCATAGTTTGATAATAATAAGAAATGCGTCCTGAGCACCAAATCAGCATAATAAAATGATTTCTGAAGGATCATGTAACACTGAAGACTGGAGTAATGGCTGCTGATTCAGGTTTACCAACACAGGAATAAATTACATTTAAAAATATATCAAAATAAAAACAGTTATTTTAAATTGCAATAATATTTTACAATATTACTATTTTTATTGTATTTTTGATCATTATGATCATGAGCATATGAGACTTCTTTCAAAAACATTAAAATCTTACCAACCCCAAACCTTCAAACGGTACTGTATTTTTTTCCCAGTATAGCTTAGGTGGAGTTTTCACTCTATCATTGTTAGTTTTCGTTTCATTTTAGTTTTTCTGTTTTCTTAGTTTCAGTATCTTTAGTTAATGCATTTTTAATATTTTAGGGCTACCAAAGTTAAAATGCTAATGAATATCATTTAAAAAAAATTACCAGCATTAAATTACTTAGATAATTAATGCTAGATTTCTATCAGGTTTAATGCAGGTGTGTTGTTGGTTTCAAGTTCTATAATATACCATACATCACAAACTAAAAATTATTTGTCATTTTTATTTTATTTTATTTTAGTTAGTTTTGGAGTCATGGAAATGAATTTAGTTAGTTTCAGTGGTTCCCAGTTACATTTATTTACATTTTATTTAATAAAATATAAATTATTTTAATTTACACATGCATTTGGTCAAACAGTAGAAAGATTGTCACTCTCACCAGTGGAAAACATCTCGGTTACGAATGGTAACCCTCGTTCCCTGAGGAGGGAACGGAGACGTCTCGTCGGAGGAGTTTCCAACGAATTGGGATCACGCTAGGGAGACCAATTGCCTTCGACTGAATTAAAACGAGCCAATGAATACTTGCATTCCGCGCCCTGCCTGCCAGTGCGGTTATAAAGCGGAAGCGAGCGCACACACATATGCTTGAAGGTAAAGCAAGCATGGCGACGGGACGAGACGTCTCCGTTCCCTCCTCAGGGAACGAGGGTTACCATACGTAACCGAGATGTTCCCTTTCATTCGGGAACTCCTACGTCTCGTCGGAGGAGTTTCCAACAAATTGGGATCCCTAATAACTAGGGGTGTGACGAGACGCTTATCTCACGAGACGAGACTAGACACGAGATTGGGTTCACGAGAACGAGACGAGACGAGATTTTTGCACAATTTTTCAGAAATCCTCAATGACAAAATTCATGACTGGAAAAATAGTATGCAGGTGCATTTTGCAATGTTTAACTAATAATCTTCTAATGCATGTCATTTCAGGTCTACTTTATGAGTATGAATTATCAAATCCATTGAAAGAAAACAATATACAAGCACTGTAAAAGGTTTTTATTGACTGGCTTTTCTCCTGTATGATTTCACATTAGTCTCTTCAGACCTTACTGTACATTTAAGAGCTTTCAGAACTTCTGATTGAGGCTGTGTGTGATCTAACTGAACTCCTTGAAGTCTTATTAAGCGCAAACAATAAGTGCAAGTGCAAACAATAAGTGCAACCATAATCAAAGTTAGCACACACACTCTTTATAATTGTTTTGAAATTGCTGTTTTATTTTGCACCGCAATTATAGGGTTAATGCGGTGAGTTCGGAAAAGGCCGGGTAGAGAGAAACGAGGCTGGTGTGTTTGTCTCTACAGTTGTTCTTGCGTTCCGATTATAAGTTCAGAAACGGAGTCTCCCTTGCCTGTTGTTGTCCATAAGACATTACAGTAGGCCTACTCTCTCAATATTCGAAGTGCAATCTGAGACCATAGCGGCAAATAAACAGTCCAGAGATGGGTATTGGGAGACGGACTATTGTATGTATGCGGCCTAATTTGTGCGCAATGCACATCAGGGAGCTTTTGTTTTACTTTCACTTTCGTGATCGCGCGTACTCTGTGTATAGGGAGCAGCGGTGCTGAGCGTGCATTCTACAAGATAAGACATTTATCAGACGTTTAGTCTATGTTGCGCAATGAATCCTCCGCGATCAGTGAACTGTGATTCATGCTGCACTGATTGCAATGGCAACTCGTGCTGGATGAGCAGAGCAGACTTTTACATTAGTTTATAAGTGTTTTTATTTTTTTATGAAAACAGCAAAACGATAGTTTAGGGCAGGCGAATGTGAGTGTAGCAGTGGAATATTCTATGGAAATCTCACCCTCACGCTGAGTCATGGCGATATCGCGAGACAGCTTTTCACTCGACGGGAAATCTCGTCATGTTTTAGTCTCGCGAGATCTCGTGGCACGAGATCTCGTCACACCCCTACTAATAACACACCATGGTGCTGGCCCCTTCCAGCGCTCAGCTTAGCTTCCCGCCAAAGCAGTTTCTTAGATTTCTTTACGGCGGGAGCTAGCTAGGAAGAATCACACTGCTATTCCACAAGACCCGCTCAGTGGATTTTTTTTTTCACCTCCACCCCCCTCTTCGGAGGACAACTTTATTTATTTATATATATTTTTTAATACTTTTTTAAGTACATACACAATATGTTATATTCGGATTACATTTATAATCAGTACCTTTAACTGTTGTCCTACCATAACCTTTCACCATGTTTTAGTAAGATCCTAGATCCTTAAAAGGGCATGGGGGGTTAAAGTGCCATATACAGATTGATACACATAACACTTCCTTTTTCTTCTTTTCCTACAATGCTGCTCTGGTTTAAAAATGACCTGGAATCGGGATTGCCTATATAGACTGATAACAGGCTTATGCTAACTGTAGACCACTGGGCTAGTCCACAGGCTGATAACGGGATTGTGCTGACTACAGACTGCTGGGCCGGAACACAGACTGGTAACTGGATTATGCTGACTGCAGGCTGCTGTACTGGTCCACAGGCTGGTGACAGGCTTGTGTTAGTTGAAGACTGATAGGCCGGGATACAGACTGGTAACAGGTTTTTGCTGACTGCAGGCCACAAGGCTGGTCCACAGACTAGTATCAGGTTTGTGCTGATTGCAAACTGCTGAGATCTGGTCCACAAACTGTGAGCTGGCTTAAGCTGGTTGTTGAATGCCAGACTGGTCCACAGCTTGTAAGCTGGCTTGGGCTAGTTGTTGGATGCCAGACTGGACCACAGATTATGAGCTCAGTGGATTTGGATAACACTGGGGAAGCATGCCCAACCCGTAGGAGTGAACGCTGCAGAGCCCCTGCCCGCCTGAAGGGAGGCACTGGAATACACATAATGTACTAACCCGTGGGGTAGTGAAACAAATGGCAGTCCCTGAGGTAGTCCCAGCCCAAGGGGTGGAAGCGTACTCGGCAGGGATGACAGAACGGGTCTGTCGAGGGGAAGACACGGTGCTAACCCGGAGGGTAGCTGGAACGTGGAAGAAATGGGTAGGGACCGTAGGGACCACTGTTAAGGCAACCCAGTCTAATAACAACTCCTATGAGAGGTAATAGACCTGGCGCCGGGCAATCCGCCAGGCCTGGTGCCGGAGGGGTGATGGAGGAACTTGCGAGGTTAACCGTTTGTTAGGGAACCAACAGAGCAAAAAGACGCATTTATCCGGCCCATGGGGCAGGAACGGCGTAGCAAGCCGACACGACCTAGTTCCTCGCACTACTGGCTGTAGCGAGTACACGGGAGGAAACAGATTCAACACGGAGGCTATAGAATCTAGCGAACATGTTAGGTGTCGCCCAGCCCGCAGCTCTACAGATGTCTGTCAGCGAGGCGCCCTGCGCCAGCGCCAAGGAGGAGGCGACACTCCTAGTGGAGTGAGCCGTCAACCTAGGTGGGCAAAGCACGTCCTGGAACTCGGACGATAGCATCCACCAACCAATGGGCTAAGCTCTGCTTGGAGACTGCCTTCCCCTTCTGCTGGCCTCCGTAACAGACAAAGAGCTGATCTGAAGTCCTGAAGCTTTGCGTTCTGTCCCCGTAACAACGCATAACGCGGACGGGACAGAGGAAAGCTATGGCTGGGTCAGCCTCCTCCGGGGGCAGCGCTTGCAGGTGAGTGGTAGGAACCTTGGGCACATATCCGAACCGGGGTCTCACGATTTGTCGACCGAAAATGCCTGCAGATCCCCTATCCTCTTGAAAGAAGCCAAAGCCAACAGGAGAGCTGTCTTAATAGACAGGATATTCAACTCAACCGAAGGTAGGGGGGGGGGGGGGGGGGTAGGTAGTGCTCTAAGGACTAGAGTTAAGTCCCAAGAGGGTACGGGGTGCGGATTACGAGGCGGATTTAGCCTCCTAGCACCCTTAAGGAATCTGATGACCAGGTCGTGCTTTCCTAGTGACTTGCCTTCTACTGCATCGTGATGAGCGGCTATTGCGGCAACATACACTTTGAGGGTGGAGGGAAACAGCCTTCGCTCCAACCCATCTTGCAGGAAGGAAAGCACAACTCTGATCGGGCAAGTTCGGGGTCGGGCAAGCAGAGGCATCTTTCACCTGGACTAAGGGCACTCCGGCCCGTAGAAAAGCAGGGTCCGACCAAGGACTGAAGGTTTGGCTAAAGTGCGGGGTAATGTTGACCCGGAACGTGCCGCTCTGCCACGCCCATCTCGGGACTCGATCATGAAGCCAGCGCTGAAGCGGTCTCATATGCAGCAGGCCGAGCGGCGTTACTGCGGCTGCCATATGCCCCAGGAGCCTCTGAAACGGTTTCAGTGGGACCGCTGACCTGCCCTGAAAAGACTTGAGGCAGTTGAGCACTGACTGGACGCGCTCCTCGGTAAGACGCGCAGTCTGACCGACCGAGTCCAACTCCATACCGAGATAAGAGGTCCTCTGCGTGGGGCAGAGTTTGCTCTTGTCCCAGTTGACCTGAAGCCCCAAACGGCTGAGGTGCTGAAGCACCAAGTCCCTGTGTTCGCACGACAGATCTCGCGAGTGAGCTATTATCAGCCAGTCGTCGAGATAGTTGAGAATGTGAACGCCATGTTCTCTCATGGGAACAATGGCCGCCTCCACGACTTTCGTGAAGACTCGGGGCGACAGGGCCAAGCCGAAGGGTAGGACCTTGTACTGATATGCCCGACCCTCAAACGCAAACCGAAGAAACGGTCTGTGTCGAGGAAGAATCGAGACATGAAAGTACGCATCCTTCAGGTCGATCGTTGCAAACCAATCTTGGGGATGGATGCACTCGAAGATGCGCTTCTGCGTGAGCATTTTGAACGGGAGCTTGTGTAGGGCCCGATTCAAAACTCGCAGGTCCAGGATCGGCCGTAACCCACCGCTCTTCTTGGGTACAATGAAGTAAACCCAGACCTCATCTCGGCTGGAGGGACCGGCTCGATCGCGTCCTTCGCCAGCAGGGCGTCGATCTCTTTCCTCAAGACAGGGGTCTTGAGACACTCCGCACTTGGGTGAAGCGGATGCTCCTGTACTTGGGGGCCGGCGGGCAAACTGAATTGCATAGCCGAGCCGGATGGTACGGATGAGCCAGCAGGACAGCCTCAGAAGTGCTAGCCAGGCTTCGAGAGACCGTACCAACGAGCCGACCCGGACCACCAGCGTACCCGCGGAGGGGCAGCGAGGTGAAAAGGCAGGGACCGGACTCCGTAGGCATTGCTGCGGCCGAGAGCGGGGTCTGGGTATGCGGGGAAACACCTACCTGCTTCCACCAGGGGGCAGGCAGCAGGGAAGGCCCGTCTTTCTCTGAGGCGTTCGGCTGCTGGCTGTCCCGAGGCAAAGGAAGGAGGGGAAACGAGGAGCGAGGCCCGGGGGCGTCGAGTCCTGGTTTCCGTGCCTCCTTACCCAGCGAAAGACGAAAGTAACGAGGCCGTAGCTGCGTCACTGACATCTGAGTGCTGGGGCAACGTGGCGGCGCACACTGTCATTCTGGCCCTCTTGGGCGGAGGAGACTGGGAGCGGCGAGGCAATTAAGCGTCGACCTGGACTACCAGTCCCGACCGTGAGTGACCCAGAAGAAAATGTGGGTACCGCTGACCGGCTGGCCAGCGGCGGATCAGAAACAAAAGGAAAAAGAAGATTCTCCACCAGGCCCTCCTCCCGGGGAAGGAGGGGTGCAGAGGCACCCTCCCGAAGAGCAGCCATCACGTCCTCTGGGTCGCCCGTCTTAGGGTCGCTTACCTCTCCTCTTGCTGGGGGGCTTAGACGAACTCTGAGCGGGCTGGGCACCTCTCTTGCGGCCGGCACCCTGATGCTTAGCTGGCTGCTGCTTGGGCTGGGCAGGGGCGAAGGCGGCGGCAGGAGGGCGCCCTCGGCGACGAGCAGCCGGAGACGCAGCCGACGGGGACGGGGCAGCCACAGCCTGTCTCCGGGGCATGATGTGTCTGATCACCTCCGACTGCTTCTGAGCGGCGGAGAACTGTTGGGCGTAGCTCTCCACCGCATCGCCGAAGAGGCCACCCTGGGATATGGGGGAGTTCAGGAACCTATTCATTTTCCGACTCCCTCATATCAGCCAGGGTGAGCCACAGGTGTCACTCCTGGACTGCCCCGCCATCGAGAGTGGTGAGGGAGGAGGGAGTCGATCTGTGTCTGGCCGCCAGAGGGGCCGTCCACGATCTCGTCACCTCATCATGCACCTCCGGAAAGAAAGAAACCAATCGTCAAGCCGAGAAGGTTCGGTGGAGGATTCCACCGCGACTCTCTCGGCCGCCCGGGCAAGCATAACAGTCATTTCCGGGTCTGGGTCGGACAACACTACCACACCCGAAGGGGGCAGCGCAGCCGAGTCATCATCCCCAGAAGATGACCGCTCTCCCTCCGATGCAGCGATCGACATCTGGTCCTCCGGTGGGGCCCCGAAGGAAATGACTGGGACCACACAAGATGGCCCAGCGCGCTCCACCAGGGGCTCCAATGGCAGCGATGCAGAGGAGTGGGAAGCCGGCGGGGGTCTTTCACCCCGTGGGTCATTCCTCACTGTAACCCTCAGACTACCAATGAGATTAGCCGAAGTAGCCTTCTTCTGAAGTGAACCAGAAGAAGAACTAGATCGGGGAATCTCCAAAGGGACTCCACCTCGAGTGAGGGTTCGCAGTCTCAGCCTAAGCACCGCGCCGGTCCTGTTCCCGCAGTGAGAACATGACTTGTTCACGAACGCTGCCTCAGCGTGCGCGAGGCCCAAGCACGAGAGGCAGCGATCATGACCATCAGCCGGAGGCAGTAGTTGACCACATCCAGAAACACACGGGTGAAACGTCATCCTGAAAAGGACGCGATCTTCACCCGTGTTGCTCTTTTCTCAGAAAAACGCTCTCTTTATTGTGCTGAAGCACACAGGGATAAACGCGGCAACACAGCGGGGAAACTGCAAGCCCGCTGTGTGCACTCAACCAAATATCAGCTGTGACAACAGCTCTTTGAAAAAAAGGCAGATCGCATGAAGCAACAGCTGGTACCCGGGAGATCGCGAAGATCGCTGAAGCGCCGTCACACCAACACAGAGAGGTCTCGGAGAAAACAGCAGACTCGTTGAGCGTGAAGATAAGACACTAATCTTGAAGCTCATCCACTCAAGAGGACACAACCGGTCGGCTCCGAAGCAAAAAGCATATGTGTGTGCGCGCTCGCTTCCGCTTTATACCCGCACTGGCAGGCGGGGCGCGGAATGCAAGTCCTACATGCCAATATTCATTGGCTCGTTTTAATTCACTCGAAGGCAATTGGTCTCCCTAGCGTGATCCCAATTCGTTGGAAACTCCTCCAACGAGACGTAGGAGTTCCCGAACGAAAGGGAACAGAAATATTGCTCAGTGTAAACTACAATGTGACAGTGTGATGAGAGATAGAGAGAGAGAGAGAGAGAGAGAGAGAGAGAGAGAGAGAGAGAGAGAGAGAGAGAGAGAGAGAGAGAGAGGGGAGAGAGGGAGACAGGGAGAGAGGGAGAGAGAGTACAAGCAATGAAAAATGAGTAAGTAAATAACAAAAGACACACGGCACATAGAGCAGAATTTTTCATCTTCTGCAGCCTGGAGATTTGTCAGATTCATGGCCTATATTTAAAACATAAATGAGGCAAAAAAAAAAAAACTCAGCTGTTTTGATCTCTACTTGCCTGCATTTGAACGTTTCTCCCTCTGGACCTGATATGGTATCTATTGATATGAATTGAACTGAACTGAAAGATTTCAGAGGACATTTCTCTGAAGAATTCACATACAAGGTATTTTGATGTTCATATATTTGATATGCTAAACAGACTGAACAATACTGTGTGTCTTTTTGTACTAAATGAGGGCACAGCTGTAGTTTTTACCGTGTGAAACCAGAACTTGACGATAGGGGCGTTGTAAAACTCGTAAATTTTGCGACCCAGTGGAATCAGCCGATGGCGGTTCTGAACCTCCACCACCTGTTTCTTACGTGAAGCTTCTGTACTGACGTTTCCCAGCATGGCCTGGAAAAAGTATAGAGGAGAAAAAGAGGAGAAAAATAGAAAGCATTGCTTTTACACACTATTTACATGTGACTTCTCACCCAGAATTGCATGCAGCTATTTCACTGGTAAGCAATCCTGAGTCTCGAGGAAGGTGAGATATTCACTATGAGCTGGGCATTGATGATTCCGCTGGGAATGGTCGTGCGGAAAAAGAAAGAGAGAGTGTGAGAGTGTGTGTGAGAGAGAGGAAAAAAAAGCGGAATGAAAATGCCCAGTGCCATGAGTTATTTGGACACATCCTTAATCCAAGAGTGGGGAGCTTATCCCGTAAATGGAAAAATATGGTGCACTCTTGGACATTATGGCAGAATTGTATTGCAACAACTTTTTTTGCTGTTGAAGCTGGTCGAACTTTGCTGCATTACAATCTTACAAAGGACACACTGTCAACCTAAATGCAATGAAAACCTTTTCTTTTTTTACAGCTTTTGCTATGCACAAGATCTAATTTTGGCACAGGCATTTCAATGTTTTAACAGAGAAACATTATTGCAATTATACTTTCCAGAAGAGCATTCAAATAAATTGCAATACAATTGTCATCTTGTGTTGTAACCTCATATTTCTATATTATATTCATAGTGAAGTGAGGGGCAAAACTTCCTTTTTTGATACCGTGTTGTATATAAGATCAGGTCAACCCAGTCACGTTCTGGGAAATGTAGTCCATCTCAGTTGTTTTGACCTACAGTAGTAACTCTTGGACCACATTTCTAAAATAGTGTCTTGTGCTGACATGTTTCTTTAGAGCAGTGGTTCTCAAACTGAGGAGGATTATATGAGTTGATTGGCTGATTTCAAAAAAAAAAAGACCTACATAAATTAAATAATGTGATTGACATAAAACACCAACGATTACTGTAACTGACTTTGTTAGAAATCTGATAAAGTATTTTTGTGTCTTACTTTCAAAAGTTTGGGGTCGGTAACATTTTTACTTATGCTCACCAAGGCTGCATTTATTTGATCAAAAATACAATAAAAACAGTAACATTGTGAAATATTATTATTATTTAAAATGTAACATTAGTGGGTTAGTTAGAATTTTTTAAGCATCGAAAATACATTTTGGTCCAAAAATATCAAAAACTACGACTTTATTCAGCATTGTATTGTCTTCCGGTTCTGTTGTCATTCCGCGTTCACGAGTCCACACTAACACTGATGGCGTAAGACGCTGCTGACGTGTATCTGGTACGTCAATGGAGGGACAGAAAACTCTCGGACTAAATCTAAAATATCTTAAACTGTGTTCCGAAGATGAACGGAGGTCTTACGGGCTTGTTGGGACGACATGAGGGTGAGCCATTAATGACATAATTTTCATTTTTGGGTGAACTAACCCTTTAAGAAATCATTCTAATGCTGAAAAGAAATTACATTCTTTTGTAACATTATACATGTCTTTTCTGTCATTTTTGATCAATTTATTGCTGTCTTGCTGATTTTTTTCTTTAAAAAAATCTTACTGACCTTAAACTTCTGAACAGTACTGTACACTGCCATTCAAACGTATCAAAACACTAAGACAGTTTCTTTTTAAAGAAATTGATAATTATTATGCAGTAAATTGATAAAAAATTCTGACTTTAAAAATGTCACAAATTACCATTTCCAATTTCATATAAAAGCTTTATTATTTAAATTCTCTGTTGGCCATGTGCAGAACTAACAACTTATGCATTCTAGTCGTCAGTTTATGAGATATTTATAAAATTGCACAAGTATAGCACCAGTCTCTTTCTCTGAGACTCTTTCTCTGTACTCTTTATCGTGTTGTTGTTCATCTGGGCCGTCTCTCTCTCTGTGTTGTTTAAATCAGGTTTGCTTTCTTCTTTCAGAACAGTAGTGTACAGAACAGCCTTCAGTTCTCAAAAGAACAACAGACTGGTGTGTTTCTAGGAAAATGTTTTTGTGTTTGCTATTTTTAAAGCCAAAATTTGACTTCAAAGTGTATTTTAATACTTCGGCAACTGAAAAAAGACACTGTACTACCATTTAAACACTTCTTTAAATAGCATAAACATTTAGGCCGTGCTAATAATAAGAAAGTTTTTCCATTTTCCGTAGTTTTATTTTAGTAGAATGGAGTAATCTCTGCTGAAAACAGGGCTTTACAATTACAACTAACATTTTCTTTTTAAATTTTATTTCAAAACAATAGTACTGTTTTTGATTGTATGTTAAATAATTAAATCATACATTGGTGAATATAAAAAATATTAGTGTTTCCAAAATATTGAATTGTAGTTTAATTGTTCAGTCCAGTTTAATTGGTCTTTATTAGCAAACATGGCTATAAGAACAAAATTATGGATCCATAAAATTAAGACGATTTCAAGATACAGGGTACAAATTAAGGACAATTTGTACACTAATCAAAAGTAAGTAAGTAATTGTTTTGAAGTAGTTGCTGCTTTCCCCCAGATTTGGGGCTGTGTATGCGCTCCACCATTTGACAGTTCCAACAGTTCAAGAGCCACTGCTTTAGAGCAACACTTGATAGTTCACAATAGAAGATTGAACAACAATATTCGTGCAGTTTTGTGTGAAAGAAAGCACATCTGGTTCAACTTAAAAGTGAAGGTTGTCATCATGGAGAAGGCAGATCAAGGCTGCTAACATAATTCAATATTGAAACAAGCCTTTAACATGCACAATGGTGTTGTAGATGTGTGAATGATAAAGACACAGCATTCAGTCACAGTACCGTACTTCAGACGAGACCCTAGCGTAAAGAAAAGAAACAGAGGAGACAAGGACAGAGGCAGACGGAGACACGATACAACTCCACAACCACGCGTCTTCGCTTTGACAACGAGGAACGAAGAGAAAGGGCGAAGTGGAAGAGGGGAGGTCAGAAAAACGGCAGGGTTGGTACGGATTTCTAAGAAGAGGTGTCACAGACTCGAGATAAAAAAATAAAAAAAATAATCGGAAGCATATTTGAGAGGCCAAATTGGTGGAAGATTGAGGACAGAGCAGAGTAGATGTGCCTATGTGTGTGTGCGTGTACGTGTGTGTGCCCGAGTGTGTTAGACTACAAGCTAAGAGACGAGGCTAAGGTGGGTGCTCTCACCACGGAGTTGTACTGCGTCTCACAGTAAGATCTTACTGTGAACTCCATGTCCTCCTCCTCTTTTTCTTTAGCTTGTTTCTCGGGTTCGTCCACATCCTTCTCCTGCAGGTAGGTGTCCTGATCCTGAGGCATATATGACATCTCGTCCTTATTTTTAAATTCAAGACTCAGTATGGAAGGGGGGAGAAGTAGGCCCAAGATAACCTAGTGGACAAAACAAAAACAGAGTTTGAGGGGGAAAAAAATGCACGGTTACATTTCATTATTTAGTAGTCAGTAGACCAGTTCCTCCAGTCACAGAATGCCTGTGATGATGAAATAACTGTCTCTCTCTTTCTTGCAACAATAGCACCTGTGAGATATGAAACACCAATCTCACCACTAAGGTCTGAACAAAAGGCAGAAATCAAGAAGCTCTGCACAGTTTGTTTTAATAGGGACTGACATATACAGCATCAGTCTGAAAATGTGTCTAAAGATTGAAGTTTTCTTTTTTTTACTCTCACTGACTACTTTATTAGGTACACATTGCTAGTATTGGGTAGGACCCCCTTCTGCCTTCAGAACTGCCTTAATTCTTTGTGGTATAGATTCAACAAGGTGATGGAAGAATTCCTCAGGGAATTTGGCCTATATTGACATGATAGCATCACGCAGTTGCTGGAGATTTGTCAGCTGCACATCCATGATGCAACTCTCTCGTTCCACCACGTCACAAAGGTGCTCTAATGGATTGAGATCTGGTGACTGTGGAGGCCATTTGAGAATAGTAAACTCATTGTCATGTTCAAGAACACAGTTTGACATGATTTTAGCTTTGTGAAATGGCGCATTATCCCCCTGAAGTAGCCATCAGAAGATGAGTACACTGTGGTTATAAAGGGACTGCAAACCCCGATTTTGTTTCTAATTAAACTTACGAGTGATCATTACTTATTCTTTTATGTTTAGTAAAAACCTGCTATCATTACTAAACAACATTAGTTGTTTGTACTATTTAGCTAAAAGATTCATTGCACTAATCAGGTTCAGCAGAGATTACTTGGTATGTTTAGTTTCATAAGTAAGTAAAATTTATTTATACAGCGCCTTTCACAGACTAAGTCACAAAGCGCTTTACAATAGACAAAATGGATAAAAAATAAAATGAAACAGATAAATGTATCAACATATAAAATACAGAGATTACCCAAAAGCTAACCTGAACAAATGAGTCTTCACTTGTCCCCTAAAACTGTCCACATTCTCAGCAAATCTAATACTGGTTGGCAAAGCATTCCATAGTCTGGGTGCCATAACGGCGAAGGCTCTATCCCCACATGTCTTTAAACGAGTGCGTGGCGTAGATAGCAGATTTTGATTATTAGACCTGAGAGACCGGAGAGGGGTATAAAAATGAATTATGTCAGCAAGATAAGCAGGGGCCTGGCCATGTAAAGACCTATAGGTTATGGTTAGTATTTTGAATTGGATCCTGTAACTTACAGGAAGGCAGTGAAGGGAGCAGAGTATCGGGGTGATATGGGTGCGCCTATTTGATCGAGTAAGTAACCTAGCAGCTGAATTTTGAATAGATTGCAGTCAGTGAAGAACAGATTTGTTAAGTGAAGAGAAAAGTGAGTTACAATAATCAATACGGGAGGAAATGAAGGCATGAATGAGCATCTCCAGTTCTGAGTGAGAGACCACAGACCTCAATTTACTTATATTACATAAGTGGAAAAAACAGGATTTGGTCAGCGATTTGATGTGGGTTTCAAAGGATAGAGATTTATCAAATGTCACCCCGAGGTTCCTTAAACTAGTCCGGACCGCAGACGACAAAGGTCCAATGTTCTGCATAATCAAAGGGATAACTCTGTCTGGCGCTACAATTAAAACCTCCGTCTTATCTGGATTCAGCTGCAGAAAACTTTCAGCCATCCAGCTGTTTATGGCGTCTATACAGTCTAAGAGCATTGTAAGTTTGCGATGACTCATTTTGCCGGAAAGTAAAATGAAGCTGAATGTCATCTGCATAGAAGTGATAAGAAATTTTAAAATCACGAATGATCTGACCCAGAGGCAACAAGTATAAAATAAACAATATTGGGCCCAACACTGAACCCTGTGGAACACCACAAAGCAGGTGTGATGATACAGAGTGGGAATCACCAATATAGACATCAAAACTTCTATCTGAAAGATATGAGGTAAAACAATCTAAGGCCACTCCCGATGTGCCCACACATTCACGTAATCTCCTAATTATGATATAGTGGTCCACAGTATCAAAGGCAGAACTAAGGTCTAGAAGTACCAACACTGAACATAGACCTGCATCATACATAAGGAAGGGGAGGGGTTCAAACACCACACAAATCAAAAGGCAGAAACCACTGGTATTTAAAAACCTGCCTGGTCACGTGAAAAGACCTGCGTCTAACGTGCTTCCAAGGGGCTCGGGCCTCGGGAGCAGACGGTATTGAGAATTAACAGAGGTTTAGATGTTGATGAATAATTGTTTAATTTAATTTAAAAATAGTCACCATAATGGTGATAAGTGTTGGCTTTAGTTGGGCTCTTTCCCTTGACATTTGAACATTAGTTTTTCTCTGGCTGTTATATCTGTGTGTTTAAAAGGCAATTGTTATAGCAAAAAAGCCGAGAGTAAAGTGATCCAGTGATGACTGCATATTGATGTTGTCATCAATAAAGATTAAAAGTCATGAAAAGTGATAAATGAAAAGCTTCATGTTGCAATGCATGCTGGGTACCTAATAGTACATCTATACTCAAAACATTTTTAGAATGTGAACTAATGATTTTCAGTAAAGACTACTAATATAAACTTGATTTGTCTACTGCACCTACTTAAGATTATAAGTTAATACAACTCAACATGTTAAGTTTCAGCTTATGTAAAAAGTTAGGGTTCAATGTTAATACAACTCAACATGTTTAGTTTCAGCTTGTGTAAAAACTAAAGTGGTATAGGGCAACGGGTTTCCACGCGATTTGCGAGTAAAGTCAACTACAATACTCAGGTACGCTGTGGCATTTAAACAATGCTCAATTGATACCAAGGGGCCCAAAGTTTGCCAAGAAAATATCCCCCACTCCATAACACCCCCAGCAGCCTGAACCATTGATACAAGACAGGATGGATCCATACTTTCATGTTGTTTACACCATACTGATCCTACCATCTGAAATGTCCAGCAGAAATCGAGACTCATCAGACCAGGCCTCAGTTTCGGCCTTTCTATCAGTTCAAACCAGTCAGGCTATTCTCCTCTGACCTCTGGCATCAACAAGTAATTTTCACCCACAGAACTGCTGCTCACTGGATATTTTCTGTTTTTCGGACCATTCTCTGTAAACCCTAGAGATGGTTGTGCATGAAAATCCCAGTGGATAAGCAGTTTCTGATATACTCAGACCACCCGTCTGGTACCAACAAACATGTCACATTGAAAAGTCACTTAAATCATCTTAAATCACTTAAATCATCCCCATTCTGATGTTCAGATTGAACTTCAGCAGACCGTCTTGACTATGTTTACATGTCTAAATGCTTTGAGCTGCTGCCATGTGATTGGTTGATCACAGTTGGCAGTTGAACAGGTGTACCTAATAAAGTGGCCAGTGAGTGTACATTCATAAGTTTGGGATCGGCTGCATTTGTTACAGACAATACAATACAGACAATATTTTAATGTGGAAACTTTAAAAATTTTTTTTTAGAACAGAATATTGATTTTAAACCTTCTTAGGTGGTTTGAAATCCAATTAAAATCAGATTGTTGTTATTGTGTCGCCAAGGACATGGGTTCAATTCTCAGGGAATGCATGGACTGATGAAATGTTTATCTTTAATGCAATTCACATATGCCAAATGCATAAACGTGAATGAGAAGGTCAGTCTGAAAGGATTTTATGTGCTTTTTGCTCATTTGATGTGCGAAAAGAGTTGCAACAAGAACAACTTATGTTTTCAACAGGTATTATGGTTTAAGGATGTGTTTTGATGGACAAGCTGATGTAAAAGACCACAGAGCATGTAAATGTTTTCCATTCACACCCTTCAGCTAGTATGCCAATTGTCCCCTTCAAAAGTCCAGAGTACAACATGGAGTGTTTATATCCCTTGTTTAACTTTGACACCAGCAGTGACACCAGAAACTTTGTATATGTCCAGATTTGAATTCTGCCATCATGAAAAACAAACAATTTTGTGAATTAAATGTATTTACATGGCCAACCAATTTAATTTGCAAATCTCCAGACAATAAATATATTAGTCATTTTGGTGTCTCTCGAGTAAGAATGTTAATTAGACTAGAGATTATTCAGAAAGCTATTAGAGTACTGAAATGGCACTTAAGATGCTACATGCAAGTTGTTTGCCTCATGTTGATGAGGACATGGTAAATACAACAAAAATGACAGATTCACCCCAAAAAAGCCTCAATTTGGCAGGCATATTCACAAATACCGTAATCTGTTGAATATCTTTATAGTCGCGATGTAACAGAAGAGGCGACAGATCATTTCTTTTTCTTATGTATTGTAATGTACATCAGAGTGAAATAGAATATAGAAAAAGAAAAAATGTAGGGCTGGGACTTGGTTCTATCTATCTATCTATCAGTTGTTGATTGGGTGGAGGTAGATCTGAATGTGAGGTTGCAGTCGATTGTAAGAAAGGGGCGGGTTTAAGCAGACTAAATGATTGGAGAAAACTAGCAAGGAGAAGTCTATCGCTTCATCGGAAGAACCATTTATGACATTTTGATTAAAAATTACGAGGTCAAAACATAAAAAATTAAATTTGCATGAATGAAGTGTTCACAATAAGACCATTAGATGCATTAAGGTGAATTTCCATTTCATGCTGACTTTTTTCTCCCAGATCTGACCTTCAGGCCAGAGTTCTTGCGCATGCGCAGACGTCCCATCCACATGTCAGTGAGAAGCATCTGGCTACAGGTGTGGGCGATGAAGTCCCTGTGCTTGGCAGCCACTGCCAGCTGCAGACAGGTGGCATTACTCCAGTTCTTCAACTCATAGGTCAACAGCTTCATGGCCATCTGTTCATCCTGCTTATAGGACTGATCGAGTAGCTCAACAGCCAGCTGACCAAACTCCCTGATGAAAAAAAAAGACAGAATATTTCTGTGCCAAAGATACATTCATATGCACATAATCATACAAGATCTTCTCTACACAACACAAAACAGCTTGTTTTAGGTGTGCAAGCAAATTCCATTACAAAGAGAAAAGGGTGCACATTAGACTTTGGAATTTTAGGGTGTATTCACACCTGCCTTGTTTGGTTCGATTGAATCGAACTCTAGTTCGTTTTCCCCCCTTGGTGCGGACCTTTTGGGCAGGTGTGAATACAGCAATCGAACTCGGGTGCGGACCAAACAACCGAACCGAGACCCAGCTGAAGAGGTGGTCTCGGTATGGTTCCAAACGAACTCTGGTACGGTTCGAATTTCTGTCCAATGAATGAATGACCTTAAGCACACGTGTGGTTTTGCTTACAAATTTTGGTTCACTTGCAAAAAGAGCAGTGTGAAAGCGAACCGTACCAAAAAAAAAAAAAAAAGAAAAAAGTATTTGGTCCGGACCAAAGCAAGTGAACTATCGGACTTTCCTGGTGTGAATACACCCTTAGTGTCTTTGTGGCCAGCTACTGTTCCTTTGATGGGATGCCAGTTTGGTACATAACAGATGGTCTCCCCAAACGTACCCACCCAAGAGTTGTACACTCAACAGCAATGAGAACAGGACATGCAGGTAAAATCCTCGTGTGTACACTCATTCTTGAAGTAACCGGGTCATAACATATCTTTACATTCATACCTTGAGTTCTGATTGAGTTCCTGTGAAATGTCATCTACCATGTCGTTTTCTGACGCTTCGTGGGCCATCGCCTTACAGAGCTTACAGGCAACCAGTGCTTTAGCCATGGCCTCCTCGCCATGCTGCCAGAAGAACAGGGCCATCTTCTGCCGTTTCATCAGCACTGCCCAAACCATCAGCTCATGGAATGGGAAAGGGAAATGATTGATTTCTGGGTCATCCAGGTCAATGTCTACTTCCTCTTCTCGCTTCCGTGTGGTCTTCTGACGTCCGCGCCTAATGGGCATGTCATCCTATCATGGTAAAGATTTAATAATAATAATAATTTTTCTTTTATAATAATAGTAATTACCACATTCAGAATATAAATTATAGGTACTTTATTGTCCTATTTTGCTCTAGTTTTGTAATGATAACAATAATATAAAGAGCAAAATAGGACAATAAAGTAGCTATATTTATAGTCAAAATGTGGTTATTATTAGTAAGAGTAAACACAAATGTAAGATAATTGTAGGTAATTATAAAAACCTCTGAACATGCATTACAAGAAGCATTTTCATTGTGAATCTTTATTACTTGAATCCAACCCTTTAAATCAAAGGAGAGCTTAAAGAAAGCGTTTCAGTGAAACTCAGTGGGGATTTTATTGGAAAGCAGTGGGATACATAAAATTAAGAAATAAATCTCACCTCCATTCCAAGCAGCTTCAGGGCTTTTGGCTACAACACACACAAAAATAAAAACATATACAGGACAAAAATATCAAGACACGTTAGATTTGATTTATGCATTTCCCAAATTGTTTTACCATCCTTCTGGTGCACATGTAAAAACATGGCATGTTTAATAGGATTCTTCACGCTTTGCAATGATAAATTTAGAGCATCTCTCTGGTGGCACCACAGATGTCTGATCTATTTCAAGCCTATACAGCAGCATACGTAGAAAGATGTATGTGTTTCTGTTCATGTAAGATAAAATGTACTCACAATATTGAAGTGCATGCATAGATTCATGAATACACACTCTCAGACATCATGTACTGGCAAACTACTATTACAGATAGGATGCTCATGTGACATTGGCATGATGGAGCAGCGATTTTTCATGTACTCTCAGTAACCCAGGTTGCACTCTCTGAAATCTGTTGTGCGTCAGAGGGCCGAGATTTGTGGTTTAGATGCCTGAGCTTTCAGAGTTAAAAATGTGTGAGAAAATGAGATATCATCCAGGTGTCAGTGGCTTGAGAATTTGTCTTGACGCCTGTTTACTCTGAAGTGCCGCTATATGGAAATTTGCTCTGCACCTAGTATCTAGTTTGTGCTAGTTCCATATGCCATCTCTGTGGTATCTCAGATGGGAATTTTTTTCCCCCAGGTGAGTCATGCTGATAGAAACTCAACACATTAAATTACATTGGAATTATTTTTTCATTAATGGGAACCTGAGAGAATAACCTTGTGTTTGAAAAGCAATAACACTTTATTTTAGTGTTATTTAGATAGCAGAAGTGATTGACTATTTAAATAAGTCATCACTTAACTACAAAGATGTTAAAATTGAAACAAATATATAAAAAAGACTTTCGTAATATGCACATTTTAAGAATTTAGTTAAAAAAATGTATGAGAAAATATAAAAGTTTTGAGATACAGTCAAAACAAAATACCGTCAATAGTTACAACTATAAATTTTCTTTAAATATTTCTTTATTCATTGAATACAACACTCTTAAATGCCCAATATTTAAGTTTCGCCGCTAGAGGTCGCAAAACAATAAGAATAGGCGTAGCTTGATAGCGCCGTGAATGAGCATTGTCATATTCACCTCCACAGTTGATGGAAAGCAATCCGACGGGACTAAGGCAGAAATCGTGTTCATGGGTGAGCTAATGTAAAGTTTTATTAAGATTACTGTGGTATGAAGCCGGGCAGGGCCGAGAGGCTGGGACATTTTGCGTTGCTGTATTTATTATGCTTATATGCAGCAGTCGGCAGCTGCCGCTCCTTTCGTTTTGTTGTTTGTTTATTTTATGATTAAAGTTAGGTTTAATGTCCGCCTCCTTCTTCCCTGAACTTGAACTTTGTTACAGTTATGTTTTATAACTTAAATCACATTATTTTATTTTATTGTAATGAAATAGCCGCAAGTGCTGAATTATTACTCATAGATCACTTTAGTTGACAAATTAAAATTGTAAAAATGCAGCACTGTTTTACTTGGTCAAAACAATCATACTAAAAATTGTGTGTTAAATAGAGTGTTGAAAGTTATGTTATAACAGTACACTGTGGGTTCGCTCGGTGGCTGCTATGAGACATTTGTTGCACACTGAAGCCTAAGCTCGGTAGTATTAGAATGTCATATTAAAAGCTGGATGACTTGTGTTGCTAAATGGCATGCAATTAATTTTACTGTTATTCCAAATATAAAGCTCTTTCTGAGCTTTTTGCTGTTAGTCACTTGACAAAAGTGTTGTCTCTGAGGTATGGTACAAACATGTTACGGTAACGTAAATAAAAAAAACGAGATTCAAACAATAAGACTGACCGTATTGAGCTATATAATGGCGCTTTTCCACTGCTGGTACGGCTCAGTACGGTTCGGCACGGCGCGGCACGCTCCGCTTTTCCACTGCGTGGTACGACTCGGCTCAGCACGGCACGGCTCGGTTCGCTTTTCCACTGCAGTTAGTACCGCTTTAAAGTGGGTGGGATAGTGGGATAGTCTGACCGTTATAGTTTATCCGCTCCTCGGCAACCAACAAGAGGAACGTCTAACGTTACACTTCGTCCACTGACCACGATTCAGTCAATTCTTTTTTGGAAGTTTTCTTTCTTTCTTTTTTCTTCAAGCAAGTCAATCAAGTAGTTTTAAAACAGGTGCTACAGCGGTGGCTGTTACTGGCTATTTAAATCTAGCGTTTTTGATGTGTCGCAAATACAATGACGCTGGTAGTGACGATTCTGTCTGACCAATCAGTGATCTGCAGTGTGTTCACGTCACATTTTAGTATCGGTACGGTCCGCTTGGAACCTCAACAGAGGTGGTACCATTTAAAGCGAGCCGAAGCGAGCCGTACCGTACCGTACCATGCAGTGGAAAAGCGCCACAAGTGAGCTGTACCGTGCCGTACCGTACCATGCAGTGGAAAAGCGTCACAAGTGAGCCGTACCGAGCCGAGCCGTACCATGCAGTGGAAAAGTGCCAAAGCGTACCGTACCGTGCCATGCAGTGGAAAAGCGCCATAACAATGATTCGTTTTCTGTGGATAGAGGTATCCAAACAGTTGCTCACCTGTCTAATTGTCACGATTTGGTCTAGTCTTGGTCACGTCTCATGACATTGTCATGTTTCTGTGTCTTGTCGTGTAATTCCCTGTTTGTCATGTGATCCTGCCATGTGTCTTGTCATTGGTTAATCGTCTGTTCATTGTTCACAGGTGTCCCTTGTCTTGTCATTAGTCTGTGTATTTAAAGGGTTAGTTCACCGAAAAATGAAAATTAAGTCATTAATTACTCACCCCCATGCTGTACCAACCCCGTAAGGCCTTCGTTCCTCTTCGGAACACAAATGAAGATATTTATGATTAAATCTGAGAGGTTGATCACTCCTCCATAGGCTGCCTAAGGGAATGAAACTTGACGGCCCAGAAAGTCATTAAAGAAAATGTTTAAATATTCCATGTCGCAACATTGGCTCAACTATAGGTTTATCAAGCGACGAGAATACTTTTTGTGCGAAAAAACAAACAAAAATAACGACTTTATTCGACTATTCCTTTTCTTCCTTGTAGGCCTGAAACGAGACTTCAAGAGATTTCCACGACGCGCACGCGCGAGAACTTAACTGAAGTAGTTAAAGGAGATCGCAATTCTCGCGCATGCGTCGTGGAAATCTCTTGAAGTCTCGTTTCAGGCCTACAAGGAAGAAAAGGAATAGTCGAATAAAGTCGTTATTTTTGTTTGTTTTTTCGCACAAAAAGTATTCTCGTCGCTTGATAAACTTATAGTTGAGCCACTGTAGCGACATGGAATATTTAAACATTTTCTTTAATGACTTTCTGGGCCGTCAAGTGTCATTCCCTTAGGGAGCCTATGTAGCAGTCATGCACCTCTCAGATTTAATCATAAATATCTTCATTTGTGTTCCGAAGACGAACGAAGGCCTTACGGGGTTGGTACAGCATGGGGGTGAGTAATTAATGACTTAATTTTCATTTTTGGGTGAACTAACCCTTTAAGCCCTCATGTTTGCCATGTGTCTTTGTCAAGTTGTGTTTCCCTGTTACCACGTTTGGTAAGCGTCATGTTTTTGTTTAATCTTGTTTATAATAAACTGCATTTGGGTTCTCTATACAACTTGCCTCCAGTGGACCCCCTTACACTAATAAAACACAATGTTTTAAAGCGTCTTTGGTGTTTCTATGGAAGTAAAAACGAAAATCGAGGGTAACTTTGGTAAAGTTGCTGATTTCTCTGGATTTTAACATTGTTGGAAACATTTGAGATAATTTAAATACACAGGTCAACTAAATAAGTGGAAATCAGGGCGGAACAAGAGCCATGGGAATTAGAGATTCAACGGCCAGGGACCGGAATCGGACGACATCTTAGATTCCCAGCCGGTCAATTTTGTTGCCAGTGGCGCAGGCAATAATGTCAGCTGTGCGTTCTCATTCTCACTCACTCTGCTTGTATGGTGCATAATTTGACTAATTCCTGCAGGTTTCGCGCTCACACAAAAGGCATGCACACCACTGATCTATATGAGTGGGGCGCACATAAGCCGCCTCTCTGTCTCAAGCAGCTTGTGAGTCGCAAGTATCAAAATTAGTGGCTTACTGGGCTTAAACTGTCAAAATACACACATAATTATGTCAAAATGCCCATCTAATATTCCTGCTGCTGTCTGTCATGTTAATAAAAGAACAAAAGACAAAGAAAATAACTCTCTGCTCTTGACTGAATAACTTTTGTAAGTAATTGTAAGCATTAATCTGTATTTAATTTTTTACAATGAAGACTATCCAGTATTATTTTACATTTGATAACTTATATAGTATATAATATAATCTATAGTATAAAAGCCTAATTTCTGTAGCATTTCTTACCTGAATATACTACTGTATACCCTCCTGAAAAACTTAAAGCCGTGTTTATTTCATATCTTTCTTTAAAATCGGTATCGGCAGGTCACACGTACAAAAAAAAATCTGAATTAGGCCAAAAAATTTGCAATCGGTGCATCTCTAATGGAGCGAGGCTGGTGGCACGAGTGCTAATGAGCATCACCCGTGTGCCACACCGGTCTCGAGTCCCATGGAGGAGCTCCGGAAGGATAAAAGCAGGAGAGAAAGCAGTGCAAGACGACAGAGGACCAGGCCTGGACTTTATGTTGTTGTTTTGTTTTAGTTTAAGCGGCACTTGTCCGCATATTACATATTAAATCCCATACCTTTAATCTTCTATTTTTATGACTATTTTATTCACAAATTACAAATATATTCTTATAACATAACGACTATATTTTAGTAACATCGCAACTTTATATTACTATTTTTTAAAGGGTCAATAACATACTCTTTTGGGTCCAAAAAGGTTGTGATAGAGGGTCCGAAATCTCTTCCTGGTGTAATTGCAGCGATAGGCTCCGCCCATTAGGTATTCAATTACCAATCCGATGTCAATCAGGCTGATGCGGTAGTCAGGGGGCAGGTTACCCTGTAAACAAAAAGGTTATTAATGGCAACAC